>JAWXYG010000024.1:0-600000 GCA_034222035.1 Acacia crassicarpa | reverse complement strand
AAGTTCGTCTTCTTCTTCCTCAAGTAGTCCCAAATGGTTCAGGGCCAAAACAGAGGAATCTCGAAACAAGTTCGTGCATTCTGGAATACTCAAGAGAAATGAGGAGGGTGGGTGAGTTTCCACGCAATTCCGAGACGTTGAAAAAAGTTCGCCTTCTACTGCCTCTAGTTGTTAAAAATGGTTCAGGGCCCAAACGAAGGAATCTCGAAACAACTTAATGCATTCTGGAATCCTCACGATAAATGAGGTGGGTGGGTGAGTTTCCACGCAATTTCGAGACATTGAAAAAAGTTCGTCTTCCTCTGCCTCAAGTTGTCCCAAATTGTTCAGGGCCCAAACGGAGGAATCTCGAAACAATTCATGCATTCTGGATTCCTCACGAGAAATGAGGAGGGTGGGTGAGTTTCCACGCAATTCCCAGATGTTGAAAAAAGTTCGTCTTCTTCTGCCTCAAGTTGTCCAAAATGGTTCAGGGCCCAAACGAAGGAATCTCGAAACAACTTAATGCATTCTGGAATCCTCACGATAAATGAGGAGGGTGGGTAAGTTTCCACGCAATTTCGAGACGTTGAAAAAAGTTCGTCTTCCTCTGCCTCAAGTTGTCCCAAATGGTTCAGGGCCAAACGGAGGAATCTCGAAACAAGTTCATGCATTCTGGATTCCTCACGAGAAATGAGGAGGGTGGGTGAGTTTCCACGCAATTCCGAGACGTTGAAAAAAGTTAATCTTCCTCTGCCTCAAGTTGTCCAAAATGTTTCTACGCCCAAATGGTGGAATCTCGAAACATGTTCATGCATTCTGGGATCGTGACGAGAAAGGAGGAGGGTGGGTGAGTTTCCAAGCAAATCCGAGACGTTGAAAAAATTTCGTCTTCTTCTGCCTCAAGTAGTCCCAAATGGTTCAGGGCCAAAACAGAGGAATCTCGAAACAAGTTCTTGCATTCTGGAATACTCAAGAGAAATGAGGAGGGTGGGTGAGTTTCCACGCAATTCCGAGACGTTGAAAAAAGTTCGTCTTCTACTGCCTCTAGTTGTGAAAAATGGTTCAGGGCCCAAACGGAGGAATCTCGAAACATGTTCACGCATTCTGGGATCCTCACGAGAAATGAGGAGGGTGGGTGAGTTTCCAAGCAATTCCGAGACGTTGAAAAAAGTTCGTCTTCTTCTGCCTCAAGTAGTCCCAAATGGTTCAGGGCCAAAACAGAGGAATCTCGAAACAAGTTCATGCATTCTGGAATACTCAAGAGAAATGAGGAGGGTGGGTGAGTTTCCACGCAATTCCGAGACGTTGAAAAAAGATTGTCTTCTACTGCCTCTTGTTGTGAAAAATGGTTCAGGGCCCAAACGAAGGAATCTCGAAACAACTTAATGCATTCTGGGATCCTCACGATAAATGAGGAGCGTGGGTGAGTTTCCACGCAATTCCGAGACATTGAAAAAAGTTCGTCTTCCTCTGCCTCAAGTTGTCCCAAGTGGTTCAGGGCCAAACGGAGGAATCTCGAAACAAGTTCATGCATTCTGGATTCCTCACGAGAAATGAGGAGGGTGGGTGAGTTTCCAAGCAATTCCGAGACATTGAAAAAAGTTCGTCTTCTTCTGCCTCAAGTAGTCCCAAATGATTCAGGGCCAAAAAAGAGGAATCTCGAAACAAGTTCATGCATTCTGGAATACTCAAGACAAATGAGGAGGGTGGGTGAGTTTCCACGCAATTCCGAGACGTTGAAAAAAGTTCGTCTTCTACTGCCTCTAGTTGTGAAAAATGGTTCAGGGCCCAAACGGAGGAATCTCGAAACATGTTCACGCATTCTGGGATCCTCACGAGAAATGAGGAGGGTGGGTGAGTTTCCAAGCAATTCCGAGACGTTGAAAAAAGTTCGTCTTTTTCTGCCTCAAGTAGTCCCAAATGGTTCAGGGCCAAAACAGAGGAATCTCGAAACAAGTTCATGCATTCTGGAATACTCAAGAGAAATGAGGAGGGTGGGTGAGTTTCCACGCAATTCCGAGACGTTGAAAAAAGTTCGTCTTCTACTGCCTCAAGTTGTCCAAAATGGTTCAGGGCCCAAACGAAGGAATCTCGAAACAACTTAATGCATTCTGGAATCCTCACGATAAATGAGGAGGGTGGGTGAGTATCCACGCAATTTCGAGACGTTGAAAAAAGTTCGTCTTCCTCTGCCTCAAGTTGTCCCAAATGGTTCAGGGCCCAAACGGAGGAATCTCGAAACATGTTCACGAATTCTGGGATCCTCACGAGAAATGAGGAGGGTGGGTGAGTTTCCAAGCAATTCCGAGACGTTGAAAAAAGTTCGTCTTCTTCTGCCTCAAGTAGTCCCAAATGGTTCAGGGCCAAAACAGAGGAATCTCGAAACAAGTTCATGCATTCTGGAATACTCAAGAGAAATGAGGAGGGTGGGTGAGTTTCCACGCAATTCCGAGACGTTGAAAAAAGTTCGTCTTCTACTGCCTCTAGTTGTGAAAAATGGTTCAGGGCCCAAACGGAGGAATCTCGAAACATGTTCACGCATTCTGGGATCCTCACGAGAAATGAGGAGGGTGGGTGAGTTTCCAAGCAATTCCGAGACGTTGAAAAAAGTTCGTCTTCTTCTGCCTCAAGTAGTCCCAAATGGTTCAGGGCCAAAACAGAGGAATCTCGAAACAAGTTCATGCATTCTGGAATACTCAAGAGAAATGAGGAGGGTGGGTGAGTTTCCACGCAATTCCGAGACGTTGAAAAAAGATTGTCTTCTACTGCCTCTTGTTGTGAAAAATGGTTCAGGGCCCAAACGAAGGAATCTCGAAACAACTTAATGCATTCTGGGATCCTCACGATAAATGAGGAGCGTGGGTGAGTTTCCACGCAATTCCGAGACATTGAAAAAAGTTCGTCTTCCTCTGCCTCAAGTTGTCCCAAGTGGTTCAGGGCCAAACGGAGGAATCTCGAAACAAGTTCATGCATTCTGGATTCCTCACGAGAAATGAGGAGGGTGGGTGAGTTTCCAAGCAATTCCGAGACATTGAAAAAAGTTCGTCTTCTTCTGCCTCAAGTAGTCCCAAATGGTTCAGGGCCAAAACGGAGGAATCTCGAAACATGTTCACGCATTCTGGGATCCTCACGAGAAATGAGGAGGGTGGGTGAGTTTCCAAGCAATTCCGAGACGTTGAAAAAAGTTCGTCTTTTTCTGCCTCAAGTAGTCCCAAATGGTTCAGGGCCAAAACAGAGGAATCTCGAAACAAGTTCATGCATTCTGGAATACTCAAGAGAAATGAGGAGGGTGGGTGAGTTTCCACGCAATTCCGAGACGTTGAAAAAAGTTCGTCTTCTACTGCCTCAAGTTGTCCAAAATGGTTCAGGGCCCAAACGAAGGAATCTCGAAACAACTTAATGCATTCTGGAATCCTCACGATAAATGAGGAGGGTGGGTGAGTATCCACGCAATTTCGAGACGTTGAAAAAAGTTCGTCTTCCTCTGCCTCAAGTTGTCCCAAATGGTTCAGGGCCCAAACGGAGGAATCTCGAAACATGTTCACGAATTCTGGGATCCTCACGAGAAATGAGGAGGGTGGGTGAGTTTCCAAGCAATTCCGAGACGTTGAAAAAAGTTCGTCTTCTTCTGCCTCAAGTAGTCCCAAATGGTTCAGGGCCAAAACAGAGGAATCTCGAAACAAGTTCATGCATTCTGGAATACTCAAGAGAAATGAGGAGGGTGGGTGAGTTTCCACGCAATTCCGAGACGTTGAAAAAAGTTCGTCTTCTACTGCCTCTTGTTGTTAAAAAAGGTTCAGGGCCCAAACGAAGGAATCTCGAAACAACTTAATGCGTTCTGGAATCCTCACGATAAATGAGGTGGGTGGGTGAGTTTCCACGCAATTCCGAGACGTTGAAAAAAGTTCGTCTTCCTCTGCCTCAAGTTGTCCCAAATTGTTCAGGGCCCAAACGGAGGAATCTCGAAACAAGTTAATGCATTCTGGATTCCTCACGAGAAATGAGGAGGGTGGGTGAGTTTCCACGCAATTCCCAGATGTTGAAAAAAGTTCGTCTTCTTCTGCCTCAAGTTGTCCAAAATGGTTCAGGGCCCAAACGGAGGAATCTCGAAACATGTTCATGCATTCTGGGATCGTCACGAGAAATGAGGAGGGTGGGTGAGTTTCCAAGCAATTCCGAGACGTTTAAAAAAGTTCGTCTTCTTCTGCCTCAAGTAGTCCCAAATGGTTCAGGGCCAAAATAGAGGAATCTCGAAACAAGTTCATGCATTCTGGAATACTCAAGAGAAATGAGGAGGGTGGGTGAGTTTCCACGCAATTCCGAGACGTTGAAAAAAGTTCGTGTTCATCTGCCTCAAGTTGTCCAAAATGGTTCTGGGCCCAAACGGAGGAATCTCGAAACATGTTCATGCATTCTGGGATCCTCACGAGAAATGAGGAGGGTGGGTGAGTTTGCAAGCAATTCCGAGACGTTGAAAAAAGTTCGTCTTCTTCTGCCTCAAGTAGTCCCAAATGATTCAGGGCCAAAAAAGAGGAATCTCGATACAAGTTCATGCTTTCTGGAATACTCAAGAGAAATGAGGAGGGAGGGTGAGTTTCCATGCAATTCCGAGACGTTGAAAAAAGTTCGTCTTCATCTGCCTCAAGTTGTCCAAAATGGTTCTGGGCCCAAACGGAGGAATCTCGAAACATGTTCACGCATTCTGGGATCCTCACGAGAAATGAGGAGGGTGGGTGAGTTTCCAAGCAATTCCGAGACGTTGAAAAAAGTTCGTCTTCTTCTGCCTCAAGTAGTCCCAAATGGTTCAGGGCCAAAACAGAGGAATCTCGAAACAAGTTCATGCATTCTGGAATACTCAAGAGAAATGAGGAGGGTGGGTGAGTTTCCACGCAATTCCGAGACGTTGAAAAAAGTTCGCCTTCTACTGCCTCTAGTTGTTAAAAATGGTTCAGGGCCCAAACGATGGAATCTCGAAACAACTTAATGCATTCTGGAATCCTCACGATAAATGAGGTGGGTGGGTGGGTTTCCACGCAATTCCGAGACGTTGAAAAAAGTTCGTCTTCATCTGCCTCAAGTTGTCCAAAATGGTTCTGGGCCCAAACGGAGGAATCTCGAAACATGTTCACGCATTCTGGGATCCTCACGAGAAATGAGGAGGGTGGGTGAGTTTCCAAGCAATTCCGAGATGTTGAAAAAAGTTCGTCTTCTTCTGCCTCAAGTAGTCCCAAATGGTTCAGGGCCAAAACAGAGGAATCTTGAAACAAGTTCTTGCATTCTGGAATACTCAAGAGAAATGAGGAGGGTGGGTGAGTTTCCACGCAATTCCGAGACGTTCAAAAAAGTTCGTCTTCTACTGCCTCTAGTTGTGAAAAATGGTTCAGGGCCCAAACGGAGGAATCTCGAAACATGTTCATGCATTCTGGGATCGTGACGAGAAAGGAGGAGGGTGGGTGAGTTTCCAAGCAAATCCGAGACGTTGAAAAAATTTCGTCTTCTTCTGCCTCAAGTAGTCCCAAATGGTTCAGGGCCCAAACAGAGGAATCTCGAAATAAGTTCATGCATTCTGGAATACTCAAGAGAAATGAGGAGGGTGGGTGAGTTTTCACGCAATTCCGAGACGTTGAAAAAAGTTCGTCTTCATCTGCCTCAAGTTGTCCAAAATGGTTCTGGGCCCAAACGGAGGAATCTCGAAACATGTTCACGCATTCTGGGATCCTCACGAGAAATGAGGAGGGTGGGTGAGTTTCCAAGCAATTCCGAGATGTTGAAAAAAGTTCGTCTTCTTCTGCCTCAAGTAGTCCCAAATGGTTCAGGGCCAAAACAGAGGAATCTCGAAACAAGTTCTTGCATTCTGGAATACTCAAGAGAAATGAGGAGGGTGGGTGAGTTTCCACGCAATTCCCAGATGTTGAAAAAAGTTCGTCTTCTTCTGCCTCAAGTTGTCCAAAATGGTTCAGGGCCCAAACGAAGGAATCTCGAAACAACTTAATGCTTTCTGGAATCCTCACGATAAATGAGGAGAGTGGGTGAGTTTCCACGCAATTCCGAGAGGTTGAAAAAAGTTCGTCTTCCTCTGCCTCAAGTTGTCCCATATGGTTCAGGGCCCAAACGGAGGAATCTCGAAACAAGTTCATGCATTCTGCAATACTCAAGAGAAATGAGGAGGGTGGGTGAGTTTCTACGCAATTCCAAGACGTTGAAAAAAGTTTGTCTTCTACTGCCTCTAGTTGTTAAAAATGGTTCAGGGCCCAAACGGAGGAATCTCGAAACATGTTCATGCATTCTGGGATCGTCACGAGAAATGAGGAGGGTGGGTGAGTTTCCAAGCAATTCCGAGACGTTGAAAAAAGTTCGTCTTCTTCTGCCTCAAGTAGTCCCAAATGGTTCAGGGCCAAAATAGAGGAATCTCGAAACAAGTTCATGCATTCTGGAATACTCAAGAGAAATGAGGAGGGTGGGTGAGTTTCCACGCAATTCCGAGACGTTGAAAAAAGTTCGTGTTCATTTGCCTCAAGTTGTCCAAAATGGTTCTGGGCCCAAACGGAGGAATCTCGAAACATGTCATGCATTCTGGGATCCTCACGAGAAATGAGGAGGGTGGGTGAGTTTCCAATCAATTCCGAGACGTTGAAAAATGTTCGTCTTCTTCTGCCTCAAGTAGTCCCAAATGATTCAGGTGCAAAACAGAGGAATCTCGATACAAGTTCATGCTTTCTGGAATACTCAAGAGAAATGAGGAGGGAGGGTGAGTTTCCACGCAATTCCGAGACGTTGAAAAAAGTTCGTCTTCATCTGCCTCAAGTTGTCCAAAATGGTTCTGGGCCCAAACGGAGGAATCTCGAAACATGTTCACGCATTCTGGGATCCTCACTAGAAATGAGGAGGGTGGGTGAGTTTCCAAGCAATTCCGAGACGTTGAAAAAAGTTCGTATTCTTCTGCCTCAAGTAGTCCCAAATGGTTCAGGGCCAAAACAGAGGAATCTCGAAACAAGTTCATGCATTCTGGATTCCTCACGAGAAATGAGGAGGGTGGGTGAGTTTCCACGCAATTCCGAGACGTTGAAAAAAGTTCATCTTCCTCTGCCTCAAGTTGTCCAAAATGTTTCTACGCCCAAACGGAGGAATCTCGAAACATGTTCATGCATTCTGGGATCGTGACGAGAAAGGAGGAGGGTGGGTGAGTTTCCAAGCAAATCCGAGACGTTGAAAAAATTTCGTCTTCTTCTGCCTCAAGTAGTCCCAAATGGTTCAGGGCCCAAACAGAGGAATCTCGAAATAAGTTCATGCATTCTGGAATACTCAAGAGAAATGAGGAGGGTGGGTGAGTTTTCACGCAATTCCGAGACGTTGAAAAAAGTTCGTCTTCATCTGCCTCAAGTTGTCCAAAATGGTTCTGGGCCCAAACGGAGGAATCTCGAAACATGTTCACGCATTCTGGGATCCTCACGAGAAATGAGGAGGGTGGGTGAGTTTCCAAGCAATTCCGAGATGTTGAAAAAAGTTCGTCTTCTTCTGCCTCAAGTAGTCCCAAATGGTTCAGGGCCAAAACAGAGGAATCTCGAAACAAGTTCTTGCATTCTGGAATACTCAAGAGAAATGAGGAGGGTGGGTGAGTTTCCACGCAATTCCCAGATGTTGAAAAAAGTTCGTCTTCTTCTGCCTCAAGTTGTCCAAAATGGTTCAGGGCCCAAACGAAGGAATCTCGAAACAACTTAATGCTTTCTGGAATCCTCACGATAAATGAGGAGAGTGGGTGAGTTTCCACGCAATTCCGAGAGGTTGAAAAAAGTTCGTCTTCCTCTGCCTCAAGTTGTCCCATATGGTTCAGGGCCCAAACGGAGGAATCTCGAAACAAGTTCATGCATTCTGCAATACTCAAGAGAAATGAGGAGGGTGGGTGAGTTTCTACGCAATTCCAAGACGTTGAAAAAACTTTGTCTTCTACTGCCTCTAGTTGTTAAAAATGGTTCAGGGCCCAAACGGAGGAATCTCGAAACATGTTCATGCATTCTGGGATCGTCACGAGAAATGAGGAGGGTGGGTGAGTTTCCAAGCAATTCCGAGACGTTGAAAAAAGTTCGTCTTCTTCTGCCTCAAGTAGTCCCAAATGGTTCAGGGCCAAAATAGAGGAATCTCGAAACAAGTTCATGCATTCTGGAATACTCAAGAGAAATGAGGAGGGTGGGTGAGTTTCCACGCAATTCCGAGACGTTGAAAAAAGTTCGTGTTCATTTGCCTCAAGTTGTCCAAAATGGTTCTGGGCCCAAACGGAGGAATCTCGAAACATGTCATGCATTCTGGGATCCTCACGAGAAATGAGGAGGGTGGGTGAGTTTCCAATCAATTCCGAGACGTTGAAAAATGTTCGTCTTCTTCTGCCTCAAGTAGTCCCAAATGATTCAGGTGCAAAACAGAGGAATCTCGATACAAGTTCATGCTTTCTGGAATACTCAAGAGAAATGAGGAGGGAGGGTGAGTTTCCACGCAATTCCGAGACGTTGAAAAAAGTTCGTCTTCATCTGCCTCAAGTTGTCCAAAATGGTTCTGGGCCCAAACGGAGGAATCTCGAAACATGTTCACGCATTCTGGGATCCTCACTAGAAATGAGGAGGGTGGGTGAGTTTCCAAGCAATTCCGAGACGTTGAAAAAAGTTCGTATTCTTCTGCCTCAAGTAGTCCCAAATGGTTCAGGGCCAAAACAGAGGAATCTCGAAACAAGTTCATGCATTCTGGATTCCTCACGAGAAATGAGGAGGGTGGGTGAGTTTCCACGCAATTCCGAGACGTTGAAAAAAGTTCATCTTCCTCTGCCTCAAGTTGTCCAAAATGTTTCTACGCCCAAACGGAGGAATCTCGAAACATGTTCATGCATTCTGGGATCGTGACGAGAAAGGAGGAGGGTGGGTGAGTTTCCAAGCAAATCCGAGACGTTGAAAAAATTTCGTCTTCTTCTGCCTCAAGTAGTCCCAAATGGTTCAGGGCCCAAACAGAGGAATCTCGAAATAAGTTCATGCATTCTGGAATACTCAAGAGAAATGAGGAGGGTGGGTGAGTTTCCACGCAATTGCAAGACGTTGAAAAAAGTTCGTCTTCATCTGCCTCAAGTTGTCCAAAATGGTTCTGGGCCCAAACGGAGGAATCTCGAAACATGTTCACGCATTCTGGGATCCTCACGAGAAATGAGGAGGGTGGGTGAGTTTCCAAGCAATTCCGAGATGTTGAAAAAAGTTCGTCTTCTTCTGCCTCAAGTAGTCCCAAATGGTTCAGGGCCAAAACAGAGGAATCTGGAAACAAGTTCTTGCATTCTGGAATACTCAAGAGAAATGAGGAGGGTGGGTGAGTTTCCACGCAATTCCGAGACGTTGAAAAAAGTTCGTCTTCTACTGCCTCTAGTTGTGAAAAATGGTTCAGGGACCAAACGGAGGAATCTCGAAACATGTTCACGCATTCTAGGATCCTCACGACAAATGAGGAGGGTGGGTGAGTTTCCAAGTGTTAGTTTTGATTAGTTTTGATGATGTCTTATATAGATGTCATTCTTATAAGCAAAAAGATTGAGTAATATAATGGCAAGAAAAATATGTTGCATTGTTATATTTTCATATTCATCCATATTTTTCCTATAGTATTTGCCATCATCAAAAAGGGGGAGAATGTTAGTTTTGATTAGTTTTGATGATGTCTTATATAGATGTCATTCTTATAAGCAAAAAGATTGAGTAATATAATTATCTCCTACATTGACAAATTGTTGTATTTAATGTAGATTAATCCAAGTTGAATTATAGAGGTTGATCAAAGAGGAGATAAGAATTGAAAGGAAGAAGAGAAGAGACCAAATAATGAAGAACTTGATATATGGAATGAAGATTTTATGATCCAAGTTCTTATATTGATGCTAGAAGCCTCCAAGATCATTTGGAAGTTGGAATGATTCAATTCAGAGTTAAAACAAGCAAGAATGAGGTTCTAGATGAGCAAACTCGAGCCTATAAGTGTTTTCAGCATTTCTGGTGTTTCTGGACTAGGCAAACTCGAGCCTATAAGAACAAACTCGAGCCCATACGTGTTTTCAGCATTTCTGGTGTTTCTGGACTAGGCAAACTCGAGCCTGTAAGTGTGAACTCGAGTTCACAGTGGTCATCAGCACTTCAGCTCCACTCTGTTTCATGTTCAGCTCGGGCGAGGTCTGGTAATTCGATGATATCTCACAAACCAGAGATCGGATTGATATGAAACCAAAAGCATTGGAAACTAGACATCCAACACGTACTTTTGACAAAAATTCATGGCCAAAGGAGTTCAGATGAATTATCTATGAATTTTACAATTTAGATCAAAAATCAACGTCACTATCCAGACCAAGCTTCAGTATTTTGGGTATATCTCACAAAATACAAATCTCATTGAGCTTAAATTAGTGCCATTGGAAACTAGACACACAGATCTTTCCATCAAGCTTTGAACGGACCAAAACGGAGCTCGGACCAGGGAAATATGACCTTTCAAAGTTGATAAAGTTGCAAACTCAAGCCAGTCCAAGTCAGAAGCAACCAAAATCGAGTTCATCAGTCACAAACTCGAGTTCGAGAGTTCCAGAGAAGAAATGAACATTTGGGAAAAGCCGAACTCGAGCCTATAAGTGAACGAACTCGAGTTCATTTCAGACAGAGAGCAATGTAACTTTTTAATGAGTTGCGAACCTCAGGTTTAGATTGTGAACCTCAGGTTCATTTCAACCCGAGAGCTTTTTGGTTTTCCAATGACTTGAGAACCTCAGGTTTAGAATACAAACCTCAGGTTCACACTTTCTGAACTTACATATTATTGAACACTGAAGCAACGAACTCGAGCCTGCAAGAATTGAACTGGAGTTCGCGACGCTAATTCAGAATTTCAAATCTGATGAATTTGCAATACCTTCTTGTTTGATCTCAATACTTCCCATGATTAATCTCTAATGTTCCTAGAGTTGTTTAACCACTTTATTTGTGATTAAAGTTTGGGATTACATCAAACTTGGCAGAAATCAAAGTGTGATTCAGAATTTCCAGAAATGGCAAAAGAAGGCAGATTTGAACTAGCAACTTGAATCAATGCTCAATTGAAATGTTCTGCAACAGGATTCGAATATTCAATGGTGAAATGCTCCAACGGACAAAAGCTTCAACAGATTCAATATTCAAATATCAAACCCATCACAGAGAATCAAATGAAGGGACAGCTTGTGCAACTTGCAATATAGAAATTATATCCTTCAAGACAAAAGCAAATGGACTACAGCCTGGCATGATAAACAATCAGCACACCTTGCAGACAACTTAGGCTCCTCTGAATAAAGTTGAATCAACAAACAAGATAGTATGGGCCTCATCATTCAGCTGCAAGAAAGTGAAAAACGCGCAAATCTGAAAGTGGTGACAGCATATTCGCTCAACAGCTTCTGCAGCAACTTTACACATGGAGAAACACTTGCAACAGCTAGTTTTTCAAATGGGAAGAAGCTCCAACGGTTACCTAACGTCCACAAGCTTCAAACTACCATAAATAGCTGAAGATTTGAAGAAACAAGACAGAGAAGACAACTACAGAAAGCTTGCACGAAAATATTCATTCTTTCTCTGTATATACATTTGTTTGTATCTTTGATACATAGAGCTTCAGTGTGTAACCTTATCTGCTCTTAGAGAGAGTCTATTTCATTGTATATCACTCATTGTAATAATCTCAAGTCAGTGGGACTTGGAGATTGGGAAAATCAGAGTACAACTTGTAAGGGGGAGTGTGTCCTAGGGAGAGGAACATCCTGCGTTTACAGAGGGTGTATCTGATTACAGAGTGCAACTTGTAAGAAGGAGTGTGTCTTAGGGAGAGGAGCATCCTTTGGTTACAGAGTGTGCATCTGTTGTATGCAATTACAACTTGTAAGGGGGAGTGAGTCCTAGGGAGAGGATCATCCTGAGTACAGAGTGTGTAATTGTTCTTGAGTGATAGTGGAAAATCCCAGAGGTGCTGGGGACTGGATGTAGGTCAAGGATTAGACCGAACCAGGATAAATCATCTGTGTCAAGCTTCTCTACTCTATCTCCACTTTGCCTTAATATTTTCTGTTGTGTGGGTGAACCGAAAAGAATTTTGAAATCCCCAATTCACCCCCCCTCTTGGTGATTTCCTTCTCTTTCATTTGGTATCAGAGCTTTGGTTATCTATTTGAAGGATTAACATCCTAGATCAAAGATCCTATGGAAGGAATTCTACCGGAAGGAGCCTCAATCAACAGACCACCAGGTTTCAATGGAGAATATTACTCTTATTGGAAGGCAAAGTTCAGAGTCTACGTGATGGCATCTGAATATGGTTTGTGGAGAGTATTTGAAAAAGGAAATTATGAACCATCTGACATAGAAGATGGAGTAAGAGTTCCCAAGCTTGAAGAAGAGTACAATGAAAAAGACAAATGGCAAGTGACTCTCAACATGAAGGCAATCCATGTGCTGCAAAGTGCTCTTAGTCAACAAGAGTATTTTCGAATTTGTAATTTGCCATCAGCCAAAGCCATGTGGGAAGCTCTTGAAATAGTCTATAAAGAAAGTGATGAGGAAGAAGTGGCAAATCTTTGTCTAGTTGCTGAAGAACAATCTGAAAGCAACAATGAGGTAAATGATACTGAACCTTCCTATGATGAATTATTTTCTGAATACAATGAACTATATACTGAATATGAAAAACTTGCTAAAGAGTTCATTGCATCCAAGAAGAAAATTAAATTGTTGAAAGAACAAGTTCAGAATGTTTCTTCTTCTGTTTCTACTTCTAAAAACATTTCTGTATCTACTTGTGAAAACATTTCTGAAAACACTTCTGAAAATATTTCAGAAAATGTTTGTGAAAAGGTTTGTGACAATTGCTGTATCTTGGAGAAAAGAGTTTTACATCTTACAAAAATTCTTGAGAAGTTCACTAGAGGTAGTGAAATGCTCAAAGTGATTTTAAAACAGCAAAGAGTCACAAATGACAAATCAGGAATCGGTTATAAACCAGATTTTGATAAGAAGAAAGGGAAGAAGAAACATGGACAGAAATCTTACTTGAATTATTTTCAAAAATCTGTTCACACCTCAAATCCTTTTGGTCATTGCAACTATGGTAACCATAAAGGTCATAATACTTCATCATGCTTTCATAAAAAAGATAGGAGAGATAAACCTGTAGGAAATTATCAATGGGAACCAAAGGGAACTTATGTTTTCCCTAAGGTCCAAACTAATCCAGAAGGACCCAAACACAAAAGGGTACCAAAATGTCCATCTGTTGCTATGTATGTGCAGATTGATTCTAAGAGAAATAGACATAAAGAAGTTAAGAGCCAGAGAATCTCTTATGAGCCCAAAAGGAGAATTACATCAAGAAGGAGAACTCCTAGTGCACCCATTGCATAAATTACAAGATCAAATCATAAGAGGCAATGGACACAAGCAAGAGGAGTATGTTCCACCTCAAGAGCAAACTACCAGAGAGTACCACTCAATTACCTTGAGGAGAACAAGAAGAGGAGAACCTCTCAAGTATCAAAGAGTAAATACTTGAAGTCTATATCCTTTGTGAAAACTTTGCAAACACCAAAGAGACAATGGGTGTGCAAAGCTAATCCTCCTAGTACCTAAAGCAAGGGTACATGTTGGTAAAACCTCCTATGCTATAATCTGAAATAATCATTGAGGTTTTATATTTTGTAACCTTAGAAATGAGCACTGGAATCAATTTGTTTTAAATTTGGTTTTCACACATATATATGTTTTTAAAACTAATTGCAATGTTCAATAGGTTGAACTCTTTATGCATTCATAATGATGTGAAAAGAAAGTATTTCTTTTATGCAAAGAGTCATGCTTAGTTGTTCTAATTGATTATATTCATGGGAGCATGCAAATATTTTTCCTACAAGCTAACAATGAATGGATCCAAGTTTAGTTGGATACCAAGAAAAAGATTTATAAAGCTTTGTAGGATCAGGGAAAGCTTCTCAAGAATGCAAGATAGATAATGACTTAAGTCTTGAGGAAGCACAAGCCAAACTTGATGTTGATGGTGAAATTTGGAAAATGAGTTATCTACATCAATCCATCTCTACCAAGCAAGCTTCTATGAGGAAAAGAGGAATTTTGGTGATATCTAATCCTTGTCTCATACTATGATTATATGTAATTCATTATCGGTTTATGTTAAGTTAAAAGGTTTTGAAAGTTATTCAATTTCAAAAGCCAATCTCCAGTTTTTTCAAATGAGATTTTCATAAACTTGAGACTGTTTCCATGAACCTCCAGTTTGCGCCATGAACCTCCAGTTTGCTTTAGGCCAAAAGTTTCCAAGAGTTTTTCTAAGTTGAGAGAACTCGAGTTCAAGTTTCTAAACTCGAGTTCATGCCTTTACAGAGAGCAAAATATTTTTGAACTTGAGAAAACCTCCGGTTTGCACTGGGAACCTCCAGTTTGTCTTTTAAGAGCTTAAACTGATTTTTGACATAAACAGTGTCAAACTCGAGTTCGTCACTTACAAACTCGAGTTTGTGGTTTTGCTCAAAATATATTTCAAACTGAAAACCCGATGGTTGCTCAATAGAAGTCTAAACTCGAGCCTAAAATGCAAACCTCAGGTTTGGTCCTGAAGAAAATTTACAAACCTCAAGTTCTCTACGCAAACCTCCAGTTTGGTCCTGTACAAATTTTACAAACTTCAGGTTTACTACATAAACCTCCGGTTTGGTCCATACAGAAGGCAAAATTCACCAGTTTACATCTTAAACTTGAGACTAAAGTTTCTAAACCTCAGGTTTGGACCTCCAGAGAAAATTTCCAAAGAGTTTACACTTGGTCAAGAGCATTTAATGTTTTAAAAATAAGCAAACTTGAGACTACCTTCATGAACCTCCAGTTTGTTTTTCCAAACTCCCATTTGCCTTACCAAACTCTGTTTTGTATTTCTAAACTCAAGTTTGAGTCAACCATGTTTTTGAAATCATCTTGCTCGAATTTCCAAAAACTTCATGTATGATCTATATACTTCACATCATCATTCACTCATATTTCTAACTATGATTATTCAGTTTGTTAGTGAATTTTTGATGATCAAACAAGTAAATTTGTGCATAACTTTATTGATTTTATATTTTTGAAATGTACAAGTCTAAAATTTGTTTAAATTTCAATTCACTCTGTTTTATGAAGATGCATACAAATGTTTTGAAAACATATCCATACTTTGGTTACATTTCAATGATGTTTCAAATTGGAAGTTAATATTGTTACTGAATATTGAATATGCTTCAAATTTCTCTAATTGAGTTTTCATTATCTTTCACATATTGATCTTTAGAATTCAATGTTTTGCTTGAACTCTCTAGCTTCATTCTCCAACTAGTTGGACCTCATGTCTAACAAGTTAATCGTCTATGAGCTTCAAGCTTATTTCCAGAAAAGAACTCAATTTGTGAAAACTTATGCTTATTACATAAAACCTTATTCCAAAGCATTATGAATGTTCATTAATGCATTATGTGTATTAACCATTATATGGAATAACTTACTAGGATGATATTTTGAAACTTTAGTCATCTGGACTAAAGAAATTGTGCTTCATTGTCCATGAATCCTAGTACTCTTAGTGTTACTCAAATACATCAAATTTAATTCCATCCATATTTTGAGTAACTATCTATGTATATTCATAATCTTGCATTGATTGTTGTCATACTTTCAAGACTTTCATCTAAGAAGCGAGATTATCTCTTGGTCATGGCAAAGTCATTTTGCATATATATATGTTGTGTTAAGAATATCTTGATAATGCTCTTATGACTTTTGCTTTGCAGAAAATTCTTCCATATGTTAACCTCAATGTTCAACACGTTCTCTAAATCTGAAGCATACTGATATATTCATTAAACTTATTGACTTCCACCATGTTTCAAAAGAGCATTGTTTTTCAAACATGTTTCAAAAATCTTTCATGAATAAAAATTTTGATTTCATAATGTGTCATCACTTTTTTGAAAGACCATTCAAGATTTGAAACACTTTGCATATTTCATGATCTTTCTTGAAAAATCTGAACTTTAAATTGATAAATGCTTATCTTTATGAATAAGATTTTCTATGTACAAATTTACATGCATCTCTCAATGACATCTTCTCTACGTAAAGCGTATTCACAAATTGTCATTGAGAAATAACATTTGGCATCACATTATTATTTGGTATCACTAAAGGGAAGTTCACTTTTTAGTCATGCATTCATTAAGGGGGAGCTTCACATTCATGGTTGTTTTATACTCTATAAGCTCTTCTCTATTATTTGAAGAAAACGCTTTTAAGCATACTCATCTGTATTTACTATCTCTCATTAGTTTTGATGATGAGTTAATATCATATTTTCCTTTCATTGTTATTTGAAACTATCTTATAGAAAGGGATACTTTGATATTTGGCTTGCACCAACAAATCTTTTGCAAAGAAAGTTTTCAATTCATATCAGGAGATTTGGTTATGAGCTGCAACTTTGGAGATCAACCATTGAAGCTGAGATATGCTCTACATAGATGATCTTTGAAGAAAAAGCAAAGGATGGAAGCTGAGTGCTAATCATATTCAGATGCAACAGTCTTCAAGAAACCATGGCGACACAGTCAAACTTCATGTAGCAAGCAAATAGACTTCTTTGATCATTCATCAGCTTGCAGAACCAACATGAGCATTTCTAAACTCTCTCTCTTTATATTCAGTAGAAATTTTTGCACATGCTTGGTATCTCTATGCTTTAATTGTGAAAGATGTCTTGAAAACCTCTCTAAATTTTGGTATGTTAAACAATAATGGAATGATTTGGCAAGCCAAGGATGGTTAAAACTTGTGATTTTCAATCTGTTAAAACCAAACTCGAGCCTAACAGGATTAAACTCGAGCCTGTATTTAACAGAAAGCATGAACTTGCAAAACCAAAGTTCAAACTTGAGACTAAACCTGAAGTTTATAATTAAGCCTTTGAAAGTTCGCATGAACTCGAGCCTATAACTGTTGAACTCGAGCCTATGTTTAACAGAAAGCATAAACCTGTCAAACCAAAGATCAAACTTGAGACTGAACCTGAAGTTCAAAATTAAATCCTTGAAAGTTTGAGTGAACTCGAGCCTACCATTTAATGAACTCGAGTTCGTCCTTGGCAGGACAAGTTTGTTTAAACTTGAAAATAGAACATTGTCTATAAACTGGAGCCTAAACTCTTCAGACTCGAACCTAGTTTTGACCGAGAGCCTTCAGAATATTTTAGAGAGAACTAAACTCGAGCCCAAGCTTCTCAAACTCCAGTTCAAAAGTTCCAGAGAGTAATTAGCCATTTTCAAAAGTTTCTTTAAGAGTAATTAGCCATTTTCCAGAGAGTAATTCGCCATTGACAAAGTTTTTTTTACTTTTGAAAACCTATTTCAAACTCCAAACTTCTACTCAAACCTCAAGTTTGAAAGAGTTCAAAAAAAGATTTTAAGAGTATGAACTCGAGCCTGTCATGGCGAACTCGAGTTCATCCTTGACTAATTCATAAGAAACATTCCAATCTGATTTTATACTCATAATGAAAACAATTTCAAATCGAGAAGAGAAAATCAGTTCTTTGACTAATTCTCATTTGGTTTCACAGTTTCTCTTTTCAAATATTTCCTCTTTACTTCAACTTTTTGCTAATGACAAATAAGGGGGAGAGAATGGCAAGAAAAATATGTTGCATTGTTATATTTTCATATTCATCCATATTTTTCCTATAGTATTTGCCATCATCAAAAAGGGGGAGAATGTTAGTTTTGATTAGTTTTGATGATGTCTTATATAGATGTCATTCTTATAAGCAAAAAGATTGAGTAATATAATGGCAAGAAAAATATGTTGCATTGTTATATTTTCATATTCATCCATATTTTTCCTATAGTATTTGCCATCATCAAAAAGGGGGAGAATGTTAGTTTTGATTAGTTTTGATGATGTCTTATATAGATGTCATTCTTATAAGCAAAAAGATTGAGTAATATAATTATCTCCTACATTGACAAATTGTTGTATTTAATGTAGATTAATCCAAGTTGAATTATAGAGGTTGATCAAAGAGGAGATAAGAATTGAAAGGAAGAAGAGAAGAGACCAAATAATGAAGAACTTGATATATGGAATGAAGATTTTATGATCCAAGTTCTTATATTGATGCTAGAAGCCTCCAAGATCATTTGGAAGTTGGAATGATTCAATTCAGAGTTAAAACAAGCAAGAATGAGGTTCTAGATGAGCAAACTCGAGCCTATAAGTGTTTTCAGCATTTCTGGTGTTTCTGGACTAGGCAAACTCGAGCCTATAAGAACAAACTCGAGCCCATACGTGTTTTCAGCATTTCTGGTGTTTCTGGACTAGGCAAACTCGAGCCTGTAAGTGTGAACTCGAGTTCACAGTGGTCATCAGCACTTCAGCTCCACTCTGTTTCATGTTCAGCTCGGGCGAGGTCTGGTAATTCGATGATATCTCACAAACCAGAGATCGGATTGATATGAAACCAAAAGCATTGGAAACTAGACATCCAACACGTACTTTTGACAAAAATTCATGGCCAAAGGAGTTCAGATGAATTATCTATGAATTTTACAATTTAGATCAAAAATCAACGTCACTATCCAGACCAAGCTTCAGTATTTTGGGTATATCTCACAAAATACAAATCTCATTGAGCTTAAATTAGTGCCATTGGAAACTAGACACACAGATCTTTCCATCAAGCTTTGAACGGACCAAAACGGAGCTCGGACCAGGGAAATATGACCTTTCAAAGTTGATAAAGTTGCAAACTCAAGCCAGTCCAAGTCAGAAGCAACCAAACTCGAGTTCATCAGTCACAAACTCGAGTTCGAGAGTTCCAGAGAAGAAATGAACATTTGGGAAAAGCCGAACTCGAGCCTATAAGTGAACGAACTCGAGTTCATTTCAGACAGAGAGCAATGTAACTTTTTAATGAGTTGCGAACCTCAGGTTTAGATTGTGAACCTCAGGTTCATTTCAACCCGAGAGCTTTTTGGTTTTCCAATGACTTGAGAACCTCAGGTTTAGAATACAAACCTCAGGTTCACACTTTCTGAACTTACATATTATTGAACACTGAAGCAACGAACTCGAGCCTGCAAGAATTGAACTGGAGTTCGCGACGCTAATTCAGAATTTCAAATCTGATGAATTTGCAATACCTTCTTGTTTGATCTCAATACTTCCCATGATTAATCTCTAATGTTCCTAGAGTTGTTTAACCACTTTATTTGTGATTAAAGTTTGGGATTACATCAAACTTGGCAGAAATCAAAGTGTGATTCAGAATTTCCAGAAATGGCAAAAGAAGGCAGATTTGAACTAGCAACTTGAATCAATGCTCAATTGAAATGTTCTGCAACAGGATTCGAATATTCAATGGTGAAATGCTCCAACGGACAAAAGCTTCAACAGATTCAATATTCAAATATCAAACCCATCACAGAGAATCAAATGAAGGGACAGCTTGTGCAACTTGCAATATAGAAATTATATCCTTCAAGACAAAAGCAAATGGACTACAGCCTGGCATGATAAACAATCAGCACACCTTGCAGACAACTTAGGCTCCTCTGAATAAAGTTGAATCAACAAACAAGATAGTATGGGCCTCATCATTCAGCTGCAAGAAAGTGAAAAACGCGCAAATCTGAAAGTGGTGACAGCATATTCGCTCAACAGCTTCTGCAGCAACTTTACACATGGAGAAACACTTGCAACAGCTAGTTTTTCAAATGGGAAGAAGCTCCAACGGTTACCTAACGTCCACAAGCTTCAAACTACCATAAATAGCTGAAGATTTGAAGAAACAAGACAGAGAAGACAACTACAGAAAGCTTGCACGAAAATATTCATTCTTTCTCTGTATATACATTTGTTTGTATCTTTGATACATAGAGCTTCAGTGTGTAACCTTATCTGCTCTTAGAGAGAGTCTATTTCATTGTATATCACTCATTGTAATAATCTCAAGTCAGTGGGACTTGGAGATTGGGAAAATCAGAGTACAACTTGTAAGGGGGAGTGTGTCCTAGGGAGAGGAACATCCTGCGTTTACAGAGGGTGTATCTGATTACAGAGTGCAACTTGTAAGAAGGAGTGTGTCTTAGGGAGAGGAGCATCCTTTGGTTACAGAGTGTGCATCTGTTGTATGCAATTACAACTTGTAAGGGGGAGTGAGTCCTAGGGAGAGGATCATCCTGAGTACAGAGTGTGTAATTGTTCTTGAGTGATAGTGGAAAATCCCAGAGGTGCTGGGGACTGGATGTAGGTCAAGGATTAGACCGAACCAGGATAAATCATCTGTGTCAAGCTTCTCTACTCTATCTCCACTTTGCCTTAATATTTTCTGTTGTGTGGGTGAACCGAAAAGAATTTTGAAATCCCCAATTCACCCCCCCTCTTGGTGATTTCCTTCTCTTTCACCAAGCAATTCCGAGACGTTGAAAAAAGTTCGTCTTCTTCTGCCTCAAGTAGTCCCAAATGGTTCAGGGGCAAAACAGAGGAATCTCGAAACAAGTTCATGCATTCTGGAATACTCAAGAGAAATGAGGAGGGCGGGTGAGTTTCCACGCAATTCCGAGACGTTGAAAAAAGTTCGTGTTCATCTGCCTCAAGTTGTCCAAAATGGTTCTGGGCCCAAACGGAGGAATCTCGAAACATGTTCACGCATTCTGGGATCCTCACTAGAAATGAGGAGGGTGGGTGAGTTTCCAAGCAATTCCGAGACGTTGAAAAAAGTTCGTCTTCTTCTGCCTCAAGTAGTCCCAAATGGTTCAGGGCCAAAACAGAGGAATCTCGAAACAAGTTTATGCATTCTGGAATACTCAAGAGAAATGAGGAGGGTGGGTGAGTTTCCACGCAATTCCGAGATGTTGAAAAAAGTTCGTCTTCTTCTGCCTCAAGTAGTCCCAAATGGTTCAGGGCCAAAACAGAGGAATCTGGAAACAAGTTCTTGCATTCTGGATTCCTCACGAGAAATGAGGAGGGTGGGTGAGTTTCCACGCAATTCCGAGACGTTGAAAAAAGTTCGTCTTCTACTGCCTCTAGTTGTGAAAAATGGTTCAGGGCCCAAACGGAGGAATCTCGAAACATGTTCACGCATTATGGGATCCTCACGAGAAATGAGGAGGGTGGGTGAGTTTCCAAGCAATTCCGAGACGTTGAAAAAAGTTCGTCTTCCTCTGCCTCAAGTTGTCCCATATGGTTCAGGGCCCAAACGGAGGAATCTCGAAACAAGTTCATGCATTCTGCAATACTCAAGAGAAATGAGGAGGGTGGGTGAGTTTCTACGCAATTCCAAGACGTTGAAAAAAGTTTGTCTTCTACTGCCTCTAGTTGTTAAAAATGGTTCAGGGCCCAAACGGAGGAATCTCGAAACATGTTCATGCATTCTGGGATCGTCACGAGAAATGAGGAGGGTGGGTGAGTTTCCAAGCAATTCCGAGACGTTGAAAAAAGTTCGTCTTCTTCTGCCTCAAGTAGTCCCAAATGGTTCAGGGCCAAAATAGAGGAATCTCGAAACAAGTTCATGCATTCTGGAATACTCAAGAGAAATGAGGAGGGTGGGTGAGTTTCCACGCAATTCCGAGACGTTGAAAAAAGTTCGTGTTCATCTGCCTCAAGTTGTCCAAAATGGTTCTGGGCCCAAACGGAGGAATCTTGAAACATGTTCACGCATTCTGGGATCCTCACTAGAAATGAGGAGGGTGGGTGAGTTTCCAAGCAATTCCGAGACGTTGAAAAAAGTTCGTCTTCTTCTGCCTCAAGTAGTCCCAAATGGTTCAGGGCCAAAACAGAGGAATCTCGAAACAAGTTTATGCATTCTGGAATACTCAAGAGAAATGAGGAGGGTGGGTGAGTTTCCACGCAATTCCGAGACGTTGAAAAAAGTTCGCCTTCTACTGCCTCTAGTTGTTAAAAATGGTTCAGGGCCCAAACGAAGGAATCTCGAAACAACTTAATGCATTCTGGAATCCTCACGATAAATGAGGTGGGTGGGTGAGTTTCCACGCAATTCCGAGACATTGAAAAAAGTTCGTCTTCCTCTGCCTCAAGTTGTCCCAAATTGTTCAGGGCCCAAACGGAGGAATCTCGAAACAAGTTCATGCATTCTGGATTCCTCACGAGAAATGAGGAGGGTGGGTGAGTTTCCACGCAATTCCGAGACGTTGAAAAAAGTTCATCTTCCTCTGCCTCAAGTTGTCCAAAATGTTTCTACGCCCAAACGGAGGAATCTCGAAACATGTTCATGCATTCTGGGATCGTGACGAGAAAGGAGGAGGGTGGGTGAGTTTCCAAGCAAATCCGAGACGTTGAAAATATTTCGTCTTCTTCTGCCTCAAGTAGTCCCAAATGGTTCAGGGCCCAAACAGAGGAATCTCGAAATAAGTTCATGCATTCTGGAATACTCAAGAGAAATGAGGAGGGTGGGTGAGTTTCCACGCAATTCCGAGACGTTGAAAAAAGTTCTTGTTCATCTGCCTCAAGTTGTCCAAAATGGTTCTGGGCCCAAACGGAGGAATCTCGAAACATGTTCATGCATTCTGGGATCCTCACGAGAAATGAGGAGGGTGGGTGAGTTTCCAAGCAATTCCGAGACGTTGAAAAAAGTTCTTCTTCTTCTGCCTCAAGTAGTCCCAAATGATTCAGGGCCAAAACAGAGGAATCTCGATACAAGTTCATGCTTTCTGGAATACTCAAGAGAAATGAGGAGGGAGGGTGAGTTTCCACGCAATTCCGAGACGTTGAAAAAAGTTCGTCTTCATCTGCCTCAAGTTGTCCAAAATGGTTCTGGGCCCAAACGGAGGAATCTCGAAACATGTTCACGCATTCTGGGATCCTCACTAGAAATGAGGAGGGTGGGTGAGTTTCCAAGCAATTCCGAGACGTTGAAAAAAGTTCGTCTTCTTCTGCCTCAAGTAGTCCCAAATGGTTCAGGGCCAAAACAGAGGAATCTCGAAACAAGTTTATGCATTCTGGAATACTCAAGAGAAATGAGGAGGGTGGGTGAGTTTCCACGCAATTCCGAGACGTTGAAAAAAGTTCGCCTTCTACTGCCTCTAGTTGTTAAAAATGGTTCAGGGCCCAAACGAAGGAATCTCGAAAGAACTTAATGCATTCTGGAATCCTCACGATAAATGAGGTGGGTGGGTGAGTTTCCACGCAATTCCGAGACATTGAAAAAAGTTCGTCTTCCTCTGCCTCAAGTTGTCCCAAATTGTTCAGGGCCCAAACGGAGGAATCTCGAAACAAGTTCATGCATTCTGGATTCCTCACGAGAAATGAGGAGGGTGGGTGAGTTTCCACGCAATTCCGAGACGTTGAAAAAAGTTCATCTTCCTCTGCCTCAAGTTGTCCAAAATGTTTCTACGCCCAAACGGAGGAATCTCGAAACATGTTCATGCATTCTGGGATCGTGACGAGAAAGAAGGAGGGTGGGTGAGTTTCCAAGAAAATCCGAGACGTTGAAAAAATTTCGTCTTCTTCTGCCTCAAGTAGTCCCAAATGGTTCAGGGCCCAAACAGAGGAATCTCGAAATAAGGTCATGCATTCTGGAATACTCAAGAGAAATGAGGAGGGTGGGTGAGTTTCCACGCAATTCCGAGACGTTGAATAAAGTTCGTCTTCATCTGCCTCAAGTTGTCCAAAATGGTTCTGGGCCCAAACGGAGGAATCTCGAAACATGTTCACGCATTCTGGGATCCTCACGAGAAATGAGGAGGGTGGGTGAGTTTCCAAGCAATTCCGAGACGTTGAAAAAAGTTCGTCTTCTTCTGCCTCAAGTAGTCCCAAATGGTTGAGGGCCAAAACAGAGGAATCTTGAAACAAGTTCTTGCATTCTGGAATACTCAAGAGAAATGAGGAGGGTGGGTGAGTTTCCACGCAATTCCGAGACGTTGAAAAAAGTTCGTCTTCTACTGCCTCTAGTTGTGAAAAATGGTTCAGGGCCCAAACGGAGGAATCTCGAAACATGTTCACGCATTCTGGGATCCTCACGAGAAATGAGGAGGGTGGGTGAGTTTCCAAGCAATTCCGAGACGTTGAAAAAAGTTCGTCTTCTTCTGCCTCAAGTAGTCCCAAATGGTTCAGGGACAAAACAGAGGAATCTCGAAACAAGTTCATGCATTCTGGAATACTCAAGAGAAACGAGGAGGGTGGGTGAGTTTCCACGCAATTCCGAGACGTTGAAAAAAGTTCGTCTTCTACTGCCACTTGTTGTTAAAAATGGTTCAGGGCCCAAACGAAGGAATCTCGAAACAACTTAATGCATTCTGGAATCCTCACGATAAATGAGGTGGGTGGGTGAGTTTCCACGCAATTCCGAGACGTTGAAAAAAGTTCGTCTTCCTCTGCCTCAAGTTGTCCCAAATTGTTCAGGGCCCAAACGGAGGAATCTCGAAACAAGTTCATGCATTCTGGATTCCTCACGAGAAATGAGGAGGGTGGGTGAGTTTCCACGCAATTCCCAGATGTTGAAAAAAGTTCGTCTTCTTCTGCCTCAAGTTGTCCAAAATGGTTCAGGGCCCAAACGAAGGAATCTCGAAACAACTTAATGCTTTCTGGAATCCTCACGATAAATGAGGAGAGTGGGTGAGTTTCCACGCAATTCCGAGAGGTTGAAAAAAGTTCGTCTTCCTCTGCCTCAAGTTGTCCCATATGGTTCAGGGCCCAAACGGAGGAATCTCGAAACAAGTTCATGCATTCTGCAATACTCAAGAGAAATGAGGAGGGTGGGTGAGTTTCTACGCAATTCCAAGACGTTGAAAAAAGTTCGTCTTCTACTGCCTCTAGTTGTTAAAAATGGTTCAGGGCCCAAACGGAGGAATCTCGAAACATGTTCATGCATTCTGGGATCGTCACGAGAAATGAGGAGGGTGGGTGAGTTTCCAAGCAATTCCGAGACGTTGAAAAAAGTTCGTCTTCTTCTGCCTCAAGTAGTCCCAAATGGTTCAGGGCCAAAACAGAGGAATCTCGAAACAAGTTCATGTATTCTGGAATACTCAAGAGAAATGAGGAGGGTGGGTGAGTTTCCACGCAATTCCGAGACGTTGAAAAAAGTTCGTCTTCTACTGCCTCAAGTTGTCCAAAATGGTTCAGGGCCCAAACGAAGGAATCTCGAAACAACTTAATGCATTCTGGAATCCTCACGATAAATGAGGAGGGTGGGTGAGTTTCCACGCAATTCCGAGACGTTGAAAAAAGTTCGTCTTCTACTGCCTCTAGTTGTTAAAAATGGTTCAGGGCCCAAACGGAGGAATCTCGAAACATGTTCATGCATTCTGGGATCGTCACGAGAAATGAGGAGGGTGGGTGAGTTTCCAAGCAATTCCGAGACGTTGAAAAAAGTTCGTCTTCTTCTGCCTCAAGTAGTCCCAAATGGTTCAGGGCCAAAATAGAGGAATCTCGAAACAAGTTCATGCATTCTGGAATACTCAAGAGAAATGAGGAGGGTGGGTGAGTTTCCACGCAATTCCGAGACGTTGAAAAAAGTTCGTCTTCTACTGCCTCTAGTTGTGAAAAATGGTTCAGGGCCCAAACGGAGGAATCTCGAAACATGTTCACGCATTCTGGGATCCTCACGAGAAATGAGGAGGGTGGGTGAGTTTCCAAGCAATTCCGAGACGTTGAAAAAAGTTCGTCTTCCTCTGCCTCAAGTTGTCCCATATGGTTCAGGGCCCAAACGGAGGAATCTCGAAACAAGTTCATGCATTCTGCAATACTCAAGAGAAATGAGGAGGGTGGGTGAGTTTCTACGCAATTCCAAGACGTTGAAAAAAGTTTGTCTTCTACTGCCTCTAGTTGTTAAAAATGGTTCAGGGCCCAAACGGAGGAATCTCGAAACATGTTCATGCATTCTGGGATCGTCACGAGAAATGAGGAGGGTGGGTGAGTTTCCAAGCAATTCCGAGACGTTGAAAAAAGTTCGTCTTCTTCTGCCTCAAGTAGTCCCAAATTGTTCAGGGCCAAAATAGAGGAATCTCGAAACAAGTTCATGCATTCTGGAATACTCAAGAGAAATGAGGAGGGTGGGTGAGTTTCCACGCAATTCCGAGACGTTGAAAAAAGTTCGTGTTCATCTGCCTCAAGTTGTCCAAAATGGTTCTGGGCCCAAACGGAGGAATCTCGAAACATGTTCACGCATTCTGGGATCCTCACTAGAAATGAGGAGGGTGGGTGAGTTTCCAAGCAATTCTGAGACGTTGAAAAAAGTTCGTCTTCTTCTGCCTCAAGTAGTCCCAAATGGTTCAGGGCCAAAACAGAGGAATCTCGAAACAAGTTTATGCATTCTGGAATACTCAAGAGAAATGAGGAGGGTGGGTGAGTTTCCACGCAATTCCGAGACGTTGAAAAAAGTTCGCCTTCTACTGCCTCTAGTTGTGAAAAATGGTTCAGGGCCCAAACGAAGGAATCTCGAAACAACTTAATGCATTCTGGAATCCTCACGATAAATGAGGTGGGTGGGTGAGTTTCCAAGCAATTCCGAGATGTTGAAAAAAGTTCGTCTTCTTCTGCCTCAAGTAGTCCCAAATGGTTCAGGGCCAAAACAGAGGAATCTCGAAACAAGTTCTTGCATTCTGGAATACTCAAGAGAAATGAGGAGGGTGGGTGAGTTTCCACGCAATTCCGAGACGTTGAAAAAAGTTCGTTTTCTACTGCCTCTAGTTGTGAAAAATGGTTCAGGGCCCAAACGGAGGAATCTCGAAACATGTTCACGCATTCTGGGATCCTCACGAGAAATGAAGAGGGTGGGTGAGTTTCCAAGCAATTCCGAGACGTTGAAAAAAGTTCGTCTTCTTCTGCCTCAAGTTGTCCCATATGGTTCAGGGCCCAAACGGAGGAATCTCGAAACAAGTTCATGCATTCTGGAATACTCAAGAGAAATGAGGAGGGTGGGTGAGTTTCCACGCAATTCCGAGACGTTGAAAAAAGTTCGTCTTCCTCTGCCTCAAGTTGTCCCAAATGGTTCAGGGCCAAACGGAGGAATCTCGAAACAAGTTCATGCATTCTGGATTCCTCACGAGAAATGAGGAGGGTGGGTGAGTTTCCAAGCAATTCCGAGATGTTGAAAAAAGTTCGTCTTCTTCTGCCTCAAGTAGTCCCAAATGGTTGAGGGCCAAAACAGAGGAATCTTGAAACAAGTTCTTGCATTCTGGAATACTCAAGAGAAATGAGGAGGGTGGGTGAGTTTCCACGCAATTCCGAGACGTTGAAAAAAGTTCGTCTTCTACTGCCTCTAGTTGTGAAAAATGGTTCAGGGCCCAAACGGAGGAATCTCGAAACATGTTCACGCATTCTGGGATCCTCACGAGAAATGAGGAGGGTGGGTGAGTTTCCAAGCAATTCCGAGACGTTGAAAAAAGTTCGTCTTCTTCTGCCTCAAGTAGTCCCAAATGGTTCAGGGCCAAAACAGAGGAATCTCGAAACAAGTTCATGCATTCTGGAATACTCAAGAGAAATGAGGAGGGTGGGTGAGTTTCCACGCAATTCCGAGACGTTGAAAAAAGTTCGTCTTCTACTGCCTCTTGTTGTTAAAAATGGTTCAGGGCCCAAACGAAGGAATCTCGAAACAACTTAATGCATTCTGGAATCCTCACGATAAATGAGGTGGGTGGGTGAGTTTCCACGCAATTCCGAGACGTTGAAAAAAGTTCGTCTTCCTCTGCCTCAAGTTGTCCCAAATGGTTCAGGGCCAAACGGAGGAATCTCGAAAAAAGTTCATGCATTCTGGATTCCTCACGAGAAATGAGGAGGGTGGGTGAGTTTCCACGCAATTCCGAGACGTTGAAAAAAGTTCATCTTCCTCTGCCTCAAGTTGTCCAAAATGTTTCTACGCCCAAACGGAGGAATCTCGAAACATGTTCATGCATTCTGGGATCGTGACGAGAAAGAAGGAGGGTGGGTGAGTTTCCAAGAAAATCCGAGACGTTGAAAAAATTTCGTCTTCTTCTGCCTCAAGTAGTCCCAAATGGTTCAAGGCCCAAACAGAGGAATCTTGAAATAAGTTCATGCATTCTGGAATACTCAAGAGAAATGAGGAGGGTGGGTGAGTTTCCACGCAATTCCGAGACGTTGAATAAAGTTCGTCTTCATCTGCCTCAAGTTGTCCAAAATGGTTCTGGGCCCAAACGGAGGAATCTCGAAACATGTTCACGCATTCTGGGATCCTCACGAGAAATGAGGAGGGTGGGTGAGTTTCCAAGCAATTCCGAGATGTTGAAAAAAGTTCGTCTTCTTCTGCCTCAAGTAGTCCCAAATGGTTGAGGGCCAAAACAGAGGAATCTTGAAACAAGTTCTTGCATTCTGGAATACTCAAGAGAAATGAGGAGGGTGGGTGAGTTTCCACGCAATTCCGAGACGTTGAAAAAAGTTCGTCTTCTACTGCCTCTAGTTGTGAAAAATGGTTCAGGGCCCAAACGGAGGAATCTCGAAACATGTTCACGCATTCTGGGATCCTCACGAGAAATGAGGAGGGTGGGTGAGTTTCCAAGCAATTCCGAGACGTTGAAAAAAGTTCGTCTTCTTCTGCCTCAAGTAGTCCCAAATGGTTCAGGGCCAAAACAGAGGAATCTCGAAACAAGTTCATGCATTCTGGAATACTCAAGAGAAATGAGGAGGGTGGGTGAGTTTCCACGCAATTCCGAGACGTTGAAAAAAGTTCGTCTTCTACTGCCTCTTGTTGTTAAAAATGGTTCAGGGCCCAACCGAAGGAATCTCGAAACAACTTAATGCATTCTGGAATCCTCACGATAAATGAGGTGGGTGGGTGAGTTTCCAGGCAATTCCGAGACGTTGAAAAAAGTTCGTCTTCCTCTGCCTCAAGTTGTCCCAAATTGTTCAGGGCCCAAACGGAGGAATCTCGAAACAAGTTCATGCATTCTGGATTCCCCACGAGAAATGAGGAGGGTGGGTGAGTTTCCACGCAATTCCCAGATGTTGAAAAAAGTTCGTCTTCTTCTGCCTCAAGTTGTCCAAAATGGTTCAGGGCCCAAACGAAGGAATCTCGAAACAACTTAATGCTTTCTGGAATCCTCACGATAAATGAGGAGAGTGGGTGAGTTTCCACGCAATTCCGAGAGGTTGAAAAAAGTTCGTCTTCCTCTGCCTCAAGTTGTCCCATATGGTTCAGGGCCCAAACGGAGGAATCTCGAAACAAGTTCATGCATTCTGCAATACTCAAGAGAAATGAGGAGGGTGGGTGAGTTTCTACGCAATTCCAAGACGTTGAAAAAAGTTCGTCTTCTACTGCCTCTAGTTGTTAAAAATGGTTCAGGGCCCAAACGGAGGAATCTCGAAACATGTTCATGCATTCTGGGATCGTCACGAGAAATGAGGAGGGTGGGTGAGTTTCCAAGCAATTCCGAGACGTTGAAAAAAGTTCGTCTTCTTCTGCCTCAAGTAGTCCCAAATGGTTCAGGGCCAAAACAGAGGAATCTCGAAACAAGTTCATGCATTCTGGAATACTCAAGAGAAATGAGGAGGGTGGGTGAGTTTCCACGCAATTCCGAGACGTTGAAAAAAGTTCGTCTTCTACTGCCTCAAGTTGTCCAAAATGGTTCAGGGCCCAAACGAAGGAATCTCGAAACAACTTAATGCATTCTGGAATCCTCACGATAAATGAGGAGGGTGGGTGAGTTTCCACGCAATTCCGAGACGTTGAAAAAAGTTCGTCTTCTACTGCCTCTAGTTGTTAAAAATGGTTCAGGGCCCAAACGGAGGAATCTCGAAACATGTTCATGCATTCTGGGATCGTCACGAGAAATGAGGAGGGTGGGTGAGTTTCCAAGCAATTCCGAGACGTTGAAAAAAGTTCGTCTTCTTCTGCCTCATGTAGTCCCAAATGGTTCAGGGCCAAAATAGAGGAATCTCGAAACAAGTTCATGCATTCTGGAATACTCAAGAGAAATGAGGAGGGTGGGTGAGTTTCCACGCAATTCCGAGACGTTGAAAAAAGTTCGTCTTCATCTGCCTCAAGTTGTCCAAATTGGTTCTGGGCCCAAACGGAGGAATCTCGAAACATGTTCATGCATTCTGGGATCCTCACGAGAAATGAGGAGGGTGGGTGAGTTTCCAAGCAATTCCGAGACGTTGAAAAAAGTTCTTCTTCTTCTGCCTCAAGTAGTCCCAAATGATTCAGGGCAAAAACAGAGGAATCTCGATACAAGTTGATGCTTTCTGGAATACTCAAGAGAAATGAGGAGGGAGGGTGAGTTTCCACGCAATTCCGAGACGTTGAAAAAAGTTCGTCTTCATCTGCCTCAAGTTGTCCAAAATGGTTCTGGGCCCAAACGGAGGAATCTCGAAACATGTTCACGCATTCTGGGATCCTCACTAGAAATGAGGAGGGTGGGTGAGTTTCCAAGCAATTCCGAGACGTTCAAAAAAGTTCGTCTTCTTCTGCCTCAAGTAGTCCCAAATGGTTCAGGGCCAAAACAGAGGAATCTCGAAACAAGTTCATGCATTCTGGAATACTCAAGAGAAATGAGGAGGGTGGGTGAGTTTCCACGCAATTCCGAGACGTTGAAAAAAGTTCGCCTTCTACTGCCTCTAGTTGTTAAAAATGGTTCAGGGCCCAAACGAAGGAATCTCGAAACAACTTAATGCATTCTGGAATCCTCACGATAAATGAGGTGGGTGGGTGAGTTTCCACGCAATTCCGAGACATTGAAAAAAGTTCGTCTTCCTCTGCCTCAAGTTGTCCCAAATTGTTCAGGGCCCAAACGGAGGAATCTCGAAACAAGTTCATGCATTCTGCATTCCTCACGAGAAATGAGGAGGGTGGGTGAGTTTCCAAGCAATTCCGAGACGTTGAAAAAAGTTCGTCTTCTTCTGCCTCAAGTAGTCCCAAATGGTTCAGGGCCAAAACAGAGGAATCTCGATACAAGTTCATGCATTCTGGAATACTCAAGAGAAATGAGGAGGGTGGGTGAGTTTCCACGCAATTCCGAGACGTTGAAAAAAGTTCGTCTTCTACTGCCTCTAGTTGTGAAAAATGGTTCAGGGCCCAAACGGAGGAATCTCGAAACATGTTCACGCATTCTGGGATCCTCACGAGAAATGAGGAGGGTGGGTGAGTTTCCAAGCAATTCCGAGACGTTGAAAAAAGTTCGTCTTCTTCTGCCTCAAGTAGTCCCAAATGGTTCAGGGCCAAAACAGAGGAATCTCGAAACAAGTTCATGCATTCTGGAATACTCAAGAGAAATGAGGAGGGTGGGTGAGTTTCCACGCAATTCCGAGACGTTGAAAAAAGTTCGTCTTCTACTGCCTCTTGTTGTTAAAAATGGTTCAGGGCCCAAACGAAGGAATCTCGAAACAACTTAATGCATTCTGGAATCCTCACGATAAATGAGGTGGGTGGGTGAGTTTCCACGCAATTCCGAGACGTTGAAAAAAGTTCGTCTTCCTCTGCCTCAAGTTGTCCCAAATGGTTCAGGGCCAAACGGAGGAATCTCGAAAAAAGTTCATGCATTCTGGATTCCTCACGAGAAATGAGGAGGGTGGGTGAGTTTCCACGCAATTCCGAGACGTTGAAAAAAGTTCATCTTCCTCTGCCTCAAGTTGTCCAAAATGTTTCTACGCCCAAACGGAGGAATCTCGAAACATGTTCATGCATTCTGGGATCGTGACGAGAAAGAAGGAGGGTGGGTGAGTTTCCAAGAAAATCCGAGACGTTGAAAAAATTTCGTCTTCTTCTGCCTCAAGTAGTCCCAAATGGTTCAGGGCCCAAACAGAGGAATCTTGAAATAAGTTCATGCATTCTGGAATACTCAAGAGAAATGAGGAGGGTGGGTGAGTTTCCACGCAATTCCGAGACGTTGAATAAAGTTCGTCTTCATCTGCCTCAAGTTGTCCAAAATGGTTCTGGGCCCAAACGGAGGAATCTCGAAACATGTTCACGCATTCTGGGATCCTCACGAGAAATGAGGAGGGTGGGTGAGTTTCCAAGCAATTCCGAGATGTTGAAAAAAGTTCGTCTTCTTCTGCCTCAAGTAGTCCCAAATGGTTGAGGGCCAAAACAGAGGAATCTTGAAACAAGTTCTTGCATTCTGGAATACTCAAGAGAAATGAGGAGGGTGGGTGAGTTTCCACGCAATTCCGAGACGTTGAAAAAAGTTCGTCTTCTACTGCCTCTAGTTGTGAAAAATGGTTCAGGGCCCAAACGGAGGAATCTCGAAACATGTTCACGCATTCTGGGATCCTCACGAGAAATGAGGAGGGTGGGTGAGTTTCCAAGCAATTCCGAGACGTTGAAAAAAGTTCGTCTTCTTCTGCCTCAAGTAGTCCCAAATGGTTCAGGGCCAAAACAGAGGAATCTCGAAACAAGTTCATGCATTCTGGAATACTCAAGAGAAATGAGGAGGGTGGGTGAGTTTCCACGCAATTCCGAGACGTTGAAAAAAGTTCGTCTTCTACTGCCTCTTGTTGTTAAAAATGGTTCAGGGCCCAACCGAAGGAATCTCGAAACAACTTAATGCATTCTGGAATCCTCACGATAAATGAGGTGGGTGGGTGAGTTTCCACGCAATTCCGAGACGTTGAAAAAAGTTCGTCTTCCTCTGCCTCAAGTTGTCCCAAATTGTTCAGGGCCCAAACGGAGGAATCTCGAAACAAGTTCATGCATTCTGGATTCCCCACGAGAAATGAGGAGGGTGGGTGAGTTTCCACGCAATTCCCAGATGTTGAAAAAAGTTCGTCTTCTTCTGCCTCAAGTTGTCCAAAATGGTTCAGGGCCCAAACGAAGGAATCTCGAAACAACTTAATGCTTTCTGGAATCCTCACGATAAATGAGGAGAGTGGGTGAGTTTCCACGCAATTCCGAGAGGTTGAAAAAAGTTCGTCTTCCTCTGCCTCAAGTTGTCCCATATGGTTCAGGGCCCAAACGGAGGAATCTCGAAACAAGTTCATGCATTCTGCAATACTCAAGAGAAATGAGGAGGGTGGGTGAGTTTCTACGCAATTCCAAGACGTTGAAAAAAGTTCGTCTTCTACTGCCTCTAGTTGTTAAAAATGGTTCAGGGCCCAAACGGAGGAATCTCGAAACATGTTCATGCATTCTGGGATCGTCACGAGAAATGAGGAGGGTGGGTGAGTTTCCAAGCAATTCCGAGACGTTGAAAAAAGTTCGTCTTCTTCTGCCTCAAGTAGTCCCAAATGGTTCAGGGCCAAAACAGAGGAATCTCGAAACAAGTTCATGCATTCTGGAATACTCAAGAGAAATGAGGAGGGTGGGTGAGTTTCCACGCAATTCCGAGACGTTGAAAAAAGTTCGTCTTCTACTGCCTCAAGTTGTCCAAAATGGTTCAGGGCCCAAACGAAGGAATCTCGAAACAACTTAATGCATTCTGGAATCCTCACGATAAATGAGGAGGGTGGGTGAGTTTCCACGCAATTCCGAGACGTTGAAAAAAGTTCGTCTTCTACTGCCTCTAGTTGTTAAAAATGGTTCAGGGCCCAAACGGAGGAATCTCGAAACATGTTCATGCATTCTGGGATCCTCACGAGAAATGAGGAGGGTGGGTGAGTTTCCAAGCAATTCCGAGACGTTGAAAAAAGTTCGTCTTCTTCTGCCTCAAGTAGTCCCAAATGGTTCAGGGCCAAAATAGAGGAATCTCGAAACAAGTTCATGCATTCTGGAATACTCAAGAGAAATGAGGAGGGTGGGTGAGTTTCCACGCAATTCCGAGACGTTGAAAAAAGTTCGTCTTCATCTGCCTCAAGTTGTCCAAATTGGTTCTGGGCCCAAACGGAGGAATCTCGAAACATGTTCATGCATTCTGGGATCCTCACGAGAAATGAGGAGGGTGGGTGAGTTTCCAAGCAATTCCGAGACGTTGAAAAAAGTTCTTCTTCTTCTGCCTCAAGTAGTCCCAAATGATTCAGGGCAAAAACAGAGGAATCTCGATACAAGTTGATGCTTTCTGGAATACTCAAGAGAAATGAGGAGGGAGGGTGAGTTTCCACGCAATTCCGAGACGTTGAAAAAAGTTCGTCTTCATCTGCCTCAAGTTGTCCAAAATGGTTCTGGGCCCAAACGGAGGAATCTCGAAACATGTTCACGCATTCTGGGATCCTCACTAGAAATGAGGAGGGTGGGTGAGTTTCCAAGCAATTCCGAGACGTTCAAAAAAGTTCGTCTTCTTCTGCCTCAAGTAGTCCCAAATGGTTCAGGGCCAAAACAGAGGAATCTCGAAACAAGTTCATGCATTCTGGAATACTCAAGAGAAATGAGGAGGGTGGGTGAGTTTCCACGCAATTCCGAGACGTTGAAAAAAGTTCGCCTTCTACTGCCTCTAGTTGTTAAAAATGGTTCAGGGCCCAAACGAAGGAATCTCGAAACAACTTAATGCATTCTGGAATCCTCACGATAAATGAGGTGGGTGGGTGAGTTTCCACGCAATTCCGAGACATTGAAAAAAGTTCGTCTTCCTCTGCCTCAAGTTGTCCCAAATTGTTCAGGGCCCAAACGGAGGAATCTCGAAACAAGTTCATGCATTCTGCATTCCTCACGAGAAATGAGGAGGGTGGGTGAGTTTCCACGCAATTCCCAGATGTTGAAAAAAGTTCGTCTTCTTCTGCCTCAAGTTGTCCAAAATGGTTCAGGGCCCAAACGAAGGAATCTCGAAACAACTTAATGCTTTCTGGAATCCTCACGATAAATGAGGAGAGTGGGTGAGTTTCCACGCAATTCCGAGAGGTTGAAAAAAGTTCGTCTTCCTCTGCCTCAAGTTGTCCCATATGGTTCAGGGCCCAAACGGAGGAATCTCGAAACAAGTTCATGCATTCTGCAATACTCAAGAGAAATGAGGAGGGTGGGTGAGTTTCTACGCAATTCCAAGACGTTGAAAAAAGTTCGTCTTCTACTGCCTCTAGTTGTTAAAAATGGTTCAGGTCCCAAACGGAGGAATCTCGAAACATGTTCATGCATTCTGGGATCGTCACGAGAAATGAGGAGGGTGGGTGAGTTTCCAAGCAATTCCGAGACGTTGAAAAAAGTTCGTCTTCTTCTGCCTCAAGTAGTCCCAAATGGTTCAGGGCCAAAACAGAGGAATCTCGAAACAAGTTCATGCATTCTGGAATACTCAAGAGAAATGAGGAGGGTGGGTGAGTTTCCACGCAATTCCGAGACGTTGAAAAAAGTTCGTCTTCTACTGCCTCAAGTTGTCCGAAAAGGTTCAGGGCCCAAACGAAGGAATCTCGAAACAACTTAATGCATTCTGGAATCCTCACGATAAATGAGGAGGGTGGGTGAGTTTCCACGCAATTCCGAGACGTTGAAAAAAGTTCGTCTTCTACTGCCTCTAGTTGTTAAAAATGGTTCAGGGCCCAAACGGAGGAATCTCGAAACATGTTCATGCATTCTGGGATCGTCACGAGAAATGAGGAGGGTGGGTGAGTTTCCAAGCAATTCCGAGACGTTGAAAAAAGTTCGTCTTCTTCTGCCTCAAGTAGTCCCAAATGGTTCAGGGCCAAAATAGAGGAATCTCGAAACAAGTTCATGCATTCTGGAATACTCAAGAGAAATGAGGAGGGTGGGTGAGTTTCCACGCAATTCCGAGACGTTGAAAAAAGTTCGTGTTCATCTGCCTCAAGTTGTCCAAAATGGTTCTGGGCCCAAACGGAGGAATCTCGAAACATGTTCATGCATTCTGGGATCCTCACGAGAAATGAGGAGGGTGGGTGAGTTTCCAAGCAATTCCGAGACGTTGAAAAAAGTTCTTCTTCTTCTGCCTCAAGTAGCCCCAAATGATTCAGGGCCAAAACAGAGGAATCTCGATACAAGTTCATGCTTTCTGGAATACTCAAGAGAAATGAGGAGGGAGGGTGAGTTTCCACGCAATTCCGAGACGTTAAAAAAAGTTCGTCTTCATCTGCCTCAAGTTGTCCAAAATGGTTCTGGGCCCAAACGGAGGAATCTCGAAACATGTTCACGCATTCTGGGATTCCTCACTAGAAATGAGGAGGGTGGGTGAGTTTCCAAGCAATTCCGAGACGTTGAAAAAAGTTCGTCTTCTTCTGCCTCAAGTAGTCCCAAATGGTTCAGGGCCAAAACTGAGGAATCTCGAAACAAGTTCATGTATTCTGGAATACTCAAGAGAAATGAGGAGGGTGGGTGAGTTTCTACGCAATTCCAAGACGTTGAAAAAAGTTCGTCTTCTACTGCCTCTAGTTGTTAAAAATGGTTCAGGGCCCAAACGGAGGAATCTCGAAACATGTTCATGCATTCTGGGATCGTCACGAGAAATGAGGAGGGTGGGTGAGTTTCCAAGCAATTCCGAGACGTTGAAAAAAGTTCGTCTTCTTCTGCCTCAAGTAGTCCCAAATGGTTCAGGGCCAAAACAGAGGAATCTCGAAACAAGTTCATGCATTCTGGAATACTCAAGAGAAATGAGGAGGGTGGGTGAGTTTCCACGCAATTCCGAGACGTTGAAAAAAGTTCGTCTTCTACTGCCTCAAGTTGTCCGAAAAGGTTCAGGGCCCAAACGAAGGAATCTCGAAACAACTTAATGCATTCTGGAATCCTCACGATAAATGAGGAGGGTGGGTGAGTTTCCACGCAATTCCGAGACGTTGAAAAAAGTTCGTCTTCTACTGCCTCTAGTTGTTAAAAATGGTTCAGGGCCCAAACGGAGGAATCTCGAAACATGTTCATGCATTCTGGGATCGTCACGAGAAATGAGGAGGGTGGGTGAGTTTCCAAGCAATTCCGAGACATTGAAAAAAGTTCGTCTTCTTCTGCCTCAAGTAGTCCCGAATGGTTCAGGGCCAAAATAGAGGAATCTCGAAACAAGTTCATGCATTCTGGGATCCTCACGAGAAATGAGGAGGGTGGGTGAGTTTCCAAGCAATTCCGAGACGTTGAAAAAAGTTCTTCTTCTTCTGCCTCAAGTAGTCCCAAATGATTCAGGGCCAAAACAGAGGAATCTCGATACAAGTTCATGCTTTCTGGAATACTCAAGAGAAATGAGGAGGGAGGGTGAGTTTCCACGCAATTCCGAGACGTTCAAAAAAGTTCGTCTTCATCTGCCTCAAGTTGTCCAAAATGGTTCAGGGCCCAAACGAAGGAATCTCGAAACAACTTAATGCATTCTGGAATCCTCATGATAAATGAGGAGGGTGGGTAAGTTTCCACGCAATTTCGAGACGTTGAAAAAAGTTCGTCTTCCTCTGCGTCAAGTTTTCCCAAATGGTTCAGGGACAAACGGAGGAATCTCGAAACAAGTTCATGCATTCTGGATTCCTCACGAGAAATGAGGAGGGTGGGTGAGTTTCCAAGCAATTCCGAGACGTTGAAAAAAGTTCTTCTTCTTCTGCCTCAAGTAGTCCCAAATGATTCAGGGCCAAAACAGAGGAATCTCGATACAAGTTCATGCTTTCTGGAATACTCAAGAGAAATGAGGAGGGAGGGTGAGTTTCCACGCAATTCCGAGACGTTCAAAAAAGTTCGTCTTCAGCTGCCTCAAGTTGTCCAAAATGGTTCTGGGCCCAAACGGAGGAATCTCGAAACATGTTCACGCATTCTGGGATTCCTCACTAGAAATGAGGAGGGTGGGTGAGTTTCCAAGCAATTCCGAGACGTTGAAAAAAGTTCGTCTTCTTCTGCCTCAAGTAGTCCCAAATGGTTCAGGGCCAAAACAGAGGAATCTCGAAACAAGTTCATGCATTCTGGAATACTCAAGAGAAATGAGGAGGGTGGGTGAGTTTCCACGCAATTCCGAGACGTTGAAAAAAGTTCGCCTTCTACTGCCTCTAGTTGTCAAAAATGGTTCAGGGCCCAAACGAAGGAATCTCGAAACAACTTAATGCATTCTGGAATCCTCACGATAAATGAGGTGGGTGGGTGTGTTTCCACGCAATTCCGAGACATTGAAAAAAGTTCGTCTTCCTCTGCCTCAAGTTGTCCCAAATTGTTCAGGGCCCAAACGGAGGAATCTCGAAACAAGTTCATGCATTCTGGATTCCTCACGAGAAATGAGGAGGGTGGGTGAGATTCCACGCAATTCCCAGATGTTGAAAAAAGTTCGTCTTCTTCTGCCTCAAGTTGTCCAAAATGGTTCAGGGCCCAAACGAAGGAATCTCGAAACAACTTAATGCATCCTGGAATCCTCATGATAAATGAGGAGGGTGGGTAAGTTTCCACGCAATTTCGAGACGTTGAAAAAAGTTCGTCTTCCTCTGCGTCAAGTTGTCCCAAATGGTTCAGGGACAAACGGAGGAATCTCGAAACAAGTTCATGCATTCTGGATTCCTCACGAGAAATGAGGAGGGTGGGTGAGTTTCCAAGCAATTCTGAGACGTTGAAAAAAGTTCTTCTTCTTCTGCCTCAAGTAGTCCCAAATGATTCAGGGCCAAAACAGAGGAATCTCGATACAAGTTCATGCTTTCTGGAATACTCAAGAGAAATGAGGAGGGAGGGTGAGTTTCCACGCAATTCCGAGACGTTAAAAAAAGTTCGTCTTCAGCTGCCTCAAGTTGTCCAAAATGGTTCTGGGCCCAAACGGAGGAATCTCGAAACATGTTCACGCATTCTGGGATTCCTCACTAGAAATGAGGAGGGTGGGTGAGTTTCCAAGCAATTCCGAGACGTTGAAAAAAGTTCGTCTTCTTCTGCCTCAAGTAGTCCCAAATGGTTCAGGGCCAAAACAGAGGAATCTCGAAACAAGTTCATGCATTCTGGAATACTCAAGAGAAATGAGGAGGGTGGGTGAGTTTCCACGCAATTCCGAGACGTTGAAAAAAGTTCGCCTTCTACTGCCTCTAGTTGTCAAAAATGGTTCAGGGCCCAAACGAAGGAATCTCGAAACAACTTAATGCATTCTGGAATCCTCACGATAAATGAGGTGGGTGGGTGTGTTTCCACGCAATTCCGAGACATTGAAAAAAGTTCGTCTTCCTCTGCCTCAAGTTGTCCCAAATTGTTCAGGGCCCAAACGGAGGAATCTCGAAACAAGTTCATGCATTCTGGATTCCTCACGAGAAATGAGGAGGGTGGGTGAGATTCCACGCAATTCCCAGATGTTGAAAAAAGTTCGTCTTCTACTGCCTCTAGTTGTCAAAAATGGTTCAGGGCCCAAACGAAGGAATCTCGAAACAACTTAATGCATTCTGGAATCCTCACGATAAATGAGGTGGGTGGGTGTGTTTCCACGCAATTCCGAGACATTGAAAAAAGTTCGTCTTCCTCTGCCTCAAGTTGTCCCAAATTGTTCAGGGCCCAAACGGAGGAATCTCGAAACAAGTTCATGCATTCTGGATTCCTCACGAGAAATGAGGAGGGTGGGTGAGATTCCACGCAATTCCCAGATGTTGAAAAAAGTTCGTCTTCTTCTGCCTCAAGTTGTCCAAAATGGTTCAGGGCCCAAACGAAGGAATCTCGAAACAACTTAATGCATTCTGGAATCCTCATGATAAATGAGGAGGGTGGGTAAGTTTCCACGCAATTTCGAGACGTTGAAAAAAGTTCGTCTTCCTCTGCGTCAAGTTGTCCCAAATGGTTCAGGGACAAACGGAGGAATCTCGAAACATGTTCATGCATTCTGGGATCGTGACGAGAAAGGAGGAGGGTGGGTGAGTTTCCAAGCAAATCCAAGACGTTGAAAATATTTCGTCTTCTTTTGCCTCAAGTAGTCCCAAATGGTTCAGGGCCCAAACAGAGGAATCTCGAAATAAGTTCATGCATTCTGGAATACTCAAGAGAAATGAGGAGGGTGGGTGAGTTTCCACGCAATTCCGAGACGTTGAAAAAAGTTCGTCTTCATCTGCCTCAAGTTGTCCAAAATGGTTCAGGGCCCAAACGGAGGAATCTCGAAACATGTTTACGCATTCTGGGATCCTCACGAGAAATGAGGAGGGTGGGTGAGTTTCCAAGCAATTCCGAGATGTTGAAAAAAGTTCGTCTTCTTCTGCCTCAAGTAGTCCCAAATGGTTCAGGGCCAAAACAGAGGAATCTCGAAACAAGTTCTTGCATTCTGGAATACTCAAGAGAAATAAGGAGGGTGGGTGAGTTTCCACACAATTCCGAGACGTTGAAAAAAGTTCGTCTTCTACTGCCTCTAGTTGTGAAAAATGGTTCAGGGCCCAAACGGAGGAATCTCGAAACATGTTCACGCATTCTGGGATCCTCACGAGAAATGAGGAGGGTGGGTGAGTTTCCAAGCAATTCCGAGACGTTGAAAAAAGTTCGTCTTCTTCTGCCTCAAGTAGTCCCAAATGGTTCAGGGCCAAAACAGAGGAATCTCGAAACAAGTTCATGCATTCTGGAATACTCAAGAGAAATGAGGAGGGTGGGTGAGTTTCCACGCAATTCCGAGACGTTGAAAAAAGTTTGTCTTCTACTGCCTCTTGTTGTGAAAAATGGTTCAGGGCCCAAACGAAGGAATCTCGAAACAACTTAATGCATTCTGGAATCCTCACGATAAATGAGGTGGGTGGGTGAGTTTCCACGCAATTCCGAGACGTTGAAAAAAGTTCGTCTTCCTCTGCCTCAAGTTGTCCCAAATTGTTCAGGGCCCAAACGGAGGAATCTCGAAACAAGTTCATGCATTCTGGATTCCTCACGAGAAATGAGGAGGGAGGGTGAGTTTCCACGCAATTCCCAGATGTTGAAAAAAGTTCGGCTTCCTCTGCCTCAAGTTGTCCCAAATTGTTCAGGGCCCAAACGGAGGAATCTCGAAACATGTTCACGCATTCTGGGATCCTCACAAGAAATGAGGAGGGTGGGTGAGTTTCCAAGCAATTCCGAGACGTTGAAAAAAGTTCTTCTTCTTCTGCCTCAAGTAGTCCCAAATGATTCAGGGCCAAAACAGAGGAATCTCGATACAAGTTCATGCTTTCTGGAATACTCAAGAGAAATGAGGAGGGAGGGTGAGTTTCCACGCAATTCCGAGACGTTAAAAAAAGTTCGTCTTCATCTGCCTCAAGTTGTCCAAAATGGTTCTGGGCCCAAACGGAGGAATCTCGAAACATGTTCACGCATTCTGGGATTCCTCACTAGAAATGAGGAGGGTGGGTGAGTTTCCAAGCAATTCCGAGACGTTGAAAAAAGTTCGTCTTCTTCTGCCTCAAGTAGTCCCAAATGGTTCAGGGCCAAAACAGAGGAATCTCGAAACAAGTTCATGCATTCTGGAATACTCAAGAGAAATGAGGAGGGTGGGTGAGTTTCCACGCAATTCCGAGACGTTGAAAAAAGTTCGTCTTCTACTGCCTCAAGTTGTCCCAAATGGTTCAGGGCCCAAACGAAGGAATCTCGAAACAACTTAATGCATTCTGGAATCCTCACGATAAATGAGGAGGGTGGGTGAGTTTCCACGCAATTTCGAGACGTTGAAAAAAGTTCGTCTTCTACTGCCTCTAGTTGTTAAAAATGGTTCAGGGCCCAAACGGAGGAATCTCGAAACATGTTCATGCATTCTGGGATCGTCATGAGAAATGAGGAGGGTGGGTGAGTTTCCAAGCAATTCCGAGACGTTGAAAAAAGTTCGTCTTCTTCCGCCTCAAGTAGTCCCAAATGGTTCAGGGCCAAAATAGAGGAATCTCGAAACAAGTTCATGCATTCTGGAATACTCAAGACAAATGAGGAGGGTGGGTGAGTTTCCACGCAATTCCGAGACGTTGAAAAAAGTTCGTGTTCATCTGCCTCAAGTTGTCCAAAATGGTTCTGGGCCCAAACGGAGGAATCTCGAAACATGTTCATGCATTCTGGGATCCTCACGAGAAATGAGGAGGGTGGGTGAGTTTCCAAGCAATTCCGAGACGTTGAAAAAAGTTCTTCTTCTTCTGCCTCAAGTAGTCCCAAATGATTCAGGGCCAAAACAGAGGAATCTCGATACAAGTTCATGCTTTCTGGAATACTCAAGAGAAATGAGGAGGGAGGGTGAGTTTCCACGCAATTCCGAGACGTTGAAAAAAGTTCGTCTTCATCTGCCTCAAGTTGTCCAAAATGGTTCTGGGCCCAAACGGAGGAATCTCGAAACATGTTCACGCATTCTGGGATCCTCACGAGAAATGAGGAGGGTGGGTGAGTTTCCAAGCAATTCCGAGACGTTGAAAAAAGTTCTTCTTCTTCTGCCTCAAGTAGTCCCAAATGATTCAGGGCCAAAACAGAGGAATCTCGATACAAGTTCATGCTTTCTGGAATGCTCAAGAGAAATGAGGAGGGAGGGTGAGTTTCCACGCAATTCCGAGACGTTGAAAAAAGTTCGTCTTCATCTGGCTCAAGTTGTCCAAAATGGTTCAGGGCCCAAACGAAGGAATCTCGAAACAACTTAATGCATTCTGGAATCCTCACGATAAATGAGGAGGGTGGGTGAGTTTCCATGCAATTCCGAGACGTTGAAAAAAGTTCGTCTTCTACTGCCTCTAGTTTTTAAAAATGGTTCAGGGCCCAAACGGAGGAATCTCGAAACATGTTCATGCATTCTGGGATCGTCACGAGAAATGAGGAGGGTGGGTGAGTTTCCAAGCAATTCCGAGATGTTGAAAAAAGTTCGTCTTCTTCTGCCTCAAGTAGTCCCAAATGGTTCAGGGCCAAAACAGAGGAATCTCGAAACAAGTTCTTGCATTCTGGATTCCTCACGAGAAATGAGGAGGGTGGGTGAGTTTCCACGCAATTCCGAGAGGTTGAAAAAAGTTCGTCTTCTACTGCCTCTAGTTGTGAAAAATGGTTCAGGGCCCAAACGGAGGAATCTCGAAACATGTTCACGCATTCTGGGATCCTCACGAGAAATGAGGAGGGTGGGTGAGTTTCCAAGCAATTCCGAGACGTTGAAAAAAGTTCGTCTTGCTCTGCCTCAAGTTGTCCCATATGGTTCAGGGCCCAAACGGAGGAATCTCGAAACAAGTTCATGCATTCTGGAATACTCAAGAGAAATGAGGAGGGTGGGTGAGTTTCTACGCAATTCCAAGACGTTGAAAAAAGTTTGTCTTCTACTGCCTCTAGTTGTTAAAAATGGTTCAGGGCCCAAACGGAGGAATCTCGAAACATGTTCATGCATTCTGGGATCGTCACGAGAAATGAGGAGGGTGGGTGAGTTTCCAAGCAATTCCGAGACGTTGAAAAAAGTTCGTCTTCTTCTGCCTCAAGTAGTCCCAAATTGTTCAGGGCCAAAATAGAGGAATCTCGAAACAAGTTCATGCATTCTGGAATACTCAAGAGAAATGAGGAGGGTGGGTGAGTTTCCACGCAATTCCGAGACGTTGAAAAAAGTTCGTGTTCATCTGCCTCAAGTTGTCCAAAATGGTTCTGGGCCCAAACGGAGGAATCTCGAAACATGTTCACGCATTCTGGGATCCTCACTAGAAATGAGGAGGGTGGGTGAGTTTCCAAGCAATTCCGAGACGTTGAAAAAAGTTCGTCTTCTTCTGCCTCAAGTAGTCCCAAATTGTTCAGGGCCAAAATAGAGGAATCTCGAAACAAGTTCATGCATTCTGGAATACTCAAGAGAAATGAGGAGGGTGGGTGAGTTTCCACGCAATTCCGAGACGTTGAAAAAAGTTCGTGTTCAGCTGCCTCAAGTTGTCCAAAATGGTTCTGGGCCCAAACGGAGGAATCTCGAAACATGTTCACGCATTCTGGGATCCTCACTAGAAATGAGGAGGGTGGGTGAGTTTCCAAGCAATTCCGAGACGTTGAAAAAAGTTCGTCTTCTTCTGCCTCAAGTAGTCCCAAATGGTTCAGGGCCAAAACAGAGGAATCTCGAAACAAGTTTATGCATTCTGGAATACTCAAGAGAAATGAGGAGGGTGGGTGAGTTTCCACGCAATTCCGACACGTTGAAAAAAGTTCGCCTTCTACTGCCTCTAGTTGTGAAAAATGGTTCAGGGCCCAAATGAAGGAATCTCGAAACAACTTAATGCATTCTGGAATCCTCACGATAAATTAGGTGGGTGGGTGAGTTTCCACGCAATTCCGAGACATTGAAAAAAGTTCGTCTTCCTCTGCCTCAAGTTGTCCCAAATTGTTCAGGGCCCAAACGGAGGAATCTCGAAACAAGTTCATGCATTCTGGATTCCTCACGAGAAATGAGGAGGGTGGGTGAGTTTCCACGCAATTCCGAGACGTTGAAAAAAGTTCATCTTCCTCTGCCTCAAGTTGTCCAAAATGTTTCTACGCCCAAACGGAGGAATCTCGAAACATGTTCATGCATTCTGGGATCGTGACGAGAAAGGAGGAGGGTGGGTGAGTTTCCAAGCAAATCCGAGACGTTGAAAATATTTCGTCTTCTTCTGCCTCAAGTAGTCCCAAATGGTTCAGAGCCCAAACAGAGGAATCTCGAAATAAGTTCATGCATTCTGGAATACTCAAGAGAAATGAGGAGGGTGGGTGAGTTTCCACGCAATTCCGAGACGTTGAAAAAAGTTCGTCTTCATCTGCCTCAAGTTGTCCAAAATGGTTCTGGGCCCAAACGAAGGAATCTCGAAACATGTTCACGCATTCTGGGATCCTCACGAGAAATGAGGAGGGTGGGTGAGTTTCCAAACAATTCCGAGATGTTGAAAAAAGTTCGTCTTCTTCTGCCTCAAGTAGTCCCAAATGGTTCAGGGCCAAAACAGAGGAATCTCGAAACAAGTTCTTGCATTCTGGAATACTCAAGAGAAATGAGGAGGGTGGGTGAGTTTCCACGCAATTCCGAGACGTTGAAAAAAGTTCGTCTTCTACTGCCTCTAGTTGTGAAAAATGGTTCAGGGCCCAAACGGAGGAATCTCGAAACATGTTCACGCATTCTGGGATCCTCACGAGAAATGAGGAGGGTGGGTGAGTTTCCAAGCAATTCCGAGACGTTGAAAAAAGTTCGTCTTCTTCTGCCTCAAGTAGTCCCAAATGGTTCAGCGCCAAAACAGAGGAATCTCGAAACAAGTTCATTCATTCTGGAATACTTAAGAGAAATGAGGAGGGTGGGTGAGTTTCCACGCAATTCCGAGACGTTGAAAAAAGTTCGTCTTCTACTGCCTCAAGTTGTCCAAAATGGTTCAGGGCCCAAACGAAGGAATCTCGAAACAACTTAATGCATTCTGGAATCCTCACGATAAATGAGGAGGGTGGGTGAGTTTCCGCGCAATTTCGAGACGTTGAAAAAAGTTCGTCTTCCTCTGCCTCAAGTTGTCCCAAATGGTTCAGGGCCAAACGGAGGAATCTCGAAACAAGTTCATGCATTCTGGATTCCTCACGAGAAATGAGGAGGGTGGGTGAGTTTCCACGCAATTCCGAGACGTTGAAAAAAGTTCATCTTCCTCTGCCTCAAGTTGTCCAAAATGTTTCTACGCCCAAACGGAGGAATCTCGAAACATGTTCATGCATTCTGGGATCGTGACGAGAAAGAAGGAGGGTGGGTGAGTTTCCAAGAAAATCCGAGACGTTGAAAAAATTTCGTCTTCTTCTGCCTCAAGTAGTCCCAAATGGTTCAGGGCCCAAACAGAGGAATCTCGAAATAAGTTCATGCATTCTGGAATACTCAAGAGAAATGAGGAGGGTGGGTGAGTTTCCACGCAATTCCGAGACGTTGAATAAAGTTCGTCTTCATCTGCCTCAAGTTGTCCAAAATGGTTCTGGGCCCAAACGGAGGAATCTCGAAACATGTTCACGCATTCTGGGATCCTCACGAGAAATGAGGAGGGTGGGTGAGTTTCCAAGCAATTCCGAGATGTTGAAAAAAGTTCGTCTTCTTCTGCCTCAAGTAGTCCCAAATGGTTGAGGGCCAAAACAGAGGAATCTTGAAACAAGTTCTTGCATTCTGGAATACTCAAGAGAAATGAGGAGGGTGGGTGAGTTTCCACGCAATTCCGAGACGTTGAAAAAAGTTCGTCTTCTACTGCCTCTAGTTGTGAAAAATGGTTCAGGGCCCAAACGGAGGAATCTCGAAACATGTTCACGCATTCTGGGATCCTCACGAGAAATGAGGATGTTGGGTGAGTTTCCAAGCAATTCCGAGACGTTGAAAAAAGTTCGTCTTCTTCTGCCTCAAGTAGTCCCAAATGGTTCAGGGCCAAAACAGAGGAATCTCGAAACAAGTTCATGCATTCTGGAATACTCAAGAGAAATGAGGAGGGTGGGTGAGTTTCCACGCAATTCCGAGACGTTGAAAAAAGTTCGTCTTCTACTGCCTCTTGTTGTTAAAAATGGTTCAGGGCCCAAACGAAGGAATCTCGAAACAACTTAATGCATTCTGGAATCCTCACGATAAATGAGGTGGGTGGGTGAGTTTCCACGCAATTCCGAGACGTTGAAAAAAGTTCGTCTTCCTCTGCCTCAAGTTGTCCCAAATCGTTCAGGGCCCAAACGGAGGAATCTCGAAACAAGTTCATGCATTCTGGATTCCTCACGAGAAATGAGGAGGGTGGGTGAGTTTCCACGCAATTCCCAGATGTTGAAAAAAGTTCGTCTTCTTCTGCCTCAAGTTGTCCAAAATGGTTCAGGGCCCAAACGAAGGAATCTCGAAACAACTTAATGCTTTCTGGAATCCTCACGATAAATGAGGAGAGTGGGTGAGTTTCCACGCAATTCCGAGAGGTTGAAAAAAGTTCGTCTTCCTCTGCCTCAAGTTGTCCCATATGGTTCAGGGCCCAAACGGAGGAATCTCGAAACAAGTTCATGCATTCTGCAATACTCAAGAGAAAAGAGGAGGGTGGGTGAGTTTCTACGCAATTCCAAGACGTTGAAAAAAGTTCGTCTTCTACTGCCTCTAGTTGTTAAAAATGGTTCAGGGCCCAAACGGAGGAATCTCGAAACATGTTCATGCATTCTGGGATCGTCACGAGAAATGAGGAGGGTGGGTGAGTTTCCAAGCAATTCCGAGACGTTGAAAAAAGTTCGTCTTCTTCTGCCTCAAGTAGTCCCAAATGGTTCAGGGCCAAAACAGAGGAATCTCGAAACAAGTTCATGCATTCTGGAATACTCAAGAGAAATGAGGAGGGTGGGTGAGTTTCCACGCAATTCCGAGACGTTGAAAAAAGTTCGTCTTCTACTGCCTCAAGTTGTCCAAAATGGTTCAGGGCCCAAACGAAGGAATCTCGAAACATGTTCTTGCATTCTGGGATCCTCACTAGAAATGAGGAGGGTGGGTGAGTTTCCAAGCAATTCCGAGACGTTGAAAAAAGTTCGTCTTCTTCTGCCTCAAGTAGTCCCAAATGGTTCAGGGCCAAAACAGAGGAATCTCGAAACAAGTTCATGCATTCTGGAATACTCAAGAGAAATGAGGAGGGTGGGTGAGTTTCCACGCAATTCCGAGACGTTGAAAAAAGTTCGTCTTCTACTGCCTCAAGTTGTCCAAAATGGTTCAGGGCCCAAACGAAGGAATCTCGAAACAACTTAATGCATTCTGGAATCCTCACGATAAATGAGGAGGGTGGGTGAGTTTCCACGCAATTCCGAGACGTTGAAAAAAGTTCGTCTTCTACTGCCTCTAGTTGTTAAAAATGGTTCAGGGCCCAAACGGAGGAATCTCGAAACATGTTCATGCATTCTGGGATCGTCACGAGAAATGAGGAGGGTGGGTGAGTTTCCAAGCAATTCCGAGACGTTGAAAAAAGTTCGTCTTCTTCTGCCTCAAGTAGTCCCAAATGGTTCAGGGCCAAAATAGAGGAATCTCGAAACAAGTTCATGCATTCTGGAATACTCAAGAGAAATGAGGAGGGTGGGTGAGTTTCCACGCAATTCCGAGACGTTGAAAAAAGTTCGTGTTCATCTGCCTCAAGTTGTCCAAATTGGTTCTGGGCCCAAACGGAGGAATCTCGAAACATGTTTATGCATTCTGGGATCCTCACGAGAAATGAGGAGGGTGGGTGAGTTTCCAAGCAATTCCGAGACGTTGAAAAAAGTTCTTCTTCTTCTGCCTCAAGTAGTCCCAAATGATTCAGGGCAAAAACAGAGGAATCTCGATACAAGTTCATGCTTTCTGGAATACTCAAGAGAAATGAGGAGGGTGGGTGAGTTTCCACGCAATTCCGAGACGTTGAAAAAAGTTCGCCTTCTACTGCCTCTAGTTGTTAAAAATGGTTCAGGGCCCAAACGAAGGAATCTCGAAACAACTTAATGCATTCTGGAATCCTCACGATAAATGAGGTGGGTGGGTGAGTTTCCACGCAATTCCGAGACATTGAAAAAAGTTCGTCTTCCTCTGCCTCAAGTTGTCCCAAATTGTTCAGGGCCCAAACGGAGGAATCTCGAAACAAGTTCATGCATTCTGCATTCCTCACGAGAAATGAGGAGGGTGGGTGAGTTTCCACGCAATTCCCAGATGTTGAAAAAAGTTCGTCTTCTTCTGCCTCAAGTTGTCCAAAATGGTTCAGGGCCCAAACGAAGGAATCTCGAAACAACTTAATGCTTTCTGGAATCCTCACGATAAATGAGGAGAGTGGGTGAGTTTCCACGCAATTCCGAGAGGTTGAAAAAAGTTCGTCTTCCTCTGCCTCAAGTTGTCCCATATGGTTCAGGGCCCAAACGGAGGAATCTCGAAACAAGTTCATGCATTCTGCAATACTCAAGAGAAATGAGGAGGGTGGGTGAGTTTCTACGCAATTCCAAGACGTTGAAAAAAGTTCGTCTTCTACTGCCTCTAGTTGTTAAAAATGGTTCAGGGCCCAAACGGAGGAATCTCGAAACATGTTCATGCATTCTGGGATCGTCACGAGAAATGAGGAGGGTGGGTGAGTTTCCAAGCAATTCCGAGACGTTGAAAAAAGTTCGTCTTCTTCTGCCTCAAGTAGTCCCAAATGGTTCAGGGCCAAAACAGAGGAATCTCGAAACAAGTTCATGCATTCTGGAATACTCAAGAGAAATGAGGAGGGTGGGTGAGTTTCCACGCAATTCCGAGACGTTGAAAAAAGTTCGTCTTCTACTGCCTCAAGTTGTCCGAAATGGTTCAGGGCCCAAACGAAGGAATCTCGAAACAACTTAATGCATTCTGGAATCCTCACGATAAATGAGGAGGGTGGGTGAGTTTCCACGCAATTCCGAGACGTTGAAAAAAGTTCGTCTTCTACTGCCTCTAGTTGTTAAAAATGGTTCAGGGCCCAAACGGAGGAATCTCGAAACATGTTCATGCATTCTGGGATCGTCACGAGAAATGAGGAGGGTGGGTGAGTTTCCAAGCAATTCCGAGACGTTGAAAAAAGTTCGTCTTCTTCTGCCTCAAGTAGTCCCAAATGGTTCAGGGCCAAAATAGAGGAATCTCGAAACAAGTTCATGCATTCTGGAATACTCAAGAGAAATGAGGAGGGTGGGTGAGTTTCCACGCAATTCCGAGACGTTGAAAAAAGTTCGTGTTCCTCTGCCTCAAGTTGTCCAAAATGGTTCTGGGCCCAAACGGAGGAATCTCGAAACATGTTCATGCATTCTGGGATCCTCACGAGAAATGAGGAGGGTGGGTGAGTTTCCAAGCAATTCCGAGACGTTGAAAAAAGTTCTTCTTCTTCTGCCTCAAGTAGTCCCAAATGATTCAGGGCCAAAACAGAGGAATCTCGATACAAGTTCATGCTTTCTGGAATACTCAAGAGAAATGAGGAGGGAGGGTGAGTTTCCACGCAATTCCGAGACGTTAAAAAAAGTTCGTCTTCATCTGCCTCAAGTTGTCCAAAATGGTTCTGAGCCCAAACGGAGGAATCTCGAAACATGTTCACGCATTCTGGGATTCCTCACTAGAAATGAGGAGGGTGGGTGAGTTTCCAAGCAATTCCGAGACGTTGAAAAAAGTTCGTCTTCTTCTGCCTCAAGTAGTCCCAAATGGTTCAGGGCCAAAATAGAGGAATCTCGAAACAAGTTCATGCATTCTGGAATACTCAAGAGAAATGAGGAGGGTGGGTGAGTTTCCACGCAATTCCGAGACGTTGAAAAAAGTTCGCCTTCTACTGCCTCTAGTTGTTAAAAATGGTTCAGGGTCCAAACGAAGGAATCTCGAAACAACTTAATGCATTCTGGAATCCTCACGATAAATGAGGTGGGTGGGTGTGTTTCCACGCAATTCCGAGACATTGAAAAAAGTTCGTCTTCCTCTGTCTCAAGTTGTCCCAAATTGTTCAGGGCCCAAACGGAGGAATCTCGAAACAAGTTCATGCATTCTGGATTCCTCACGAGAAATGAGGAGGGTGGGTGAGATTCCACGCAATTCCCAGATGTTGAAAAAAGTTCGTCTTCTTCTGCCTCAAGTTGTCCAAAATGGTTCAGGGCCCAAACGAAGGAATCTCGAAACAACTTAATGCATTCTGGAATCCTCACGATAAATGAGGAGGGTGGGTAAGTTTCCACGCAATTTCGAGACGTTGAAAAAAGTTCGTCTTCCTCTGCGTCAAGTTGTCCCAAATGGTTCAGGGACAAACGGAGGAATCTCGAAACAAGTTCATGCATTCTGGATTCCTCACGAGAAATGAGGAGGGTGGGGGAGTTTCCACGCAATTCCGAGACGTTGAAAAAAGTTCATCTTCCTCTGCCTCAAGTTGTCCAAAATGTTTCTACGCCCAAACGGAGGAATCTCGAAACATGTTCATGCATTCTGGGATCGTGACGAGAAAGGAGGAGGGTGGGTGAGTTTCCAAGCAAATCCGAGACGTTGAAAAAATTTCGTCTTCTTCTGCCTCAAGTAGTCCCAAATGGTTCAGGGCCCAAACAGAGGAATCTCGAAATAAGTTCATGCATTCTGGAATACTCAAGAGAAATGAGGAGGGTGGGTGAGTTTCCACGCAATTCCGAGACGTTGAAAAAAGTTCGTCTTCATCTGCCTCAAGTTGTCCAAAATGGTTCTGGGCCCAAACGGAGGAATCTCGAAACATGTTCACGCATTCTGGGATTCCTCACTAGAAATGAGGAGGGTGGGTGAGTTTCCAAGCAATTCCGAGACGTTGAAAAAAGTTCGTCTTCTTCTGCCTCAAGTAGTCCCAAATGGTTCAGGGCCAAAACAGAGGAATCTCGAAACAAGTTCATGCATTCTGGAATACTCAAGAGAAATGAGGAGGGTGGGTGAGTTTCCACGCAATTCCGAGACGTTGAAAAAAGTTCGCCTTCTACTGCCTCTAGTTGTTAAAAATGGTTCAGGGTCCAAACGAAGGAATCTCGAAACAACTTAATGCATTCTGGAATCCTCACGATAAATGAGGTGGGTGGGTGTGTTTCCACGCAATTCCGAGACATTGAAAAAAGTTCGTCTTCCTCTGTCTCAAGTTGTCCCAAATTGTTCAGGGCCCAAACGGAGGAATCTCGAAACAAGTTCATGCATTCTGGATTCCTCACGAGAAATGAGGAGGGTGGGTGAGATTCCACGCAATTCCCAGATGTTGAAAAAAGTTCGTCTTCTTCTGCCTCAAGTTGTCCAAAATGGTTCAGGGCCCAAACGAAGGAATCTCGAAACAACTTAATGCATTCTGGAATCCTCACGATAAATGAGGAGGGTGGGTAAGTTTCCACGCAATTTCGAGACGTTGAAAAAAGTTCGTCTTCCTCTGCGTCAAGTTGTCCCAAATGGTTCAGGGACAAACGGAGGAATCTCGAAACAAGTTCATGCATTCTGGATTCCTCACGAGAAATGAGGAGGGTGGGGGAGTTTCCACGCAATTCCGAGACGTTGAAAAAAGTTCATCTTCCTCTGCCTCAAGTTGTCCAAAATGTTTCTACGCCCAAACGGAGGAATCTCGAAACATGTTCATGCATTCTGGGATCGTGACGAGAAAGGAGGAGGGTGGGTGAGTTTCCAAGCAAATCCGAGACGTTGAAAAAATTTCGTCTTCTTCTGCCTCAAGTAGTCCCAAATGGTTCAGGGCCCAAACAGAGGAATCTCGAAATAAGTTCATGCATTCTGGAATACTCAAGAGAAATGAGGAGGGTGGGTGAGTTTCCACGCAATTCCGAGACGTTGAAAAAAGTTCGTCTTCATCTGCCTCAAGTTGTCCAAAATGGTTCTGGGCCCAAACGGAGGAATCTCGAAACATGTTTACGCATTCTGGGATCCTCACGAGAAATGAGGAGGGTGGGTGAGTTTCCAAGCAATTCCGAGATGTTGAAAAAAGTTCGTCTTCTTCCTCCTCAAGTAGTCCCAAATGGTTCAGGGCCAAAACAGAGGAATCTCGAAACAAGTTCTTGCATTCTGGAATACTCAAGAGAAATAAGGAGGGTGGGTGAGTTTCCACACAATTCCGAGACGTTGAAAAAAGTTCGTCTTCTACTGCCCCTAGTTGTGAAAAATGGTTCAGGGCCCAAACGGAGGAATCTCGAAACATGTTCACGCATTCTGGGATCCTCACGAGAAATGAGGAGGGTGGGTGAGTTTCCAAGCAATTCCGAGACGTTGAAAAAAGTTCGTCTTCTTCTTCCTCAAGTAGTCCCAAATGGTTCAGGGCCAAAACAGAGGAATCTCGAAACAAGTTCATGCATTCTGGAATACTCAAGAGAAATGAGGAGGGTGGGTGAGTTTCCACGCAATTCCGAGACGTTGAAAAAAGTTCGTCTTCTACTGCCTCTTGTTGTGAAAAATGGTTCAGGGCCCAAACGAAGGAATCTCGAAACAACTTAATGCATTCTGGAATCCTCACGATAAATGAGGTGGGTGGGTGAGTTTCCACGCAATTCCGAGACGTTGAAAAAAGTTCGTCTTCCTCTGCCTCAAGTTGTCCCAAATTGTTCAGGGCCCAAACGGAGGAATCTCGAAACAAGTTCATGCATTCTGGATTCCTCATGAGAAATGAGGAGGGAGGGTGAGTTTCCACGCAATTCCCACATGTTGAAAAAAGTTCGTCTTCTTCTGCCTCAAGTTGTCCAAAATGGTTCAGGGCCGAAACGAAGGAATCTCGAAACAACTTAATGCTTTCTGGAATCCTCACGATAAATGAGGAGAGTGGGTGAGTTTCCACGCAATTCCGAGAGGTTGAAAAAAGTTCGTCTTCCTCTGCCTCAAGTTGTCCCATATGGTTCAGGGCCCAAACGGAGGAATCTCGAAACAAGTTCATGCATTCTGCAATACTCAAGAGAAATGAGGAGGGTGGGTGAGTTTCTACGCAATTCCAAGACGTTGAAAAAAGTTCGTCTTCTACTGCCTCTAGTTGTTAAAAATGGTTCAGGGCCCAAACGGAGGAATCTCGAAACATGTTCATGCATTCTGGGATCGTCACGAGAAATGAGGAGGGTGGGTGAGTTTCCAAGCAATTCCGAGACGTTGAAAAAAGTTCGTCTTCTTCTGCCTCAAGTAGTCCCAAATGGTTCAGGGCCAAAACAGAGGAATCTCGAAACAAGTTCATGCATTCTGGAATACTCAAGAGAAATGAGGAGGGTGGGTGAGTTTCCACGCAATTCCGAGACGTTGAAAAAAGTTCGCCTTCTACTGCCTCTAGTTGTTAAAAATGGTTCAGGGTCCAAACGAAGGAATCTCGAAACAACTTAATGCATTCTGGAATCCTCACGATAAATGAGGTGGGTGGGTGTGTTTCCACGCAATTCCGAGACATTGAAAAAAGTTCGTCTTCCTCTGTCTCAAGTTGTCCCAAATTGTTCAGGGCCCAAACGGAGGAATCTCGAAACAAGTTCATGCATTCTGGATTCCTCACGAGAAATGAGGAGGGTGGGTGAGATTCCACGCAATTCCCAGATGTTGAAAAAAGTTCGTCTTCTTCTGCCTCAAGTTGTCCAAAATGGTTCAGGGCCCAAACGAAGGAATCTCGAAACAACTTAATGCATTCTGGAATCCTCACGATAAATGAGGAGGGTGGGTAAGTTTCCACGCAATTTCGAGACGTTGAAAAAAGTTCGTCTTCCTCTGCGTCAAGTTGTCCCAAATGGTTCAGGGACAAACGGAGGAATCTCGAAACAAGTTCATGCATTCTGGATTCCTCACGAGAAATGAGGAGGGTGGGGGAGTTTCCACGCAATTCCGGGACGTTGAAAAAAGTTCATCTTCCTCTGCCTCAAGTTGTCCAAAATGTTTCTACGCCCAAACGGAGGAATCTCGAAACATGTTCATGCATTCTGGGATCGTGACGAGAAAGGAGGAGGGTGGGTGAGTTTCCAAGCAAATCCGAGACGTTGAAAAAATTTCGTCTTCTTCTGCCTCAAGTAGTCCCAAATGGTTCAGGGCCCAAACAGAGGAATCTCGAAATAAGTTCATGCATTCTGGAATACTCAAGAGAAATGAGGAGGGTGGGTGAGTTTCCACGCAATTCCGAGACGTTGAAAAAAGTTCGTCTTCATCTGCCTCAAGTTGTCCAAAATGGTTCTGGGCCCAAACGGAGGAATCTCGAAACATGTTCACGCATTCTGGGATTCCTCACTAGAAATGAGGAGGGTGGGTGAGTTTCCAAGCAATTCCGAGACGTTGAAAAAAGTTCGTCTTCTTCTGCCTCAAGTAGTCCCAAATGGTTCAGGGCCAAAACAGAGGAATCTCGAAACAAGTTCATGCATTCTGGAATACTCAAGAGAAATGAGGAGGGTGGGTGAGTTTCCACGCAATTCCGAGACGTTGAAAAAAGTTCGCCTTCTACTGCCTCTAGTTGTTAAAAATGGTTCAGGGTCCAAACGAAGGAATCTCGAAACAACTTAATGCATTCTGGAATCCTCACGATAAATGAGGTGGGTGGGTGTGTTTCCACGCAATTCCGAGACATTGAAAAAAGTTCGTCTTCCTCTGTCTCAAGTTGTCCCAAATTGTTCAGGGCCCAAACGGAGGAATCTCGAAACAAGTTCATGCATTCTGGATTCCTCACGAGAAATGAGGAGGGTGGGTGAGATTCCACGCAATTCCCAGATGTTGAAAAAAGTTCGTCTTCTTCTGCCTCAAGTTGTCCAAAATGGTTCAGGGCCCAAACGAAGGAATCTCGAAACAACTTAATGCATTCTGGAATCCTCACGATAAATGAGGAGGGTGGGTAAGTTTCCACGCAATTTCGAGACGTTGAAAAAAGTTCGTCTTCCTCTGCGTCAAGTTGTCCCAAATGGTTCAGGGACAAACGGAGGAATCTCGAAACAAGTTCATGCATTCTGGATTCCTCACGAGAAATGAGGAGGGTGGGGGAGTTTCCACACAATTCCGAGACGTTGAAAAAAGTTCATCTTCCTCTGCCTCAAGTTGTCCAAAATGTTTCTACGCCCAAACGGAGGAATCTCGAAACATGTTCATGCATTCTGGGATCGTGACGAGAAAGGAGGAGGGTGGGTGAGTTTCCAAGCAAATCCGAGACGTTGAAAAAATTTCGTCTTCTTCTGCCTCAAGTAGTCCCAAATGGTTCAGGGCCCAAACAGAGGAATCTCGAAATAAGTTCATGCATTCTGGAATACTCAAGAGAAATGAGGAGGGTGGGTGAGTTTCCACGCAATTCCGAGACGTTGAAAAAAGTTCGTCTTCATCTGCCTCAAGTTGTCCAAAATGGTTCTGGGCCCAAACGGAGGAATCTCGAAACATGTTTACGCATTCTGGGATCCTCACGAGAAATGAGGAGGGTGGGTGAGTTTCCAAGCAATTCCGAGAGGTTGAAAAAAGTTCGTCTTCTTCTGCCTCAAGTAGTCCCAAATGGTTCAGGGCCAAAACAGAGGAATCTCGAAACAAGTTCTTGCATTCTGGAATACTCAAGAGAAATAAGGAGGGTGGGTGAGTTTCCACACAATTCCGAGACGTTGAAAAAAGTTCGTCTTCTACTGCCTCTAGTTGTGAAAAATGGTTCAGGGCCCAAACGGAGGAATCTCGAAACATGTTCACGCATTCTGGGATCCTCACGAGAAATGAGGAGGGTGGGTGAGTTTCCAAGCAATTCCGAGACGTTGAAAAAAGTTCGTCTTCTTCTGCCTCAAGTAGTCCCAAATGGTTCAGGGCCAAAACAGAGGAATCTCGAAACAAGTTCATGCATTCTGGAATACTCAAGAGAAATGAGGAGGGTGGGTGAGTTTCCACGCAATTCCGAGACGTTGAAAAAAGTTCGTCTTCTACTGCCTCTTGTTGTGAAAAATGGTTCAGGGCCCAAACGAAGGAATCTCGAAACAACTTAATGCATTCTGGAATCCTCACGATAAATGAGGTGGGTGGGTGAGTTTCCACACAATTCCGAGACGTTGAAAAAAGTTCGTCTTCCTCTGCCTCAAGTTGTCCCAAATTGTTCAGGGCCCAAACGGAGGAATCTCGAAACAAGTTCATGCATTCTGGATTCCTCACGAGAAATGAGGAGGGAGGGTGAGTTTCCACGCAATTCCCAAATGTTGAAAAAAGTTCGTCTTCTTCTGCCTCAAGTTGTCCAAAATGGTTCAGGGCCGAAACGAAGGAATCTCGAAACAACTTAATGCTTTCTGGAATCCTCACGATAAATGAGGAGAGTGGGTGAGTTTCCACGCAATTCCGAGAGGTTGAAAAAAGTTCGTCTTCCTCTGCCTCAAGTTGTCCCATATGGTTCAGGGCCCAAACGGAGGAATCTCGAAACAAGTTCATGCATTCTGCAATACTCAAGAGAAATGAGGAGGGTGGGTGAGTTTCTACGCAATTCCAAGACGTTGAAAAAAGTTCGTCTTCTACTGCCTCTAGTTGTTAAAAATGGTTCAGGGCCCAAACGGAGGAATCTCGAAACATGTTCATGCATTCTGGGATCGTCACGAGAAATGAGGAGGGTGGGTGAGTTTCCAAGCAATTCCGAGACGTTGAAAAAAGTTCGTCTTCTTCTGCCTCAAGTAGTCCCAAATGGTTCAGGGCCAAAACAGAGGAATCTTGAAACAAGTTCATGCATTCTGGAATACTCAAGAGAAATGAGGAGGGTGGGTGAGTTTCCACGCAATTCCGAGACGTTGAAAAAAGTTCGCCTTCTACTGCCTCTAGTTGTTAAAAATGGTTCAGGGTCCAAACGAAGGAATCTCGAAACAACTTAATGCATTCTGGAATCCTCACGATAAATGAGGTGGGTGGGTGTGTTTCCACGCAATTCCGAGACATTGAAAAAAGTTCGTCTTCCTCTGTCTCAAGTTGTCCCAAATTGTTCAGGGCCCAAACGGAGGAATCTCGAAACAAGTTCATGCATTCTGGATTCCTCACGAGAAATGAGGAGGGTGGGTGAGATTCCACGCAATTCCCAGATGTTGAAAAAAGTTCGTCTTCTTCTGCCTCAAGTTGTCCAAAATGGTTCAGGGCCCAAACGAAGGAATCTCGAAACAACTTAATGCATTCTGGAATCCTCACGATAAATGAGGAGGGTGGGTAAGTTTCCACGCAATTTCGAGACGTTGAAAAAAGTTCGTCTTCCTCTGCGTCAAGTTGTCCCAAATGGTTCAGGGACAAACGGAGGAATCTCGAAACAAGTTCATGCATTCTGGATTCCTCACGAGAAATGAGGAGGGTGGGGGAGTTTCCACACAATTCCGAGACGTTGAAAAAAGTTCATCTTCCTCTGCCTCAAGTTGTCCAAAATGTTTCTACGCCCAAACGGAGGAATCTCGAAACATGTTCATGCATTCTGGGATCGTGACGAGAAAGGAGGAGGGTGGGTGAGTTTCCAAGCAAATCCGAGACGTTGAAAAAATTTCGTCTTCTTCTGCCTCAAGTAGTCCCAAATGGTTCAGGGCCCAAACAGAGGAATCTCGAAATAAGTTCATGCATTCTGGAATACTCAAGAGAAATGAGGAGGGTGGGTGAGTTTCCACGCAATTCCGAGACGTTGAAAAAAGTTCGTCTTCATCTGCCTCAAGTTGTCCAAAATGGTTCTGGGCCCAAACGGAGGAATCTCGAAACATGTTTACGCATTCTGGGATCCTCACGAGAAATGAGGAGGGTGGGTGAGTTTCCAAGCAATTCCGAGAGGTTGAAAAAAGTTCGTCTTCTTCTGCCTCAAGTAGTCCCAAATGGTTCAGGGCCAAAACAGAGGAATCTCGAAACAAGTTCTTGCATTCTGGAATACTCAAGAGAAATAAGGAGGGTGGGTGAGTTTCCACACAATTCCGAGACGTTGAAAAAAGTTCGTCTTCTACTGCCTCTAGTTGTGAAAAATGGTTCAGGGCCCAAACGGAGGAATCTCGAAACATGTTCACGCATTCTGGGATCCTCACGAGAAATGAGGAGGGTGGGTGAGTTTCCAAGCAATTCCGAGACGTTGAAAAAAGTTCGTCTTCTTCTGCCTCAAGTAGTCCCAAATGGTTCAGGGCCAAAACAGAGGAATCTCGAAACAAGTTCATGCATTCTGGAATACTCAAGAGAAATGAGGAGGGTGGGTGAGTTTCCACGCAATTCCGAGACGTTGAAAAAAGTTCGTCTTCTACTGCCTCTTGTTGTGAAAAATGGTTCAGGGCCCAAACGAAGGAATCTCGAAACAACTTAATGCATTCTGGAATCCTCACGATAAATGAGGTGGGTGGGTGAGTTTCCACACAATTCCGAGACGTTGAAAAAAGTTCGTCTTCCTCTGCCTCAAGTTGTCCCAAATTGTTCAGGGCCCAAACGGAGGAATCTCGAAACAAGTTCATGCATTCTGGATTCCTCACGAGAAATGAGGAGGGAGGGTGAGTTTCCACGCAATTCCCAAATGTTGAAAAAAGTTCGTCTTCTTCTGCCTCAAGTTGTCCAAAATGGTTCAGGGCCGAAACGAAGGAATCTCGAAACAACTTAATGCTTTCTGGAATCCTCACGATAAATGAGGAGAGTGGGTGAGTTTCCACGCAATTCCGAGAGGTTGAAAAAAGTTCGTCTTCCTCTGCCTCAAGTTGTCCCATATGGTTCAGGGCCCAAACGGAGGAATCTCGAAACAAGTTCATGCATTCTGCAATACTCAAGAGAAATGAGGAGGGTGGGTGAGTTTCTACGCAATTCCAAGACGTTGAAAAAAGTTCGTCTTCTACTGCCTCTAGTTGTTAAAAATGGTTCAGGGCCCAAACGGAGGAATCTCGAAACATGTTCATGCATTCTGGGATCGTCACGAGAAATGAGGAGGGTGGGTGAGTTTCCAAGCAATTCCGAGACGTTGAAAAAAGTTCGTCTTCTTCTGCCTCAAGTAGTCCCAAATGGTTCAGGGCCAAAACAGAGGAATCTCGAAACAAGTTCATGCATTCTGGAATACTCAAGAGAAATGAGGAGGGTGGGTGAGTTTCCACGCAATTCCGAGACGTTGAAAAAAGTTCGCCTTCTACTGCCTCTAGTTGTTAAAAATGGTTCAGGGTCCAAACGAAGGAATCTCGAAACAACTTAATGCATTCTGGAATCCTCACGATAAATGAGGTGGGTGGGTGTGTTTCCACGCAATTCCGAGACATTGAAAAAAGTTCGTCTTCCTCTGTCTCAAGTTGTCCCAAATTGTTCAGGGCCCAAACGGAGGAATCTCGAAACAAGTTCATGCATTCTGGATTCCTCACGAGAAATGAGGAGGGTGGGTGAGATTCCACGCAATTCCCAGATGTTGAAAAAAGTTCGTCTTCTTCTGCCTCAAGTTGTCCAAAATGGTTCAGGGCCCAAACGAAGGAATCTCGAAACAACTTAATGCATTCTGGAATCCTCACGATAAATGAGGAGGGTGGGTAAGTTTCCACGCAATTTCGAGACGTTGAAAAAAGTTCGTCTTCCTCTGCGTCAAGTTGTCCCAAATGGTTCAGGGACAAACGGAGGAATCTCGAAACAAGTTCATGCATTCTGGATTCCTCACGAGAAATGAGGAGGGTGGGGGAGTTTCCACGCAATTCCGAGACGTTGAAAAAAGTTCATCTTCCTCTGCCTCAAGTTGTCCAAAATGTTTCTACGCCCAAACGGAGGAATCTCGAAACATGTTCATGCATTCTGGGATCGTGACGAGAAAGGAGGAGGGTGGGTGAGTTTCCAAGCAAATCCGAGACGTTGAAAAAATTTCGTCTTCTTCTGCCTCAAGTAGTCCCAAATGGTTCAGGGCCCAAACAGAGGAATCTCGAAATAAGTTCATGCATTCTGGAATACTCAAGAGAAATGAGGAGGGTGGGTGAGTTTCCACGCAATTCCGAGACGTTGAAAAAAGTTCGTCTTCATCTGCCTCAAGTTGTCCAAAATGGTTCTGGGCCCAAACGGAGGAATCTCGAAACATGTTCACGCATTCTGGGATTCCTCACTAGAAATGAGGAGGGTGGGTGAGTTTCCAAGCAATTCCGAGACGTTGAAAAAAGTTCGTCTTCTTCTGCCTCAAGTAGTCCCAAATGGTTCAGGGCCAAAACAGAGGAATCTCGAAACAAGTTCATGCATTCTGGAATACTCAAGAGAAATGAGGAGGGTGGGTGAGTTTCCACGCAATTCCGAGACGTTGAAAAAAGTTCGCCTTCTACTGCCTCTAGTTGTTAAAAATGGTTCAGGGTCCAAACGAAGGAATCTCGAAACAACTTAATGCATTCTGGAATCCTCACGATAAATGAGGTGGGTGGGTGTGTTTCCACGCAATTCCGAGACATTGAAAAAAGTTCGTCTTCCTCTGTCTCAAGTTGTCCCAAATTGTTCAAGGCCCAAACGGAGGAATCTCGAAACAAGTTCATGCATTCTGGATTCCTCACGAGAAATGAGGAGGGTGGGTGAGATTCCACGCAATTCCCAGATGTTGAAAAAAGTTCGTCTTCTTCTGCCTCAAGTTGTCCAAAATGGTTCAGGGCCCAAACGAAGGAATCTCGAAACAACTTAATGCATTCTGGAATCCTCACGATAAATGAGGAGGGTGGGTAAGTTTCCACGCAATTTCGAGACGTTGAAAAAAGTTCGTCTTCCTCTGCGTCAAGTTGTCCCAAATGGTTCAGGGACAAACGGAGGAATCTCGAAACAAGTTCATGCATTCTGGATTCCTCACGAGAAATGAGGAGGGTGGGGGAGTTTCCACGCAATTCCGAGACGTTGAAAAAAGTTCATCTTCCTCTGCCTCAAGTTGTCCAAAATGTTTCTACGCCCAAACGAAGGAATCTCGAAACATGTTCATGCATTCTGGGATCGTGACGAGAAAGGAGGAGGGTGGGTGAGTTTCCAAGCAAATCCGAGACGTTGAAAAAATTTCGTCTTCTTCTGCCTCAAGTAGTCCCAAATGGTTCAGGGCCCAAACAGAGGAATCTCGAAATAAGTTCATGCATTCTTGAATACTCAAGAGAAATGAGGAGGGTGGGTGAGTTTCCACGCAATTCCGAGACGTTGAAAAAAGTTCGTCTTCATCTGCCTCAAGTTGTCCAAAATGGTTCTGGGCCCAAACGGAGGAATCTCGAAACATGTTTACGCATTCTGGGATCCTCACGAGAAATGAGGAGGGTGGGTGAGTTTCCAAGCAATTCCGAGATGTTGAAAAAAGTTCGTCTTCTTCTGCCTCAAGTAGTCCCAAATGGTTCAGGGCCAAAACAGAGGAATCTCGAAACAAGTTCTTGCATTCTGGAATACTCAAGAGAAATAAGGAGGGTGGGTGAGTTTCCACACAATTCCGAGACGTTGAAAAAAGTTCGTCTTCTACTGCCTCTAGTTGTGAAAAATGGTTCAGGGCCCAAACGGAGGAATCTCGAAACATGTTCACGCATTCTGGGATCCTCACGAGAAATGAGGAGGGTGGGTGAGTTTCCAAGCAATTCCGAGACGTTGAAAAAAGTTCGTCTTCTTCTGCCTCAAGTAGTCCCAAATGGTTCAGGGCCAAAACAGAGGAATCTCGAAACAAGTTCATGCATTCTGGAATACTCAAGAGAAATGAGGAGGGTGGGTGAGTTTCCACGCAATTCCGAGACGTTGAAAAAAGTTCGTCTTCTACTGCCTCTTGTTGTGAAAAATGGTTCAGGGCCCAAACGAAGGAATCTCGAAACAACTTAATGCATTCTGGAATCCTCACGATAAATGAGGTGGGTGGGTGAGTTTCCACGCAATTCCGAGACGTTGAAAAAAGTTCGTCTTCCTCTGCCTCAAGTTGTCCCAAATTGTTCAGGGCCCAAACGGAGGAATCTCGAAACAAGTTCATGCATTCTGGATTCCTCACGAGAAATGAGGAGGGAGGGTGAGTTTCCACGCAATTCCCAAATGTTGAAAAAAGTTCGTCTTCTTCTGCCTCAAGTTGTCCAAAATGGTTCAGGGCCGAAACGAAGGAATCTCGAAACAACTTAATGCTTTCTGGAATCCTTACGATAAATGAGGAGAGTAGGTGAGTTTCCACGCAATTCCGAGAGGTTGAAAAAAGTTCGTCTTCCTCTGCCTCAAGTTGTCCCATATGGTTCAGGGCCCAAACGGAGGAATCTCGAAACAAGTTCATGCATTCTGCAATACTCAAGAGAAATGAGGAGGGTGGGTGAGTTTCTACGCAATTCCAAGACGTTGAAAAAAGTTCGTCTTCTACTGCCTCTAGTTGTTAAAAATGGTTCAGGGCCCAAACGGAGGAATCTCGAAACATGTTCATGCATTCTGGGATCGTCACGAGAAATGAGGAGGGTGGGTGAGTTTCCAAGCAATTCCGAGACGATGAAAAAAGTTCGTCTTCTTCTGCCTCAAGTAGTCCCAAATGGTTCAGGGCCAAAACAGAGGAATCTCGAAACAAGTTCATGCATTCTGGAATACTCAAGAGAAATGAGGAGGGTGGGTGAGTTTCCACGCAATTCCGAGACGTTGAAAAAAGTTCGTCTTCTACTGCCTCAAGTTGTCCAAAATGGTTCAGGGCCCAAACGAAGGAATCTCGAAACAACTTAATGCATTCTGGAATCCTCACGATAAATGAGGAGGGTGGGTGAGTTTCCACGCAATTCCGAGACGTTGAAAAAAGTTCGTCTTCTACTGGCTCTAGTTGTTAAAAATGGTTCAGGGCCCAAACGGAGGAATCTCGAAACATGTTCATGCATTCTGGGATCGTCACGAGAAATGAGGAGGGTGGGTGAGTTTCCAAGCAATTCCGAGACGTTGAAAAAAGTTCGTCTTCTTCTGCCTCAAGTAGTCCCAAATGGTTCAGGGCCCAAACAGAGGAATCTCGAAATAAGTTCATGCATTCTGGAATACTCAAGAGAAATGAGGAGGGTGGGTGAGTTTCCACGCAATTCCGAGACGTTGAAAAAAGTTCGTCTTCATCTGCCTCAAGTTGTCCAAAATGGTTCTGGGCCCAAACGGAGGAATCTCGAAACATGTTTACGCATTCTGGGATCCTCACGAGAAATGAGGAGGGTGGGTGAGTTTCCAAGCAATTCCGAGATGTTGAAAAAAGTTCGTCTTCTTCTGCCTCAAGTAGTCCCAAATGGTTCAGGGCCAAAACAGAGGAATCTCGAAACAAGTTCTTGCATTCTGGAATACTCAAGAGAAATAAGGAGGGTGGGTGAGTTTCCACACAATTCCGAGACGTTGAAAAAAGTTCGTCTTCTACTGCCTCTAGTTGTGAAAAATGGTTCAGGGCCCAAACGGAGGAATCTCGAAACATGTTCACGCATTCTGGGATCCTCACGAGAAATGAGGAGGGTGGGTGAGTTTCCAAGCAATTCCGAGACGTTGAAAAAAGTTCGTCTTCTTCTGCCTCAAGTAGTCCCAAATGGTTCAGGGCCAAAACAGAGGAATCTCGAAACAAGTTCATGCAATCTGGAATACTCAAGAGAAATGAGGAGGGTGGGTGAGTTTCCACGCAATTCCGAGACGTTGAAAAAAGTTCGTCTTCTACTGCCTCTTGTTGTGAAAAATGGTTCAGGGCCCAAACGAAGGAATCTCGAAACAACTTAATGCATTCTGGAATCCTCACGATAAATGAGGTGGGTGGGTGAGTTTCCACGCAATTCCGAGACGTTGAAAAAAGTTCGTCTTCCTCTGCCTCAAGTTGTCCCAAATTGTTCAGGGCCCAAACGGAGGAATCTCGAAACAAGTTCATGCATTCTGGATTCCTCACGAGAAATGAGGAGGGAGGGTGAGTTTCCACGCAATTCCCAAATGTTGAAAAAAGTTCGTCTTCTTCTGCCTCAAGTTGTCCAAAATGGTTCAGGGCCGAAACGAAGGAATCTCGAAACAACTTAATGCTTTCTGGAATCCTCACGATAAATGAGGAGAGTGGGTGAGTTTCCACGCAATTCCGAGAGGTTGAAAAAAGTTCGTCTTCCTCTGCCTCAATTTGTCCCATATGGTTCAGGGCCCAAACGGAGGAATCTCGAAACAAGTTCATGCATTCTGCAATACTCAAGAGAAATGAGGAGGGTGGGTGAGTTTCTACGCAATTCCAAGACGTTGAAAAAAGTTCGTCTTCTACTGCCTCTAGTTGTTAAAAATGGTTCAGGGCCCAAACGGAGGAATCTCGAAACATGTTCATGCATTCTGGGATCGTGACGAGAAAGGAGGAGGGTGGGTGAGTTTCCAAGCAATTCCGAGACGTTGAAAAAAGTTCGTCTTCTTCTGCCTCAAGTAGTCCAAAATGGTTCAGGGCCAAAACAGAGGAATCTCGAAACAAGTTCATGCATTCTGGAATACTCAAGAGAAATGAGGAGGGTGGGTGAGTTTCCACGCAATTCCGAGACGTTGAAAAAAGTTCGTCTTCTACTGCCTCAAGTTGTCCAAAATGGTTCAGGGCCCAAACGAAGGAATCTCGAAACAACTTCATGCATTCTGGAATCCTCACGATAAATGAGGAGGGTGGGTGAGTTTCCACGCAATTCCAAGACGTTGAAAAAAGTTCGTCTTCTACTGCCTCTAGTTGTTAAAAATGGTTCAGGGCCCAAACGGAGGAATCTCGAAACATGTTCATGCATTCTGGGATCGTCACGAGAAATGAGGAGGGTGGGTGAGTTTCCAAGCAATTCCGAGACGTTGAAAAAAGTTCGTCTTCTTCTGCCTCAAGTAGTCCCAAATGGTTCAGGGCCCAAACAGAGGAATCTCGAAATAAGTTCATGCATTCTGGAATACTCAAGAGAAATGAGGAGGGTGGGTGAGTTTCCACGCAATTCCGAGACGTTGAAAAAAGTTCGTCTTCATCTGCCTCAAGTTGTCCAAAATGGTTCTGGGCCCAAACGGAGGAATCTCGAAACATGTTTACGCATTCTGGGATCCTCACGAGAAATGAGGAGGGTGGGTGAGTTTCCAAGCAATTCCGAGATGTTGAAAAAAGTTCGTCTTCTTCTGCCTCAAGTAGTCCCAAATGGTTCAGGGCCAAAACAGAGGAATCTCGAAACAAGTTCTTGCATTCTGGAATACTCAAGAGAAATAAGGAGGGTGGGTGAGTTTCCACACAATTCCGAGACGTTGATAAAAGTTCGTCTTCTACTGCCTCTAGTTGTGAAAAATGGTTCAGGGCCCAAACGGAGGAATCTCGAAACATGTTCACGCATTCTGGGATCCTCACGAGAAATGAGGAGGGTGGGTGAGTTTCCAAGCAATTCCGAGACGTTGAAAAAAGTTCGTCTTCTTCTGCCTCAAGTAGTCCCAAATGGTTCAGGGCCAAAACAGAGGAATCTCGAAACAAGTTCATGCAATCTGGAATACTCAAGAGAAATGAGGAGGGTTGGTGAGTTTCCACGCAATTCCGAGACGTTGAAAAAAGTTCGTCTTCTACTGCCTCTTGTTGTGAAAAATGGTTCAGGGCCCAAACGAAGGAATCTCGAAACAACTTAATGCATTCTGGAATCCTCACGATAAATGAGGTGGGTGGGTGAGTTTCCACGCAATTCCGAGACGTTGAAAAAAGTTCGTCTTCCTCTGCCTCAAGTTGTCCCAAATTGTTCAGGGCCCAAACGGAGGAATCTCGAAACAAGTTCATGCATTCTGGATTCCTCACGAGAAATGAGGAGGGAGGGTGAGTTTCCACGCAATTCCCAGTTGTTGAAAAAAGTTCGTCTTCTTCTGCCTCAAGTTGTCCAAAATGGTTCAGGGCCGAAACGAAGGAATCTCGAAACAACTTAATGCTTTCTGGAATCCTCACGATAAATGAGGAGAGTGGGTGAGTTTCCACGCAATTCCGAGAGGTTGAAAAAAGTTCGTCTTCCTCTGCCTCAAGTTGTCCCATATGGTTCAGGGCCCAAACGGAGGAATCTCGAAACAAGTTCATGCATTCTGCAATACTCAAGAGAAATGAGGAGGGTGGGTGAGTTTCTACGCAATTCCAAGACGTTGAAAAAAGTTCGTCTTCTACTGCCTCTAGTTGTTAAAAATGGTTCAGGGCCCAAACGGAGGAATCTCGAAACATGTTCATGCATTCTGGGATCGTCACGAGAAATGAGGAGGGTGGGTGAGTTTCCAAGCAATTCCGAGACGTTGAAAAAAGTTCGTCTTCTTCTGCCTCAAGTAGTCCCAAATGGTTCAGGGCCAAAACAGAGGAATCTCGAAACAAGTTCATGCATTCTGGAATACTCAAGAGAAATGAGGAGGGTGGGTGAGTTTCCACGCAATTCCGAGACGTTGAAAAAAGTTCGTCTTCTACTGCCTCAAGTTGTCCAAAATGGTTCAGGGCCCAAACGAAGGAATCTCGAAACAACTTAATGCATTCTGGAATCCTCACGATAAATGAGGAGGGTGGGTGAGTTTCCACGCAATTCCGAGACGTTGAAAAAAGTTCGTCTTCTACTGCCTCTAGTTGTTAAAAATGGTTCAGGGCCCAAACGGAGGAATCTCGAAACATGTTCATGCATTCTGGGATCGTCACGAGAAATGAGGAGGGTGGGTGAGTTTCCAAGCAATTCCGAGACGTTGAAAAAAGTTCGTCTTCTTCTGCCTCAAGTAGTCCCAAATGGTTCAGGGCCAAAATAGAGGAATCTCGAAACAAGTTCATGCATTCTGGAATACTCAAGAGAAATGAGGAGGGTGGGTGAGTTTCCACGCAATTCCGAGACGTTGAAAAAAGTTCGTGTTCATCTGCCTCAAGTTGTCCAAAATGGTTCTGGGCCCAAACGGAGGAATCTCGAAATATGTTCATGCATTCTGGGATCCTCACGAGAAATGAGGAGGGTGGGTGAGTTTCCAAGCAATTCCGAGACGTTGAAAAAAGTTCTTCTTCTTCTGCCTCAAGTAGTCCCAAATGATTCAGGGCCAAAACAGAGGAATCTCGATACAAGTTCATGCTTTCTGGAATACTCAAGAGAAATGAGGAGGGAGGGTGAGTTTCCACGCAATTCCGAGACGTTGAAAAAAGTTTGTCTTCATCTGCCTCAAGTTGTCCAAAATGGTTCTGGGCCCAAACGGAGGAATCTCGAAACATGTTCACGCATTCTGGGATCCTCACTAGAAATGAGGAGGGTGGGTGAGTTTCCAAGCAATTCCGAGACGTTGAAAAAAGTTCGTCTTCTTCTGCCTCAAGTAGTCCCAAATGGTTCAGGGCCAAAACAGAGGAATCTCGAAACAAGTTCATGCATTCTGGAATACTCAAGAGAAATGAGGAGGGTGGGTGAGTTTCCATGCAATTCCGAGACGTTGAAAAAAGTTCGCCTTCTACTGCCTCTAGTTGTTAAAAATGGTTCAGGGCCCAAACGAAGGAATCTCGAAACAACTTAATGCATTCTGGAATCCTCACAATAAATGAGGTGGGTGGGTGAGTTTCCACGCAATTCCGAGACATTGAAAAAAGTTCGTCTTCCTCTGCCTCAAGTTGTCCCAAATTGTTCAGGGCCCAAACGGAGGAATCTCGAAACAAGTTCATGCATTCTGGATTCCTCACGAGAAATGAGGAGGGAGGGTGAGTTTCCACGCAATTCCCAAATGTTGAAAAAAGTTCGTCTTCTTCTGCCTCAAGTTGTCCAAAATGGTTCAGGGCCGAAACGAAGGAATCTCGAAACAACTTAATGCTTTCTGGAATCCTCACGATAAATGAGGAGAGTGGGTGAGTTTCCACGCAATTCCGAGAGGTTGAAAAAAGTTCGTCTTCCTCTGCCTCAATTTGTCCCATATGGTTCAGGGCCCAAACGGAGGAATCTCGAAACAAGTTCATGCATTCTGCAATACTCAAGAGAAATGAGGAGGGTGGGTGAGTTTCTACGCAATTCCAAGACGTTGAAAAAAGTTCGTCTTCTACTGCCTCTAGTTGTTAAAAATGGTTCAGGGCCCAAACGGAGGAATCTCGAAACATGTTCATGCATTCTGGGATCGTGACGAGAAAGGAGGAGGGTGGGTGAGTTTCCAAGCAATTCCGAGACGTTGAAAAAAGTTCGTCTTCTTCTGCCTCAAGTAGTCCAAAATGGTTCAGGGCCAAAACAGAGGAATCTCGAAACAAGTTCATGCATTCTGGAATACTCAAGAGAAATGAGGAGGGTGGGTGAGTTTCCACGCAATTCCGAGACGTTGAAAAAAGTTCGTCTTCTACTGCCTCAAGTTGTCCAAAATGGTTCAGGGCCCAAACGAAGGAATCTCGAAACAACTTCATGCATTCTGGAATCCTCACGATAAATGAGGAGGGTGGGTGAGTTTCCACGCAATTCCAAGACGTTGAAAAAAGTTCGTCTTCTACTGCCTCTAGTTGTTAAAAATGGTTCAGGGCCCAAACGGAGGAATCTCGAAACATGTTCATGCATTCTGGGATCGTCACGAGAAATGAGGAGGGTGGGTGAGTTTCCAAGCAATTCCGAGACGTTGAAAAAAGTTCGTCTTCTTCTGCCTCAAGTAGTCCCAAATGGTTCAGGGCCCAAACAGAGGAATCTCGAAATAAGTTCATGCATTCTGGAATACTCAAGAGAAATGAGGAGGGTGGGTGAGTTTCCACGCAATTCCGAGACGTTGAAAAAAGTTCGTCTTCATCTGCCTCAAGTTGTCCAAAATGGTTCTGGGCCCAAACGGAGGAATCTCGAAACATGTTTACGCATTCTGGGATCCTCACGAGAAATGAGGAGGGTGGGTGAGTTTCCAAGCAATTCCGAGATGTTGAAAAAAGTTCGTCTTCTTCTGCCTCAAGTAGTCCCAAATGGTTCAGGGCCAAAACAGAGGAATCTCGAAACAAGTTCTTGCATTCTGGAATACTCAAGAGAAATAAGGAGGGTGGGTGAGTTTCCACACAATTCCGAGACGTTGATAAAAGTTCGTCTTCTACTGCCTCTAGTTGTGAAAAATGGTTCAGGGCCCAAACGGAGGAATCTCGAAACATGTTCACGCATTCTGGGATCCTCACGAGAAATGAGGAGGGTGGGTGAGTTTCCAAGCAATTCCGAGACGTTGAAAAAAGTTCGTCTTCTTCTGCCTCAAGTAGTCCCAAATGGTTCAGGGCCAAAACAGAGGAATCTCGAAACAAGTTCATGCAATCTGGAATACTCAAGAGAAATGAGGAGGGTTGGTGAGTTTCCACGCAATTCCGAGACGTTGAAAAAAGTTCGTCTTCTACTGCCTCTTGTTGTGAAAAATGGTTCAGGGCCCAAACGAAGGAATCTCGAAACAACTTAATGCATTCTGGAATCCTCACGATAAATGAGGTGGGTGGGTGAGTTTCCACGCAATTCCGAGACGTTGAAAAAAGTTCGTCTTCCTCTGCCTCAAGTTGTCCCAAATTGTTCAGGGCCCAAACGGAGGAATCTCGAAACAAGTTCATGCATTCTGGATTCCTCACGAGAAATGAGGAGGGAGGGTGAGTTTCCACGCAATTCCCAGTTGTTGAAAAAAGTTCGTCTTCTTCTGCCTCAAGTTGTCCAAAATGGTTCAGGGCCGAAACGAAGGAATCTCGAAACAACTTAATGCTTTCTGGAATCCTCACGATAAATGAGGAGAGTGGGTGAGTTTCCACGCAATTCCGAGAGGTTGAAAAAAGTTCGTCTTCCTCTGCCTCAAGTTGTCCCATATGGTTCAGGGCCCAAACGGAGGAATCTCGAAACAAGTTCATGCATTCTGCAATACTCAAGAGAAATGAGGAGGGTGGGTGAGTTTCTACGCAATTCCAAGACGTTGAAAAAAGTTCGTCTTCTACTGCCTCTAGTTGTTAAAAATGGTTCAGGGCCCAAACGGAGGAATCTCGAAACATGTTCATGCATTCTGGGATCGTCACGAGAAATGAGGAGGGTGGGTGAGTTTCCAAGCAATTCCGAGACGTTGAAAAAAGTTCGTCTTCTTCTGCCTCAAGTAGTCCCAAATGGTTCAGGGCCAAAACAGAGGAATCTCGAAACAAGTTCATGCATTCTGGAATACTCAAGAGAAATGAGGAGGGTGGGTGAGTTTCCACGCAATTCCGAGACGTTGAAAAAAGTTCGTCTTCTACTGCCTCAAGTTGTCCAAAATGGTTCAGGGCCCAAACGAAGGAATCTCGAAACAACTTAATGCATTCTGGAATCCTCACGATAAATGAGGAGGGTGGGTGAGTTTCCACGCAATTCCGAGACGTTGAAAAAAGTTCGTCTTCTACTGCCTCTAGTTGTTAAAAATGGTTCAGGGCCCAAACGGAGGAATCTCGAAACATGTTCATGCATTCTGGGATCGTCACGAGAAATGAGGAGGGTGGGTGAGTTTCCAAGCAATTCTGAGACGTTGAAAAAAGTTCGTCTTCTTCTGCCTCAAGTAGTCCCAAATGGTTCAGGGCCAAAATAGAGGAATCTCGAAACAAGTTCATGCATTCTGGAATACTCAAGAGAAATGAGGAGGGTGGGTGAGTTTCCACGCAATTCCGAGACGTTGAAAAAAGTTCGTGTTCATCTGCCTCAAGTTGTCCAAAATGGTTCTGGGCCCAAACGGAGGAATCTCGAAATATGTTCATGCATTCTGGGATCCTCACGAGAAATGAGGAGGGTGGGTGAGTTTCCAAGCAATTCCGAGACGTTGAAAAAAGTTCTTCTTCTTCTGCCTCAAGTAGTCCCAAATGATTCAGGGCCAAAACAGAGGAATCTCGATACAAGTTCATGCTTTCTGGAATACTCAAGAGAAATGAGGAGGGAGGGTGAGTTTCCACGCAATTCCGAGACGTTGAAAAAAGTTTGTCTTCATCTGCCTCAAGTTGTCCAAAATGGTTCTGGGCCCAAACGGAGGAATCTCGAAACATGTTCACGCATTCTGGGATCCTCACTAGAAATGAGGAGGGTGGGTGAGTTTCCACGCAATTCCGAGACATTGAAAAAAGTTCGTCTTCCTCTGCCTCAAGTTGTCCCAAATTGTTCAGGGCCCAAACGGAGGAATCTCGAAACAAGTTCATGCATTCTGGATTCCTCACGAGAAATGAGGAGGGTGGGTGAGTTTCCACGCAATTCCCAGATGTTGAAAAAAGTTCGTCTTCTTCTGCCTCAAGTTGTCCAAAATGGTTCAGGGCCCAAACGAAGGAATCTCGAAACAACTTAATGCTTTCTGGAATCCTCACGATAAATGAGGAGAGTGGGTGAGTTTCCACGCAATTCCGAGAGGTTGAAAAAAGTTCGTCTTCCTCTGCCTCAAGTTGTCCCATATGGTTCAGGGCCCAAACGGAGGAATCTCGAAACAAGTTCATGCATTCTGCAATACTCAAGAGAAATGAGGAGGGTGGGTGAGTTTCTACGCAATTCCAAGACGTTGAAAAAAGTTCGTCTTCTACTGCCTCTAGTTGTTAAAAATGGTTCAGGGCCCAAACGGAGGAATCTCGAAACATGTTCATGCATTCTGGGATCGTCACGAGAAATGAGGAGGGTGGGTGAGTTTCCAAGCAATTCCGAGACGTTGAAAAAAGTTCGTCTTCTTCTGCCTCAAGTAGTCCCAAATGGTTCAGGGCCAAAACAGAGGAATCTCGAAACAAGTTCATGCATTCTGGAATACTCAAGAGAAATGAGGAGGGTGGGTGAGTTTCCACGCAATTCCGAGACGTTGAAAAAAGTTCGGCTTCTACTGCCTCAAGTTGTCCCAAATGGTTCAGGGCCCAAACGAAGGAATCTCGAAACAACTTAATGCATTCTGGAATCCTCACGATAAATGAGGAGGGTGGGTGAGTTTCCACGCAATTCCGAGACGTTGAAAAAAGTTCGTCTTCTACTGCCTCTAGTTGTTAAAAATGGTTCAGGGCCCAAACGGAGGAATCTCGAAACATGTTCATGCATTCTGGGATCGTCACGAGAAATGAGGAGGGTGGGTGAGTTTCCAAGCAATTCCGAGACGTTGAAAAAAGTTCGTCTTCTTCTGCCTCAAGTAGTCCCAAATGGTTCAGGGCCAAAATAGAGGAATCTCGAAACAAGTTCATGCATTCTGGAATACTCAAGAGAAATGAGGAGGGTGGGTGAGTTTCCACGCAATTCCGAGACGTTGAAAAAAGTTCGTGTTCATTTGCCTCAAGTTGTCCAAAATGGTTCTGGGCCCAAACGGAGGAATCTCGAAACATGTTCATGCATTCTGGGATCCTCACGAGAAATGAGGAGGGTGGGTGAGTTTCCAAGCAATTCCGAGACGTTGAAAAAAGTTCTTCTTCTTCTGCCTCAAGTAGTCCCAAATGATTCAGGGCCAAAACAGAGGAATCTCGATACAAGTTCATGCTTTCTGGAATACTCAAGAGAAATGAGGAGGGAGGGTGAGTTTCCACGCAATTCCGAGACGTTAAAAAAAGTTCGTCTTCATCTGCCTCAAGTTGTCCAAAATGGTTCTGGGCCCAAACGGAGGAATCTCGAAACATGTTCACGCATTCTGGGATTCCTCACTAGAAATGAGGAGGGTGGGTGAGTTTCCAAGCAATTCCGAGACGTTGAAAAAAGTTCGTCTTCTTCTGCCTCAAGTAGTCCCAAATGGTTCAGGGCCAAAACAGAGGAATCTCGAAACAAGTTCATGCATTCTGGAATACTCAAGAGAAATGAGGAGGGTGGGTGAGTTTCCACGCAATTCCGAGACGTTGAAAAAAGTTCGCCTTCTACTGCCTCTAGTTGTTAAAAATGGTTCAGGGCCCAAACGAAGGAATCTCGAAACAACTTATTGCATTCTGGAATCCTCACGATAAATGAGGTGGGTGGGTGAGTTTCCACGCAATTCCGAGACATTGAAAAAAGTTCGTCTTCCTCTGCCTCAAGTTGTCCCAAATTGTTCAGGGCCCAAACGGAGGAATCTCGAAACAAGTTCATGCATTCTGGATTCCTCACGAGAAATGAGGAGGGTGGGTGAGTTTCCACGCAATTCCCAGATGTTGAAAAAAGTTCGTCTTCTTCTGCCTCAAGTTGTCCAAAATGGTTCAGGGCCCAAACGAAGGAATCTCGAAACAACTTAATGCATTCTGGAATCCTCACGATAAATGAGGAGGGTGGGTAAGTTTCCACGCAATTTCGAGACGTTGAAAAAAGTTCGTCTTCCTCTGCCTCAAGTTGTCCCAAATGGTTCAGGGCCAAACGGAGGAATCTCGAAACAAGTTCATGCATTCTGGATTCCTCACGAGAAATGAGGAGGGTGGGTGAGTTTCCACGCAATTCCCAGAGGTTGAAAAAAGTTCGTCTTCTTCTGCCTCAAGTTGTCCAAAATGGTTCAGGGCCCAAACGAAGGAATCTCGAAACAACTTAATGCTTTCTGGAATCCTCACGATAAATGAGGAGCGTGGGTGAGTTTCCACGCAATTCCGAGAGGTTGAAAAAAGTTCGTCTTCCTTTGCCTCAAGTTCTCCCATATGGTTCAGGGCCCAAACGGAGGAATCTCGAAACAAGTTCATGCATTCTGCAATACTCAAGAGAAATGAGGAGGGTGGGTCAGTTTCTACGCAATTCCAACACGTTGAAAAAAGTTCGTCTTCTTCTGCCTCATGTTTTCCCATATGGTTCAGGGCCCAAACGGAGGAATCTCGAAACATGTTCATGCATTCTGGGATCGTCACGAGAAATGAGGAGGGTGGGTGAGTTTCCAAGCAATTCCGAGACGTTGAAAAAAGTTCGTCTTCTTCTGCCTCAAGTAGTCCCAAATGGTTCAGGGCCAAAATAGAGGAATCTCGAAACAAGTTCATGCATTCTGGAATACTCAAGAGAAATGAGGAGGGTGGGTGAGTTTCCACGCAATTCCGAGACGTTGAAAAAAGTTCGTGTTCATCTGCCTCAAGTTGTCCAAAATGGTTCTGGGCCCAAACGGAGGAATCTCGAAACATGTTCATGCATTCTGGGATCCTCACGAGAAATGAGGAGGGTGGGTGAGTTTCCAAGCAATTCCGAGACGTTGAAAAAAGTTCTTCTTCTTCTGCCTCAAGTAGTCCCAAATGATTCAGGGCCAAAACAGAGGAATCTCGATACAAGTTCATGCTTTCTGGAATACTCAAGAGAAATGAGGAGGGAGGGTGAGTTTCCACGCAATTCCGAGACGTTAAAAAAAGTTCGTCTTCATCTGCCTCAAGTTGTCCAAAATGGTTCTGGGCCCAAACGGAGGAATCTCGAAACATGTTCACGCATTCTGGGATTCCTCACTAGAAATGAGGAGGGTGGGTGAGTTTCCAAGCAATTCCGAGACGTTGAAAAAAGTTCGTCTTCTTCTGCCTCAAGTAGTCCCAAATGGTTCAGGGCCAAAACAGAGGAATCTCGAAACAAGTTCATGCATTCTGGAATACTCAAGAGAAATGAGGAGGGTGGGTGAGTTTCCACGCAATTCCGAGACGTTGAAAAAAGTTCGCCTTCTACTGCCTCTAGTTGTTAAAAATGGTTCAGGGCCCAAACGAAGGAATCTCGAAACAACTTAATGCATTCTGGAATCCTCACGATAAATGAGGTGGGTGGGTGAGTTTCCACGCAATTCCGAGACATTGAAAAAAGTTCGTCTTCCTCTGCCTCAAGTTGTCCCAAATTGTTCAGGGCCCAAACGGAGGAATCTCGAAACAAGTTCATGCATTCTGGATTCCTCACGAGAAATGAGGAGGGTGGGTGAGTTTCCACGCAATTCCCAGATGTTGAAAAAAGTTCGTCTTCTTCTGCCTCAAGTTGTCCAAAATGGTTCAGGGCCCAAACGAAGGAATCTCGAAACAACTTAATGCATTCTGGAATCCTCACGATAAATGAGGAGGGTGGGTAAGTTTCCACGCAATTTCGAGACGTTGAAAAAAGTTCGTCTTCCTCTGCCTCAAGTTGTCCCAAATGGTTCAGGGCCAAACGGAGGAATCTCGAAACAAGTTCATGCATTCTGGATTCCTCACGAGAAAAGAGGAGGGTGGGTGAGTTTCCACGCAATTCCGAGACGTTGAAAAAAGTTCATCTTCCTCTGCCTCAAGTTGTCCAAAATGTTTCTACGCCCAAACGGAGGAATCTCGAAACATGTTCATGCATTCTGGGATCGTGACGAGAAAGGAGGAGGGTGGGTGAGTTTCCAAGCAAATCCGAGACGTTGAAAAAATTTCGTCTTCTTCTGCCTCAAGTAGTCCCAAATGGTTCAGGGCCCAAACAGAGGACTCTCGAAATAAGTTCATGCATTCTGGAATACTCAAGAGAAATGAGGAGGGTGGGTGAGTTTCCACGCAATTCCGAGACGTTGAAAAAAGTTCGACTTCATCTGCCTCAAGTTGTCCAAAATGGTTCTGGGAACAAACGGAGGAATCTCGAAACATGTTCACGCATTCTGGGATCCTCACGAGAAATGAGGAGGGTGGGTGAGTTTCCAAGCAATTCCGACATGTTGAAAAAAGTTCGTCTTCTTCTGCCTCAAGTAGTCCCAAATGGTTCAGGGCCAAAACAGAGGAATCTCGAAACAAGTTCTTGCATTCTGGAATACTCAAGAGAAATGAGGAGGGTGGGTGAGTTTCCACACAATTCCGAGACGTTGAAAAAAGTTCGTCTGCTACTGCCTCTAGTTGTGAAAAATGGTTCAGGGCCCAAACGGAGGAATCTCGAAACATGTTCACGCATTCTGGGATCCTCACGAGAAATGAGGAGGGTGGGTGAGTTTCCAAGCAATTCCGAGACGTTGAAAAAAGTTCGTCTTCTTCTGCCTCAAGTAGTCCCAAATGGTTCAGGGCCAAAACAGAGGAATCTCGAAACAAGTTCATGCATTCTGGAATACTCAAGAGAAATGAGGAGGGTGGGTGAGTTTCCACGCAATTCCGAGACGTTGAAAAAAGTTCGTCTTCTACTGCCTCTTGTTGTGAAAAATGGTTCAGGGCCCAAACGAAGGAATCTCGAAACAACTTAATGCATTCTGGAATCCTCACGAGAAATGAGGAGGGTGGGTGAGTTTCCACGCAATTCCGAGACGTTGAAAAAAGTTCGTCTTCCTCTGCCTCAAGTTGTCCCAAATTGTTCAGGGCCCAAACGGAGGAATCTCGAAACAAGTTCATGCATTCTGGATTCCTCACGAGAAATGAGGAGGGTGGGTGAGTTTCCACGCAATTCCCAGAGGTTGAAAAAAGTTCGTCTTCTTCTGCCTCAAGTTGTCCAAAATGGTTCAGGGCCCAAACGAAGGAATCTCGAAACAACTTAATGCTTTCTGGAATCCTCACGATAAATGAGGAGCGTGGGTGAGTTTCCACGCAATTCCGAGAGGTTGAAAAAAGTTCGTCTTCCTTTGCCTCAAGTTCTCCCATATGGTTCAGGGCCCAAACGGAGGAATCTCGAAACAAGTTCATGCATTCTGGAATACTCAAGAGAAATGAGGAGGGTGGGTCAGTTTCTACGCAATTCCAACACGTTAAAAAAAGTTCGTCTTCTTCTGCCTCATGTTTTCCCATATGGTTCAGGGCCCAAACGGAGGAATCTCGAAACATGTTCATGCATTCTGGGATCGTCACGAGAAATGAGGTGGGTGGGTGAGTTTCCAAGCAATTCCGAGACGTTGAAAAAAGTTCGTCTTCTTCTGCCTCAAGTAGTCCCAAATGGTTCAGGGCCAAAATAGAGGAATCTCGAAACAAGTTCATGCATTCTGGAATACTCAAGAGAAATGAGGAGGGTGGGTGAGTTTCCACGCAATTCCGAGACGTTGAAAAAAGTTCGTGTTCATCTGCCTCAAGTTGTCCAAAATGGTTCTGGGCCCAAACGGAGGAATCTCGAAACATGTTCATGCATTCTGGGATCCTCACGAGAAATGAGGAGGGTGGGTGAGTTTCCAAGCAATTCCGAGACGTTGAAAAAAGTTCTTCTTCTTCTGCCTCAAGTAGTCCCAAATGATTCAGGGCCAAAACAGAGGAATCTCGATACAAGTTCATGCTTTCTGGAATACTCAAGAGAAATGAGGAGGGAGGGTGAGTTTCCACGCAATTCCGAGACGTTAAAAAAAGTTCGTCTTCATCTGCCTCAAGTTGTCCAAAATGGTTCTGGGCCCAAACGGAGGAATCTCGAAACATGTTCACGCATTCTGGGATTCCTCACTAGAAATGAGGAGGGTGGGTGAGTTTCCAAGCAATTCCGAGACGTTGAAAAAAGTTCGTCTTCTTCTGCCTCAAGTAGTCCCAAATGGTTCAGGGCCAAAACAGAGGAATCTCGAAACAAGTTCATGCATTCTGGAATACTCAAGAGAAATGAGGAGGGTGGGTGAGTTTCCACGCAATTCCGAGACGTTGAAAAAAGTTCGCCTTCTACTGCCTCTAGTTGTTAAAAATGGTTCAGGGCCCAAACGAAGGAATCTCGAAACAACTTAATGCATTCTGGAATCCTCACGATAAATGAGGTGGGTGGGTGAGTTTCCAAGCAATTCCGAGACGTTGAAAAAAGTTCTTCTTCTTCTGCCTCAAGTAGTCCCAAATGATTCAGGGCCAAAACAGAGGAATCTCGATACAAGTTCATGCTTTCTGGAATACTCAAGAGAAATGAGGAGGGAGGGTGAGTTTCCACGCAATTCCGAGACGTTAAAAAAAGTTCATCTTCATCTGCCTCAAGTTGTCCAAAATGGTTCTGGGCCCAAACGGAGGAATCTCGAAACATGTTCACGCATTCTGGGATTCCTCACTAGAAATGAGGAGGGTGGGTGAGTTTCCAAGCAATTCCGAGACGTTGAAAAAAGTTCGTCTTCTTCTGCCTCAAGTAGTCCCAAATGGTTCAGGGCCAAAACAGAGGAATCTCGAAACAAGTTCATGCATTCTGGAATACTCAAGAGAAATGAGGAGGGTGGGTGAGTTTCCACGCAATTCCGAGACGTTGAAAAAAGTTCGCCTTCTACTGCCTCTAGTTGTTAAAAATGGTTCAGGGCCCAAACGAAGGAATCTTGAAACAACTTAATGCATTCTGGAATCCTCACGATAAATGAGGTGGGTGGGTGAGTTTCCACGCAATTCCGAGACATTGAAAAAAGTTCGTCTTCCTCTGCCTCAAGTTGTCCCAAATTGTTCAGGGCCCAAACGGAGGAATCTCGAAACAAGTTCATGCATTCTGGATTCCTCACGAGAAATGAGGAGGGTGGGTGAGTTTCCACGCAATTCCCAGATGTTGAAAAAAGTTCGTCTTCTTCTGCCTCAAGTTGTCCAAAATAGTTCAGGGCCCAAACGAAGGAATCTCGAAACAACTTAATGCATTCTGGAATCCTCACGATAAATGAGGAGGGTGGGTAAGTTTCCACGCAATTTCGAGACGTTGAAAAAAGTTCGTCTTCCTCTGCCTCAAGTTGTCCCAAATGGTTCAGGGCCAAACGGAGGAATCTCGAAACAAGTTCATGCATTCTGGATTCCTCACGAGAAATGAGGAGGGTGGGTGAGTTTCCACGCAATTCCGAGACGTTGAAAAAAGTTCATCTTCCTCTGCCTCAAGTTGTCCAAAATGTTTCTACGCCCAAACGGAGGAATCTCGAAACATGTTCATGCATTCTGGGATCGTGACGAGAAAGGAGGAGGGTGGGTGAGTTTCCAAGCAAATCCGAGACGTTGAAAAAATTTCGTCTTCTTCTGCCTCAAGTAGTCCCAAATGGTTCAGGGCCCAAACAGAGGACTCTCGAAATAAGTTCATGCATTCTGTAATACTCAAGAGAAATGAGGAGGGTGGGTGAGTTTCCACGCAATTCCGAGACGTTGAAAAAAGTTCGATTTCATGTGCCTCAAGTTGTCCAAAATGGTTCTGGGAACAAACGGAGGAATCTCGAAACATGTTCACGCATTCTGGGATCCTCACGAGAAATGAGGAGGGTGGGTGAGTTTCCAAGCAATTCCGAGACGTTGAAAAAAGTTCGTCTTCTTCTGCCTCAAGTAGTCCCAAATGGTTCAGGGCCAAAACAGAGGAATCTCGAAACAAGTTCATGCATTCTGGAATACTCAAGAGAAATGAGGAGGGTGGGTGAGTTTCCACGCAATTCCGAGACGTTGAAAAAAGTTCGTCTTCTACTGCCTCTAGTTGTGAAAAATGGTTCAGGGCCCAAACGGAGGAATCTCGAAACATGTTCACGCATTCTGGGATCCTCACGAGAAATGAGGAGGGTGGGTGAGTTTCCAAGCAATTCCGAGACGTTGAAAAAAGTTCGTCTTCTTCTGCCTCAAGTAGTCCCAAATGGTTCAGGGCCAAAACAGAGGAATCTCGAAACAAGTTCATGCATTCTGGAATACTCAAGAGAAATGAGGAGGGTGGGTGAGTTTCCACGCAATTCCGAGACGTTGAAAAAAGTTCGTCTTCTACTGCCTCTTGTTGTTAAAAATGGTTCAGGGCCCAAACGAAGGAATCTCGAAACAACCTAATGCATTCTGGAATCCTCACGATAAATGAGGTGGGTGGGTGAGTTTCCACGCAATTCCGAGACGTTGAAAAAAGTTCGTCTTCCTCTGCCTCAAGTTGTCCCAAATTGTTCAGGGCCCAAACGGAGGAATCTCGAAACAAGTTCATGCATTCTGCAATACTCAAGAGAAATGAGGAGGGTGGGTGAGTTTCTACGCAATTCCAAGACGTTGAAAAAAGTTCGTCTTCTACTGCCTCTAGTTGTTAAAAATGGTTCAGGGCCCAAACGGAGGAATCTCGAAACATGTTCATGCATTCTGGGATCGTCACGAGAAATGAGGAGGGTGGGTGAGTTTCCAAGCAATTCCGAGACGTTGAAAAAAGTTCGTCTTCTTCTGCCTCAAGTAGTCCCAAATGGTTCAGGGCCAAAATAGAGGAATCTCGAAACAAGTTCATGCATTCTGGAATACTCAAGAGAAATGAGGAGGGTGGGTGAGTTTCCACGCAATTCCGAGACGTTGAAAAAAGTTCGTCTTCTACTGCCTCTTGTTGTTAAAAATGGTTCAGGGCCCAAACGAAGGAATCTCGAAACAACTTAATGCTTTCTGGAATCCTCACGATAAATGAGGAGCGTGGGTGAGTTTCCACGCAATTCCGAGAGGTTAAAAAAAGTTCGTCTTCCTCTGCCTCAAGTTGTCCCATATGGTTCAGGGCCCAAACGGAGGAATCTCGAAACAAGTTCATGCATTCTGCAATACTCAAGAGAAATGAGGAGGGTGGGTGAGTTTCTACGCAATTCCAAGACGTTGAAAAAAGTTCGTCTTCTACTGCCTCTAGTTGTTAAAAATGGTTCAGGGCCCAAACGGAGGAATCTCGAAACATGTTCATGCATTCTGGGATCGTCACGAGAAATGAGGAGGGTGGGTGAGTTTCCAAGCAATTCTGAGACGTTGAAAAAAGTTCGTCTTCTTCTGCCTCAAGTAGTCCCAAATGGTTCAGGGCCAAAATAGAGGAATCTCGAAACAAGTTCATGCATTCTGGAATACTCAAGAGAAATGAGGAGGGTGGGTGAGTTTCCACGCAATTCCGAGACGTTGAAAAAAGTTCGTGTTCATCTGCCTCAAGTTGTCCAAAATGGTTCTGGGCCCAAACGGAGGAATCTCGAAACATGTTCACGCTTTCTGGGATCCTCACGAGAAATGAGGAGGGTGGGTGAGTTTCCAAGCAATTCCGAGACGTTGAAAAAAGTTCGTCTTCTTCTGCCTCAAGTAGTCCCAAATGGTTCAGGGCCAAAACAGAGGAATCTCGAAACAAGTTCATGCATTCTGGAATACTCAAGAGAAATGAGGAGGGTGGGTGAGTTTCCACGCAATTCCGAGACGTTGAAAAAAGTTCGTCTTCTACTGCCTCTTGTTGTGAAAAATGGTTCAGGGCCCAAACGAAGGAATCTCGAAACAACTTAATGCATTCTGGAATCCTCACGATAAATGAGGTGGGTGGGTGAGTTTCCACGCAATTCCGAGACGTTGAAAAAAGTTCGTCTTCCTCTGCCTCAAGTTGTCCCAAATTGTTCAGGGCCCAAACGGAGGAATCTCAAAACAAGTTCATGCATTCTGGATTCCTCACGAGAAATGAGGCGGGTGGGTGAGTTTCCACGCAATTCCCAGAGGTTGAAAAAAGTTCGTCTTCTTCTGCCTCAAGTTGTCCAAAATGGTTCAGGGCCCAAACGAAGGAATCTCGAAACAACTTAATGCTTTCTGGAATCCTCACGATAAATGAGGAGCGTGGGTGAGTTTCCACGCAATTCCGAGAGGTTGAAAAAAGTTCGTCTTCTACTGCCTCAAGTTGTCCAAAATGGTTCAGGCCCCAAACGAAGGAATCTCGAAACAACTTAATGCATTCTGGAATCCTCACGATAAATGAGGAGGGTGGGTGAGTTTCCACGCAATTCCGAGACATTGAAAAAAGTTCGTCTTCCTCTGCCTCAAGTTGTCCCAAATGGTTCAGGGCCAAACGGAGGAATCTCGAAACAAGTTCATGCATTCTGGATTCCTCACGAGAAATGAGGAGGGTGGGTGAGTTTCCAAGCAATTCCGAGACATTGAAAAAATTTCGTCTTCTTCTCCCTCAAGTAGTCCCAAATGGTTCAGGGCCCAAACAGAGGAATCTCGAAATAAGTTCATGCATTCTGGAATACTCAAGAGAAATGAGGAGGGTGGGTGAGTTTCCACGCAATTCCGAGACGTTGAAAAAAGTTCGTCTTCTACTGCCTCAAGTTGTCCAAAATGGTTCAGGGCCCAAACGAAGGAATCTCGAAACAACTTAATGCAATCTGGAATCCTCACGATAAATGAGGAGCGTGGGTGAGTTTCCACGCAATTCCGAGAGGTTGAAAAAAGTTCGTCTTCTACTGCCTCAAGTTGTCCAAAATGGTTCAGGCCCCAAACGAAGGAATCTCGAAACAACTTAATGCATTCTGGGATCGTCACGAGAAATAAGGAGGGTGGGTGAGTTTCCAAGCAATTCCGAGAGGTTGAAAAAAGTTCGTCTTCCTCTGCCTCAAGTTGTCCCAAATGGTTCAGGGCCAAACGGAGGAATCTCGAAACAAGTTCATGCATTCTGGATTCCTCACGAGAAATGAGGAGGGTGGGTGAGTTTCCACGCAATTCCGAGACGTTGAAAAAAGTTCATCTTCCTCTGCCTCAAGTTGTCCAAAATGTTTCTACGCCCAAACGGAGGAATCTCGAAACATGTTCATGCATTCTGGGATCGTGACGAGAAAGGAGGAGGGTGGGTGAGTTTCCAAGCAAATCCGAGACGTTGAAAAAATTTCGTCTTCTTCTGCCTCAAGTAGTCCCAAATGGTTCAGGGCCCAAACAGAGGAATCTCGAAATAAGTTCATGCATTCTGGAATACTCAAGAGAAATGAGGAGGGTGGGTGAGTTTCCACGCAATTCCGAGACGTTGAAAAAAGTTCGTCTTCATCTGCCTCAAGCTGTCCAAAATGGTTCTGGGCCCAAACGGAGGAATCTCGAAACATGTTCACGCATTCTGGGATCCTCACGAGAAATGAGGAGGGTGGGTGAGTTTCCAAGCAATTCCGAGATGTTGAAAAAAGTTCGTCTTCTTCTGCCTCAAGTAGTCCCAAATGGTTCAGGGCCAAAACAGAGGAATCTTGAAACAAGTTCTTGCATTCTGGAATACTCAAGAGAAATGAGGAGGGTGGGTGAGTTTCCACGCAATTCCGAGACGTTGAAAAAAGTTCGTCTTCTACTGCCTCTAGTTGTGAAAAATGGTTCAGGGCCCAAACGGAGGAATCTCGAAACATGTTCACGCATTCTGGGATCCTCACGAGAAATGAGGAGGGTGGGTGAGTTTCCAAGCAATTCCGAGACGTTGAAAAAAGTTCGTCTTCTTCTGCCTCTTGTTGTTAAAAATGGTTCAGGGCCCAAACGAAGGAATCTCGAAACAACTTAATGCTTTCTGGAATCCTCACGATAAATGAGGAGCGTGGGTGAGTTTCCACGCAATTCCGAGAGGTTAAAAAAAGTTCGTCTTCCTCTGCCTCAAGTTGTCCCATATGGTTCAGGGCCCAAACGGAGGAATCTCGAAACAAGTTCATGCATTCTGCAATACTCAAGAGAAATGAGGAGGGTGGGTGAGTTTCTACGCAATTCCAAGACGTTGAAAAAAGTTCGTCTTCTACTGCCTCTAGTTGTTAAAAATGGTTCAGGGCCCAAACGGAGGAATCTCGAAACATGTTCATGCATTCTGGGATCGTCACGAGAAATGAGGAGGGTGGGTGAGTTTCCAAGCAATTCTGAGACGTTGAAAAAAGTTCGTCTTCTTCTGCCTCAAGTAGTCCCAAATGGTTCAGGGCCAAAATAGAGGAATCTCGAAACAAGTTCATGCATTCTGGAATACTCAAGAGAAATGAGGAGGGTGGGTGAGTTTCCACGCAATTCCGAGACGTTGAAAAAAGTTCGTGTTCATCTGCCTCAAGTTGTCCAAAATGGTTCTAGGCCCAAACGGAGGAATCTCGAAACATGTTCACGCTTTCTGGGATCCTCACGAGAAATGAGGAGGGTGGGTGAGTTTCCAAGCAATTCCGAGACGTTGAAAAAAGTTCGTCTTCTTCTGCCTCAAGTAGTCCCAAATGGTTCAGGGCCAAAACAGAGGAATCTCGAAACAAGTTCATGCATTCTGGAATACTCAAGAGAAATGAGGAGGGTGGGTGAGTTTCTACGCAATTCCAAGACGTTGAAAAAAGTTCGTCTTCTACTGCCTCTAGTTGTTAAAAATGGTTCAGGGCCCAAACGGAGGAATCTCGAAACATGTTCATGCATTCTGGGATCGTCACGAGAAATGAGGAGGGTGGGTGAGTTTCCAAGCAATTTCGAGACGTTGAAAAAAGTTCGTCTTCTTCTGCCTCAAGTAGTCCCAAATGGTTCAGGGCCAAAACAGAGGAATCTCGAAACAAGTTCATGCATTCTGGAATACTCAAGAGAAATGAGGAGGGTGGGTGAGTTTCCACGCAATTCCGAGACGTTGGAAAAAGTTCGTCTTCTACTGCCTCAAGTTGTCCAAAATGGTTCAGGGCCCAAACGAAGGAATCTCGAAACAACTTAATGCAATCTGGAATCCTCACGATAAATGAGGAGCGTGGGTGAGTTTCCACGCAATTCCGAGAGGTTGAAAAAAGTTCGTCTTCTACTGCCTCAAGTTGTCCAAAATGGTTCAGGCCCCAAACGAAGGAATCTCGAAACAACTTAATGCATTCTGGAATCCTCACGATAAATGAGGAGGGTGGGTGAGTTTCCACGCAATTCCGAGACATTGAAAAAAGTTCGTCTTCCTCTGCCTCAAGTTGTCCCAAATGGTTCAGGGCCAAACGGAGGAATCTCGAAACAAGTTCATGCATTCTGGATTCCTCACGAGAAATGAGGAGGGTGGGTGAGTTTCCAAGCAATTCCGAGACATTGAAAAAATTTCGTCTTCTTCTCCCTCAAGTAGTCCCAAATGGTTCAGGGCCCAAACAGAGGAATCTCGAAATAAGTTCATGCATTCTGGAATACTCAAGAGAAATGAGGAGGGTGGGTGAGTTTCCACGCAATTCCGAGACGTTGAAAAAAGTTCGTCTTCTACTGCCTCAAGTTGTCCAAAATGGTTCAGGGCCCAAACGAAGGAATCTCGAAACAACTTAATGCAATCTGGAATCCTCACGATAAATGAGGAGCGTGGGTGAGTTTCCACGCAATTCCGAGAGGTTGAAAAAAGTTCGTCTTCTACTGCCTCAAGTTGTCCAAAATGGTTCAGGCCCCAAACGAAGGAATCTCGAAACAACTTAATGCATTCTGGGATCGTCACGAGAAATAAGGAGGGTGGGTGAGTTTCCAAGCAATTCCGAGAGGTTGAAAAAAGTTCGTCTTCCTCTGCCTCAAGTTGTCCCAAATGGTTCAGGGCCAAACGGAGGAATCTCGAAACAAGTTCATGCATTCTGGATTCCTCACGAGAAATGAGGAGGGTGGGTGAGTTTCCACGTAATTCCGAGACGTTGAAAAAAGTTCATCTTCCTCTGCCTCAAGTTGTCCAAAATGTTTCTACGCCCAAACGGAGGAATCTCGAAACATGTTCATGCATTCTGGGATCGTGACGAGAAAGGAGGAGGGTGGGTGAGTTTCCAAGCAAATCCGAGACGTTGAAAAAATTTCGTCTTCTTCTGCCTCAAGTAGTCCCAAATGGTTCAGGGCCCAAACAGAGGAATCTCGAAATAAGTTCATGCATTCTGGAATACTCAAGAGAAATGACGAGGGTGGGTGAGTTTCCACGCAATTCCGAGACGTTGAAAAAAGTTCGTCTTCATCTGCCTCAAGCTGTCCAAAATGGTTCTGGGCCCAAACGGAGGAATCTCGAAACATGTTCACGCATTCTGGGATCCTCACGAGAAATGAGGAGGGTGGGTGAGTTTCCAAGCAATTCCGAGTTGTTGAAAAAAGTTCGTCTTCTTCTGCCTCAAGTAGTCCCAAATGGTTCAGGGCCAAAATAGAGGAATCTTGAAACAAGTTCTTGCATTCTGGAATACTCAAGAGAAATGAGGAGGGTGGGTGAGTTTCCACGCAATTCCGAGACGTTGAAAAAAGTTCGTCTTCTACTGCCTCTAGTTGTGAAAAATGGTTCAGGGCCCAAACGGAGGAATCTCGAAACATGTTCACGCATTCTGGGATCCTCACGAGAAATGAGGAGGGTGGGTGAGTTTCCAAGCAATTCCGAGACGTTGAAAAAAGTTCGTCTTCTTCTGCCTCAAGTAGTCCCAAATGGTTCAGGGCCAAAACAGAGGAATCTCGAAACAAGTTCATGCATTCTGGAATACTCAAGAGAAATGAGGAGGGTGGGTGAGTTTCCACGCAATTCCGAGACGTTGAAAAAAGTTCGTCTTCTACTGCCTCTTGTTGTTAAAAATGGTTCAGGGCCCAAACGAAGGAATCTCGAAACAACCTAATGCATTCTGGAATCCTCACGATAAATGAGGTGGGTGGGTGAGTTTCCACGCAATTCCGAGACGTTGAAAAAAGTTCGTCTTCCTCTGCCTCAAGTTGTCCCAAATTGTTCAGGGCCCAAACGGAGGAATCTCGAAACAAGTTGATGCATTCTGGATTCCTCACGAGAAATGAGGAGGGTGGGTGAGTTTCCACGCAATTCCCAGATGTTGAAAAAAGTTCGTCTTCTTCTGCCTCAAGTTGTCCAAAATGGTTCAGGGCCCAAACGAAGGAATCTCGAAACAACTTAATGCTTTCTGGAATCCTCACGATAAATGAGGAGCGTGGGTGAGTTTCCACGCAATTCCGAGAGGTTAAAAAAAGTTCGTCTTCCTCTGCCTCAAGTTGTCCCATATGGTTCAGGGCCCAAACGGAGGAATCTCGAAACAAGTTCATGCATTCTGCAATACTCAAGAGAAATGAGGAGGGTGGGTGAGTTTCTACGCAATTCCAAGACGTTGAAAAAAGTTCGTCTTCTACTGCCTCTAGTTGTTAAAAATGGTTCAAGGCCCAAACGGAGGAATCTCGAAACATGTTCATGCATTGTGGGATCGTCACGAGAAATGAGAAGGGTGGGTGAGTTTCCAAGCAATTCCGAGACGTTGAAAAAAGTTCGTCTTCTTCTGCCTCAAGTAGTCCCAAATGGTTCAGGGCCAAAATAGAGGAATCTCGAAACAAGTTCATGCATTCTGGAATACTCAAGAGAAATGAGGAGGGTGGGTGAGTTTCCACGCAATTCCGAGACGTTGAAAAAAGTTCGTGTTCATCTGCCTCAAGTTGTCCAAAATGGTTCTGGGCCCAAACGGAGGAATCTCGAAACATGTTCACGCATTCTGGGATCCTCACGAGAAATGAGGAGGGTGGGTGAGTTTCCAAGCAATTCCGAGACGTTGAAAAAAGTTCGTCTTCTTCTGCCTCAAGTAGTCCCAAATGGTTCAGGGCCAAAACAGAGGAATCTCGAAACAAGTTCATGCATTCTGGAATACTCAAGAGAAATGAGGAGGGTGGGTGAGTTTCCACGCAATTCCGAGACATTGAAAAAAGTTCGCCTTCTACTGCCTCTAGTTGTTAAAAATGGTTCAGGGCCCAAACGAAGGAATCTCGAAACAACTTAATGCATTCTGGAATCCTCACGATAAATGAGGTGGGTGGGTGAGTTTCCACGCAATTCCGAGACATTGAAAAAAGTTCGTCTTCCTCTTCCTCAAGTTGTCCCAAATTGTTCAGGGCCCAAACGGAGGAATCTCGAAACAAGTTCATGCATTCTGGATTCCTCACGAGAAATGAGGAGGGTGGGTGAGTTTCCACGCAATTCCCAGATGTTGAAAAAAGTTCGTCTTCTTCTGCCTCAAGTTGTCCAAAATGGTTCAGGGCCCAAACGAAGGAATCTCGAAACAACTTAATGCATTCTGGAATCCTCACGATAAGTGAGGAGGGTGGGTAAGTTTCCACGCAATTTCGAGACGTTGAAAAAAGTTCGTCTTCCTCTGCCTCAAGTTGTCCCAAATGGTTCAGGGCCAAACGGAGGAATCTCGAAACAAGTTCATGCATTCTGGATTCCTCACGAGAAATGAGGAGGGTGGGTGAGTTTCCACGCAATTCCGAGACGTTGAAAAAAGTTCATCTTCCTCTGCCTCAAGTTGTCCAAAATGTTTCTACGCCCAAACGGAGGAATCTCGAAACATGTTCATGCATTTTGGGATCGTGACGAGAAAGGAGGAGGGTGGGTGAGTTTCCAAGCAAATCCGAGACGTTGAAAAAATTTCGTCTTCTTCTGCCTCAAGTAGTCCCAAATGGTTCAGGGCCCAAACAGAGGAATCTCGAAACAAGTTCATGCATTCTGGAATACTCAAGAGAAATGAGGAGGGTGGGTGAGTTTCCACGCAATTCCGAGACGTTGAAAAAAGTTCGTCTTCATCTGCCTCAAGTTGTCCAAAATGGTTCTGGGCCCAAACGGAGGAATCTCGAAACATGTTCATGCATTCTGGGATCCTCACGAGAAATGAGGAGGGTGGGTGAGTTTCCAAGCAATTCCGAGATGTTGAAAAAATTTCGTCTTCTTCTGCCTCAAGTAGTCCCAAATGGTTCAGGGCCAAAACAGAGGAATCTCGAAACAAGTTCTTGCATTCTGGAATACTCAAGAGAAATGAGGAGGGTGGGTGAGTTTCCACACAATTCCGAGACGTTGAAAAAAGTTCGTCTTCTACTGCCTCTAGTTGTGAAAAATGGTTCAGGGCCCAAACGGAGGAATCTCGAAACATGTTCACGCATTCTGGGATCCTCACGAGAAATGAGGAGGGTGGGTGAGTTTCCAAGCAATTCCGAGACGTTGAAAAAAGTTCGTCTTCTTCTGCCTCAAGTAGTCCCAAATGGTTCAGGGCCAAAACAGAGGAATCTCGAAACAAGTTCATGCATTCTGGAATACTCAAGAGAAATGAGGATGGTGGGTGAGTTTCCACGCAATTCCGAGATGTTGAAAAAAGTTCGTTTTCTACTGCCTCTTGTTGTGAAAAATGGTTCAGGGCCCAAACGAAGGAATCTCGAAACAACTTAATGCATTCTGGAATCCTCACGATAAATGAGGTGGGTGGGTGAGTTTCCACGCAATTCCGAGACGTTGAAAAAAGTTCGTCTTCCTCTGCCTCAAGTTGTCCCAAATTGTTCAGGGCCCAAACGGAGGAATCTCGAAACAAGTTCATGCATTCTGGATTCCTCACGAGAAATGAGGAGGGTGGGTGAGTTTCCACGCAATTCCCAGAGGTTGAAAAAAGTTCGTCTTCTTCTGCCTCAAGTTGTCCAAAATGGTTCACGGCGCAAACGAAGGAATCTCGAAACAACTTAATGCTTTCTGGAATCCTCACGATAAATGAGGAGCGTGGGTGAGTTTCCACGCAATTCCGAGAGGTTGAAAAAAGTTCGTCCTCCTCTGCCTCAAGTTCTCCCATATGGTTCAGGGCCCAAACGGAGGAATCTCGAAACAAGTTCATGCATTCTGCAATACTCAAGAGAAATGAGGAGGGTGGGTGAGTTTCTACGCAATTCCAAGACGTTGAAAAAAGTTCGTCTTCTTCTGCCTCAAGTTTTCCCATATGGTTCAGGGCCCAAACGGAGGAATCTCGAAACATGTTCATGCTTTCTGGATTCCTCACGAGAAATGAGGAGGGTGGGTGAGTTTCCACGCAATTCCGAGACGTTGAAAAAAGTTCGTCGTCCTCTGCCTCAAGTTGTCCCATATGGTTCAGGGCCCAAACGGAGGAATCTCGAAACAAGTTCATGCATTCTGCAATACTCAAGAGAAATGAGGAGGGTGGGTGAGTTTCTACGCAATTCCAAGACGTTGAAAAAAGTTCGTCTTCTACTGCCTCTAGTTGTTAAAAATGGTTCAGGGCCCAAACGGAGGAATCTCGAAACATGTTCATGCATTCTGGGATCGTCACGAGAAATGAGGAGGGTGGGTGAGTTTCCAAGCAATTCTGAGACGTTGAAAAAAGTTCGTCTTCTTCTGCCTCAAGTAGTCCCAAATGGTTCAGGGCCAAAATAGAGGAATCTCGAAACAAGTTCATGCATTCTGGAATACTCAAGAGAAATGAGGAGGGTGGGTGAGTTTCCACGCAATTCCGAGACGTTGAAAAAAGTTCGTGTTCATCTGCCTCAAGTTGTCCAAAATGGTTCTGGGCCCAAACGGAGGAATCTCGAAACATGTTCACGCATTCTGGGATCCTCACGAGAAATGAGGAGGGTGGGTGAGTTTCCAAGCAATTCCGAGACGTTGAAAAAAGTTCGTCTTCTTCTGCCTCAAGTTGTCCCAAATGGTTCAGGGCCAAAACAGAGGAATCTCGAAACAAGTTCATGCATTCTGGAATACTCAAGAGAAATGAGGAGGGTGGGTGAGTTTCCACGCAATTCCGAGACGTTGAAAAAAGTTCGCCTTCTACTGCCTCTAGTTGTTAAAAATGGTTCAGGGCCCAAACGAAGGAATCTCGAAACAACTTAATGCATTCTGGAATCCTCACGATAAATGAGGTGGGTGGGTGAGTTTCCACGCAATTCTGAGACATTGAAAAAAGTTCGTCTTCCTCTTCCTCAAGTTGTCCCAAATTGTTCAGGGCCCAAACGGAGGAATCTCGAAACAAGTTCATGCATTCTGGATTCCTCACGAGAAATGAGGAGGGTGGGTGAGTTTCCACGCAATTCCCAGATGTTGAAAAAAGTTCGTCTTCTTCTGCCTCAAGTTGTCCAAAATAGTTCAGGGCCCAAACGAAGGAATCTCGAAACAACTTAATGCATTCTGGAATCCTCACGATAAATGAGGAGGGTGGGTAAGTTTCCACGCAATTCCGAGACGTTGAAAAAAGTTCATCTTCCTCTGCCTCAAGTTGTCCCAAATGGTTCAGGGCCAAACGGAGGAATCTCGAAACAAGTTCATGCATTCTGGATTCCTCACGAGAAATGAGGAGGGTGGGTGAGTTTCCACGCAACTCCGAGACGTTGAAAAAAGTTCGTCTTCCTCTGCCTCAAGTTGTCCCATATGGTTCAGGGCCCAAACGGAGGAATCTCGAAACAAGTTCATGCATTCTGCAATACTCAAGAGAAATGAGGAGGGTGGGTGAGTTTCTACGCAATTCCAAGACGTTGAAAAAAGTTCGTCTTCTACTGCCTCTAGTTGTTAAAAATGGTTCAGGGCCCAAACGGAGGAATCTCGAAACATGTTCATGCATTCTGGGATCGTCACGAGAAATGAGGAGGGTGGGTGAGTTTCCAAGCAATTCTGAGACGTTGAAAAAAGTTCGTCTTCTTCTGCCTCAAGTAGTCCCAAATGGTTCAGGGCCAAAATAGAGGAATCTCGAAACAAGTTCATGCATTCTGGAATACTCAAGAGAAATGAGGAGGGTGGGTGAGTTTCCACGCAATTCCGAGACGTTGAAAAAAGTTCGTGTTCATCTGCCTCAAGTTGTCCAAAATGGTTCTGGGCCCAAACGGAGGAATCTCGAAACATGTTCACGCATTCTGGGATCCTCACGAGAAATGAGGAGGGTGGGTGAGTTTCCAAGCAATTCCGAGACGTTGAAAAAAGTTCGTCTTCTTCTGCCTCAAGTAGTCCCAAATGGTTCAGGGCCAAAACAGAGGAATCTCGAAACAAGTTCATGCATTCTGGAATACTCAAGAGAAATGAGGAGGGTGGGTGAGTTTCCACGCAATTCCGAGACGTTGAAAAAAGTTCGCCTTCTACTGCCTCTAGTTGTTAAAAATGGTTCAGGGCCCAAACGAAGGAATCTCGAAACAACTTAATGCATTCTGGAATCCTCACGATAAATGAGGTGGGTGGGTGAGTTTCCACGCAATTCTGAGACATTGAAAAAAGTTCGTCTTCCTCTTCCTCAAGTTGTCCCAAATTGTTCAGGGCCCAAACGGAGGAATCTCGAAACAAGTTCATGCATTTTGGATTCCTCACGAGAAATGAGGAGGGTGGGTGAGTTTCCACGCAATTCCCAGATGTTGAAAAAAGTTCGTCTTCTTCTGCCTCAAGTTGTCCAAAATAGTTCAGGGCCCAAACGAAGGAATCTCGAAACAACTTAATGCATTCTGGAATCCTCACGATAAATGAGGAGGGTGGGTAAGTTTCCACGCAATTCCGAGACGTTGAAAAAAGTTCATCTTCCTCTGCCTCAAGTTGTCCCAAATGGTTCAGGGCCAAACGGAGGAATCTCGAAACAAGTTCATGCATTCTGGATTCCTCACGAGAAATGAGGAGGGTGGGTGAGTTTCCACGCAATTCCGAGACGTTGAAAAAAGTTCGTCTTCCTCTGCCTCAAGTTGTCCCATATGGTTCAGGGCCCAAACGGAGGAATCTCGAAACAAGTTCATGCATTCTGCAATACTCAAGAGAAATGAGGAGGGTGGGTGAGTTTCTACGCAATTCCAAGACGTTGAAAAAAGTTCGTCTTCTACTGCCTCTAGTTGTTAAAAATGGTTCAGGGCCCAAACGGAGGAATCTCGAAACATGTTCATGCATTCTGGGATCGTCACGAGAAATGAGGAGGGTGGGTGAGTTTCCAAGCAATTCCGAGACGTTGAAAAAAGTTCGTCTTCTTCTGCCTCAAGTAGTCCCAAATGGTTCAGGGCCAAAATAGAGGAATCTCGAAACAAGTTCATGCATTCTGGAATACTCAAGAGAAATGAGGAGGGTGGGTGAGTTTCCACGCAATTCCGAGACGTTGAGAAAAGTTCGTGTTCATCTGCCTCAAGTTGTCCAAAATGGTTCTGGGCCCAAACGGAGGAATCTCGAAACATGTTCACGCATTCTGGGATCCTCACGAGAAATGAGGAGGGTGGGTGAGTTTCCAAGCAATTCCGAGACGTTGAAAAAAGTTCGTCTTCTTCTGCCTCAAGTAGTCCCAAATGGTTCAGGGCCAAAACAGAGGAATCTCGAAACAAGTTCATGCATTCTGGAATACTCAAGAGAAATGAGGAGGGTGGGTGAGTTTCCACGCAATTCCGAGACGTTGAAAAAAGTTCGCCTTCTACTGCCTCTAGTTGTTAAAAATGGTTCAGGGCCCAAACGAAGGAATCTCGAAACAACTTAATGCATTCTTGAATCCTCACAATAAATGAGGTGGGTGGGTGAGTTTCCACGCAATTCCGAGACATTGAAAAAAGTTCGTCTTCCTCTGCCTCAAGTTGTCCAAAATGGTTCAGGGCCCAAACGAAGGAATCTCGAAACAACTTAATGCTTTCTGGAATACTCAAGAGAAATGACGAGGGTGGTTGAGTTTCCACGCAATTCCGAGACGTTGAAAAAAGTTCGTCTTCCTCTGCCTCAAGTTGTCCAAAATGGTTCAGGGCCCAGACGGAGGAATCTCGAAACATGTTCATGCATTCTGGGATCGTGACGAGAAAGGAGGAGGGTGGGTGAGTTTCCAAGCAAATCCGAGACGTTGAAAAAATTTCGTCTTCTTCTGCCTCAAGTAGTCCCAAATGGATCAGGGCCCAAACAGAGGAATCTCGAAACAAGTTCACACATTCTGGATTCCTCACGAGAAATGAGGAGGGTGGGTGAGTTTCCACGCAATTCCGAGACGTTGAAAAAAGTTCATCTTCCTCTGCCTCAAGTTGTCCAAAATATTTCTACGCCCAAACGGAGGAATCTCGAAACATGTTCATGCATTCTGGGATCGTGACGAGAAAGCAGGAGGGAGGGTGAGTTTCCAAGCAAATCCGAGACGTTGAAAAAATTTCGTCTTCTTCTGCCTCAAGTAATCCCAAATGGTTCAGGGCCCAAACAGAGGAATCTCGAAATAAGTTCATGCATTCTGGAATACTCAAGAGAAATGAGGAGGTTGGGTGAGTTTCCACGCAATTCCGAGACGTTGAAAAAAGTTCGTCTTCATCTGCCTCAAGTTGTCCAAAATGGTTCTGGGCCTAAACGGAGGAATCTCGAAACATGTTCACGCATTCTGGGATCCTCACGAGAAATTAGGAGGGTGGGTGAGTTTCCAAGCAATTCCGAGATGTTGAAAAAAGTTCGTCTTCTTCTGCCTCAAGTAGTCCCAAATGGTTCAGGGCCACAACAGAGGAATCTCGAAACAAGTTCTTGCATTCTGGAATACTCAAGAGAAATGAGGAGGGTGGGTGAGTTTCCACGCAATTCCGAGACGTTGAAAAAAGTTCGTCTTCTACTGCCTCTAGTTGTGAAAAATGGTTCAGGGCCCAAACGGAGGAATCTCGAAACATGTTCACGCATTCTGGGATCTTCACGAGAAATGAGGAGGGTGGGTGAGTTTCCAAGCAATTCCGAGACGTTGAAAAAAGTTCGTCTTCTTCTGCCTCAAGTAGTCCCAAATGGTTCAGGGCCAAAACAGAGGAATCTCGAAACAAGTTCATGCATTCTGGAATACTCAAGAGAAATGAGGAGGGTGGGTGAGTTTCCACGCAATTCCGAGACGTTGAAAAAAGTTCGTCTTCTACTGCCTCTTGTTGTGAAAAATGGTTCAGGGCCCAAACGAAGGAATCTCGAAACAACTTAATGCATTCTGGAATCCTCACGATAAATGAGGTGGGTGGGTGAGTTTCCACGCAATTCCGAGACGTTGAAAAAAGTTCGTCTTCCTCTGCGTCAAGTTGTCCCAAATTGTTCAGGGCCCAAACGGAGGAATCTCGAAACAAGTTCATGCATTCTGGATTCCTCACGAGAAATGAGGAGGGTGGGTGAGTTTTCACGCAATTCCCAGATGTTGAAAAAAGTTCGTCTTCTTCTGCCTCAAGTTGTCCAAAATGGTTCAGGGCCCAAACGAAGGAATCTCGAAACAACTTAATGCTTTCTGGAATACTCAAGAGAAATGACGAGGGTGGTTGAGTTTCCACGCAATTCCGAGACGTTGAAAAAAGTTCGTCTTCCTCTGCCTCAAGTTGTCCAAAATGGTTCAGGGCCCAAACGGAGGAATCTCGAAACATGTTCATGCATTCTGGGATAGTGACGAGAAAGGAGGAGGGTGGGTGAGTTTCCAAGCAAATCCGAGACGTTGAAAAAATTTCGTCTTCTTCTGCCTCAAGTAGTCCCAAATGGTTCAGGGCCAAAACAGAGGAATCTCGAAACAAGTTCATGCATTCTGGAATACTCAAGAGAAATGAGGAGGGTGGTTGAGTTTCCACGCAATTCCGAGACGTTGAAAAAAGTTCGTCTTCCACTGCCTCAAGTTGTCCAAAATGGTTCAGGGCCCAAACGGAGGAATCTCGAAACATGTTCATGCATTCTGGGATCGTGACGAGAAAGGAGGAGGGTGGGTGAGTTTCCAAGCAAATCCGAGACGTTGAAAAAATTTCGTCTTCTTCTGCCTCAAGTAGTCCCAAATGGTTCAGGGCCCAAACAGAGGAATCTCGAAACAAGTTCATGCATTCTGGAATACTCAAGAGAAATGAGGAGGGTGGGTGAGTTTCCACGCAATTCCGAGACGTTGAAAAAAGTTCGTCTTCATCTACCTCAAGTTGTCCAAAATGGTTCTGGGCCCAAACGGAGGAATCTCGAAACATGTTCACGCATTCTGGGATCCTCACGAGAAATGAGGAGGGTGGGTGAGTTTCCAAGCAATTCCGAGATGTTGAAAAAAGTTCGTCTTCTTCTGCCTCAAGTAGTCCCAAATGGTTCAGGGCCAAAACAGAGGAATCTCGAAACAAGTTCTTGCATTCTGGAATACTCAAGAGAAATGAGGAGGGTGGGTGAGTTTCCACTCAATTCCGAGACGTTGAAAAAAGTTCGTCTTCTACTGCCTCTAGTTGTGAAAAATGGTTCAGGGCCCAAACGGAGGAATCTCGAAACATGTTCACGCATTCTGGGATCCTCACGAGAAATGAGGAGGGTGGGTGAGTTTCCAAGCAAATCCGAGACGTTGAAAAAAGTTCGTCTTCTTCTGCCTCAAGTAGTCCCAAATGGTTCAGGGCCAAAACAGAGGAATCTCGAAACAAGTTCATGCATTCTGGAATACTCAAGAGAAATGAGGAGGGTGGGTGAGTTTCCACGCAATTCCGAGACGTTGAAAAAAGTTCGTCTTCTACTGCCTCTTGTTGTGAAAAATGGTTCAGGGCCCAAACGAAGGAATCTCGAAACAACTTAATGCATTCTGGAATCCTCACGATAAATGAGGTGGGTGGGTGAGTTTCCACGCAATTCCGAGACGTTGAAAAAAGTTCGTCTTCCTCTGCCTCAAGTTGTCCCAAATTGTTCAGGGCCCAAACGGAGGAATCTCGAAACAAGTTCATGCATTCTGGATTCCTCACGAGAAATGAGGAGGGTGGGTGAGTTTCCACGCAATTCCCAGATGTTGAAAAAAGTTCGTCTTCTTCTGCCTCAAGTTGTCCAAAATGGTTCAGGGCCCAAACGAAGGAATCTCGAAACAAGTTCATGCATTCTGGAATACTCAAGAGAAATGAGGAGGGTGGGTGAGTTTCCACGCAATTCCGAGACGTTGAAAAAAGTTCGTCTTCATCTACCTCAAGTTGTCCAAAATGGTTCTGGGCCCAAACGGAGGAATCTCGAAACATGTTCACGCATTCTGGGATCCTCACGAGAAATGAGGAGGGTGGGTGAGTTTCCAAGCAATTCCGAGATGTTGAAAAAAGTTCGTCTTCTTCTGCCTCAAGTAGTCCCAAATGGTTCAGGGCCAAAACAGAGGAATCTCGAAACAAGTTCTTGCATTCTGGAATACTCAAGAGAAATGAGGAGGGTGGGTGAGTTTCCACTCAATTCCGAGACGTTGAAAAAAGTTCGTCTTCTACTGCCTCTAGTTGTGAAAAATGGTTCAGGGCCCAAACGGAGGAATCTCGAAACATGTTCACGCATTCTGGGATCCTCACGAGAAATGAGGAGGGTGGGTGAGTTTCCAAGCAAATCCGAGACGTTGAAAAAAGTTCGTCTTCTTCTGCCTCAAGTAGTCCCAAATGGTTCAGGGCCAAAACAGAGGAATCTCGAAACAAGTTCATGCATTCTGGAATACTCAAGAGAAATGAGGAGGGTGGGTGAGTTTCCACGCAATTCCGAGACGTTGAAAAAAGTTCGTCTTCTACTGCCTCTTGTTGTGAAAAATGGTTCAGGGCCCAAACGAAGGAATCTCGAAACAACTTAATGCATTCTGGAATCCTCACGATAAATGAGGTGGGTGGGTGAGTTTCCACGCAATTCCGAGACGTTGAAAAAAGTTCGTCTTCCTCTGCCTCAAGTTGTCCCAAATTGTTCAGGGCCCAAACGGAGGAATCTCGAAACAAGTTCATGCATTCTGGATTCCTCACGAGAAATGAGGAGGGTGGGTGAGTTTCCACGCAATTCCCAGATGTTGAAAAAAGTTCGTCTTCTTCTGCCTCAAGTTGTCCAAAATGGTTCAGGGCCCAAACGAAGGAATCTCGAAACAACTTAATGCTTTCTGGAATACTCAAGAGAAATGACGAGGGTGGTTGAGTTTCCACGCAATTCCGAGACGTTGAAAAAAGTTCGTCTTCCTCTGCCTCAAGTTGTCCAAAATGGTTCAGGGCCCAAACGGAGGAATCTCGAAACATGTTCATGCATTCTGGGATCGTGACGAGAAAGGAGGAGGGTGGGTGAGTTTCCAAGCAAATCCGAGACGGTGAAAAAATTTCGTCTTCTTCTGCCTCAAGTAGTCCCAAATGGTTCAGGGCCCAAACAGAGGAATCTCGAAATAAGTTCATGCATTCTGGAATACTCAAGAGAAATGAGGAGGGTGGGTGAGTTTCCACGCAATTCCGAGACGTTGAAAAAAGTTCGTGTTCGTCTGCCTCAAGTTGTCCAAAATGGTTTTGGGCCCAAACGGAGGAATCTCGAAACATGTTCATGCATTCTGGGATCCTCACGAGAAATGAGGAGGGTGGGTGAGTTTCCACGCAATTCCCAGATGTTGAAAAAAGTTCGTCTTCTTCTGCCTCAAGTTGTCCAAAATGGTTCAGGGCCCAAACGAAGGAATCTCGAAACAACTTAATGCTTTCTGGAATCCTCACGATAATTGAGGAGCGTGGGTGAGTTTCCACGCAATTCCGAGAGGTTGAAAAAAGTTCGTCTTCCTCTGCCTCAAGTTGTCCCATATGGTTCAGGGCCCAAACGGATGAATCTCGAAACAAGTTCATGCATTCTGCAATACTCAAGAGAAATGAGGAGGGCGGGTGAGTTTCTACGCAATTCCACGACGTTGAAAAAAGTTCGTCTTCTACTGCCTCTAGTTGTTAAAAATGGTTCAGGGCCCAAACGGAGGAATCTCGAAACATGTTCATGCATTCTGGGATCGTCACGAGAAATAAGGAGGGTGGGTGAGTTTCCAAGCAATTCCGAGAGGTTGAAAAAAGTTCGTCTTCCTCTGCCTCAAGTTGTCCCATATGGTTCAGGGCCCAAACGGAGGAATCTCGAAACAAGTTCATGCATTCTGCAATACTCAAGAGAAATGAGGAGGGTGGGTGAGTTTCTACGCAATTCCAAGACGTTGAAAAAAGTTCGTCTTCTTCTGCCTCAAGTTTTCCCATATGGTTCTGGGCCCAAACTGAGGAATCTCGAAACATGTTCATGCATTCTGGGATCGTCACGAGAAATGAGGAGGGTGGGTGAGTTTCCAAGCAATTCCGAGACATTGAAAAAAGTTCGTCTTCTTCTGCCTCAAGTAGTCCCAAATGGTTCAGGGCAAAAACAGAGGAATCTCGAAACAAGTTCATGCATTCTGGAATACTCAAGAGAAATGAGGAGGGTGGGTGAGTTTCCACGCAATTCCGAGACGTTGAAAAAAGTTCGTGTTCATCTGCCTCAAGTTGTCCAAAATGGTTCTGGGCCCAAACGGAGGAATCTCGAAACATGTTCATGCATTCTGGGATCCTCACGAGAAATGAGGAGGGTGGGTGAGTTTCCAAGCAATTCCGAGACGTTGAAAAAAGTTCGTCTTCTTCTGCCTCAAGTAGTCCCAAATGATTCAGGGCCAAAACAGAGGAATCTCGATACAAGTTCATGCATTCTGGAATACTCAAGAGAAATGAGGAGGGTGGGTGAGTTTCCACGCAATTCCGAGACGTTGAAAAAAGTTCGTCTTCTTCTGTCTCAAGTTTTCCCATATGGTTCAGGGCCCAAACGGAGGAATCTCGAAACATGTTCACGCATTCTGGGATCGTCACGAGAAATGAGGAGGGTGGGTGAGTTTCCAAGCAATTCCGAGACATTGAAAAAAGTTCGTCTTCTTCTGCCTCAAGTAGTCCCAAATGGTACAGGGCCAAAACAGAGGAATCTCGAAACAAGTTCATGCATTCTGGAATACTCAAGAGAAATGAGGAGGGTGGGTGAGTTTCCACGCAATTCCGAGACGTTGAAAAAAGTTCGTCTTCATCTGCCTCAAGTTGTCCAAAATGGTTCTGGGCCCAAACGGAGGAATCTCGAAACATGTTCACGCATTCTGGGGTCCTCACGAGAAATGAGGTGGGTGGGTGAGTTTCCACGCAATTCCGAGACGTTGAAAAAAGTTCGTCTTCCTCTGCCTCAAGTTGTCCCTGTTAGTTATGATTAGTTTTGATGATGTCTTATAGGAGAAAATGGCAAGAAAAATATGTTGCATTGTTATATTTTCATGTTCATCCATATTTTTCTTATAGTATTTGCCATCATCAAAAAGGGGGAGAATGTTAGTTATGATTAGTTTTGATGATGTCTTATATAGATGTCATTCTTATAAGCAAAAAGATTGAGTAATATAATTATCTCCTACATTGACAAATTGTTGTATTTAATGTAGATTAATCCAAGTTGAATTATAGAGGTTGATCAAAGAGGAGATAAGAATTGAAAGGAAGAAAAGAAGAGACCAAATAATGAAGAACTTGATATATGGAATGAAGATTTTATGATCCAAGTTCTTATATTGATGCTAGAAGCCTCCAAGATCATTTGGAAGTTGGAATGATTCAATTCAGAGTTAAAACAAGCAAGAATGAGGTTCTAGATGGGCAAACTCGAGCCTATAAGAACAAACTCGAGCCCATAAGTGTTTTCAGCATTTCTGGTGTTTCTGGACTAGGCAAACTCGAGCCTGTAAGTGTGAACTCGAGTTCACAGTGGTCATCAGCACTTCAGCTCCACTCTGTTTCACGTTCAGCTCGGGCGAGGTCTGGTAATTCGATGATATCTCACAAACCAGAGATCGGATTGATACGAAACCAAAAGCATTAGAAACTAGACATCCAACACGTACTTCTGACACAAATTAATGGCTAAAGGAGTTCAGATGAATTATCTATGAATTTTACAATTTGGATCAAAAATCAACGTCACTGTCCAGACCAAGCTTCAGTATTTTGGGTATATCTCACAAAATACAAATCCAATTGAGCTCAAATTAGTGCCATTGGAAACTAGACACACAGAGATTTCCATCAAGCTTTGAATGGAGCAAAACGGAGTTCGGACCAGGGAGATATGACCTTTCAAAGTTGATAAAGTTGCAAACTCAAGCCAGTCCAAGTCAGAAGCAACCAAACTCGAGTTCATCAGTCACAAACTCGAGTTCGAGAGTTCCAGAGAGAAAATGAACATTTGGAAAAAGGCAAACTCGAGCCTGTAAGTGAACAAACTCGAGTTTAGCTCAGACAGAGAGCAACCAGGTGCTGGAAAACATCCAAACTCGAGCCTATAAGTAGCAAACTCGAGTTCACGAGTTCCAGAGAGGAAATGAACATTTGGGAAAAGCCAAACTCGAGCCTATAAGTGAACGAACTCGAGTTCATTTCAGACAGAGAGCAATGTAACTTTTCAATGAGTTGCGAACCTCAGGTTTAGATTGTGAACCTCAGGTTCATTTTATCCCGAGAGCAACTTGGCTTTTCAAACACTTGAGAACCTCAGGTTTAGAAAACAAACCTCAGGTTTACACTTTTTGAACTTACATATTATTGAACACTGAAGCAACGAACTCGAGCCTGCAAGAACTGAACTGGAGTTCGCGACGCTAATTCAGAATTTCAAATCTGATGAATTTGCAATATCTTCTTGTTTGATCTCAATACTTCCCATGATCAATCTCTAATGTTCCTAGAGTTGTTTAACCACTTTATTTGTGATTAAAGTTTGGGATTACATCAAACTTGACAGAAATCAAAGTGTGATTCAGAATTTCCAGAAATGGCAAAAGAAGGCAGATTTGAACTAGCAACTTGAATCAATGCTCAATTGAAATGTTCTGCAACAGGATTCGAATATTCAATGGTGAAATGCTCCAACGGACAAAAGCTTCAACAGATTCAATATTCAAATATCAAGCCCATGACAGAGAATCAAATGAAGGGATAGCTTGTGCAACTTGCAATATAATATTATATCCTTCAAGACAAAAGGGAATGGACCACAGCCTGGCGTGATAAACATTCAGCATACCTTGCAGACAACTTAGGCTCCTTTGAATAAAGTTGAATCAACAAACAAGATAGTATGGGCCTCATCATTCAGCTGCAAGAAAGTGAAAAACGTGCAAATCTGAAAGTGGTGACAGCATATTCGCTCAACAGCTTCTGCAGCAACTTTACACATGGAGAAACACTTGCAACAGCTAGTTTTTCAAATGGGAAGAAGCTCCAACGGTTACCTAACGTCCACAAGCTTCAAACTACCATAAATAGCTGAAGATTTGAAGAAACAAGAGAGAGAAGACAACTACAGAAAGCTTGCACGAAAATATTCATTCTTTCTCTGTATATACATTTGTTTGTATCTTTGATACATAGAGCTTCAGTGTGTAACCTTATCTGCTCTTAGAGAGAGTCTATTTCATTGTATATCACTCATTGTAATAATCTCAAGTCAGTGGGACTTGGAGATTGGGAAAATCAGAGTACAACTTGTAAGGGGGAGTGTGTCCTAGGGAGAGGAACATCCTGCGTTTACAGAGGGTGTATCTGATTACAGAGTGCAACTTGTAAGGGGGAGTGTGTCCTAGGGAGAGGAGCATCCTTTGGTTACAGAGTGTGCATCTGTTGTATGCAATTACAACTTGTAAGGGGGAGTGAGTCCTAGGGAGAGGATCATCCTGAGTACAGAGTGTGTAATTGTTCTTGAGTGATAGTGGAAAATCCCAGAGGTGCTGGGGACTGGATGTAGGTCAAGGATTAGACCGAACCAGGATAAATCATCTGTGTCAAGCTTCTCTACTCTATCTCCACTTTGCCTTAATATTTTCTGTTGTGTGGGTGAACCGAAAAGAATTTTGAAATCCCCAATTCACCCCCCCTCTTGGTGATTTCCTTCTCTTTCATTTGGTATCAGAGCTTTGGTTATCTATTTGAAGGATTAACATCCTAGATCAAAGATCCTATGGAAGGAATTCTACCAGAAGGAGCCTCAATCAACAGACCACCAGGTTTCAATGGAGAATATTACTCTTATTGGAAGGCAAAGTTCAGAGTCTACGTGATGGCATCTGAATATGGTTTGTGGAGAGTATTTGAAAAAGGAAATTATGAACCATCTGACATAGAAGATGGAGTAAGAGTTCCCAAGCTTGAAGAAGAGTACAATGAAAAAGACAAATGGCAAGTAACTCTCAACATGAAGGCAATCCATGTGCTGCAAAGTGCTCTTAGTCAACAAGAGTATTTTCGAATTTGTAATTTGCCATCAGCCAAAGCCATGTGGGAAGCTCTTGAAATAGTCTATAAAGAAAGTGATGAAGAAGAAGTGGCAAATCTTTGTCTAGTTGCTGAAGAACAATCTGAAAGCAACAATGAGGTAAATGATACTGAACCTTCCTATGATGAATTATTTTCTGAATACAATGAACTATATACTGAATATGAAAAACTTGTTAAAGAGTTCATTGCATCCAAGAAGAAAATTAAATTGTTGGAAGAACAAGTTCAGAATGTTTCTTCTTCTGTTTCTACTTCTAAAAACATTTCTGTATCTACTTGTGAAAACATTTCTGAAAACACTTCTGAAAATATTTCAGAAAATGTTTGTGAAAAGGTTTGTGACAATTGCTGTATCTTGGAGAAAAGAGTTTTACATCTTACAAAAATTCTTGAGAAGTTCACTAGAGATAGTGAAATGCTCAAAGTGATTTTAAAACAGCAAAGAGTCACAAATGACAAATCAGGAATCGGTTATAAACCTGATTTTGATAAGAAGAAAGGGAAGAAGAAAAATGGACAGAAATCTTACTTGAATTATTTTCAAAAAACTGTTCACACCTCATATCCTTTTGGTCATTGCAACTATTGTAACCGTAAAGGTCATAATACTTCATCATGCTTCCATAAGAAAGATAGGAAAAATAAACCTGTTGGAAATTATCAGTGGGTACCAAAGGGAACTTATGTTTTCCCTAAGGGCCAAACTAATCCAGAAGGACCCAAAAACAAAAGGGTACCAAAATGTCCATCTATTGCTATGTTTGTGCAGATTGATTCAAAAAAGAATGGACATAAAGAAGCCAAGAACCAGAAAATCTCTCATGTATCAAAAGCAACAACCACCAAAGCACATGTTGCAGAAAAGGGGCAAAGTAGAAGTGCATACTCCACCTCAAGAACAATTCATCAGAGAGTACCACTCAATTATCTTGAGGAGAACAAGAAGAAGAGAGTTTCTCAAGTATCAAACAGAAGATACTTGAAGCCTACATCATTTATGAAGACTTTGCAAACACCAAAAAGACAATGGGTATGCAAAGTCAATCTTTCAAGTACCTAAGGTAAAAGGTACACAATGGTAAAACCTCCTACTATGTTTTCTAGAACACCTATTGAGGTTTTACACATTGGATGGTAGGAATGAACATTGCAAACAATATGCATAGTTTAAGAATCTATAGATTTATATATAGCTTGCAATATTCATTAGCTTATTTGTTCTCATGCATACATTATGAACTTTAAAAATATAATTAATACATCTTTCATGCATGAATTTGTGTTTAATCCATTATGCTTAATTATCATAATCTGGTTGTATTATTAGAGCATGTGAATTTTGGTCCTACAAGCTAACATTGATTGGATCCAAGTAAGGTTGGACACCAAGAAAAGAAAAGATTTATATAGTTTTGTAGGATCAGGGAAAGCCTCTCAAGAATGCAAGATAGATAATGATTTAAGTCTTGAGGAAGCACAAGCCAAGCTTGATGTTGATGGTGAAATTTGGAAAATGAGTTATCTACATCAATCCATCTCAACCAAGCAAGCTTCTATGAGGAAAAGAGGAATTATGGTGATATCTAATCCTTGTCTCATACTATGATTATATGTAATTCATTATCGGTTTATGTTAAGTTAAAAGGTTTTGAAAATTATTCAATTTCAATCAACAATCTTACCGCCAAAAGCCAATCTCCAGTTTTTCAAATGAGATTTTCATAAACTTGAGACTGTTTCCATGAACCTCCGGTTTGCGCCATGAACCTCCGGTTTGCTTTAGGCCAAAAGTTTTTCAAGAGTTTTCTAAGTTGAGAGAACTCGAGTTCAAGTTTCTAAACTCGAGTTCATGCCTTTACAGAGAGCAAAATATTTTTGAACTTGAGAAAACCTCCGGTTTGCACTGGGAACCTCCAGTTTGTCTTTTAAGAGCTTAAACTGATTTTTGACATAAACAGTGTCAAACTCGAGTTCGTCACTTACAAACTCGAGTTTGTGGTTTTGCTCAAAATATATTTCAAACTGAAAACCCGATGGTTGCTCAATAGAAGTCTAAACTCGAGCCTAAAATGCAAACCTCAGGTTTGGTCCTGAAGAAAATTTACAAACCTCAAGTTCTCTACGCAAACCTCCAGTTTGGTCCTGTACAAATTTTACAAACTTCAGGTTTACTACGTAAACCTCCGGTTTGGTCCATACAGAAGGCAAAATTCACCAGTTTACATCTTAAACTTGAGACTAAAGTTTCTAAACCTCAGGTTTGGACCTCCAGAGAAAATTTTCAAAGAGTTTACACTTGGTCAAGAGCATTTAATGTTTTAAAAATAAGCAAACTTGAGACTACCTTCATGAACCTCCAGTTTGTTTTTCCAAACTCCCATTTGCCTTACCAAACTCTGTTTTGTCTTTCTAAACTCAAGATTGAGTCAACCATGTTTTTGAAATCATCTTGCTCGAATTTCCAAAAACTTCATGTATGATCTATATACTTCACATCATCATTCACTCATATTTCTAATTATGATTATTCAGTTTGTTAGTGAATTTTTGATGATCAAACAAGTAAATTTGTGCATAACTTTATTGATTTTATATTTTTGAAATGCACAAGTCTAAAATTTGTTTAAATTTCAATTCACTCTGTTTTATGAAGATGCATACAAATGTTTTGAAAACATATCCATACTTTGGTTACATTTCAATGATGTTTCAAATTGGAAGTTAATATTGTTACTAAATATTGAATATGCTTCAAATTTCTCTAATTGAGTTTTCATTATCTTTCACATATTGATCTTTAGAATTCAATGTTTTGCTTGAACTCTCTAGCTTCATTCTCCAACTAGTTGGACCTCATGTCTAACAAGTTAATCGTCTATGAGCTTCAAGCTTATTTCCAGAAAAGAACTCAATTTGTGAAAACTTATGCTTATTACATAAAACCTTATTCCAAAGCATTATGAATGTTCATTAATGCATTATGTGTATTAACCATTATATGGAATAACTTACTAGGATGATATTTTGAAACTTTAGTCATTTGGACTAAAGAAATTGTGCTTCATCGTCCATGAATCCTAGTATTCTTAGTGTTACTCAAATACATCAAATTTAATTCCATCCATATTTTGAGTAACTATCTATGTATATTCATAATCTTGCCTTGATTGTTGTCATACTTTCAAGACTTTCATTCAAGAAGCAAGATTATCTCTTGGTCATGGCAAAGTCATTTTGCATATATATGTTGTGTTAAGAATATCTTGATAATGCTCTTATGACTTTTGCTTTGCAGAAAATTCTTCCATATGTTAACCTCAATGTTCAACACGTTCTCTAAATCTGAAGCATGTTGATATATTCATTAAACCTATTGACTTCCACCATGTTTCAAAAGAGCATTGTTTTTTAAACATGTTTCAAAAATCTTTCATGAATGAAAAATTTTGATTTCATAATGTGTCATCACTTTTTTGAAAGACCATTCAAGATTTGAAACACTTTGCATATTTCATGATCTTTCTTGAAAAATCTGAACTTTAAATTGATAAATGCTTATCTTTATGAATAAGATTTTCTATGTACAAATTTACATGCATCTCTCAATGACATCTTCTCTACGTAAAGCGTATTCACAAATTGTCATTGAGAAATAACATTTGGTATCACATTATTATTTGGTATCATTAAAGGGAAGTTCACTTTTTAGTCATGCATTCATTAAGGGGGAGCTTCACATTCATGGTTGTTTTATACTCTATAAGCTCTTCTCTATTATTTGAAGAAAACGCTTTTAAGCATACTCATCTGTATTTACTATCTCTCATTAGTTTTGATGATGAGTTAATATCATATTTTCCTTTCATTGTTATTTGAAACTATCTTATAGAAAGGGATACTTTGATATTTGGCTTGCACTAACAAATCTTTTGCAAAGAAAGTTTTCAATTCATATGAAAAGATTTGGTTATGAGCTGCAACTTTGGAGATCAACCATTGAAGCTAAGATATGCTCTACATAGATGATCTTTGAAGAAAAAGCAAAGGATGGAAGCTGAGTGCTAATCATATTCAGATGCAATAGTCTTCAAGAAGCAAGTACTTTCATCCTATTTACATTATACAGGATATTCATGATCCTGCTATTGATCTTCTTCAAAGAATCTCACACAACAAGGAAGAGAGCAATCCACTGCTTCATCTCAGACTATGGCGACACAATCAAACTTCATGCAGCAAGCAAATAGACTTCTTTGATCATTCATCAGCTTGCAGAACCAACATGAGCATTTCTAAACTCTCTCTCTTTATATTCAGTAGAAATTTTTGCACATGCTTGGTATCTCTATGCTTTAATTGTGAAAGATGTCTTGAAAACCTCTCTAAATTTTGGTATCTTAAACAATAATGGAATGATTTGGCAAGCCAAGGATGGTTAAAACTTGTGATTTTCAATCTGTTAAAACCAAACTCGAGCCTAACAGGATTAAACTCGAGCCTGGATTTGACAGTGAGCATAAACTTGTCAAGCCAAAGCCCAAACTCGATACTGAACCTCAAGTTCAAAATTAAACCTTTGAAAGTTTGAGTGAACTCGAGCCTACCAAGGGCGAACTCGAGTTCACCATTGCCAGAGGATTTTTTTTTTACTTTTGAAAACCTATTTCAAACTCCAAACTTCTACTCAAACCTCAAGTTTGAAAGAGTTCAAAGAAGATTTTAAGAGTATGAACTCGAGCCTGTCATGGCGAACTCGAGTTCATCCTTGACTAATTCATAAGAAACATTCCAATCTGATTTTATACTCATTATGAAAACAATTTCAAATCGAGAAGAGAAAATCAGTTCTTTGACTAATTCTCATTTGGTTTCACAGTTTCTCTTTTCAAATATTTCCTCTTTACTTCAACTTTTTGCTAATGACAAATAAGGGGGAGAAAATGGCAAGAAAAATATGTTGCATTGTTATATTTTCATGTTCATCCATATTTTTCTTATAGTATTTGCCATCATCAAAAAGGGGGAGAATGTTAGTTATGATTAGTTTTGATGATGTCTTATAGGAGAAAATGGCAAGAAAAATATGTTGCATTGTTATATTTTCATGTTCATCCATATTTTTCTTATAGTATTTGCCATCATCAAAAAGGGGGAGAATGTTAGTTATGATTAGTTTTGATGATGTCTTATATAGATGTCATTCTTATAAGCAAAAAGATTGAGTAATATAATTATCTCCTACATTGACAAATTGTTGTATTTAATGTAGATTAATCCAAGTTGAATTATAGAGGTTGATCAAAGAGGAGATAAGAATTGAAAGGAAGAAAAGAAGAGACCAAATAATGAAGAACTTGATATATGGAATGAAGATTTTATGATCCAAGTTCTTATATTGATGCTAGAAGCCTCCAAGATCATTTGGAAGTTGGAATGATTCAATTCAGAGTTAAAACAAGCAAGAATGAGGTTCTAGATGGGCAAACTCGAGCCTATAAGAACAAACTCGAGCCCATAAGTGTTTTCAGCATTTCTGGTGTTTCTGGACTAGGCAAACTCGAGCCTGTAAGTGTGAACTCGAGTTCACAGTGGTCATCAGCACTTCAGCTCCACTCTGTTTCACGTTCAGCTCGGGCGAGGTCTGGTAATTCGATGATATCTCACAAACCAGAGATCGGATTGATACGAAACCAAAAGCATTAGAAACTAGACATCCAACACGTACTTCTGACACAAATTAATGGCTAAAGGAGTTCAGATGAATTATCTATGAATTTTACAATTTGGATCAAAAATCAACGTCACTGTCCAGACCAAGCTTCAGTATTTTGGGTATATCTCACAAAATACAAATCCAATTGAGCTCAAATTAGTGCCATTGGAAACTAGACACACAGAGCTTTCCATCAAGCTTTGAATGGAGCAAAACGGAGTTCGGACCAGGGAGATATGACCTTTCAAAGTTGATAAAGTTGCAAACTCAAGCCAGTCCAAGTCAGAAGCAACCAAACTCGAGTTCATCAGTCACAAACTCGAGTTCGAGAGTTCCAGAGAGAAAATGAACATTTGGAAAAAGGCAAACTCGAGCCTGTAAGTGAACAAACTCGAGTTTAGCTCAGACAGAGAGCAACCAGGTGCTGGAAAACATCCAAACTCGAGCCTATAAGTAGCAAACTCGAGTTCACGAGTTCCAGAGAGGAAATGAACATTTGGGAAAAGCCAAACTCGAGCCTATAAGTGAACGAACTCGAGTTCATTTCAGACAGAGAGCAATGTAACTTTTCAATGAGTTGCGAACCTCAGGTTTAGATTGTGAACCTCAGGTTCATTTTATCCCGAGAGCAACTTGGCTTTTCAAACACTTGAGAACCTCAGGTTTAGAAAACAAACCTCAGGTTTACACTTTTTGAACTTACATATTATTGAACACTGAAGCAACGAACTCGAGCCTGCAAGAACTGAACTGGAGTTCGCGACGCTAATTCAGAATTTCAAATCTGATGAATTTGCAATATCTTCTTGTTTGATCTCAATACTTCCCATGATCAATCTCTAATGTTCCTAGAGTTGTTTAACCACTTTATTTGTGATTAAAGTTTGGGATTACATCAAACTTGACAGAAATCAAAGTGTGATTCAGAATTTCCAGAAATGGCAAAAGAAGGCAGATTTGAACTAGCAACTTGAATCAATGCTCAATTGAAATGTTCTGCAACAGGATTCGAATATTCAATGGTGAAATGCTCCAACGGACAAAAGCTTCAACAGATTCAATATTCAAATATCAAGCCCATGACAGAGAATCAAATGAAGGGATAGCTTGTGCAACTTGCAATATAATATTATATCCTTCAAGACAAAAGGGAATGGACCACAGCCTGGCGTGATAAACATTCAGCATACCTTGCAGACAACTTAGGCTCCTTTGAATAAAGTTGAATCAACAAACAAGATAGTATGGGCCTCATCATTCAGCTGCAAGAAAGTGAAAAACGTGCAAATCTGAAAGTGGTGACAGCATATTCGCTCAACAGCTTCTGCAGCAACTTTACACATGGAGAAACACTTGCAACAGCTAGTTTTTCAAATGGGAAGAAGCTCCAACGGTTACCTAACGTCCACAAGCTTCAAACTACCATAAATAGCTGAAGATTTGAAGAAACAAGAGAGAGAAGACAACTACAGAAAGCTTGCACGAAAATATTCATTCTTTCTCTGTATATACATTTGTTTGTATCTTTGATACATAGAGCTTCAGTGTGTAACCTTATCTGCTCTTAGAGAGAGTCTATTTCATTGTATATCACTCATTGTAATAATCTCAAGTCAGTGGGACTTGGAGATTGGGAAAATCAGAGTACAACTTGTAAGGGGGAGTGTGTCCTAGGGAGAGGAACATCCTGCGTTTACAGAGGGTGTATCTGATTACAGAGTGCAACTTGTAAGGGGGAGTGTGTCCTAGGGAGAGGAGCATCCTTTGGTTACAGAGTGTGCATCTGTTGTATGCAATTACAACTTGTAAGGGGGAGTGAGTCCTAGGGAGAGGATCATCCTGAGTACAGAGTGTGTAATTGTTCTTGAGTGATAGTGGAAAATCCCAGAGGTGCTGGGGACTGGATGTAGGTCAAGGATTAGACCGAACCAGGATAAATCATCTGTGTCAAGCTTCTCTACTCTATCTCCACTTTGCCTTAATATTTTCTGTTGTGTGGGTGAACCGAAAAGAATTTTGAAATCCCCAATTCACCCCCCCTCTTGGTGATTTCCTTCTCTTTCATTTGGTATCAGAGCTTTGGTTATCTATTTGAAGGATTAACATCCTAGATCAAAGATCCTATGGAAGGAATTCTACCAGAAGGAGCCTCAATCAACAGACCACCAGGTTTCAATGGAGAATATTACTCTTATTGGAAGGCAAAGTTCAGAGTCTACGTGATGGCATCTGAATATGGTTTGTGGAGAGTATTTGAAAAAGGAGAGTATTCTGGGATCCTCACGAGAAATGAGGAGGGTGGGTGAGTTTCCAAGCAATTCCGAGACATTGAAAAAAGATCGTCTTCTTCTGCCTCAAGTAGTCCCAAATGGTACAGGGCCAAAACAGAGGAATCTCGAAACAAGTTCATGCATTCTGCAATACTCAAGAGAAATGTGGAGGGTGGGTGAGTTTCCACGCAATTCCGAGACGTTGAAAAAAGTTCGTCTTCATCTGCCTCAAGTTGTCCAAAATGCTTCTGGGCCCAAATGGAGGAATCTCGAAACATGTTCACGCATTCTGGGATCCTCACGAGAAATGAGGAGGGTGGGTGAGTTTCCACGCAATTCCGAGACGTTGAAAAAAGTTCGTCTTCCTCTGCCTCAAGTTGTCCCAAATTGTTCAGGGCCCAAACGGAGGAATCTCGAAACAAGTTCATGCATTCTGGATTCCTCACGAGAAATGAGGAGGGTGGGTGAGTTTCCACGCAATTCCCAGATGTTGAAAAAAGTTCGTCTTCTTCTGCCTCAAGTTGTCCAAAATGGTTCAGGGCCCAAACGAAGGAATCTCGAAACAACTTAATGCTTTCTGGAATCCTCACGATAAATGAGGAGCGTGGGTGAGTTTCCACGCAATTCCGAGAGGTTGAAAAAAGTTCGTCTTCCTCTGCCTCAAGTTGTCCCATATGGTTCAGGGCCCAAACGGAGGAATCTCGAAACAAGTTCATGCATTCTGCAATACTCAAGAGAAATGAGGAGGGCGGGTGAGTTTCTACGCAATTCCACGACGTTGAAAAAAGTTCGTCTTCTACTGCCTCTAGTTGTTAAAAATGGTTCAGGGCCCAAACGGAGGAATCTCGAAACATGTTCATGCATTCTGGGATCGTCACGAGAAATGAGGAGGGTGGGTGAGTTTCCAAGCAATTCCGAGAGGTTGAAAAAAGTTCGTCTTCCTCTGCCTCAAGTTGTCCCATATGGTTCAGGGCCCAAACGGAGGAATCTCGAAACAAGTTCATGCATTCTGCAATACTCAAGAGAAATGAGGAGGGTGGGTGAGTTTCTACGCAATTCCAAGACGTTGAAAAAAGTTCGTCTTCTTCTGCCTCAAGTTTTCCCATATGGTTCTGGGCCCAAACTGAGGAATCTCGAAACATGTTCATGCATTCTGGGATCGTCACGAGAAATGAGGAGGGTGGGTGAGTTTCCAAGCAATTCCGAGACATTGATAAAAGTTCGTCTTCTTCTGCCTCAAGTAGTCCCAAATGGTTCAGGGCAAAAACAGAGGAATCTCGAAACAAGTTCATGCATTCTGGAATACTCAAGAGAAATGAGGAGGGTGGGTGAGTTTCCACGCAATTCCGAGACGTTGAAAAAAGTTCGTGTTCATCTGCCTCAAGTTGTCCAAAATGGTTCTGGGCCCAAACGGAGGAATCTCGAAACATGTTCATGCATTCTGGGATCCTCACGAGAAATGAGGAGGGTGGGTGAGTTTCCAAGCAATTCCGAGACGTTGAAAAAAGTTCGTCTTCTTCTGCCTCAAGTAGTCCCAAATGATTCAGGGCCAAAACAGAGGAATCTCGATACAAGTTCATGCATTCTGGAATACTCAAGAGAAATGAGGAGGGTGGGTGAGTTTCCACGCAATTCCGAGACGTTGAAAAAAGTTCGTCTTCTTCTGTCTCAAGTTTTCCCATATGGTTCAGGGCCCAAACGGAGGAATCTCGAAACATGTTGACGCATTCTGGGATCGTCACGAGAAATGAGGAGGGTGGGTGAGTTTCCAAGCAATTCCGAGACATTGAAAAAAGTTCGTCTTCTTCTGCCTCAAGTAGTCCCAAATGGTACAGGGCCAAAACAGAGGAATCTCGAAACAAGTTCATGCATTCTGGAATACTCAAGAGAAATGAGGAGGGTGGGTGAGTTTCCACGCAATTCCGAGAGGTTGAAAAAAGTTCGTCTTCATCTGCCTCAAGTTGTCCAAAATGGTTCTGGGCCCAAACGGAGGAATCTCGAAACATGTTCACGCATTCTGGGGTCCTCACGAGAAATGAGGAGGGTGGGTGAGTTTCCACGCAATTCCGAGACGTTGAAAAAAGTTCGTCTTCCTCTGCCTCAAGTTGTCCCAAATTGTTCAGGGCCCAAACGGAGGAATCTCGAAACAAGTTCATGCATTCTGGATTCCTCACGAGAAATGAGGAGGGTGGGTGAGTTTCCACGCAATTCCCAGATGTTGAAAAAAGTTCGTCTTCTTCTGCCTCAAGTTGTCCAAAATGGTTCAGGGCCCAAACGAAGGAATCTCGAAACAACTTAATGCTTTCTGGAATCCTCACGATAAATGAGGAGCGTGGGTGAGTTTCCACGCAATTCCGAGAGGTTGAAAAAAGTTCGTCTTCCTCTGCCTCAAGTTGTCCCATATGGTTCAGGGCCCAAACGGAGGAATCTCGAAACAAGTTCATGCATTCTGCAATACTCAAGAGAAATGAGGAGGGCGGGTGAGTTTCTACGCAATTAAACGACGTTGAAAAAAGTTCGTCTTCTACTGCCTCTAGTTGTTAAAAATGGTTCAGGGCCCAAACGGAGGAATCTCGAAACATGTTCATGCATTCTGGGATCGTCACGAGAAATGAGGAGGGTGGGTGAGTTTCCAAGCAATTCCGAGACGTTGAAAAAAGTTCGTCTTCCTCTGCCTCAAGTTGTCCCAAATGGTTCAGGGCCAAACAGAGAAATCTCGAAACAAGTTCATGCATTCTGGATTCCTCACGAGAAATGAGGAGGGTGAATGAGTTTCCACGCAATTCCGAGACGTTGAAAAAAGTTCGTCTTCCTCTGCCTCAAGTTGTCCAAAATGTTTCTACGCCCAAACGGCGGAATCTCGAAACATGTTCATGCATTCTGGGATCGTGACGAGAAAGGAGTAGGGTGGGTGAGTTTCCAAGCAAATCCGAGACGTTGAAAAAAGTTCGTCTTCTACTGCCTCTAGTTGTCAAAAATGGTTCAGGGCCCAAACGAAGGAATCTCGAAACAACTTAATGCATTCTGGAATCCTCACGATAAATGAGGAGGGTGGGTGAGTTTCCACGCAATTCCGAGACGTTGAAAAAAGTTCGTCTTCCTCTGCCTCAAGTTGTCCCAAATTGTTCAGGGCCCAAACGGAGGAATCTCGAAACACGTTCATGCATTCTGGATTCCTCACGAGAAATGAGGAGGGTGGGTGAGTTTCCACGCAATTCCCAGATGTTGAAAAAAGATCGTCTTCTTCTGCCTTAAGTTGTCCAAAATGGTTCATGGCCCAAACGAAGGAATCTCGAAACAACTTAATGCTTTCTGGAATCCTCACGATAAATGAAGAGCGTGGGTGAGTTTCCACGCAATTCCGAGAGGTTGAAAAAAGTTCGTCTTCCTGTGCCTCAAGTTGTCCCATATGGTTCAGGGCCCAAACGGAGGAATCTCAAAACAAGTTCATGCATTCTGCAATACTCAAGAGAAATGAGGAGGGTGGGTGAGTTTCTACGCAATTCCGAGACGTTGAAAAAAGTTCGTCTTCTTCTGCCTCAAGTTTTCCCATATGGTTCAGGGCCCAAACGGAGGAATCTCGAGACATGTTCATGCATTCTGGGATCGTCACGAGAAATTAGAAGGGTGGGTGAGTTTCCAAGCAATTCCGAGACATTGAAAAAAGTTCGTCTTCTTCTGCCTCAAGTAGTCCCAAATGGTTCAGGGCCAAAACAGAGGAATCTCGAAACAAGTTCATGCATTCTGGAATACTCAAGAGAAATGAGGAGGGTGGGTGAGTTTCCACGCAATTCCGAGACGTTGAAAAAAGTTCGTGTTCATCTGCCTCAAGTTGTCCAAAATGGTTCTGGGCCCAAACATAGGAATCTCGAAACATGTTCATGCATTCTGGGATCCTCACGAGAAATGAGGAGGGTGGGTGAGTTTCCAAGCAATTCCGAGACGTTGAAAAAAGTTCGTCTTCTTCTGCCTCAAGTAGTCCCAAATGATTCAGGGCCAAAACAGAGGAATCTCGATACAAGTTCATGCATTCTGGAATACTCAAGAGAAATGAGGAGGGTGGGTGAGTTTACACGCAATTCCGAGACGTTGAAAAAAGTTCGTCTTCATCTGCCTCAAGTTGTCCAAAATGGTTCTGGGCCCAAACGGAGGAATCTCGAAACATGTTCACGCATTCTGGGATCCTCACAAGAAATGAGGAGGGTGGGTGAGTTTCCAAGCAATTCCGAGACGTTGAAAAAAGTTCGTCTTCTTCTGCCTCAAGTAGTCCCAAATGATTCAGGGCCAAAACAGAGGAATCTCGATACAAGTTCATGCATTCTGGAATACTCAAGAGAAATGAGGAGGGTGGGTGAGTTTCCACGCAATTCCGAGACGTTGAAAAAAGTTCGTCTTCATCTGCCTCAAGTTGTCCAAAATGGTTCTGGGCCCAAACGGAGGAATCTCGAAACATGTTCACGCATTCTGGGATCCTCACAAGAAATGAGGAGGGTGGGTGAGTTTCCAAGCAATTCCGAGACGTTGAAAAAAGTTCGTCTTCTTCTGCCTCAAGTAGTCCCAAATGGTTCAGGGCCAAAACAGAGGAATCTCGAAACAAGTTCATGCATTCTGGAATACTCAAGAGAAATGAGGAGGGTGGGTGAGTTTCCACGCAATTCCGAGACGTTGAAAAAAGTTCGTCTTCTACTTCCTCTAGTTGTTAAAAATGGTTCAGGGCCCAAACGAAGGAATCTTGAAACAACTTAATGCATTCTGGAATCCTCACGATAAATGAGGTGGGTGGGTGAGTTTCCACGCAATTCCGAGACGATGAAAAAAGCTCGTCTTCCTCTGCCTCAAGTTGTCCCAAATTGTTCTGGGCCCAAACGGAGGAATCTCGAAACAAGTTCATGCATTCTGGATTCCTCACGAGAAATGAGGAGGGTGGGTGAGTTTCCACGCAATTCCCAGATGTTGAAAAAAGTTCGTCTTCTTCTGCCTCAAGTTGTCAAAAATGGTTCAGGGCCCAAACGAAGGAATCTCGAAACAACTTAATGCTTTCTAGAATCCTCACGATAAATGAGGAGCGTGGGTGAGTTTCCACGCAATTCCGAGAGGTTGAAAAAAGTTCGTCTTCCTCTGCCTCAAGTTGTCCCATATGGTTCAGGGCCCAAACGGAGGAATCTCGAAAAAAGTTCATGCATTCTGCAATACTCAAGAGAAATGAGGAGGGTGGGTGAGTTTCTACGCAATTCAAAGACGTTGAAAAAAGTTCGTCTTCGTCTTCCTCAAGTTTTCCCATATGGTTCAGGGCCCAAACGGAGGAATCTCGAAACATGTTCATGCATTCTGGGATCGTCACGGGAAATGAGGAGGGTGGGTGAGTTTCCAAGCAATTCCGAGACATTGAAAAAAGTTCGTCTTCTTCTGCCTCAAGTAGTCCCAAATGGTTCAGGGCCAAAACAGAGGAATCTCGAAACAAGTTCATAAATTCTGGAATACTCAAGAGAAGTGAGGAGGGTGGGTGAGTTTCCACGCAATTCCGAGACGTTGAAAAAAGTTCGTGTTCATCTGCCTCAAGTTGTCCAAAATGGTTCAGGGCCCAAACGTAGGAATCTCGAAATATGTTCATGCATTCTGGGATCCTCACGAGAAATGAGGAGGGTGGGTGAGTTTCCAAGCAATTCCGAGACGTTGAAAAAAGTTCGTCTTCTTCTGCCTCAAGTAGTCCCAAATGATTCAGGGCCAAAACAGAGGAATCTCGATACAAGTTCATGCATTCTGGAATACTCAAGAGAAATGAGGAGGGTGGGTGAGTTTACACGCAATTCCGAGACGTTGAAAAAAGTTCGTCTTCATCTGCCTCAAGTTGTCCAAAATGGTTCTGGGCCCAAACGGAGGAATCTCGAAACATGTTCACGCATTCTGGGATCCTCACAAGAAATGAGGAGGGTGGGTGAGTTTCCAAGCAATTCCGAGACGTTGAAAAAAGTTCGTCTTCTTCTGCCTCAAGTAGTCCCAAATGGTTCAGGGCCAAAACAGAGGAATCTCGAAACAAGTTCATGCATTCTGGAATACTCAAGAGAAATGAGGAGGGTGGGTGAGTTTCCACGCAATTCCGAGACGTTGAAAAAAGTTCATCTTCTACTGCCTCTAGTTGTTTAAAATGGTTCAGGGCCCAAACGAAGGAATCTCGAAACAACTTAATGCATTCTGGAATCCTCACGATAAATGAGGTGGGTGGGTGAGTTTCCACGCAATTCCGAGACGTTGAAAAAAGTTCGTCTTCCTCTGCCTCAAGTTGTCCCAAATTGTTCAGGGCCCAAACAGAGGAATCTCGAAACAAGTTCATGCATTCTGGATTCCTCACGAGAAATGAGGAGGGTGGGTGAGTTTCCACGCAATTCCCAGATGTTCAAAAAAGTTCGTCTTCTTCTGCCTCAAGTTGTCCAAAATGGTTCAGGGCCCAAACGAAGGAATCTCGAAACAACTTAATGCTTTCTAGTATCCTCACGATAAATGAGGAGCGTGGGTGAGTTTCCACGCAATTCCGAGAGGTTGAAAAAAGTTCGTCTTCCTCTGCCTCAAGTTGTCCCATATGGTTCAGGGCCCAAACGGAGGAATCTCGAAACAAGTTCATGCATTCTGGAATACTCAAGAGAAATGAGGAGGGTGGGTGAGTTTCCAAGCAATTCCGAGACGTTGAAAAAAGTTCGTCTTCTTCTGCCTCAAGTAGTCCCAAATGGTTCAGGGCCAAAACAGAGGAATCTCGATACAAGTTCATGCATTCTGGAATACTCAAGAGAAATGAGGAGGGTGGGTGAGTTTCCACGCAATTCCGAGACGTTGAAAAAAGTTCGTCTTCGACTGCCTCTAGTTTTCAAAAATGGTTCTGGGCCCAAACGAAGGAATCTCGAAACAACTTAATGCATTCTGGAATCCTCACGATAAATGAGGAGGGTGGGTGAGTTTCCACGCAATTCCGAGAGGTTGAAAAAAGGTCGTCTTCCTGTGCCTCAACTTGTCCCATATGGTTCAGGGCCCAAACGGAGGAATCTCGAAACAAGTTCATGCATTCTGCAATACTCAAGAGAAATGAGGAGGGTGGGTGAGTTTCTACGCAATTCCAAGACGTTGAAAAAAGTTCGTCTTCGTCTTCCTCAAGTTTTCCCATATGGTTCAGGGCCCAAACGGAGGAATCTCGAAACATGTTCTTGCATTCTGGGATCCTCACGATAAATGAGGAGGGTGGGTGAGTTTCCAAGCAATTCCTAGACGTTGAAAAAAGTTCGTCTTCTTCTGCCTCAAGTAGTCCCAAATGGTTCAGGGCCCAAATGGAGGAATCTCGAAACACGTTCATGCATTCTGGGATCGTCACGAGAAATGAGGAGGGTGGGTTAGTTTCCAAGCGATTCCGAGACATTGAAAAAAGTTCGTCTTCTTCTGCCTCAAGTAGTCCCAAATGGTTCAGGGCCAAAACAGAGGAATCTCGAAACAAGTTCATGCATTCTGGAATACTCAAGAGAAATGACGAGGGTAGGTGAGTTTCCACGCAATTCCGAGACGTTGAAAAAAGTTCGTCTTCTACTGCCTCAAGTTGTCCAAAATGGTTCAGGGACCAAACGAAGGAATCTCGAAACAACTTAATGCATTCTGGAATCCTCACGATAAATGAGGAGGGTGGGTGAGTTTCCACGCAATTCCGAGACGTTGAAAAAAGTTCGTCTTCCTCTACCTCAAGTTGTCCCAAATGGTTCAGGGCCAAACGGAGGAATCTCGAAACAAGTTCATGCATTCTGGATTCCTCACGAGAAATGAGGAGGGTGGGTGAGTTTCCACGCAATTCCGAGACGTTGAAAAAAGTTCGTCTTCCTCTGCATCAAGTTGTCCAAAATGTTTCTACGCCCAAACGGAGGAATCTCGAGACATGTTCATGCATTCTGGGATCGTGACGAGAAAGGAAGAGGGTGGGTGAGTTTCCAAGGAAATCCGAGACGTTGAAAAAATTTCGTCTTCTTCTGCCTCAAGTAGTCCCAAATGGTTCAGGGCCCAAACAGAGGAATCTCGAAATAAGTTCATGCATTCTGGAATACTCAAGAGAAATGAGGAGGGTGGGTGAGTTTCCACGCAATTCCGAGACGTTGAAAAAAGTTCGTGTTCATCTGCCTCAAGTTGTCCAAAATGGTTCTAGGCCCAAACGGAGGAATCTCGAAACATGTTCATGCATTCTGGGATCCTCACGAGAAATGAGGAGGGTGGGTGAGTTTCCACGCAATTCCGAGACGTTGAAAAAAGTTCGTCTTCCTCTGCCTCAAGTTTTCCCAAATGGTTCAGGGCCCAAACGGAGGAATCTCGAAACAAGTTCATGCATTCTAGATTCCTCACGAGAAATGAGGAGGGTGGGTGAGTTTCCACGCAATTCCCAGATGTTGAAAAAAGTTCGTCTTCCTATGCCTCAAGTTGTCCCAAATGGTTCAGGGCCAAACGGAAGAATCTCGAAACAAGTTCATGCATTCTGGATTCCTCACGAGAAATGAGGAGGGTGGGTGAGTTTCCACGCAATTCCGAGACGTTGAAAAAAGTTCGTCTTCTTCTGCCTCAAGTAGTCCCAAATGGTTCAGGGCCAAAACGGAGGAATCTCGAAACAAGTTCATGCATTCTGGAATACTCAAGAGAAATGAGGTGGGTGGGTGAGTTTCCACGCAATTCCGAGACGTTGAAAAAAGTTCGTCTTCTACTGCCCCAAGTTGTCCAAAATGGTTCAGGGACCAAACGAAGGAATCTCGAAACAACTTAATGCATTCTGGAATCCTCACGAAAAATGAGGAGGGTGGGTGAGTATCCACGCAATTCCGAGACGTTGAAAAAAGTTCGTCTTCCTCTGCCTCAAGTTGTCCCAAATGGTTCAGGGCCAAACGGAGGAATCTCGAAACAAGTTCATGCATTCTGGATTCCTCACGAGAAATGAGGAGGGTGGGTGAGTTTCCACGCAATTCCGAGACGTTGAAAAAAGTTCGTCTTCCTCTGCCTCAAGTTGTCCAAAATGTTTCTACGCCCAAACGGAGGAATCTCGAGACATGTTCATGCATTCTGGGATCGTGACGAGAAAGGAGGAGGGTGGGTGAGTTTCCAAGGAAATCCGAGACGTTGAAAAAATTTCGTCTTCTTCTGCCTCAAGTAGTCCCAAATGGTTCAGGGCCCAAACAGAGGAATCTCGAAAGAAGTTCATGCATTCTGGAATACTCAAGAGAAATGAGGAGGGTGGGTGAGTTTCCACGCAATTCCGAGACGATGAAAAAAGTTCGTGTTCATCTGCCTCAAGTTGTCCAAAATGGTTCTAGGCCCAAACGGAGGAATCTCGAAACATGTTCATGCATTCTGGGATCCTCACGAGAAATGAGGAGGGTGGGTGAGTTTCCAAGCAATTCGAAGACGTTGAAAAAAGTTCGTCTTCTTCTGCCTCAAGTAGTCCCAAATGGTTCAGGGCCAAAACAGAGGAATCTCGATACAAGTTCATGCATTCTGGAATACTCAAGAGAAATGAGGAGGGTGGGTGAGTGTCCACGCAATTCCGAGACGATGAAAAAAGTTCGTCTTCATCTGCCTCAAGTTGTCCAAAATGGTTCTGGGCCCAAACGGAGGAATCTCGAAACATGTTCACGCATTCTGGGATCCTCACGAGAAATGAGGAGGGTGGGTGAGTTTCCCAGCAATTCTGAGAGGTTGAAAAAAGTTCGTCTTCCTCTGCCTCAAGTTGTCCCAAATGGTTCAGGGCCCAAACGGAGGAATCTCGAAACATGTTCGTGCATTCTGGAATACTCAAGAGAAATGACGAGGGTGGGTGAGTTTCCACGCAATTCCGAGACGTTGAAAAAAGTTCGCCTTCTACTGCCTCAAGTTGTGCAAAATGCTTCAGGGCCCAAACGAAGGAATCTCGAAACAACTTAATGCTTTCTGGAATCCTCACGAGAAATGAGGAGGGTGGGTGAGTTTCCACGCAATTCCGAGAGGTTGAAAAAAGTTCGTCTTCCTCTGCCTCAAGTTGTCCCATATGGTTCAGGGCCCAAACGGAGGAATCTCGAAACATGTTCGTGCATTCTGGAATACTCAAGAGAAATGACGAGGGTGGGTGAGTTTCCACGCAATTCCGAGACGTTGAAAAAAGTTCGCCTTCTACTGCCTCAAGTTGTGCAAAATGGTTCAGGGCCCAAACGGAGGAATCTCGAAACATGTTCATGCATTCTGGGATCGTCACGGGAAATGAGGAGGGTGGGTGAGTTTCCAAGCAATTCCGAGACGTTGAAAAAAGTTCGTCTTCTTCTGCCTCAAGTAGTCCCAAATGGTTCAGGGCCAAAACAGAGGAATCTCGATACAAGTTCATGCATTCTGGAATACTCAAGAGAAATGAGGAGGGTGGGTGAGTTTCCACGCAATTCCGAGACGTTGAAAAAAGTTCGTCTTCTACTCCCTCAAGTAGTCCCAAATGGTTCAGGGCCAAAACAGAGGAATCTCGAAACAAGTTCATGCATTCTGGAATACTCAAGAGAAATGAGGAGGGTGGGTGAGTTTCCACGCAATTCCGAGACGTTGAAAAAACTTCGTCTTCATCTGCCTTAAGTTGTCCAAAATGGTTCTGGGCCCAAACGGAGGAATCTCGAAACATGTTCTTGCATTCTGGGATCCTCACTAGAAATGAGGAGGGTGGGTGAGTTTCCAAGCAATTCCGAGACGTTGAAAAAAGTTCGTCTTCTTCTGCCTCAAGTAGTCCCTAATGGTTCAGGGCCAAAACAGAGGAATCTCGAAACAAGTTCATGCATTCTGGAATACTCAAGAGAAATGAGGAGGGAGGGTGAGTTTCCACGCAATTCCGAGACGTTGAAAAAAGTTCGTCTTCTACTGCCTCTAGTTGTCAAAAAAGGTTCAGGGCCCAAACGAAGGAATCTCGAAAACCCTTAATGCATTCTGTAATCCTCACGATAAATGAGGAGGGTGGGTGAGTTTCCACGCAATTCCGAGACGTTGAAAAAAGTTCGTCTTACTCTGCCTCAAGTTGTCCCGAATTGTTCAGGGCCCAAACGGAGGAATCTCGAAACACGTTCATGCATTCTGGATTCCTCACGAGAAATGAGGAGGGTGGGTGAGTTTCCACGCAATTCCCAGATGTTGAAAAAAGTTCGTCTTCTTCTGCCTCAAGTTGTCCAAAATGGTTCAGGGCCCAAACGAAGGAATCTCGAAACAACTTAATGCTTTCTGGAATCCTCACGATAAATGAGGAGCGTGGGTGAGTTTCTACGCAATTCCGAGAGGTTGAAAAAAGTTCGTCTTCCTCTGCCTCAAGTTGTCCCATATGGTTCAAGGCCCAAACGGAGGAATCTCGAAACAAGTTCCTGCATTCTGCAATACTCAAGAGAAATGAGGAGGGTGGGTGAGTTTCTACGCAATTCCAAGACGTTGAAAAAAGTTCGTCTTCTTCTGCCACAAGTTTTCCCATATGGTTCAGGGCCCAAACGGAGGAATCTCGAAACATGTTCATGCATTCTGGATTCCTCACGAGAAATGAGGAGGGTGGGTGAGTTTCCACGCAATTCCGAGAGGTTGAAAAAAGTTCGTCTTCCTCTGCCTCAAGTTGTCCCATATGGTTCAGGGCCCAAACGGAGGAATCTCGAAACATGTTCGTGCATTCTGGAATACTCAAGAGAAATGACGAGGGTGGGTGAGTTTCCACGCAATTCTGAGACGTTGAAAAAAGTTCGCCTTCTACTGCCTCAAGTTGTGCAAAATGGTTCAGGGCCCAAACGGAGGAATCTCGAAACATGTTCATGCATTCTGGGATCGTCACGGGAAATGAGGAGGGTGGGTGAGTTTCCAAGCAATTCCGAGACGTTGAAAAAAGTTCGTCTTCTTCTGCCTCAAGTAGTCCCAAATGGTTCAGGGCCAAAACAGAGGAATCTCGACACAAGTTCATGCATTCTGGAATACTCAAGAGAAATGAGGAGGGTGGGTGAGTTTCCACGCAATTCCGAGACGTTGAAAAAAGTTCGTCTTCTACTCCCTCAAGTAGTCCCAAATGGTTCAGGGCCAAAACAGAGGAATCTCGAAACAAGTTCATGCATTCTGGAATACTCAAGAGAAATGAGGAGGGTGGGTGAGTTTCCACGCAATTCCGAGACGTTGAAAAAAGTTCGTCTTCATCTGCCTCAAGTTGTCCAAAATGGTTCTGGGCCCAAACGGAGGAATCTCGAAACATGTTCTTGCATTCTGGGATCCTCACTAGAAATGAGGAGGGTGGGTGAGTTTCCAAGCAATTCCGAGACGTTGAAAAAAGTTCGTCTTCTTCTGCCTCAAGTAGTCCCAAATGGTTCAGGGCTAAAACAGAGGAATCTCGAAACAAGTTCTTGCATTCTGGAATACTCAAGAGAAATGAGGAGGGTGGGTGAGTTTCCACGCAATTCCGAGACGTTGAAAAAAGTTCGTCTTCTACTGCCTCTAGTTGTCAAAAATGGTTCAGGGCCCAAACGAAGGAATCTCGAAAACCCTTAATGCATTCTGTAATCCTCACGATAAATGAGGAGGGTGGGTGAGTTTCCACGCAATTCCGAGACGTTGAAAAAAGTTCGTCTTACTCTGCCTCAAGTTGTCCCGAATTGTTCAGGGCCCAAACGGAGGAATCTCGAAACACGTTCATGCATTCTGGATTCCTCACGAGAAATGAGGAGGGTGGGTGAGTTTCCACGCAATTCCCAGATGTTGAAAAAAGTTCGTCTTCTTCTGCCTCAAGTTGTCCCAAATGGTTCAGGGCCAAAACAGAGGAATCTCGAAACAAGTTCATGCATTCTGGAATACTCAAGAGAAATGAGGAGGGAGGGTGAGTTTCCACGCAATTCCGAGACGTTGAAAAAAGTTCGTCTTCTACTGCCTCTAGTTGTCAAAAAAGGTTCAGGGCCCAAACGAAGGAATCTCGAAAACCCTTAATGCATTCTGTAATCCTCACGATAAATGAGGAGGGTGGGTGAGTTTCCACGCAATTCCGAGACGTTGAAAAAAGTTCGTCTTACTCTGCCTCAAGTTGTCCCGAATTGTTCAGGGCCCAAACGGAGGAATCTCGAAACACGTTCATGCATTCTGGATTCCTCACGAGAAATGAGGAGGGTGGGTGAGTTTCCACGCAATTCCCAGATGTTGAAAAAAGTTCGTCTTCTTCTGCCTCAAGTTGTCCAAAATGGTTCAGGGCCCAAACGAAGGAATCTCGAAACAACTTAATGCTTTCTGGAATCCTCACGATAAATGAGGAGCGTGGGTGAGTTTCTACGCAATTCCGAGAGGTTGAAAAAAGTTCGTCTTCCTCTGCCTCAAGTTGTCCCATATGGTTCAAGGCCCAAACGGAGGAATCTCGAAACAAGTTCATGCATTCTGCAATACTCAAGAGAAATGAGGAGGGTGGGTGAGTTTCTACGCAATTCCAAGACGTTGAAAAAAGTTCGTCTTCTTCTGCCTCAAGTTTTCCCATATGGTTCAGGGCCCAAACGGAGGAATCTCGAAACATGTTCATGCATTCTGGATTCCTCACGAGAAATGAGGAGGGTGGGTGAGTTTCCACGCAATTCCGAGAGGTTGAAAAAAGTTCGTCTTCCTCTGCCTCAAGTTGTCCCATATGGTTCAGGGCCCAAACGGAGGAATCTCGAAACATGTTCGTGCATTCTGGAATACTCAAGAGAAATGACGAGGGTGGGTGAGTTTCCACGCAATTCTGAGACGTTGAAAAAAGTTCGCCTTCTACTGCCTCAAGTTGTGCAAAATGGTTCAGGGCCCAAACGGAGGAATCTCGAAACATGTTCATGCATTCTGGGATCGTCACGGGAAATGAGGAGGGTGGGTGAGTTTCCAAGCAATTCCGAGACGTTGAAAAAAGTTCGTCTTCTTCTGCCTCAAGTAGTCCCAAATGGTTCAGGGCCAAAACAGAGGAATCTCGACACAAGTTCATGCATTCTGGAATACTCAAGAGAAATGAGGAGGGTGGGTGAGTTTCCACGCAATTCCGAGACGTTGAAAAAAGTTCGTCTTCTACTCCCTCAAGTAGTCCCAAATGGTTCAGGGCCAAAACAGAGGAATCTCGAAACAAGTTCATGCATTCTGGAATACTCAAGAGAAATGAGGAGGGTGGGTGAGTTTCCACGCAATTCCGAGACGTTGAAAAAAGTTCGTCTTCATCTGCCTCAAGTTGTCCAAAATGGTTCTGGGCCCAAACGGAGGAATCTCGAAACATGTTCTTGCATTCTGGGATCCTCACTAGAAATGAGGAGGGTGGGTGAGTTTCCAAGCAATTCCGAGACGTTGAAAAAAGTTCGTCTTCTTCTGCCTCAAGTAGTCCCAAATGGTTCAGGGCCAAAACAGAGGAATCTCGAAACAAGTTCTTGCATTCTGGAATACTCAAGAGAAATGAGGAGGGTGGGTGAGTTTCCACGCAATTCCGAGACGTTGAAAAAAGTTCGTCTTCTACTGCCTCAAGTTGTCCCGAATTGTTCAGGGCCCAAACGGAGGAATCTCGAAACACGTTCATGCATTCTGGATTCCTCACGAGAAATGAGGAGGGTGGGTGAGTTTCCACGCAATTCCCAGATGTTGAAAAAAGTTCGTCTTCTTCTGCCTCAAGTTGTCCCAAATGGTTCAGGGCCAAAACAGAGGAATCTCGAAACAAGTTCATGCATTCTGGAATACTCAAGAGAAATGAGGAGGGAGGGTGAGTTTCCACGCAATTCCGAGACGTTGAAAAAAGTTCGTCTTCTACTGCCTCTAGTTGTCAAAAAAGGTTCAGGGCCCAAACGAAGGAATCTCGAAAACCCTTAATGCATTCTGTAATCCTCACGATAAATGAGGAGGGTGGGTGAGTTTCCACGCAATTCCGAGACGTTGAAAAAAGTTCGTCTTACTCTGCCTCAAGTTGTCCCGAATTGTTCAGGGCCCAAACGGAGGAATCTCGAAACACGTTCATGCATTCTGGATTCCTCACGAGAAATGAGGAGGGTGGGTGAGTTTCCACGCAATTCCCAGATGTTGAAAAAAGTTCGTCTTCTTCTGCCTCAAGTTGTCCAAAATGGTTCAGGGCCCAAACGAAGGAATCTCGAAACAACTTAATGCTTTCTGGAATCCTCACGATAAATGAGGAGCGTGGGTGAGTTTCTACGCAATTCCGAGAGGTTGAAAAAAGTTCGTCTTCCTCTGCCTCAAGTTGTCCCATATGGTTCAAGGCCCAAACGGAGGAATCTCGAAACAAGTTCATGCATTCTGCAATACTCAAGAGAAATGAGGAGGGTGGGTGAGTTTCTACGCAATTCCAAGACGTTGAAAAAAGTTCGTCTTCTTCTGCCTCAAGTTTTCCCATATGGTTCAGGGCCCAAACGGAGGAATCTCGAAACATGTTCATGCATTCTGGATTCCTCACGAGAAATGAGGAGGGTGGGTGAGTTTCCACGCAATTCCGAGAGGTTGAAAAAAGTTCGTCTTCCTCTGCCTCAAGTTGTCCCATATGGTTCAGGGCCCAAACGGAGGAATCTCGAAACATGTTCGTGCATTCTGGAATACTCAAGAGAAATGACGAGGGTGGGTGAGTTTCCACGCAATTCCGAGAGTTGAAAAAAGTTCGTCTTCTACTGCCTCTAGTTGTCAAAAATGGTTCAGGGCCCAAACGAAGGAATCTCGAAAACCCTTAATGCATTCTGTAATCCTCACGATAAATGAGGAGGGTGGGTGAGTTTCCACGCAATTCCGAGACGTTGAAAAAAGTTCGTCTTACTCTGCCTCAAGTTGTCCCGAATTTTTCAGGGCCCAAACGGAGGAATCTCGAAACACGTTCATGCATTCTGGATTCCTCACGAGAAATGAGGAGGGTGGGTGAGTTTCCACGCAATTCCCAGATGTTGAAAAAAGTTCGTCTTCTTCCTCCTCAAGTTGTCCAAAATGGTTCAGGGCCCAAACGAAGGAATCTCGAAACAACTTAATGCTTTCTGGAATCCTCACGATAAATGAGGAGCGTGGGTGAGTTTCTACGCAATTCCGAGAGGTTGAAAAAAGTTCATCTTCCTCTGCCTCAAGTTGTCCCATATGGTTCAAGGCCCAAACGGAGGAATCTCGAAACAAGTTCATGCATTCTGCAATACTCAAGAGAAATGAGGAGGGTGGGTGAGTTTCTACGCAATTCCAAGACGTTGAAAAAAGTTCGTCTTCTTCTGCCTCAAGTTTTCCCATATGGTTCAGGGCCCAAACGGAGGAATCTCGAAACATGTTCATGCATTCTGGATTCCTCACGAGAAATGAGGAGGGTGGGTGAGTTTCCACGCAATTCCGAGAGGTTGAAAAAAGTTCGTCTTCCTCTGCCTCAAGTTGTCCCAAATGGTTCAGGGCCAAAACGGAGGAATCTCGAAGCAAGTTCATGCATTCTGGAATACTCAAGAGAAATGAGGAGGGTGGGTGAGTTTCCAAGCAATTCCGAGACGTTGAAAAAAGTTCGTCTTCCTCTGCCTCAAGTTGTCCCATATGGTTCAGGGCCCAAACGGAGGAATCTCGAAACATGTTCGTGAATTCTGGAATACTCAAGAGAAATGACGAGGGTGGGTGAGTTTCCACGCAATTCCGAGACGTTGAAAAAAGTTCGCCTTCTACTGCCTCAAGTTGTGCAAAATGGTTCAGGGCCCAAACGGAGGAATCTCGAAACATGTTCATGCATTCTGGGATCGTCACGGGAAATGAGGAGGGTGGGTGAGTTTCCAAGCAATTCCGAGACGTTGAAAAAAGTTCGTCTTCTTCTGCCTCAAGTAGTCCCAAATGGTTCAGGGCCAAAACAGAGGAATCTCGATACAAGTTCATGCATTCTGGAATACTCAAGAGAAATGAGGAGGGTGGGTGAGTTTCCACGCAATTCCGAGACGTTGAAAAAAGTTCGTCTTCTACTCCCTCAAGTAGTCCCAAATGGTTCAGGGCCAAAACAGAGGAATCTCGAAACAAGTTCTTGCATTCTGGAATACTCAAGAGAAATGAGGAGGGTGGGTGAGTTTCCACGCAATTCCGAGACGTTGAAAAAAGTTCGTCTTCATCTGCCTCAAGTTGTCCAAAATGGTTCTGGGCCCAAACGGAGGAATCTCGAAACATGTTCTTGCATTCTGGGATCCTCACTAGAAATGAGGAGGGTGGGTGAGTTTCCAAGCAATTCCGAGACGTTGAAAAAAGTTCGTCTTCTTCTGCCTCAAGTAGTCCCAAATGGTTCAGGGCCAAAACAGAGGAATCTCGAAACAAGTTCATGCATTCTGGAATACTCAAGAGAAATGAGGAGGGTGGGTGAGTTTCCACGCAATTCCGAGACGTTGAAAAAAGTTCGTCTTCTACTGCCTCTAGTTGTCAAAAATGGTTCAGGGCCCAAACGAAGGAATCTCGAAAACCCTTAATGCATTCTGTAATCCTCACGATAAATGAGGAGGGTGGGTGAGTTTCCACGCAATTCCGAGACGTTGAAAAAAGTTCGTCTTACTCTGCCTCAAGTTGTCCCGAATTGTTCAGGGCCCAAACGGAGGAATCTCGAAACACGTTCATGCATTCTGGATTCCTCACGAGAAATGAGGAGGGTGGGTGAGTTTCCACGCAATTCCCAGATGTTGAAAAAAGTTCGTCTTCTTCTGCCTCAAGTTGTCCCAAATGGTTCAGGGCCAAAACAGAGGAATCTCGAAACAAGTTCATGCATTCTGGAATACTCAAGAGAAATGAGGAGGGAGGGTGAGTTTCCACGCAATTCCGAGACGTTGAAAAAAGTTCGTCTTCTACAGCCTCTAGTTGTCAAAAATGGTTCAGGGCCCAAACGAAGGAATCTCGAAAACCCTTAATGCATTCTGTAATCCTCACGATAAATGAGGAGGGTGGGTGAGTTTCCACGCAATTCCGAGACGTTGAAAAAAGTTCGTCTTACTCTGCCTCAAGTTGTCCCGAATTTTTCAGGGCCCAAACGGAGGAATCTCGAAACACGTTCATGCATTCTGGATTCCTCACGAGAAATGAGGAGGGTGGGTGAGTTTCCACGCAATTCCCAGATGTTGAAAAAAGTTCGTCTTCTTCTGCCTCAAGTTGTCCAAAATGGTTCAGGGCCCAAACGAAGGAATCTCGAAACAACTTAATGCTTTCTGGAATCCTCACGATAAATGAGGAGCGTGGGTGAGTTTCTACGCAATTCCGAGAGGTTGAAAAAAGTTCGTCTTCCTCTGCCTCAAGTTGTCCCATATGGTTCAAGGCCCAAACGGAGGAATCTCGAAACAAGTTCATGCATTCTGCAATACTCAAGAGAAATGAGGAGGGTGGGTGACTTTCTACGCAATTCCAAGACGTTGAAAAAAGTTCGTCTTCTTCTGCCTCAAGTTTTCCCATATGGTTCAGGGCCCAAACGGAGGAATCTCGAAACATGTTCATGCATTCTGGATTCCTCACGAGAAATGAGGAGGGTGGGTGAGTTTCCACGCAATTCCGAGAGGTTGAAAAAAGTTCGTCTTCCTCTGCCTCAAGTTGTCCCATATGGTTCAGGGCCCAAACGGAGGAATCTCGAAACATGTTCGTGCATTCTGGAATACTCAAGAGAAATGACGAGGGTGGGTGAGTTTCCACGCAATTCCGAGACGTTGAAAAAAGTTCGCCTTCTACTGCCTCAAGTTGTGCAAAATGGTTCAGGGCCCAAACGGAGGAATCTCGAAACATGTTCATGCATTCTGGGATCGTCACGGGAAATGAGGAGGGTGGGTGAGTTTCCAAGCAATTCCGAGACGTTGAAAAAAGTTCGTCTTCTTCTGCCTCAAGTAGTCCCAAATGGTTCAGGGCCAAAACAGAGGAATCTCGATACAAGTTCATGCATTCTGGAATACTCAAGAGAAATGAAGAGGGTGGGTGAGTTTCCACGCAATTCCGAGACGTTGAAAAAAGTTCGTCTTCTACTCCCTCAAGTAGTCCCAAATGGTTCAGGGCCAAAACAGAGGAATCTCGAAACAAGTTCATGCATTCTGGAATACTCAAGAGAAATGAGGAGGGTGGGTGAGTTTCCACGCAATTCCGAGACGTTGAAAAAAGTTCGTCTTCATCTGCCTCAAGTTGTCCAAAATGGTTCTGGGCCCAAACGGAGGAATCTCGAAACATGTTCTTGCATTCTGGGATCCTCACTAGAAATGAGGAGGATGGCTGAGTTTCCAAGCAATTCCGAGACGTTGAAAAAAGTTCGTCTTCTTCTGCCTCAAGTTGTCCAAAATGGTTCAGGGCCCAAACGAAGGAATCTCGAAACAACTTAATGCTTTCTGGAATCCTCACGATAAATGAGGAGCGTGGGTGAGTTTCTACGCAATTCCGAGAGGTTGAAAAAAGTTCGTCTTCCTCCGCCTCAAGTTGTCCCATATGGTTCAAGGCCCAAACGGAGGAATCTCGAAACAAGTTCATGCATTCTGCAATACTCAAGAGAAATGAGGAGGGTGGGTGAGTTTCGACGCAATTCCAAGACGTTGAAAAAAGTTCGTCTTCTTCTGCCTCAAGTTTTCCCATATGGTTCAGGGCCCAAACGGAGGAATCTCGAAACATGTTCATGCATTCTGGATTCCTCACGAGAAATGAGGAGGGTGGGTGAGTTCCCACGCAATTCCGAGAGGTTGAAAAAAGTTCGTCTTCCTCTGCCTCAAGTTGTCCCATATGGTTCAGGGCCCAAACGGAGGAATCTCGAAACATGTTCGTGCATTCTGGAATACTCAAGAGAAATGACGAGGGTGGGTGAGTTTCCACGCAATTCCGAGACGTTGAAAAAAGTTCGTCTTCTACTGCCTCAAGTTGTCCAAAATGGTTCAGGGCCCAAACGAAGGAATCTCGAAACAACTTAATACATTCTGGAATCCTCAAGAGAAATGAGGAGGGTGGGTGAGTTTCCACGCAATTCCGAGACGTTGAAAAAAGTTCGTCTTCTTCTGCCTCAAGTAGTCCCAAATGGTTCAGGGCCAAAACAGAGGAATCTCGATACAAGTTCATGCATTCTGGAATACTCAAGAGAAATGAGGAGGGTGGGTGAGTTTCCAAGCAATTCCGAGACGTTGAAAAAAGTTCGTCTTCTTCTGCCTCAAGTAGTCCCAAATGGTTCAGGGCCAAAACAGAGGAATCTCGATACAAGTTCATGCATTCTGGAATACTCAAGAGAAATGAGGAGGGTGGGTGAGTTTCCACGCAATTCCGAGACGTTGAAAAAAGTTCGTCTTCATCTGCCTCAAGTTGTCCAAAATGGTTCTGGGCCCAAACGGAGGAATCTCGAAACATGTTCTTGCATTCTGGGATCCTCACTAGAAATGAGGAGGGTGGGTGAGTTTCCAAGCAATTCCGAGACGTTGAAAAAAGTTCGTCTTCTTCTGCCTCAAGTAGTCCCAAATGGTTCAGGGCCAAAACAGAGGAATCTCGAAACAAGTTCATGCATTCTGGAATACTCAAGAGAAATGAGGAGGGGGGGTGAGTTTCCACGCAATTCCGAGACGTTGAAAAAAGTTCGTCTTCTACTGCCTCTAGTTGTCAAAAATGGTTCAGGGCCCAAACGAAGGAATCTCGAAAACCCTTAATGCATTCTGTAATCCTCACGATAAATGAGGAGGGTGGGTGAGTTTCCACGATATTCCGAGACGTTGAAAAAAGTTCGTCTTACTCTGCCTCAAGTTGTCCCGAATTGTTCAGGGCCCAAACGGAGGAATCTCGAAACACGTTCATGCATTCTGGATTCCTCACGAGAAATGAGGAGGGTGGGTGAGTTTCCACGCAATTCCCAGATGTTGAAAAAAGTTCGTCTTCTTCTGCCTCAAGTTGTCCAAAATGGTTCAGGGCCCAAACGAAGGAATCTCGAAACAACTTAATGCTTTCTGGAATCCTCACGATAAATGAGGAGCGTGGGTGAGTTTCTACGCAATTCCGAGAGGTTGAAAAAAGTTCGTCTTCCTCTGCCTCAAGTTGTCCCATATGGTTCAAGGCCCAAACGGAGGAATCTCGAAACAAGTTCATGCATTCTGCAATACTCAAGAGAAATGAGGAGGGTGGGTGAGTTTCTACGCAATTCCAAGACGTTGAAAAAAGTTCGTCTTCTTCTGCCTCAAGTTTTCCCATACGGTTCAGGGCCCAAACGGAGGAATCTCGAAACATGTTCATGCATTCTGGATTCCTCATGAGAAATGAGGAGGGTGGGTGAGTTTCCACGCAATTCCGAGACGTTGAAAAAAGTTCGTCTTCTTCTGCCTCAAGCAGTCCCAAATGGGTCAGGGCCAAAACAGAGGAATCTCGAAACAAGTTCATGCATTTTGGAATACTCAAGAGAAATGAGGAGGGTGGGTGAGTTTCCACGCAATTCCGAGACGTTGAAAAAAGTTCGTCTTCTACAGCCTCAAGTTGTCCAAAATGGTTCAGGGCCCAAACGAAGGAATCTCGAAACAACTTAATGCTTTCTGGAATCCTCACGATAAATGAGGAGCGTGGGTGAGTTTCTACGCAATTCCGAGAGGTTGAAAAAAGTTCGTCTTCCTCTGCCTCAAGTTGTCCCATATGGTTCAAGGCCCAAACGGAGGAATCTCGAAACAAGTTCATGCATTCTGCAATACTCAAGAGAAATGAGGAGGGTGGGTGAGTTTCTACGCAATTCCAAGACGTTGAAAAAAGTTCGTCTTCTTCTGCCTCAAGTTTTCCCATACGGTTCAGGGCCCAAACGGAGGAATCTCGAAACATGTTCATGCATTCTGGATTCCTCATGAGAAATGAGGAGGGTGGGTGAGTTTCCACGCAATTCCGAGACGTTGAAAAAAGTTCGTCTTCTTCTGCCTCAAGCAGTCCCAAATGGGTCAGGGCCAAAACAGAGGAATCTCGAAACAAGTTCATGCATTTTGGAATACTCAAGAGAAATGAGGAGGGTGGGTGAGTTTCCACGCAATTCCGAGACGTTGAAAAAAGTTCGTCTTCTACAGCCTCAAGTTGTCCAAAATGGTTCAGCGACCAAACGAAGGAATCTCGAAACAACTTAATGCATTCTGGAATCCTCACGATAAATGAGGAGGGTGGGTGAGTTTCTACGCAATTCCGAGACGTTGAAAAAAGTTCGTCTTCCTCTGCCTCAAGTTGTCCCAAATGGTTCAGGGCCAAACGGACGAATCTCGAAACAAGTTCATGCATTCTGGATTCCTCACGAGAAATGAGGAGGGTGGGTGAGTTTCCACGCAATTCCGAGACGTTGAAAAAAGTTCGTCTTCTTCTGCCTCAAGTAGTCCCAAATGGTTCAGGGCCAAAACGGAGGAATCTCGAAACAAGTTCATGCATTCTGGAATACTCAAGAGAAATGAGGAGGGTGGGTGAGTTTCCGCGCAATTCCGAGACGTTGAAAAAAGTTCGTCTTCTACTGCCTCTAGTTGTCAAAAATGGTTCTGGGCCCAAACGAAGGAATCTCGAAACATGTTCGTGCATTCTGGAATACTCAAGAGAAATGACGAGGGTGGGTGAGTTTCCACGCAATTCCGAGACGTTGAAAAAAGTTCGTCTTCTACTGCCTCAAGTTGTCCAAAATGGTTCAGGGCCCAAACGAAGGAATCTCGAAACAACTTAATACATTCTGGAATCCTCAAGAGAAATGAGGAGGGTGGGTGAGTTTCCACGCAATTCCGAGACGTTGAAAAAAGTTCGTCTTCTTCTGCCTCAAGTAGTCCCAAATGGTTCAAGGCCAAAACAGAGGAATCTAGAAACAACTTAATGCATTCTGGAATCTTCACGAGAAATGAGGAGGGTGGGTGAGTTCCCACGCAATTCCGAGACGTTGAAAAAAGTTCGTCTTCCTCTGACTCAAGTTGTCCCATATGGTTCAGGGCCCAAACGGAGGAATCTCGAAACAAGTTCATGCATTCTGGAATACTCAAGAGAAATGAGGAGGGTGGGTGAGTTTCCACGCAATTCCGAGACGTTGAAAAAAGTTCGTCTTCATCTGCCTCAAGTTGTCCAAAATGGTTCTGGGCCCAAACGGAGGAATCTCGAAACATGTTCACGCATTCTGGGATCCTCACGAGAAATGAGGAGGGTGGGTGAGTTTCCAAGCAATTCCGAGACGTTGAAAAAAGTTCGTCTTCTTCTGCCTCAAGTAGTCCCAAATGGTTCAGGGCCAAAACAGAGGAATCTCGAAACAAGTTCCTGCATTCTGGAATACTCAAGAGAAATGAGGAGGGTGGGTGAGTTTCCACGTAATTCTGAGACGTTGAAAAAAGTTCGTCTTCATCTGCCTCAAGTTGTCCCAAATGGTTCAGGGCCCAAACGGAGGAATCTCGAAACAACTTAATGCATTCTGGAATCCTCACGATAAATGAGGAGGGTCGGTGAGTTTCCACGCAATTCCGAGACGTTGAAAAAAGTTCGTCTTCCTCTGCCTTAGGTTGTCCCAAATGGTTCAGGGCCCAAACGGAGGAATCTCGAAAAAAGCTCATGCATTCTGGATTCCTCACGAGAAATGAGGAGGGTGGGTGAGTTTCCACGCAATTCCGAGACGTTGAAAAAAGTTCGTCTTCTACTGCCTCTAGTTGTCAAAAATGGTTCAGGGCCGAAACGAAGGAATCTCGAAACAACTTAATGCATTCTCGAATCCTCACGATAAATGAGGAGGGTGGGTGAGTTTCCACGCAATTCCGAGACGTTGAAAAAAGTTCGTCTTCCTCTGCCTTAGGTTGTCCCAAATGGTTCAGGGCCCAAGCGGAGGAATCTCGAAAAAAGCTCATGCATTCTGGATTCCTCACGAGAAATGAGGAGGGTGGGTGTGTTTCCACGCAATTCCGAGACGTTGAAAAAAGTTCGTCTTCATCTGCCTCAAGTTGTCCAAAATGGTTCTGGGCCCAAACGGAGGAATCTCGAAACATGTTCGTGCATTCTGGAATACTCAAGAGAAATGACGAGGGTGGGTGAGTTTCCACGCAATTCCGAGACGTTGAAAAAAGTTCGTCTTCTACTGCCTCAAGTTGTCCAAAATGGTTCAGGGCCCAAACGAAGGAATCTCGAAACAACTTAATACATTCTGGAATCCTCAAGAGAAATGAGGAGGGTGGGTGAGTTTCCACGCAATTCCGAGACGTTGAAAAAAGTTCGTCTTCTTCTGCCTCAAGTTGTCCCAAATGGTTCAAGGCCCAAACGGAGGAATCTCGAAACAACTTAATGCATTCTGGAATCCTCACGATAAATGAGGAGGGTGGGTGAGTTTCCACGCAATTCCGAGACGTTGAAAAAAGTTCGTCTTCCTCTGCCTTAGGTTGTCCCAAATGGTTCAGGGCCCAAACGGAGGAATCTCGAAAAAAGCTCATCCATTCTGGATTCCTCACGAGAAATGAGGAGGGTGGGTGAGTTTCCACGCAATTCCGAGACGTTGAAAAAAGTTCGTCTTCTACTGCCTCTAGTTGTCAAAAATGGTTCAGGGCCGAAACGAAGGAATCTCGAAACAACTTAATGCATTCTGGAATCCTCATGATAAATGAGGAGGGTGGGTGAGTTTCCACGCAATTCCGAGACGTTGAAAAAAGTTCGTCTTCCTCTGCCTTAGGTTGTCCCAAATGGTTCAGGGCCCAAACGGAGGAATCTAGGAAAAAGCTCATGCATTCTGGATTCCTCACGAGAATTGTGGAGGGTGGGTGTGTTTCCACGCAATTCCGAGAGGTTGAAAAAAGTTCGTCTTCTTCTGCCTCAAGTTGTCCCATATGGTTCAGGGCCCAAACGGAGGAATCTCGAAACAAGTTCATGCATTCTGGAATACTCAAGAGAAATGAGGAGGGTGGGTGAGTTTCCACGCAATTCCGAGACGTTGAAAAAAGTTCGTCTTCTACTGCCTCTAGTTGTCAAAAATGGTTCAGGGCCCAAACGAAGGAATCTCGAAACAACTTAATGCATTCTGGAATCCTCACGAGAAATGAGGAGGGTGGGTGAGTTCCCACGCAATTCCGAGAGGTTGAAAAAAGTTCGTCTTCCTCTGCCTCAAGTTGTCCCAAATGGTTCAGGGCCCAAAAGGAGGAATCTCGAAACAAGTTCATGCATTCTGGATTCCTCACAAGAAATGAGGAGGGTGGGTGAGTTTCCACGCAATTCCGAGATGTTGAAAAAAGTTCATCTTCCTCTTCCTCAAGTTGTCCCATATGGTTCAGGGCCCAAACGGAGGAATCTCGAAACAACTTAATGCATTCTGGAATACTCAAGAGAAATGAGGAGGGTGGGTGAGTTTCTACGCAATTCCAAGACGTTGAAAAAAGTTCGTCTTCTTCTGCCTCAAACTGTCCCATATGGTTCAGGGCCCAAACGGAGGAATCTCGAAACAAGTTCATGCATTCTGGAATACTCAAGAGAAATGACGAGGGTGGATGATTTTCCACGCAAATCCGAGACGTTGAAAAAAGTTCGTCTTCTACTGCCTCTAGTTGTCAAAAATGGTTCAGGGCCCAAACGAAGGAATCTCGAAACAACTTAATGCATTCTGGAATCCTCACGATAAATGAGGAGGGTGGGTGAGTTTCCACGCAATTCCGAGACGTTTAAAAAAGTTCGTCTTCATCTGCCTCAAGTTGTCCAAAATGGTTCTTGGCCCAAACGGAGGAATCTCGAAACATGTTCATGCATTCTGGGATCCTCACGAGAAATGAGGTGGGTGGGTGAGTTTCCAAGCAATTCCGAGACGTTGAAAAAAGTTCGTCTTCTTCTGCCTCAAGTAGTCCCAAATGGTTCAAGGCCAAAACAGAGGAATCTCGAAACAACTTAATGCATTCTGGAATCCTCACGAGAAATGAGGAGGGTGGGTGAGTTCCCACGCAATTCCGAGAGGTTGAAAAAAGTTCGTCTTCCTCTGACTCAAGTTGTCCCATATGGTTCAGGGCCCAAACGGAGGAATCTCGAAACAAGTTCATGCATTCTGGAATACTCAAGAGAAATAAGGAGGGTGGGTGAGTTTCCACGCAATTCCGAGACGTTGAAAAAAGTTCGTCATCTACTGCCTCAAGTTGTCCAAAATGGTTCAGGGCCCAAACGAAGGAATCTTAAAACAACTTAATGCATTCTGGAATCCTCACGATAAATGAGGAGGGTGGGTGAGTTTCCACGCAATTCCGAGACGTTGAAAAAAGTTCGTCTTCCTCTGCCACAAGTTGTCCCAAATGGTTCAGGGCCCAAACGGAGGAATCTCGAAACAACTTAATGCATTCTGGAATCCTCACGATAAATGAGGAGGGTGGGTGAGTTTCCACGCAATTCCGAGACGTTGAAAAAAGTTCGTCTTCCTCTGCCTTAGGTTGTCCCAAATGGTTCAGGGCCCAAATGGAGGAATCTCGAAAAAAGTTCATGCATTCTGGATTCCTCACGAGAAATGAGGAGGGTGGGTGAGTTTCCACGCAATTCCGAGACGTTGAAAAAAGTTCGTCTTCATCTGCCTCAAGTTGTCCAAATTGGTTCTGGGCCCAAACGGAGGAATCTCGAAACATGTTCATGCATTCTGGGATCCTCACGAGAGAAATGAGGAGGGTGGGTGAGTTTCCAAGCAATTCCGAGACGTTGAAAAAAGTTCGTCTTCTTCTGCCTCAAGTAGTCCCAAATGGATCAGGGCCAAAACAGAGGAATCTCGAAACAAGTTCATGCGTTCTGGAATACTCAAGAGAAATGAGGAGGGTGGGTGAGTTTCCACGCAGTTCCGAGACGTTGAAAAAAGTTCGTCTTCCTCTGCCTCAAGTTGTCCCAAATGGTTCAGGGCCCAAACGGAGGAATCTCGAAACAACTTAATGCATTCTGGAATCCTCACGATAAATGAGGAGGGTGGGTGAGTTTGCACGCAATTCCGAGACGTTGAAAAAAGTTCGTCTTCCTCTGCCTTAGGTTGTCCCAAATGGTTCAGGGCCCAAACGGAGGAATCTCGAAAAAAGCTCATGCATTCTGGATTCCTCACGAGAAATGAGGAGGGTGGGTGAGTTTCCACGCAATTCCGAGACGTTGAAAAAAGTTCGTCTTCTACTGCCTCTAGTTGTCAGAAATGGTTCAGGGCCGAAACGAAGGAATCTCGAAACAACTTAATGCATTCTGGAATCCTCACGATAAATGAGGAGGGTGGGTGAGTTTCCACGCAATTCCGAGACGTTGAAAAAAGTTCGTCTTCCTCTGCCTTAGGTTGTCCCAAATGGTTCAGGGCCCAAACGGAGGAATCTCGAAAAAAGCTCATGCATTCTGGATTCCTCACGTGAAATGAGGAGGGTGGGTGTGTTTCCACGCAATTCCGAGACGTTGAAAAAAGTTAGACTTCATCTGCCTCAAGTTGTCCAAATTGGTTCTGGGCCCAAACGGAGGAATCTCGAAACATGTTCATGCATTCTGGGATCCTCACGAGAAATGAGGAAGGTGGGTGAGTTTCTACGCAATTCCAAGACGTTGAAAAAAGTTTGTCTTCTTCTGCCTCAAGTTGTCCCATATGGTTCAGGGCCCAAACGGAGGAATCTCGAAACAAGTTCATGCATTCTGGAATACTCAAGAGAAATGAGGAGGGTGGGTGAGTTCCACGCAATTCCGAGAGGTTGAAAAAAGTTCGTCTTCTACTGCCTCTAGTTGTCAAAAATGGTTCAGGGCCCAAACGAAGGAATCTCGAAACAACTTAATGCATTCTGGAATCCTCACGATAAAAGAGGAGGGTGGGTGAGTTTCCACGCAATTCGAAGACGTTGAAAAAAGTTCGTCTTCCTCTGCCTCAAGTTGTCCCAAATGGTTCAGGGCCCAAACGGAGGAATCTCGAAACAAGTTCATGCATTCTGGATTCCTCACGAGAAATGAGGAGGGTGGGTGAGTTTCCACGCAATTCCGAGATGTTGAAAAAAGTTCATCTTCCTCTTCCTCAAGTGTTCCCATATGTTTCAGGGCCCAAACGGAGGAATCTCGAAACAAGTTCATGCATTCTGGAATACTCAAGAGAAATGAGGAGGGTGGGTGAGTTTCTACGCAATTCCAAGACGTTGAAAAAAGTTCGTCTTCTTCTGCCTCAACTTGTCCCATATGGTTCAGGGCCCAAACGGAGGAATCTCAAAACAAGTTCATGCATTCTGGAATACTCAAGAGACATAACGAGGGTGGATGATTTTCCACGCAATTCCGAGACGTTGAAAAAAGTTCGTCTTCTATTGCCTCTAGTTGTCAAAAATGGTTCAGGGCCCAAACGAAGGAATCTCAAAACAGCTTAATGCATTCTGGAATCCTCACGATAAATGAGGAGGGTGGGTGAGTTTCCACGCAATTCCGAGACGTTGAAAAAAGTTCGTCTTCATCTGCCTCAAGTTGTCCAAAATGGTTCTTGGCCCAAACGGAGGAATCTCGAAACATGTTCATGCATTCTGGGATCCTCACGAGAAATGAGGTGGGTGGGTGAGTTTCCAAGCAATTCCGAGACGTTGAAAAAAGTTCGTCTTTTTCTGCCTCAAGTAGTCCCAAATGGTTCAAGACCAAAACAGAGGTATCTCGAAACAACTTAATGCATTCTGGAATCCTCACGAGAAATGAGGAGGGTGGGTGAGTTCCCACGCAACTCCGAGAGGTTGAAAAAAGTTTGTCTTCCTCTGACTCAAGTTGTCCCATATGGTTCAGGGCCCAAACGGAGGAATCTCGAAACAAGTTCGTGCATTCTGGAATACTCAAGAGAAATGAGGAGGGTGGGTGAGTTTCCACGCAATTCCGAGACGTTGAAAAAAGTTCGTCATCTACTGCCTCTAGTTGTCAAAAATGGTTCAGGGCCCAAACGGAGGAATCTCGAAACATGTTCACGCATTCTGGGATCCTCACGAGAAATGAGGAGGGTGGGTGAGTTTCCACGCAATTCCGAGATGTTGAAAAAAGTTCGTCTTCTTCTGCCTCAAATTGTCCAAAATGGTTCAGGGCCCAAACGGAGGAATCTCGAAACAACTTAATGCATTCTGGATTCCTCACGATAAATGAGGAGGGTGGGTGAGTTTCCACGCAATTCCGAGACGTTGAAAAAAGTTCGTCTTCCTCTGCCTCAAGTTGTCCCAAATGGTTCAGGGCCCAAACGGAGGAATCTCGAAACAACTTAATGCATTCTGGATTCCTCACGATAAATGAGGAGGGTGGGTGAGTTTCCACGCAATTCCGAGACGTTGAAAAAAGTTCGTCTTCCTCTGCCTTAGGTTGTCCCAAATGGTTCAGGGCCCAAACGGAGGAATCTCGAAAAAAGTTCATGCATTCTGGATTCCTCACGAGAAATGAGGAGGGTGGGTGAGTTTCCACACAATTCCGAGACGTTGAAAAAAGTTCGTGTTCATCTGCCTCAAGTTGTCCAAATTGGTTCTGGGCCCAAACGGAGGAATCTCGAAACATGTTCATGCATTCTGGGATCCTTACGAGAAATGAGGAGGGTGGGTGAGTTTCCAAGCAATTCCGAGACGTTGAAAAAAGTTCGTCTTCTTCTGCCTCAAGTAGTCCCAAATGGTTCAGGGCCAAAACAGCGGAATCTCGAAACAAGTTCATGCATTCTGGAAGACTCAAGAGAAATGAGGAGGGTGGGTGAGTTTCCACGCAATTCCGACACATTGAAAAAAGTTCGTCTTCTACTGCCTCTAGTTGTCAAAAATGGTTCAGGGCCCAAACGAAGGAATCTCGAAACAACTTAATGCATTCTGGAATCCTCACGACAAATGAGGAGGGTGGGTGAGTTTCCACGCAATTCCAAGAGGTTGAAAAAAGTTCGTCTTCCTCTGCCTCAAGTTGTCCCATATGGTTCAGGGCCCAAACGGAGGAATCTCGAAACATGTTCGTGCATTCTGGAATACTCAAGAGAAATGAGGAGGGTGGGTGAGTTTCCACGCAATTCCGAGACGTTGAAAAAAGTTCGTCTTCATCTGCCTCAAGTTGTCCAATATGGTTCTTGGCCCAAACGGAGGAATCTCGAAACATGTTCATGCATTCTCTGATCCTCACGAGAAATGAGGAGGGTGGGTGAGTTTCCAAGCAATTCCGAGACGTTGAAAAAAGTTCGTCTTCTTCTGCCTCAAGTAGTCCCAAATGGATCAGGGCCAAAAGAGAGGAATCTCGAAACAAGTTCATGCATTCTGGAATACTTAAGAGAAATGAGGAGGGTGGGTGAGTTTCCACGCAATTCCGAGACGTTGAAAAAAGTTCGTCTTCTACTGCCTCAAGTTGTCAAAAATGGTTCAGGGCCCAAACGAAGGAATCTCGAAACAAGTTCATGCATTCTGGAATACTCTAGAGAAATGAGGAGGGTGGGTGTGTTTCTACGCAATTCCAAGACGTTGAAAAAAGTTCGTCTTCTTCTGCCTCAAGTTTTCCCATATGGTTCAGGGCCCAAACGGAGGAATCTCGAAACATGTTCATGCATTCTGGGATCCTCACGAGAAATGAGGTGGGTGGGTGAGTTTCCAAGCAATTCGGAGACATTGAAAAAAGTTCGTCTTCCTCTGCCTCAAGTTGTCCAAAATGGTTTTGGGCCCAAACGGAGGAAACTCGAAACATGTTCATGCATTCTGCGATCGTGACGAGAAAGGAGGAGGGTGGGTGAGTTTCCAAGCAATTCCGAGACGTTGAAAAAAGTTCGTCTTCTTCTGCCTCAAGTAGTCCCAAATGGTTCAGGGCCCAAACAGAGGAATCTCGAAATAAGTTCATGGATTCTGGAATACTCAAGAGAAATGAGGAGGCTGGGTGAGTTTCGACGCAATTCCGAGACGTTGAAAAAAGTTCGTCTTCTTCTTGCTCAAGTTGTCCCATATGGTTCAGGGCCCAAACGGAGGATTCTCGAAACAAGTTCACGCATTCTGGAATACTAAAGAGAAATGAGGAGGGTGGGTGAGTTTCCACGCAATTCCCAGACGTTGAAAAAAGTTCGTCTTCATCTGCCTCAAGTTGTCATAAATGGTTCTGGGCCCAAACGGAGGAATCTCGAAACATGTTCATGCATTCTGGGATCCTCACGAGAAATGAGGTGGGTGGGTGAGTTTCCAAGCAATTCCGAGACGTTGAAAAAAGTTCGTCTTCTTCTGCCTCAAGTAGTCCCAAACGGTTCAGGGCCAAAACAGAGGAATCTCGAAACAACTTAAAGCATTCTGGAATCCTCACGAGAAATGAGGAGGGTGGTTGAGTTTCCACGCAATTCCGAGACGTTGAAAAAAGTTCGTCTTCCTCTTCCTCAAGTTGTCCAAAATGGTTCTACTCCCAAATAGAGGAATCTCGAAACATGTTCATGCATTCTGGGATCTTGACGAGAAAGGAGGAGGGTGGGTGAGTTTCCAAGCAATTCCGAGACGTTGAAAAAAGTTCGTCTTCTTCTGCCTCAAGTAGTCCCAAATGGTTCAGGGCCCAAACAGAGGAATCTCGAAATAAGTTCATGCATTCTGGAATACTCAAGAGAAATGAGGAGGGTGGGTGAGTTTTTACGCAATTCCAAGACGTTGAAAAAAGTTCGTCTTCTTCTGCCTCAAGTTGTCCCATATGGTTCTGGGCCCAAACGGAGGAATCTCGAAACAAGTTCATGCATTCTGGAATACTCAAGAGAAATGACGAGGGTGGCTGAGTTTCCACGCAATTCCGAGACGTTGAAAAAAGTTCGTCTTCTTCTGGCTCAAGCTGTCCAATATGGTTCAGGGCCCAAACGGAGGAATCTCGAAACAAGTTCATGCATTCTGGAATACTCAAGAGAAATGAGGAGGGTGGGAGAGTTTCCACGCAATTCCGAGACGTTGAAAAAAGTTCGTCTTCATCTACCTCAAGTTGTCCAAAATGGTTCTTGGCCCAAACGGAGGAATCTCGAAACATGTTCATGCATTCTGGCATTCTCACGAGAAATGAGGTGGGTGGGTGAGTTTCAAAGCAATTCCGAGACGTTGAAAAAAGTTCGTCTTCTTCTGCCTCAAGTAGTCCCAAATGGTTCAAGGCCAAAACAGAGGAATCTCGAAACAAGTTCATCCATTCTGGAATACTCAAGAGAAATGTGGAGGGTGGGTGAGTTTCCACGCAATTCCGAGACGTTGAAAAAAGTTCGTCTTCTACTGCCTCTAGTTGTCAAAAATGGTTCAGGGCCGAAACGAAGGAATCTCGAAACAACTTAATGCATTCTGGAATCCTCACGATAAATGAGGAGGGTGGGTGAGTTTCCACGCAATTCCGAGACGTTGAAAAAAGTTCGTCTTCTAGTGCCTCAAGTTGTCCAAAATGGTTCAGGGCCCAAACGGAGGAATCTCGAAACAAGTTCATGCATTCTGGAATACTCAAGAGAAATGAGGAGGGTGGGTGAGTTTCTACGCATTTCCAAGACGTTGAAAAAAGCTCATCTTCTTCTGCCTCAAGCTTTCCCATATGGTTCAGGGCCCAAACGGAGGAATCTCGAAACATGTTCATGCATTCTGGGATTCTCACGAGAAATGAGGAGGGTGGGTGAGTTTCCAAGCAATTCCGAGACGTTGAAAAAAGTTCGTCTTCTTCTGCCTCAAGTAGTCCCAAATGGTTCACGGCCAAAACAGAGGAATCTCGAAACAAGTTCATGCATTCTGGAATACTCAAGAGAAATGTGCAGGGTGGGTGAGTTTCCACGCAATTCCGAGACGTTGAAAAAAGTTCGTCTTCTACTGCCTCTAGTTGTCAAAAATGGTTCAGGGCCCAAACGAAGGAATCTCGAAACAACTTAATGCAATCTGGAATCCTCACGATAAATGAGGAGGGTGGGTGAGTTTCCACGCAATTCCGAGACGTTGAAAAAAGTTCGTCTTCCTCTGCCTCAAGTTGTCCCAAATGGTTCAGGGCCCAAACGGAGGAATCTCGAAACAAGTTCATGCATTCTGGATTCCTCACGAGAAATGAGGAGGGTGGGTGAGTTTCGACGGAATTCCAAAACGTTGAAAAAAGTTCGTCTTCTTCTGGCTCAAGTTGTCCTAAATGGTTCAGGGCCCAAACGGAGGAATCTCGAAACAAGTTCATGCATTCTGGAATACTCAAGAGAAATGAGGAGGGTGGGTGAGTTTCCATGCAATTCCGAGACGTTGAAAAAAGTTCGTCTTCTTCTGGCTCAAGTAGTCCCAAATGGTTCTGGGCCAAAACAGAGGAATCTCGAAACAAGTTCATGCATTCTGAAATACTCAAGAGAAATGAGGAGGGTGGGTGAGTTTCCACGCAATTCCGAGACGTTGAAAAAAGTTCGTCTTCTACTGCCTCAAGTTGTCCAAAATGGTTCAGGTCCCAAACGGAGGAATCTCGAAACAAGTTCATGCATTCTGGATTCCTCACGAGAAATGAGGAGGGTTGGTGAGTTTCCAAGCAATTCCGAGACGTTGAAAAAAGTTCGTCTTCCTCTGCCTCAAGTAGTCCCAAATGGTTCAGGGCCAAAACAGAGGAATCTCGAAACAAGTTCATGCATTCTGGAATACTCAAGAGAAATGAGGAGGGTGGGTGAGTTTCCACGCAATTCCGAGACGTTGAAAAAAGTTCGTCTTCTACTGCCTCTAGTTGTCAAAAATGGTTCAGGGCCCAAACGAAGGAATCTCGAAACAACTTAATGCATTCTGGAATCCTCACGATAAATGAGGAGGGTGGGTGAGTTTCCACGCAATTCCGAGACGTTGAAAAAAGTTCGTCTTCCTCTGCCTCAAGTTGTCCCAAATGGTTCAGGGCCCAAACGGAGGAATCTCGAAACAAGTTCATGCATTCTGGATTCCTCACGAGAAACGAGGAGGGTGGGTGAGTTTCGACGCAATTCCAAGACGTTGAAAAAAGTTCGTCTTCTTCTGGCTCAAGTTGTCCCAAATGGTTCAGAGCCCAAACGGAGGAATCTCGAAGCAAGTTCATGCAATCTTGAATACTCAAGAGAAATGAGGAGGGTGGGTGAGTTTCCACGCAATTCCGAGACGTTGAAAAAAGTTCGTCTTCTACTGCCTCTAGTTGTCAAAAATGGTTCAGGGCCCAAACGAAGGAATCTCGAAACAACTTAATGCATTCTGGAATCCTCACGATAAATGAGGAGGGTGGGTGAGTTTCCACGCAATTCCGAGACGTTGAAAAAAGTTCGTCTTCCTCTGCCTCAAGTTGTCCCAAATGGTTCAGGGCCCAAACGGAGGAATCTCGAAACAAGTTCAAGCATTCTGGATTCCTCACGAGAAATGAGGAGGGTGGGTGAGTTTCCAGGCAATTCCGAGATGTTGAAAAAAGTTCGTCTTCTTCTGCCTTAAGTTGTCCAAAATGGTTCAGGGCCCAAACGAAGGAATCTCGAAACAACTTAATGCATTCTGGAATCCTCACGAGAAATGAGGAGGGTGGTTGAGTTTCCACGCAATTCCGAGACGTTGAAAAAAGTTCGTCTTCATCTGCCTCAAGTTGTCCAAAATGGTTCTGGGCCCAAACGGAGGAATCTCGAAACATGTTCATGCATTCTGGGATCCTCACGAGAAATGAGGAGGGTGGGTGAGTTTCCAAACAATTCCGAGACGTTGAAAAAAGTTCGTCTTCTTTTGCCTCAAGTAGTCCCAAATGGATCAGGGCCAAAACAGAGGAATCTCGAAACAAGTTCATGCATTCTGGAATACTCAAGAGAAATGAGGAAGGTGGGTGAGTTTCCACGCAATTCCGAGACGTTGAAAAAAGTTCGTCTTCTAATGCCTCTAGTTGTCAAAATTGGTTCAGGGCCCAAACGAAGGAATCTCGAAACAACTTAATGCATTCTAGACTCCTCACGATAAATGAGGAGGGTGGGTGAGTTTCCACGCAATTCCGAGACGTTGAAAAAAGTTCGTCTTCCTCTGCCTCAAGTTGTCCCAAATGGTTCAGGGCCCAAATGGAGGTATCTCGAAACAAGTTCATGCATTCTTGATTCCTCACAAGAAATGAGGAGGGTGGGTGAGTTTCCACGCAATTCCGAGACGTTGAAAAAAGTTCGTGTTCATCTGCCTCAAGTTGACCAAAATGGTTCTGGGCCCAAACGGAGGAATCTCGAAACAAGTTCATGCATTCTGGAATACTCAAGAGAAATGAGGAGGGTGGGTGAGTTTCCACGCAATTCCGACACGTTGAGCAAAGTTCGTCATCTACTGCCTCAAGTTGTCCAAAATGGTTCAGGGCCCAAACGAAGGAATCTCGAAACAACTTAATGCATTCTGGAATCCTCACGATAAATGAGGAGGGTGGGTGAGTTTCCACGCAATTCCGAGACGTTGAAAAAAGTTCGTCTTCCTCTGCCTCAAGTTGTCCCAAATGGTTCAGGGCCCAAACGGAGGAATCTCGAAACAAGTTCAAGCATTCTGGATTCCTCACGAGAAATGAGGAGGGTGGGTGAGTTTCCAGGCAATTCCGAGATGTTGAAAAAAGTTCGTCTTCTTCTGCCTTAAGTTGTCCAAAATGGTTCAGGGCCCAAACGAAGGAATCTCGAAACAACTTAATGCATTCTGGAATCCTCACGAGAAATGAGGAGGGTGGTTGAGTTTCCACGCAATTCCGAGACGTTGAAAAAAGTTCGTCTTCATCTGCCTCAAGTTGTCCAAAATGGTTCTGGGCCCAAACGGAGGAATCTCGAAACATGTTCATGCATTCTGGGATCCTCACGAGAAATGAGGAGGGTGGGTGAGTTTCCAAACAATTCCGAGACGTTGAAAAAAGTTCGTCTTCTTTTGCCTCAAGTAGTCCCAAATGGATCAGGGCCAAAACAGAGGAATCTCGAAACAAGTTCATGCATTCTGGAATACTCAAGAGAAATGAGGAAGGTGGGTGAGTTTCCACGCAATTCCGAGACGTTGAAAAAAGTTCGTCTTCTAATGCCTCTAGTTGTCAAAATTGGTTCAGGGCCCAAACGAAGGAATCTCGAAACAACTTAATGCATTCTAGACTCCTCACGATAAATGAGGAGGGTGGGTGAGTTTCCACGCAATTCCGAGACGTTGAAAAAAGTTCGTCTTCCTCTGCCTCAAGTTGTCCCAAATGGTTCAGGGCCCAAATGGAGGTATCTCGAAACAAGTTCATGCATTCTTGATTCCTCACAAGAAATGAGGAGGGTGGGTGAGTTTCCACGCAATTCCGAGACGTTGAAAAAAGTTCGTGTTCATCTGCCTCAAGTTGACCAAAATGGTTCTGGGCCCAAACGGAGGAATCTCGAAACAAGTTCATGCATTCTGGAATACTCAAGAGAAATGAGGAGGGTGGGTGAGTTTCCACGCAATTCCGACACGTTGAGCAAAGTTCGTCATCTACTGCCTCAAGTTGTCCAAAATGGTTCAGGGCCCAAACGAAGGAATCTCGAAACAACTTAATGCATTCTGGAATCCTCACGATAAATGAGGAGGGTGGGTGAGTTTCCACGCAATTCCGAGACGTTGAAAAAAGTTCGTCTTCCTCTGCCTCAAGTTGTCCCAAATGGTTCAGGGCCCAAACGGAGGAATCTCGAAACAAGTTCAAGCATTCTGGATTCCTCACGAGAAATGAGGAGGGTGGGTGAGTTTCCAGGCAATTCCGAGATGTTGAAAAAAGTTCGTCTTCTTCTGCCTTAAGTTGTCCAAAATGGTTCAGGGCCCAAACGAAGGAATCTCGAAACAACTTAATGCATTCTGGAATCCTCACGAGAAATGAGGAGGGTGGTTGAGTTTCCACGCAATTCCGAGACGTTGAAAAAAGTTCGTCTTCATCTGCCTCAAGTTGTCCAAAATGGTTCTGGGCCCAAACGGAGGAATCTCGAAACATGTTCATGCATTCTGGGATCCTCACGAGAAATGAGGAGGGTGGGTGAGTTTCCAAACAATTCCGAGACGTTGAAAAAAGTTCGTCTTCTTTTGCCTCAAGTAGTCCCAAATGGATCAGGGCCAAAACAGAGGAATCTCGAAACAAGTTCATGCATTCTGGAATACTCAAGAGAAATGAGGAAGGTGGGTGAGTTTCCACGCAATTCCGAGACGTTGAAAAAAGTTCGTCTTCTAATGCCTCTAGTTGTCAAAATTGGTTCAGGGCCCAAACGAAGGAATCTCGAAACAACTTAATGCATTCTAGACTCCTCACGATAAATGAGGAGGGTGGGTGAGTTTCCACGCAATTCCGAGACGTTGAAAAAAGTTCGTCTTCCTCTGCCTCAAGTTGTCCCAAATGGTTCAGGGCCCAAATGGAGGTATCTCGAAACAAGTTCATGCATTCTTGATTCCTCACAAGAAATGAGGAGGGTGGGTGAGTTTCCACGCAATTCCGAGACGTTGAAAAAAGTTCGTGTTCATCTGCCTCAAGTTGACCAAAATGGTTCTGGGCCCAAACGGAGGAATCTCGAAACAAGTTCATGCATTCTGGAATACTCAAGAGAAATGAGGAGGGTGGGTGAGTTTCCACGCAATTCCGACACGTTGAGCAAAGTTCGTCATCTACTGCCTCAAGTTGTCCAAAATGGTTCAGGGCCCAAACGAAGGAATCTCGAAACAACTTAATGCATTCTGGAATCCTCACGATAAATGAGGACGGTGGGTGAGTTTCCACGCAATTCCGAGACATTGAAAAAGGTTCGTCTTCCTCTGCCTCAAGTTGTCCCAAATGGTTCAGGGCCCAAACGGAGGAATCTCGAAACAACTTAATGCATTCTGGAATCCTCACGATAAATGAGGTGGGTGGGTGAGTTTCCACGCAATTCCGAGACGTTGAAAAAAGTTCGTCTTCCTCTGCCTTAGGTTGTCCCAAATGGTTCACGGCCCAAACGAAGGAATCTCGAAAAAAGTTCATGCGTTCTGGATTCCTCACGAGAAATGAGAAGGGTGGGTGAGTTTCCACGCAATTTCGAGACGTTGAAAAAAGTTCGTCTTCATCTGCCTCAAGTTTTCCAAAATGGTTCTGGGCCCAAACGGAGGAATCTCGAAACATGTTCATGCATTCTGGGATCCTCACGAGAAATGAGGAGGGTGGGTGAGTTTCCAAACAATTCCGAGACGTTGAAAAAAGTTCGTCTTCTTCTGCCTCAAGTAGTCCCAAATGGATCAGGGCCAAAACAGAGGAATCTCGAAACAAGTTCATGCATTCTGGAATACTCAAGAGAAATGAGGAGGGTGGGTGAGTTTCCACGCAGTTCCGAGACGTCGAAAAAAGTTCGTCTTCATCTGCCTCAAGTTGTCCAAAATGGTTCTGGGCCCAAACGAAGGAATCTCGAAACATGTTCATGCATTCTGGGATCCTCACAAGAAATGAGGAGGGTTGGTGAGTTTCCAAGCAATTCCGAGACGTTGAATAAAGTTCGTCTTCTTCTGCCTCAAGTAGTCCCAAATGGTTCAGGGCCAAAACAGAGGAATCTCGAAACAAGTTCATGCATTCAGAAATACTCAAGAGAAATGAGGAGGGTGGGTGAGTTTCCACGCAATTCCGAGACGTTGAAAAAAGTTCGTCTTCTACTGCCTCTAGTTGTCAAAAATGGTTCAGGGACGAAACGAAGGAATCTCGAAACAACTTAATGCATTCTGGAATCCTCACGATAAATGAGGAGGGTGGGTGAGTTTCCACGCAATTCCGAGACGCTGAAAAAAGTTTGTCTTCCTCTGCCTCAAGTAGTCCCAAATGGATCAAGGCCAAAACAGAGGAATCTCGAAACAAGTTCATGCGTTCTGGAATACTCAAGAGAAATGAGGAGGGTGGGTGAGTTTCCACGCAGTTCCGAGACGTTGAAAAAAGTTCGTCTTCATCTGCCTCAAGTTGTCCAAAATGGTTCTGGGCCCAAACGGAGGAATCTCGAAACATGTTCATGCATTCTGGGATCCTCACAAGAAATGAGGAGGGTTGGTGAGTTTCCAAGCAATTCCGAGACGTTGAAAAAAGTTCGTCTTCTTCTGCCTCAAGTAGTCCCAAATGGTTCAGGGCCAAAACAGAGGAATCTCGAAACAAGTTCATGCATTCTGGAATACTCAAGAGAAATGAGGAGGGTGGGTGAGTTTCCACGCAATTCCGAGACGTTGAAAAAAGTTCGTCTTCTACTGCCTCTAGTTGTCAAAAATGGTTCAGGGCCGAAACGAAGGAATCTCGAAACAACTTAATGCATTCTGGAATCCTCACGATAAATGAGGAGGGTGGGTGAGTTTCCACGCAATTCCGAGACGTTGAAAAAAGTTCGTCTTCATCTGCCTCAAGTTGTCCAAAATGGTTCTGGGCCCAAACGGAGGAATCTCGAAACATGTTCATGCATTCTGGGATCCTCACGAGAAATGAGGAGGGTGGGTGAGTTTCCAAACAATTCCGAGACGTTGAAAAAAGTTCGTCTTCTTCTGCCTCAAGTAGTCCCAAATGGATCAGGGCCAAAACAGAGGAATCTCGAAACAAGTTCATGCATTCTGGAATACTCAAGAGAAATGAGGAGGGTGGGTGAGTTTCCACGCAGTTCCGAGACGTTGAAAAAAGTTCATCTTCATCTGCCTCAAGTTGTCCAAAATGGTTCTGGGCCCAAACGAAGGAATCTCGAAACATGTTCATGCATTCTGGGATCCTCACAAGAAATGAGGAGGGTTGGTGAGTTTCCAAGCAATTCCGAGACGTTGAATAAAGTTCGTCTTCTTCTGCCTCAAGTAGTCCCAAATGGTTCAGGGCCAAAACAGAGGAATCTCGAAACAAGTTCATGCATTCAGAAATACTCAAGAGAAATGAGGAGGGTGGGTGAGTTTCCACGCAATTCCGAGACGTTGAAAAAAGTTCGTCTTCTACTGCCTCTAGTTGTCAAAAATGGTTCAGGGACGAAACGAAGGAATCTCGAAACAACTTAATGCATTCTGGAATCCTCACGATAAATGAGGAGGGTGGGTGAGTTTCCACGCAATTCCGAGACGCTGAAAAAAGTTTGTCTTCCTTTGCCTCCAGTAGTCCCAAATGGATCAAGGCCAAAACAGAGGAATCTCGAAACAAGTTCATGCGTTCTGGAATACTCAAGAGAAATGAGGAGGGTGGGTGAGTTTCCACGCAGTTCCGAGACGTTGAAAAAAGTTCGTCTTCATCTGCCTCAAGTTGTCCAAAATGGTTCTGGGCCCAAACGGAGGAATCTCGAAACATGTTCATGCATTCTGGGATCCTCACAAGAAATGAGGAGGGTTGGTGAGTTTCCAAGCAATTCCGAGACGTTGAAAAAAGTTCGTCTTCTTCTGCCTCAAGTAGTCCCAAATGGTTCAGGGCCAAAACAGAGGAATCTCGAAACAAGTTCATGCATTCTGGAATACTCAAGAGAAATGAGGAGGGTGGGTGAGTTTCCACGCAATTCCGAGACGTTGAAAAAAGTTCGTCTTCTACTGCCTCTAGTTGTCAAAAATGGTTCAGGGCCGAAACGAAGGAATCTCGAAACAACTTAATGCATTCTGGAATCCTCACGATAAATGAGGAGGGTGGGTGAGTTTCCACGCAATTCCGAGACGTTGAAAAAAGTTCGTCTTCCTCTGCCTCAAGTTGTCCCAAATGGTTCAGGGCTCAAACGGAGGAATCTCGAATCAAGTTCATGCATTCTGGATTCCTCACGAGAAATGAGGAGGGTGGGTGAGTTTCCACGCAATTCCGAGATGTTGAAAAAAGTTCGTCTTCTTCTGCCTTAAGTTGTCCAAAATGGTTCAGGGCCCAAACGAAGGAATCTCGAAAAAACTTAATGCATTCTGTAATCCTCACGAGAAATGAGGAGGGTGGTTGAGTTTCCACGCAATTCCGAGACGTTGAAAAAAGTTCGTCTTCATCTGCCTCAAGTTGTCCAAAATGGTTCTGGGCCCAAACGGAGGAATCTCGAAACATGTTCATGCATTCTGGGATCCTCACGAGAAATGAGGAGGGTGGGTGAGTTTCCAAACAATTCCGAGACGTTGAAAAAAGTTCGTCTTCTTTTGCCTCAAGTAGTCCCAAATGGATCAGGGCCAAAACAGAGGAATCTCGAAACAAGTTCATGCATTCTGAAATACTCAAGAGAAATGAGGAAGGTGGGTGAGTTTCCACGCAATTCCGAGACGTTGAAAAAAGTTCGTCTTCTAATGCCTCTAGTTGTCAAAAATGGTTCAGGGCCCAAACGAAGGAATCTCGAAACAACTTAATGCATTCTGGACTCCTCACGATAAATGAGGAGGGTGGGTGAGTTTCCACGCAATTCCGAGACGTTGAAAAAAGTTCGTCTTCCTCTGCCTCAAGTTGTCCCAAATGGTTCAGGGCCCAAACGGAGGAATCTCGAAACAAGTTCATGCATTCTGGATTCCTCACAAGAAATGAGGAGGGTGGGTGAGTTTCCACGCAATTCCGAGACGTTGAAAAAAGTTCGTGTTCATCTGCCTCAAGTTGACCAAAATGGTTCTGGGCCCAAACGGAGGAATCTCGAAACAAGTTCATGCATTCTGGAATACTCAAGAGAAATGGGGAGGGTGGGTGAGTTTCCACGCAATTCCGACACGTTGAGCAAAGTTCGTCATCTACTGCCTCAAGTTGTCCAAAATGGTTCAGGGCCCAAACGAAGGAATCTCGAAACAACTTAATGCATTCTGGAATCCTCACGATAAATGAGGAGGGTGGGTGAGTTTCCACGCAATTCCGAGACATTGAAAAAAGTTCGTCTTCCTCTGCCTCAAGTTGTCCCAAATGGTTCAGGGCCCAAACGGAGGAATCTCGAAACAACTTAATGCATTCTGGAATCCTCACGATAAATGAGGTGGGTGGGTGAGTTTCCACGCAATTCCGAGACGTTGAAAAAAGTTCGTCTTCCTCTGCCTTAGGTTGTCCCAAATGGTTCACGGCCCAAACGAAGGAATCTCGAAAAAAGTTCATGCGTTCTGGATTCCTCACGAGAAATGAGAAGGGTGGGTGAGTTTCCACGCAATTTCGAGACGTTGAAAAAAGTTCGTCTTCATCTGCCTCAAGTTGTCCAAAATGGTTCTGGGCCCAAACGGAGGAATCTCGAAACATGTTCATGCATTCTGGGATCCTCACGAGAAATGAGGAGGGTGGGTGAGTTTCCAAACAATTCCGAGACGTTGAAAAAAGTTCGTCTTCTTCTGCCTCAAGTAGTCCCAAATGGATCAGGGCCAAAACAGAGGAATCTCGAAACAAGTTCATGCATTCTGGAATACTCAAGAGAAATGAGGAGGGTGGGTGAGTTTCCACGCAGTTCCGAGACGTTGAAAAAAGTTCGTCTTCATCTGCCTCAAGTTGTCCAAAATGGTTCTGGGCCCAAACGAAGGAATCTCGAAACATGTTCATGCATTCTGGGATCCTCACAAGAAATGAGGAGGGTTGGTGAGTTTCCAAGCAATTCCGAGACGTTGAATAAAGTTCGTCTTCTTCTGCCTCAAGTAGTCCCAAATGGTTCAGGGCCAAAACAGAGGAATCTCGAAACAAGTTCATGCATTCAGAAATACTCAAGAGAAATGAGGAGGGTGGGTGAGTTTCCACGCAATTCCGAGACGTTGAAAAAAGTTCGTCTTCTACTGCCTCTAGTTGTCAAAAATGGTTCAGGGACGAAACGAAGGAATCTCGAAACAACTTAATGCATTCTGGAATCCTCACGATAAATGAGGAGGGTGGGTGAGTTTCCACGCAATTCCGAGACGTTGAAAAAAGTTTGTCTTCCTCTGCCTCAAGTAGTCCCAAATGGATCAAGGCCAAAACAGAGGAATCTCGAAACAAGTTCATGCGTTCTGGAATACTCAAGAGAAATGAGGAGGGTGGGTGAGTTTCCACGCAGTTCCGAGACGTTGAAAAAAGTTCGTCTTCATCTTCCTCAAGTTGTCCAAAATGGTTCTGGGCCCAAACGGAGGAATCTCGAAACATGTTCATGCATTCTGGGATCCTCACAAGAAATGAGGAGGGTTGGTGAGTTTCCAAGCAATTCCGAGACGTTGAAAAAAGTTCGTCTTCTTCTGCCTCAAGTAGTCCCAAATGGTTCAGGGCCAAAACAGAGGAATCTCGAAACAAGTTCATGCATTCTGGAATACTCAAGAGAAATGAGGAGGGTGGGTGAGTTTCCACGCAATTCCGAGACGTTGAAAAAAGTTCGTCTTCTACTGCCTCTAGTTGTCAAAAATGGTTCAGGGCCGAAACGAAGGAATCTCGAAACAACTTAATGCATTCTGGAATCCTCACGATAAATGAGGAGGGTGGGTGAGTTTCCACGCAATTCCGAGACGTTGAAAAAAGTTCGTCTTCCTCTGCCTCAAGTTGTCCCAAATGGTTCAGGGCCCAAACGGAGGAATCTCGAATCAAGTTCATGCATTCTGGATTCCTCACGAGAAATGAGGAGGGTGGGTGAGTTTCCACGCAATTCCGAGATGTTGAAAAAAGTTCGTCTTCTTCTGCCTTAAGTTGTCCAAAATGGTTCAGGGCCCAAACGAAGGAATCTCGAAACAACTTAATGCATTCTGTAATCCTCACGAGAAATGAGGAGGGTGGTTGAGTTTCCACGCAATTCCGAGACGTTGAAAAAAGTTCGTCTTCATCTGCCTCAAGTTGTCCAAAATGGTTCTGGGCCCAAACGGAGGAATCTCGAAACATGTTCATGCATTCTGGGATCCTCACGAGAAATGTGGAGGGTGGGTGAGTTTCCAAACAATTCCGAGACGTTGAAAAAAGTTCGTCTTCTTTTGCCTCAAGTAGTCCCAAATGGATCAGGGCCAAAACAGAGGAATCTCGAAACAAGTTCATGCATTCTGGAATACTCAAGAGAAATGAGGAAGGTGGGTGAGTTTCAACGCAATTCCGAGACGTTGAAAAGAGTTCGTCTTCTACTGCCTCTAGTTGTCAAAAATGGTTCAGGGCCCAAACGAAGGAATCTCGAAACAACTTAATGCATTCTGGACTCCTCACGATAAATGAGGAGGGTGGGTGAGTTTCCACGCAGTTCCGAGACGTTGAAAAAAGTTCGTCTTCATCTGCCTCAAGTTGTCCAAAATGGTTCTGGGCCCAAACGGAGGAATCTCGAAACATGTTCATGCATTCTGGGATCCTCACAAGAAATGAGGAGGGTTGGTGAGTTTCCAAGCAATTCCGAGACGTTGAAAAAAGTTCGTCTTCTTCTGCCTCAAGTAGTCCCAAATGGTTCAGGGCCAAAACAGAGGAATCTCGAAACAAGTTCATGCATTCTGGAATACTCAAGAGAAATGAGGAGGGTGGGTGAGTTTCCACGCAATTCCGAGACGTTGAAAAAAGTTCGTCTTCTACTGCCTCTAGTTGTCAAAAATGGTTCAGGGCCGAAACGAAGGAATCTCGAAACAACTTAATGCATTCTGGAATCCTCACGATAAATGAGGAGGGTGGGTGAGTTTCCACGCAATTCCGAGACGTTGAAAAAAGTTCGTCTTCCTCTGCCTCAAGTTGTCCCAAATGGTTCAGGGCCCAAACGGAGGAATCTCGAATCAAGTTCATGCATTCTGGATTCCTCACGAGAAATGAGGAGGGTGGGTGAGTTTCCACGCAATTCCGAGATGTTGAAAAAAGTTCGTCTTCTTCTGCCTTAAGTTGTCCAAAATGGTTCAGGGCCCAAACGAAGGAATCTCGAAACAACTTAATGCATTCTGTAATCCTCACGAGAAATGAGGAGGGTGGTTGAGTTTCCACGCAATTCCGAGACGTTGAAAAAAGTTCGTCTTCATCTGCCTCAAGTTGTCCAAAATGGTTCTGGGCCCAAACGGAGGAATCTCGAAACATGTTCATGCATTCTGGGATCCTCACGAGAAATGTGGAGGGTGGGTGAGTTTCCAAACAATTCCGAGACGTTGAAAAAAGTTCGTCTTCTTTTGCCTCAAGTAGTCCCAAATGGATCAGGGCCAAAACAGAGGAATCTCGAAACAAGTTCATGCATTCTGGAATACTCAAGAGAAATGAGGAAGGTGGGTGAGTTTCAACGCAATTCCGAGACGTTGAAAAGAGTTCGTCTTCTACTGCCTCTAGTTGTCAAAAATGGTTCAGGGCCCAAACGAAGGAATCTCGAAACAACTTAATGCATTCTGGACTCCTCACGATAAATGAGGAGGGTGGGTGAGTTTCCACGCAATTCCGAGACGTTGAAAAAAGTTCGTCTTCCTCTGCCTCAAGTTGTCCCAAATGGTTCAGGGCCCAAACGGAGGAATCTCGAAACAAGTTCATGCATTCTGGATTCCTCACAAGAAATGAGGAGGGTGGGTGAGTTTCCACGCAATTCCGAGACGTTGAAAAAAGTTCGTGTTCATCTGCCTCAAGTTGACCAAAATGGTTCTGGGCCCAAACGGAGGAATCTCGAAACAAGTTCATGCATTCTGGAATACTCAAGAGAAATGAGGAGGGTGGGTGAGTTTCCACGCAATTCCGACACGTTGAACAAAGTTCGTCATCTACTGCCTCAAGTTGTCCAAAATGGTTCAGGGCCCAAACGAAGGAATCTCGAAACAACTTAATGCATTCTGGAATCCTCACGATAAATGAGGAGGGTGGGTGAGTTTCCACGCAATTCCGAGACATTGAAAAAAGTTCGTCTTCCTCTGCCTCAAGTTGTCCCAAATGGTTCAGGGCCCAAACGGAGGAATCTCGAAACAACTTAATGCATTCTGGAATCCTCACGATAAATGAGGTGGGTGGGTGAGTTTCCACGCAATTCCGAGACGTTGAAAAAAGTTCGTCTTCCTCTGCCTTAGGTTGTCCCAAATGGTTCACGGCCCAAACGAAGGAATCTCGAAAAAAGTTCATGCGTTCTGGATTCCTCACGAGAAATGAGAAGGGTGGGTGAGTTTCCACGCAATTCCGAGACGTTGAAAAAAGTTCGTCTTCATCTGCCTCAAGTTGTCCAAAATGGTTCTGGGCCCAAACGGAGGAATCTCGAAACATGTTCATGCATTCTGGGATCCTCACGAGAAATGAGGAGGGTGGGTGATTTTCCAAACAATTCCGAGACGTTGAAAAAAGTTCGTCTTCTTCTGCCTCAAGTAGTCCCAAATGGATCAGGGCCAAAACAGAGGAATCTCGAAACAAGTTCATGCATTCTGGAATACTCAAGAGAAATGAGGAGGGTGGGTGAGTTTCCACGCAGTTCCGAGACGTTGCAAAAAGTTCGTCTTCATCTGCCTCAAGTTGTCCAAAATGGTTCTGGGCCCAAACGAAGGAATCTCGAAACATGTTCATGCATTCTGGGATCCTCACAAGAAATGAGGAGGGTTGGTGAGTTTCCAAGCAATTCCGAGACGTTGAATAAAGTTCGTCTTCTTCTGCCTCAAGTAGTCCCAAATGGTTCAGGGCCAAAACAGAGGAATCTCGAAACAAGTTCATGCATTCAGAAATACTCAAGAGAAATGAGGAGGGTGGGTGAGTTTCCACGCAATTCCGAGACGTTGAAAAAAGTTCGTCTTCTACTGCCTCTAGTTGTCAAAAATGGTTCAGGGACGAAACGAAGGAATCTCGAAACAACTTAATGCATTCTGGAATCCTCACGATAAATGAGGAGGGTGGGTCAGTTTCCACGCAATTCCGAGACGTTGAAAAAAGTTTGTCTTCCTCTGCCTCAAGTAGTCCCAAATGGATCAAGGCCAAAACAGAGGAATCTCGAAACAAGTTCATGCGTTCTGGAATACTCAAGAGAAATGAGGAGGGTGGGTGAGTTTCCACGCAGTTCCGAGACGTTGAAAAAAGTTCGTCTTCATCTGCCTCAAGTTGTCCAAAATGGTTCTGGGCCCAAACGGAGGAATCTCGAAACATGTTCATGCATTCTGGGATCCTCACAAGAAATGAGGAGGGTTGGTGAGTTTCCAAGCAATTCCGAGACGTTGAAAAAAGTTCGTCTTCTTCTGCCTCAAGTAGTCCCAAATGGTTCAGGGCCAAAACAGAGGAATCTCGAAACAAGTTCATGCATTCTGGAATACTCAAGAGAAATGAGGAGGGTGGGTGAGTTTCCACACAATTCCGAGACGTTGAAAAAAGTTCGTCTTCTACTGCCTCTAGTTGTCAAAAATGGTTCAGGGCCGAAACGAAGGAATCTCGAAACAACTTAATGCATTCTGGAATCCTCACGATAAATGAGGAGGGTGGGTGAGTTTCCACGCAATTCCGAGACGTTGAAAAAAGTTCGTCTTCCTCTGCCTCAAGTTGTCCCAAATAGTTCAGGGCCCAAACGGAGGAATCTCGAAACAAGTTCAAGCATTCTGGATTCCTCACGAGAAATGAGGAGGGTGGGTGAGTTTCCACGCAATTCCGAGATGTTGAAAAAAGTTCGTCTTCTTCTGCCTTAAGTTGTCCAAAATGGTTCAGGGCCCAAACGAAGGAATCTCGAAACAACTTAATGCATTCTGGAATCCTCACGAGAAATGAGGAGGGTGGTTGAGTTTCCACGCAATTCCGAGACGTTGAAAAAAGTTCGTCTTCATCTGCCTCAAGTTGTCCAAAATGGTTCTGGGCCCAAACGGAGGAATCTCGAAACATGTTCATGCATTCTGGGATCCTCACGAGAAATGAGGAGAGTGGGTGAGTTTCCAAAATATTCCGAGACGTTGAAAAAAGTTCGTCTTCTTTTGCCTCAAGTAGTCCCAAATGGATCAGGGCCAAAACAGAGGAATCTCGAAACAAGTTCATGCATTCTGGAATTCTCAAGAGAAATGAGGAAGGTGGGTGAGTTTCCACGCAATTCCGAGACGTTGAAAAAAGTTCGTCTTCTACTGCCTCTAGTTGTCAAAAATGGTTCAGGGCCCAAACGAAGGAATCTCGAAACAACTTAATGCATTCTGGACTCCTCACGATAAATGAGGAGGGTGGGTGAGTTTCCACGCAATTCCGAGACGTTGAAAAAAGTTCGTCTTCCTCTGCCTCAAGTTGTCCCAAATGGTTCAGGGCCCAAACGGAGGAATCTCGAAACAAGTTCATGCATTCTGGATTCCTCACAAGAAATGAGGAGGGTGGGTGAGTTTCCACGCAATTCCGAGACGTTGAAAAAAGTTCGTGTTCATCTGCCTCAAGTTGACCAAAATGGTTCTGGGCCCAAACGGAGGAATCTCGAAACAAGTTCATGCATTCTGGAATACTCAAGAGAAATGAGGAGGCTGGGTGAGTTTCCACGCAATTCCGACACGTTGAACAAAGTTCGTCATCTACTGCCTCAAGTTGTCCAAAATGGTTCAGGGCCCAAACGAAGGAATCTCGAAACAACTTAATGCATTCTGGAATCCTCACGATTGTTAGACCTGACTATCACCCAAGAGGGGGGGTGAATTGGGTGTCGGATAAAAATTTAGAAACTTTAAAATTCTTTTCAACTCTTAATGAAGGTAACAAGTATGAAAATAACTATTCATAAATCAACAGTTAAATATTCAAATAAATGTTAAAATAATATTTGCTGGAAATATAAGAGTTTAAGGAAGAGAATATGCAAACTGTGATTTATCCTGGTTCGGCCCAATTCACGATGACCTACGTCCAGTCCCCAGGCACCTCCTGAGATTTCAATCCACTATTTTCCTCAAGCTTTAATCAGGTACTTGAGAACCGCTACAAACCCACAAGTTTAGCCGGGCACTTGTGCAGCCTTTTACAAATCTCTTACCGAGATACTCCCCCTTACACACCGTAAGGATACACCGCTTGATCACACACTCTGTACTCGAAGTAATCCTCTCTCTAGGATTCACTCCCCTTACAAGCTGTAATCAACACAATGTCCCCGGCAACGGCGCCATTTGATGAAGACCTTTTGTCATTAGCCTTGGGGTCCACAATCAACAATTAACCAAGGATTGCATATAGGCAAACCAAGGATCGTTCTCTCTTCTCGAGGAGCCTTTTATTGGATCCTAAGTAATCTAGATGTCATGCAAATGAAATGAAAACAAGGGGGGATTGGTTTTTGTTGAAATTAAAACAGGAATTAAAGACAGAATGAAGAAAATTGAGATTAATCAAATTGAAATGGATCAACCCAGAATTGGGATTCCAAGACCTTCCATCATCGAACAAAAATAGGATAACTGAACTTGTGATTGATTCTAGACAAACCGAGATCTCTGCATTTGTCCAGAAACTCCCTCGACTAGACGATCGCCTAGCATTTGATCGAACACGTGGTGAGCTCGTTGTACGATCGCACAACGTTCTCTGCAACCCGGTTCGACCTAAGTCCTTGGGATTTCAATCTGGATATTAAATCTAATACCCAATCCATAATTATAATCGGATCCGATTAAAATTAATAGAAACAAGTCAGTTACTGATTAAAGCGCAAGTCCTCCGGATGACACCATGGAATCCTCAACTCATGGGTCGATCACAGAAACTTAGCCAAGCATGGCTTTGTGAAATGAGAATGTAGAAATGTTCATCATGACCATGAAGAACATGAACAAGTTCATCATGAACACGAAGAACACAAAGAACAATTAAAGAAAATGAAAGCTTCTATTCAAAAATAAATCTCAACAACATAATGAATCCATATAGAAAAAGAAGAAGAACATAAAATCAAAATAAAATAATTAAAAGGAAAGATTAAAACCTAAGCCTTCCATGTAGGAGGCAAGAAATTAAAGACAAGAATTAAAGACAATACATGAAACTAATAAAGAAAAACTAAGCCTTCCATGTAGGAGGCAAGAAGTAGAAGAAGGAAAGAATGGGAGAGATCTTGGTCTCTACAAGGTGTGTCTTGCTCTTCACAACACTCTTCTATTTATAGGCAGCTAGGAGCATCTCATCCATGCACTTTACAACCCAAATTCGTCACTTTAGTTAGTGGCCAACTTGGAAGCATCTTTGAATCACTTTACAGCTCCAAAACCGTGTCTTCTTTTCCTGCCCATGTTAGGCCACGAAATCATCCGAATCTGGCCATGTGATCTTAATATGAAATGTAGCCCCGGATGTCAGCTTTCCAGTCGTTCAAACGGTGCCCCATTTGGAGGTCTGTAGCTCCATATATGGGCCAAATACCGAACGTCATTCCAGAGTCCAGTGAAAGCAGCCTGTTTCGGTTTCCAGTCCAATTTTGGCCCTCTAAACGTCTGATTTAGCTTTTGGGCTCTTCATAGGAGTTGTAGGGCTTCCTCTTAGCTTTCTGGAAATGCAAATTGGGGATCAATTGGATTTACATAACTCAAGTTATTCCTAAAATACCGAACAGTGTTCATGACCCAACTGCAGTAAGAATGTGACAAAAGTCCAATTTTGAGTCCAAACTCAAGATGTGACCAAGATTAATGCAAATAAAATCTAAAAACTCCTTATGAAGATGAAATCACATATTTGACTAATTGTTTCATTAAAGCATGATAATGACAGAGTTTATAGCTTCTTTTTGCATTTAAAATAATATGAATTCAATGATTATCAAATTCCCCCACACTTATCCTTTTGCACTCCTGAGCAAAATTAAAAAGTAAGGAACAAGAGAAATTTCTCTTTTCTAACAATTGCTGAAATTTCAAAGCTCAACAAGGATCACAAAAGCTTCAAAAGATCAACCATTCAAGACAGAAATCTCTTCATCTCAAATTACTAATCATGGCAATATCATTCAATGATGCTGATCACACAAAATAATCTCTCAAAGGATGCCCTCAATCAATCTCTCAAGTGTATATGGTTAATCAGTGTATCACTCAAATTCTGCTCAATGAAATTGTTCTACCATAAGCTTGCTCAAGTTCTACTTCTCCACTACTGATAACACATGCTTGCACAAATCAAGAGAGCTTGTTATTACAGGTTGTAATGGGGTTAGGGTGAAGGTAGGTAAAAGTATGGAATGAGAGGCTAAGCACCAAAGAAATTAAATCGAGCACTGATTAACACAATCATTCTATGTATGTAAACTTTTATATAACTCAAATACCTCCTTTCTTTCTATGTTTTTTTTTTTAATCTTTTTCTTTTTCTCTTTTTTTTTTCTCCTTTCTGTTTTTTTTTTGTTTTGTTTTGTGTTTTGTTTTTGTTTTTTTTTTTTTTGAACTGTACTATATATATAATTACAATGGAAAAATCAAATATCTTCAAATAAGCAAAAAGATTGAGTAATATAATTATCCCCTACTTGGACTAACTATTGTATTTAATGTAGATCATTCCAAGTTGAATCATGAAGGATAATCCAGAAAACGAGAAGAGACTAAAGAATGAAGAACTTGCACAATATGATGGAAAAATCAACATTCAAGTTCTTGTGTTACTAGAAGTCTTTATGATTAAGCAAAAGTTGGAATAGCTTAATTCGGAGTCAGCAAACATCAGCGTGAATAGTGCCATGTATACATGAATAAGTGAAGTCTCGATGATCAAAACGGAAGTCCGAAAGGCTTAATTCGGTGCTAAATTAAGTCATTTGGAGCATCATCATGAAGAGCAATTTTTTAGCTACAAAACCGTATATATGAATAGTGATATACGGTATGAACAGTGCTATATGGATCATACACGTTTGCTGTAATGACTTGTTTGCCTCTAGACAAGTTGCCTCGAGTCAAGAAAATAGTTCTCTCAAGTCATTCTCATTCATTTCTCCAAATTCATTCAGAATGGCAAAATCGTAATTCTGTAGAACTTCAGATTCGATGGCAAAATTGTAATTTTGCCGACTTTCCAAAATGGCTCATTCGACTGCAGCATCACTGTTCACCTCTGCTTGCCTCTGTTCTGCGTTTTTCATGGGCGACACTCAATATTTTGATGATATCTCACAAACCAGACGTCGGATTGAAGTGAAATTAATTTTGGATGAAAGTAGACTCCCAATGCGTCATTTGGAGACTAGATTCAAGTCCAAAGGAGTTCAGATAAAGGAGAAACAAATTGTGGAAGTTGGCAGTGCAATTCACGCCACACAGCAAGGCGAGCTTCGGTATTTTGGGTGTATCTCACAAACCACAAATCCAATTGAGCTGAAACCGGTGGCATATGAAACTAGACTCAAAATTCATCACACTAAAATTTGACCCACTGAAAACGGAGCTCAGACCAGGGAGATATGGCCTTCGAAAGTTGATACATGTGATTCTGGAGTCAACTCAGAATAGCCTCGGTTTTCTGTCTATATCTCACATTATACAGAACCAAATGAAGTGAAACCAATTCCATATGATTTTATACTCAACAAGGGTTTCACAGAATTTGGAAGCAACTAAAAAGAGCTTGAAACGAAGGAGATATGAATTTCGAAACTTCTGGGTTGCTGGAACTCTGTTATCTGGACAGTCAGTGTTCATCGGATCATAACGGTCAAAATACAAAGTGTTTTGAGCTGATTCTTTTTCCATTGGAAAGAAGACATCAAGAGATTTCCAGGGATGTATCATTTGCTAATTTTAGAGCTATACACGAAGAGATATGGCTTCTGGAATTCAAGCTATGTGCTGGTTCAACTATCACGAAGTACTGTTCATCATCTTCAAAAATCACCGTGTCCGGAAATACTGTTGCTCGTGGAAAATGTCCAGATGAACACCAAAATGACTTATACAACTTCTTAACATCATTTATATCATTTTTGTTTAAGTTTCAGATGATTAATGTTTGAATTAAGAGGAAGACCGATAGAAGTAAAACTCAGACGCTTATGAACCGAGAAGAGCTACGGATGTTTTTTCGCTGGAGCAAGGAAGCAACGGCTATTCCTTCCAATGATGTGTAGCCAATGTCTGAATACCGAGAGCACCAAGAAACAAAGCCAACATGATGAAGGATAGCCCATACCGTCAGAAGCACCAAAACAATAGTTTAAGTTATTTTCCATCCTGGACCACGTGAGTAGCAACTGAACATAATCTCAACCAAGCAGACACTCGAGCGTGGCTTGGCAGAAAGCACAGATGAACGCCACAACGAACATTTAATGAAGATAAATGGCGGACAAATGAAGGAGTAAGGACAGACGCTCCAGCAATCATTGCCAACGGCCAAATACACGCAACGGATAAATGCTTCAAGCAATGCCAATACTGATTATCTATAAATAGAGAAGTATTCAAAGATAGCGACATAGAGCAGATACATGAGCTTACACCTTCAAAATGCCTTCTGATGTTTATCTCATATTCTCTCTATTTTCTTAGTGATCATATAATTTATTAAGAGAGTGAGATTATTTGTATCGTACTTCAGTGTTCATCTTATCACTTCTTAAAGAGAAGATTCGTTTGTAAACATTTTATCTGAGAGTTACTCAAGATTGGGTGATCTTGAGTGGGAAACACATTGTGTTGATCACACACTCTGTACTCGAAGTAATCCTCTCTCTAGGATTCACTCCCCTTACAAGCTGTAATCAACACAATGTGTTTCCCACTCAAGATCACCCAATCTTGAGTAACTCTCAGATAAAATGTTTACAAACGAATCTTCTCTTTAAGAAGTGATAAGATGAACACTGAAGTACGATACAAATAATCTCACTCTCTTAATAAATTATATGATCACTAAGAAAATAGAGAGAATATGAGATAAACATCAGAAGGCATTTTGAAGGTGTAAGCTCATGTATCTGCTCTATGTCGCTATCTTTGAATACTTCTCTATTTATAGATAATCAGTATTGGCATTGCTTGAAGCATTTATCCGTTGCGTGTATTTGGCCGTTGGCAATGATTGCTGGAGCGTCTGTCCTTACTCCTTCATTTGTCCGCCATTTATCTTCATTAAATGTTCGTTGTGGCGTTCATCTGTGCTTTCTGCCAAGCCACGCTCGAGTGTCTGCTTGGTTGAGATTATGTTCAGTTGCTACTCACGTGGTCCAGGATGGAAAATAACTTAAACTATTGTTTTGGTGCTTCTGACGGTATGGGCTATCCTTCATCATGTTGGCTTTGTTTCTTGGTGCTCTCGGTATTCAGACATTGGCTACACATCATTGGAAGGAATAGCCGTTGCTTCCTTGCTCCAGCGAAAAAACATCCGTAGCTCTTCTCGGTTCATAAGCGTCTGAGTTTTACTTCTATCGGTCTTCCTCTTAATTCAAACATTAATCATCTGAAACTTAAACAAAAATGATATAAATGATGTTAAGAAGTTGTATAAGTCATTTTGGTGTTCATCTGGACATTTTCCACGAGCAACAGTATTTCCGGACACGGTGATTTTTGAAGATGATGAACAGTACTTCGTGATAGTTGAACCAGCACATAGCTTGAATTCCAGAAGCCATATCTCTTCGTGTATAGCTCTAAAATTAGCAAATGATACATCCCTGGAAATCTCTTGATGTCTTCTTTCCAATGGAAAAAGAATCAGCTCAAAACACTTTGTATTTTGACCGTTATGATCCGATGAACACTGACTGTCCAGATAACAGAGTTCCAGCAACCCAGAAGTTTCGAAATTCATATCTCCTTCGTTTCAAGCTCTTTTTAGTTGCTTCCAAATTCTGTGAAACCCTTGTTGAGTATAAAATCATATGGAATTGGTTTCACTTCATTTGGTTCTGTATAATGTGAGATATAGACAGAAAACCGAGGCTATTCTGAGTTGACTCCAGAATCACATGTATCAACTTTCGAAGGCCATATCTCCCTGGTCTGAGCTCCGTTTTCAGTGGGTCAAATTTTAGTGTGATGAATTTTGAGTCTAGTTTCATATGCCACCGGTTTCAGCTCAATTGGATTTGTGGTTTGTGAGATACACCCAAAATACCGAAGCTCGCCTTGCTGTGTGGCGTGAATTGCACTGCCAACTTCCACAATTTGTTTCTCCTTTATCTGAACTCCTTTGGACTTGAATCTAGTCTCCAAATGACGCATTGGGAGTCTACTTTCATCCAAAATTAATTTCACTTCAATCCGACGTCTGGTTTGTGAGATATCATCAAAATATTGAGTGTCGCCCATGAAAAACGCAGAACAGAGGCAAGCAGAGGTGAACAGTGATGCTGCAGTCGAATGAGCCATTTTGGAAAGTCGGCAAAATTACAATTTTGCCATCGAATCTGAAGTTCTACAGAATTACGATTTTGCCATTCTGAATGAATTTGGAGAAATGAATGAGAATGACTTGAGAGAACTATTTTCTTGACTCGAGGCAACTTGTCTAGAGGCAAACAAGTCATTACAGCAAACGTGTATGATCCATATAGCACTGTTCATACCGTATATCACTATTCATATATACGGTTTTGTAGCTAAAAAATTGCTCTTCATGATGATGCTCCAAATGACTTAATTTAGCACCGAATTAAGCCTTTCGGACTTCCGTTTTGATCATCGAGACTTCACTTATTCATGTATACATGGCACTATTCACGCTGATGTTTGCTGACTCCGAATTAAGCTATTCCAACTTTTGCTTAATCATAAAGACTTCTAGTAACACAAGAACTTGAATGTTGATTTTTCCATCATATTGTGCAAGTTCTTCATTCTTTAGTCTCTTCTCGTTTTCTGGATTATCCTTCATGATTCAACTTGGAATGATCTACATTAAATACAATAGTTAGTCCAAGTAGGGGATAATTATATTACTCAATCTTTTTGCTTATAACAATGACATATATATAAGACATCATCAAAACTACTCATAACTAACATTCTCCCCCTTTTTGATGATGGCAAATACCTTAAGAAAAATATGTATGAATATAAGAATACATTAGATGCAACATATTTTTCTTGCCATTCTCTCCCCCTTATTTGTCATTAGCAAAAAGTTGAGGTAAAAAAGATATACTTGTGGAGAGATAAATATGAAAAACACGTTAGAAATAATTGCTATTTCTCTCCCCCTTTTGAAAATATTTGATGCAAGTAGAAAAGATGTTTCATGAAAGTATGTTTGAAATACAATTTGGAGAGGTTTTTCAAGAAACTTAAAACTTTCATAGTTAAAAACAAATTCATATCAAACATGTGCAGAATGTCTACTGAATATAAAAAGATAGAGATTAGAAATGCTCATGTAGATTCTGCAAATTGTTGAATGATTGATGAAGTCCATTTGCTTGCTGTAAGATATTTGGTTGAGTCGCCATGCCCTAAGATGAAGTAGTGATAGGCTTCTTTCTTGTTGTATGAGGTTCTTTGAAGAGGCTCAATCGAAGGATCATGAATATCTTGTATGATGCGAATAAGATGAAAGTACTGGCTTCTTGAGTTGTTTCTCATTTGAATAAATTTGATCAGTACTTTAGCTTCCATCCTTTGCCTTCATAGATCTCTTCTGTAGAGCATATCTCATCTTCAATAACTAATCCCCAAAGCATCTTTCCTTAATTTAATAATTTCTCCTTGTAGTGTATTAAGGAAAGTTGTAACACATAACCAAATCTCCTGCTACAAATTAAAAATATTCTTTCCTGAAGAGATTTGTTAGTGCAACCAGATATCAAAGTGTTCCTCTCGAAAACATATTTTCAAATAATAATGAAAGAAAAATATAATATTAACTCATCATCAAAACTAATAACAAATAATAATTGTATATGAGTATGCTTAAATGGGTTTTCTTCAAATAAATGAGAAGAACTTAGAGAGTATAAACACATATGAACGTGAAGCTCCCCCTTAATGAATGCATGAAGTTCCCTTTAATGATACCAAATAATAATGTGACACCAAAAGTTATGAGATATGGAATTATCTTTGCTCACAACATGGTATCTCAGAATTAAAAACTTTCAAGTTCACTTGGGTGGAATTGAAATTGGTATAAAGAAATCACTTATGCTTTTAATGATGATAAAGATGTTTAAAGCATAAGGATCATTTTAAAAATGATTGTTCTTAGGCTAAACTTCGTTAGACAAAAATTTGAATGAATAAAATCAAGTTAACCTGAAGAGTGATTCGAAAGCAGAAAAATGATTATGATATATGAACATTATTTCAAAATACAATACCTCACTCAAGTAATATCGTAGTTACTTGAGTCATAATCATTTGTAATCCGTAGATGCATCACTGGCTAGCCACTATCTAATGATGTGATCAATATTAAAGATCCTCCAGGTTTGATGCATCCATAAGTTTAAGCTTATCTTCCTCTATTTCCAAGAACAGAAGATCCTGCAAAACAAATATATGTTCTTTGGTACCCGATCTTTCTTGGGTCCACAAATGATTAGACATGACAATCTTATGCTCTTATAGAATTAAATCATATGATGTTTGAGCAAAAAGTATAATCAGTTAATCAAAGATTAAGAACATAATTTTACCCAATCAAATAAGTTCAAACAATGAATCAAGTAGGGTAATAGCTAAATGATACCAAGAATGCTATTTTTCAATGACAACTTAGAAATATGATTTATGTAGAAAAGATGTCATTGATAAGAATGCATGTAGATTTTTTTAAAAAAATCTTATTCATAATGATATGCATTTATATGAATGAGATTAATATTTTCAAGAATGAAAATGAAATATGCAAATTATTTCAAATCTCAAATGTTCTTTTAAAACATGATAATGCATTATGAAATTGAGATTTTAATATATGAAAAATTTATTTTTGAAATATGTTTAAAATCAATGCACACACTAAATATGATGGAAGTCAGCTTGTTAAAGAACATGTCAGAGTGCTTCAATTTTTGGAGAACATGTCAAACATTGAAGTTAACATGTTGAAGAGTTTCCCAAAAGCAAAAGTCATAAGAAAAATGAATTTGCCAAAAAGAGCTGAGTATGATAGAAATATACAGGCACAAAGACTTTGCTATTGACCAGGAGATAATCTTGCCTCTTTGAATTGAATCTAGAAATATAAGAACATTCAAGGCAATAATATGAATCTAGATGTATACTCAAAATATGGATGAAGACAAATGTTGATGTATTTGAGTAACAGAATAAGTACTAGAATTCCTAGATGATGAAGCACATACTCATTAGTCCAAATGACTAGAGTTTCAAAATATTATCCTAGTAAGTTATTCCATATAATGGTTAATGCACTAACATTTAATACATTAATGAACATTCATAATACTTGGAATAACTTGGCCAATAAGAATTTATAAGATTTTCACAAATTGAATAAGCTTTAAACTCATAAAGATGATCAACTTGTTAGATATAAGATCTAACTTGATTGTAAATAAAGAATGAGGAGTTCAAGCATCGTATTGAATATCAAAGATCAATATGTGAATGATAGGGAGAACTCTACTGGAAAGATTTGAAGCATATCTAACATTCAATATATAAAGACTTAACTTCCAATTTTGAAATATCATTTTAATGCAATCAAAATATGCATAATTTTCAAAACATTTGTATGCATTTTTCCAGAAATAGAGTGAATTGTAATTTTAAAAAGAATAGAACTGTGTATCAAAAAAAATAATCTTAGAATGTTTTGCACAAATTCACTTATGGTCCATTTAGCAATCTAAAAATATTTTGAAAATCATAAATGATTGATTGCTAATGGAATGCAATAATGGACAAGTATTCATTACCTAAAAATGAATATACAATCACAGTATGAGATAAGAATTAGATATCACCATAATTTCTCCTGTCCTTGTAGAAGCTTGCTTGATTAAGATGGTTTTGGTGTAGATGATTCCTTTTCGGACGTTCACCATCAACATTAAGCATAGCTTGTTGAGCTTTCTCAAAAGTTGGATCATTTCTCTTTGTTACATTCTTGAGAAGCTTTCTTTGATCCTACAAAACCATATAAATCTTTTTCTTTCTTGGTATCCAACCTCACTTGGATCCAATCATTGTTAGCTTGTAGGAACCAAAATTAAATTCACATGCTCTTATAAATATATTCAATTCAGAACAACTAAGCACAGTGAATTAAACATGATTTATGGATAAAAGAAATATTTCCTTTTCAAATTATCATGTATGCTTAAAGAGTTAAATTATTGAACATTGCAAACACTTTGAAAAATTAATTTAGGATGTCAAAAACCAATTTTTTGTTTAAAAAAAATTTGCAAGGCTCATTCCTAAGGTTACAAAATATAAAACCTCAATAAATATTTCAGATAACAGAGTAGGAGGTTTTACCGTTGTATACCTTTGCCTTAGGTACTAGGAGAATTGACTTTGCTTACCCACTGTCTTTTTCTGTCATATTGATTCTTCATGTGTCTTCCTATGGGTATCGACAAAGCTCTTTCAGAAGATATGTACTTCAATGGTCTTCTATTTGGCATTTCAGAGATTCTCCTCTTCTTATTTTCCTTAAGGTAGTTGAAGGATACTCTATGATAATATATTCTTGAGGTAGAAGATACTCTTCTTGTATGTATCCATTGCTTTTCATGGTTTGACCTTGTAGTTCTAGCAATGGGTGCTCTGAGAGTTCTTCTGTTTGAAGTAAGTCTCTTTTTACGCGCATGAGAAACTCTTGGATTGTTCTTCGTCTCGTCAGTACCCTTATGTCCATTGACTTTTAAATTATCCTCCACACATAAGGCACTAGATGGACATTTTGGTACCCACTTATATTTGGGTCCTTGACCGTTAGTATTGGACTTTACTTGTCCTTTAGGAACCCAAACAAATATATTTCTCACATTATAATTTCTTCTAATATAACATGTATGAGAAATATGACCAGATTTTCTACAATAATTGCAAATAATAGAATGGTGCTTATTATGAACATTTTTGCAAGTATTGTACTGGTTATGAGAGTAAAACTTCAAATAATATTCATTTGAACATTCATTCTTCCCACATGATTTTCCAGCAAGATTGAAAACATTTTTGTTTTTCAAAATAGAATCAGTAATTGGTTGAAAAACAATTTTATGCAAATGTTCAAAATCATTTTTCTTAACTACAAAAGAAGAATTGGAATTGTCTACCTCATATGCATCTTGAGCTCCAGATAATGATTGACCACAATTGTCTATGAGCTCTTCTTGGTAGTCCTCTTTCTCTTGTTCTTTTGTGTTGACTGGATCATTAAAATATTCTCTAATTTCACCTTCTTCCATTTGTTCATCACTCATAGATGTGCAGTTAGAAATCTTTGATGAACTATCAACACTTTCAACTTCAACACAATCATTAGAAGTATAGATAGAATCAAGAGTATCCCAAATATCTTTAGCATTAGAGTAAGACTTGATTTTCTCAAAATCATTTTCGGTTAAAGCACTATACAAAATTTTCATTGCTCTAATGTTCAACAAAAACATTTTCTTTTCTTTTTCCGTCCAATCCTTTCTCGGTTTGAAATCAAAAACATTTGTAAAAACATTCCACATATCAAAATCAGTTGCTTTGATAAAACTAGTCATTCTAGCTTTCCAAAACCAAAAATCAATATCTTTTAAAAATGGTGGAACAGTATAATCGAAACCTTCAGAAAGCAAGTAACACCCAAAATTAGCCATTGTAACTCTTGAGACGGTTAAGTCCTTTAAACAAGAGCCCCGCTCTGATACCAAATGTTAGACCTGACTATCACCCAAGAGGGGGGGTGAATTGGGTGTCGGATAAAAATTTAGAAACTTTAAAATTCTTTTCAACTCTTAATGAAGGTAACAAGTATGAAAATAACTATTCATAAATCAACAGTTAAATATTCAAATAAATGTTAAAATAATATTTGCTGGAAATATAAGAGTTTAAGGAAGAGAATATGCAAACTGTGATTTATCCTGGTTCGGCCCAATTCACGATGACCTACGTCCAGTCCCCAGGCACCTCCTGAGATTTCAATCCACTATTTTCCTCAAGCTTTAATCAGGTACTTGAGAACCGCTACAAACCCACAAGTTTAGCCGGGCACTTGTGCAGCCTTTTACAAATCTCTTACCGAGATACTCCCCCTTACACACCGTAAGGATACACCGCTTGATCACACACTCTGTACTCGAAGTAATCCTCTCTCTAGGATTCACTCCCCTTACAAGCTGTAATCAACACAATGTGTTTCCCACTCAAGATCACCCAATCTTGAGTAACTCTCAGATAAAATGTTTACAAACGAATCTTCTCTTTAAGAAGTGATAAGATGAACACTGAAGTACGATACAAATAATCTCACTCTCTTAATAAATTATATGATCACTAAGAAAATAGAGAGAATATGAGATAAACATCAGAAGGCATTTTGAAGGTGTAAGCTCATGTATCTGCTCTATGTCGCTATCTTTGAATACTTCTCTATTTATAGATAATCAGTATTGGCATTGCTTGAAGCATTTATCCGTTGCGTGTATTTGGCCGTTGGCAATGATTGCTGGAGCGTCTGTCCTTACTCCTTCATTTGTCCGCCATTTATCTTCATTAAATGTTCGTTGTGGCGTTCATCTGTGCTTTCTGCCAAGCCACGCTCGAGTGTCTGCTTGGTTGAGATTATGTTCAGTTGCTACTCACGTGGTCCAGGATGGAAAATAACTTAAACTATTGTTTTGGTGCTTCTGACGGTATGGGCTATCCTTCATCATGTTGGCTTTGTTTCTTGGTGCTCTCGGTATTCAGACATTGGCTACACATCATTGGAAGGAATAGCCGTTGCTTCCTTGCTCCAGCGAAAAAACATCCGTAGCTCTTCTCGGTTCATAAGCGTCTGAGTTTTACTTCTATCGGTCTTCCTCTTAATTCAAACATTAATCATCTGAAACTTAAACAAAAATGATATAAATGATGTTAAGAAGTTGTATAAGTCATTTTGGTGTTCATCTGGACATTTTCCACGAGCAACAGTATTTCCGGACACAGTGATTTTTGAAGATGATGAACAGTACTTCGTGATAGTTGAACCAGCACATAGCTTGAATTCCAGAAGCCATATCTCTTCGTGTATAGCTCTAAAATTAGCAAATGATACATCCCTGGAAATCTCTTGATGTCTTCTTTCCAATGGAAAAAGAATCAGCTCAAAACACTTTGTATTTTGACCGTTATGATCCGATGAACACTGACTGTCCAGATAACAGAGTTCCAGCAACCCAGAAGTTTCGAAATTCATATCTCCTTCGTTTCAAGCTCTTTTTAGTTGCTTCCAAATTCTGTGAAACCCTTGTTGAGTATAAAATCATATGGAATTGGTTTCACTTCATTTGGTTCTGTATAATGTGAGATATAGACAGAAAACCGAGGCTATTCTGAGTTGACTCCAGAATCACATGTATCAACTTTCGAAGGCCATATCTCCCTGGTCTGAGCTCCGTTTTCAGTGGGTCAAATTTTAGTGTGATGAATTTTGAGTCTAGTTTCATATGCCACCGGTTTCAGCTCAATTGGATTTGTGGTTTGTGAGATACACCCAAAATACCGAAGCTCGCCTTGCTGTGTGGCGTGAATTGCACTGCCAACTTCCACAATTTGTTTCTCCTTTATCTGAACTCCTTTGGACTTGAATCTAGTCTCCAAATGACGCATTGGGAGTCTACTTTCATCCAAAATTAATTTCACTTCAATCCGACGTCTGGTTTGTGAGATATCATCAAAATATTGAGTGTCGCCCATGAAAAACGCAGAACAGAGGCAAGCAGAGGTGAACAGTGATGCTGCAGTCGAATGAGCCATTTTGGAAAGTCGGCAAAATTACAATTTTGCCATCGAATCTGAAGTTCTACAGAATTACGATTTTGCCATTCTGAATGAATTTGGAGAAATGAATGAGAATGACTTGAGAGAACTATTTTCTTGACTCGAGGCAACTTGTCTAGAGGCAAACAAGTCATTACAGCAAACGTGTATGATCCATATAGCACTGTTCATACCGTATATCACTATTCATATATACGGTTTTGTAGCTAAAAAATTGCTCTTCATGATGATGCTCCAAATGACTTAATTTAGCACCGAATTAAGCCTTTCGGACTTCCGTTTTGATCATCGAGACTTCACTTATTCATGTATACATGGCACTATTCACGCTGATGTTTGCTGACTCCGAATTAAGCTATTCCAACTTTTGCTTAATCATAAAGACTTCTAGTAACACAAGAACTTGAATGTTGATTTTTCCATCATATTGTGCAAGTTCTTCATTCTTTAGTCTCTTCTCGTTTTCTGGATTATCCTTCATGATTCAACTTGGAATGATCTACATTAAATACAATAGTTAGTCCAAGTAGGGGATAATTATATTACTCAATCTTTTTGCTTATAACAATGACATATATATAAGACATCATCAAAACTACTCATAACTAACAACGATAAATGAGGAGGGTGGGTGAGTTTCCACGCAATTCCGAGACCTTGAAAAAAGTTCGTCTTCCTCTGCCTCAAGTTGTCCCAAATGGTTCAGGGCCCAAACGGAGGAATCTCGAAACAACTTAATGCATTCTGGAATCCTCACGATAAATGAGGTGGGTGGGTGAGTTTCCACGCAATTCCGAGACGTTGAAAAAAGTTCGTCTTCCTCTGCCTTAGGTTGTCCCAAATGGTTCACGGCCCAAACGAAGGAATCTCGAAAAAAGTTCATGCGTTCTGGATTCCTCACGAGAAATGAGAAGGGTGGGTGAGTTTCCACGCAATTCCGAGACGTTGAAAAAAGTTCGTCTTCATCTGCCTCAAGTTGTCCAAAATGGTTCTGGGCCCAAACGGAGGAATCTCGAAACATGTTCATGCATTCTGGGATCCTCACGAGAAATGAGGAGGGTGGGTGAGTTTCCAAACAATTCCGAGACGTTGAAAAAAGTTCGTCTTCTTCTGCCTCAAGTAGTCCCAAATGGATCAGGGCCAAAACAGAGGAATCTCGAAACAAGTTCATGCATTCTGGAATACTCAAGAGAAATGAGGAGGGTGGGTGAGTTTCCACGCAGTTCCGAGACGTTGAAAAAAGTTCGTCTTCATCTGCCTCAAGTTGTCCAAAATGGTTCTGGGCCCAAACGAAGGAATCTCGAAACATGTTCATGCATTCTGGGATCCTCACAAGAAATGAGGAGGGTTGGTGAGTTTCCAAGCAATTCCGAGACGTTGAATAAAGTTCGTCTTCTTCTGCCTCAAGTAGTCCCAAATGGTTCAGGGCCAAAACAGAGGAATCTCGAAACAAGTTCATGCATTCAGAAATACTCAAGAGAAATGAGGAGGGTGGGTGAGTTTCCACGCAATTCCGAGACGTTGAAAAAAGTTCGTCTTCTACTGCCTCTAGTTGTCAAAAATGGTTCAGGGACGAAACGAAGGAATCTCGAAACAACTTAATGCATTCTGGAATCCTCACGATAAATGAGGAGGGTGGGTGAGTTTCCACGCAATTCCGAGACGTTGAAAAAAGTTTGTCTTCCTCTGCCTCAAGTAGTCCCAAATGGATCAAGGCCAAAACAGAGGAATCTCGAAACAAGTTCATGCGTTCTGGAATACTCAAGAGAAATGAGGAGGGTGGGTGAGTTTCCACGCAGTTCCGAGACGTTGAAAAAAGTTCGTCTTCATCTGCCTCAAGTTGTCCAAAATGGTTCTGGGCCCAAACGGAGGAATCTCGAAACATGTTCATGCATTCTGGGATCCTCACAAGAAATGAGGAGGGTTGGTGAGTTTCCAAGCAATTCCGAGACGTTGAAAAAAGTTCGTCTTCTTCTGCCTCAAGTAGTCCCAAATGGTTCAGGGCCAAAACAGAGGAATCTCGAAACAAGTTCATGCATTCTGGAATACTCAAGAGAAATGAGGAGGGTGGGTGAGTTTCCACGCAATTCCGAGACGTTGAAAAAAGTTCGTCTTCTACTGCCTCTAGTTGTCAAAAATGGTTCAGGGCCGAAACGAAGGAATCTCGAAACAACTTAATGCATTCTGGAATCCTCACGATAAATGAGGAGGGTGGGTGAGTTTCCACGCAATTCCGAGACGTTGAAAAAAGTTCGTCTTCCTCTGCCTCAAGTTGTCCCAAATGGTTCAGGGCCCAAACGGAGGAATCTCGAAACAAGTTCATGCATTCTGGATTCCTCACGAGAAATGAGGAGGGTGGGTGAGTTTCCACGCAATTCCGAGATGTTGAAAAAAGTTCGTCTTCTTCTGCCTTAAGTTGTCCAAAATGGTTCAGGGCCCAAACGAAGGAATCTCGAAACAACTTAATGCATTCTGGAATCCTCACGAGAAATGAGGAGGGTGGTTGAGTTTCCACGCAATTCCGAGACGTTGAAAAAAGTTCGTCTTCATCTGCCTCAAGTTGTCCAAAATGGTTCAGGGCCCAAACGGAGGAATCTCGAAACAACTTAATGCATTCTGGAATCCTCACGAGAAATGAGGAGGGTGGTTGAGTTTCCACGCAATTCCGAGACGTTGAAAAAAGTTCGTCTTCATCTGCCTCAAGTTGTCCAAAATGGTTCTGGGCCCAAACGGAGGAATCTCTAAACATGTTCATGCATTCTGGGATCCTCACGAGAAATGAGGAGGGTGGGTGAGTTTCCAAGCAATTCCGAGACGTTGAAAAAAGTTCGTCTTCTTCTGCCTCAAGTAGTCCCAAATGGATCAGGGCCAAAACAGAGGAATCTCGAAACAAGTTCATGCGTTCTGGAATACTCAAGAGAAATGAGGAGGGTGGGTGAGTTTCCACGCAATTCCGAGACGTTGAAAAAAGTTCGTCTTCTTCTGCCTCAAGTAGGCCCAAATGGTTCAGGGCCAAAACAGAGGAATCTCGAAACAAGTTCATGCATTCTGGAATACTCAAGAGAAATGAGGAGGGTGGGTTAGTTGCCACGCAATTCCGAGACGTTGAAAAAAGTTCGTCTTCTACTGCCTCTAGTTGTCAAAAATGGTTCAGGGCCGAAACGAAGGAATCTCGAAACAACTTAATGCATTCTGGAATCCTCACGATAAATGAGGAGGGTGGGTGAGTTTCCACGCAATTCCGAGACGTTGAAAAAAGTTCGTCTTCATCTGCCTCAAGTTGTCCAAAATGGTTCAGGGCCCAAACGGAGGAATCTCGAAACATGTCCATGCATTCTGGTATCGTGACGAGAAAGGAGGAGGGTGGGTGAGTTTCCAAGCAAATCCGAGACGTTGAAAAAAGTTCATCTTCTTCTGCCTCAAGTAGTCCCAAATGGTTCAGGCCCCAAACAGAGGAATCCCGAAATAAGTACATGCATTCTGGAATACTCAAGAGAAATGAGGAGGGTGGGTGAGTTTCCACGCAATTCCGAGACGTTGAAAAAAGTTCGTCTTCATCTGCCTCAAGTTGTCCAAAATGGTTCTGGGCCCAAACGGAGGAATCTCGAAACATGTTCATGCATTCTGGGATCCTAACGAGAAATGAGGAGGGTGGGTGAGTTTCCAATCAATTCTGAGAAGTTGAAAAAAGTTCGTCTTCTTCTGCCTAAAGTAGTCCCAAATTGTTCAGGGCCAAAACAGAGGAATCTCGATACAAGTTCATGCATTCTGGAATACTCAAGAGAAATGAAGAGGGTGGGTGAGTTTCCACGCAATTCCGAGACGTTGAAAAAAGTTCGTCTTCATCTGCCTCAAGTTGTCCAAAATGGTTCTGGGCCCAAACGGAGGAATCTCTAAACATGTTCATGCATTCTGGGATCCTCACGAGAAATGAGGAGGGTGGGTGAGTTTCCAAGCAATTCCGAGACGTTGAAAAAAGTTCGTCTTCTTCTGCCTCAAGTAGTCCCAAATGGATCAGGGCCAAAACAGAGGAATCTCGAAACAAGTTCATGCGTTCTGGAATACTCAAGAGAAATGAGGAGGGTGGGTGAGTTTCCACGCAGTTCCGAGACGTTGAAAAAAGTTCGTCTTCATCTGCCTCAAGTTGTCCAAAATGGTTCTGGGCCCAAACGGAGGAATCTCGAAACATGTTCATGCATTCTGGGATCCTCACAAGAAATGAGGAGGGTTGGTGAGTTTCCAAGCAATTCCGAGACGTTGAAAAAAGTTCGTCTTCTTCTGCCTCAAGTAGTCCCAAATGGTTCAGGGCCAAAACAGAGGAATCTCGAAACAAGTTCATGCATTCTGGAATACTCAAGAGAAATGAGGAGGGTGGGTGAGTTTCCACGCAATTCCGAGACGTTGAAAAAAGTTCGTCTTCTACTGCCTCTAGTTGTCAAAAATGGTTCAGGGCCGAAACGAAGGAATCTCGAAACAACTTAATGCATTCTGGAATCCTCACGAGAAATGAGGAGGGTGGTTGAGTTTCCACGCAATTCCGAGACGTTGAAAAAAGTTCGTCTTCCTCTGCCTCATGTTGTCCAAAATGTTTCTATGCCCAAACGAAGGAATCTCGAAACATGTTCATGCATTCTGGGATCGTGACGAGAAAGGAGGAGGGTGGGTGAGTTTCCAAGCAAATCCGAGACGTTGAAAAAAGTTCGTCTTCTTCTGCCTCAAGTAGTCCCAAATGGTTCAGGCCCCAAACAGAGGAATCTCGAAATAAGTACATGCATTCTGGAATACTCAAGAGAAATGAGGAGGGTGGGTGAGTTTCCACGCAATTCCGAGACGTTGAAAAAAGTTCGTCTTCTTCTGCCTCAAGTTGTCCAAAATGGTTCAGGGCCCAAACGAAGGGATCTCGAAACAACTTAATGCATTCTGGAATCCTCACGAGAAATGAGGAGGGTGGTTGAGTTTCTACGCAATTCCGAGACGTCGAAAAAGGTTCGTCTTCATCTGCCTCAAGTTGTCCAAAATGGTTCTGGGCCCAAACGGAGGAATCTCGAAACAAGTTCATGCATTCTGGAATACTCAAGAGAAATAAGGAGGGTGGGTGAGTTTCCAATCAATTCCGAGACGTTGAAAAAAGTTCGTCTTCTTCTGCCTCAAGTAGTCCCAAATGGTTCAGGGCCAAAACAGACGAATCTCGAAACAAGTTCATGCATTCTGAAATACTAAAGAGAAATGAGGAGGGTGGGTGAGTTTCCACGCAATTCCGAGACGTTGAAAAAAGTTCGTCTTCTACTGCCTCAAGTTGTCCAAAATGGTTCAGGTCCCAAACGGAGGAATCTCGAAACAAGTTCATGCATTCTGGATTCCTCACGAGAAATGAGGAGGGTTGGTAAGTTTCCAAGCAATTCCGAGACGTTGAAAAAAGTTCGTCTTCCTCTGCCTCAAGTAGTCCCAAATGGTTCAGGGCCAAAACAGAGGAATCTCGAAACAAGTTCATGCATTCTGGAATACTCAAGAGAAATGAGGAGGGTGGGTGAGTTTCCACGCAATTACGAGACGTTGAAAAAAGTTCGTCTTCCTCTGCCTCAAGTTGTCCAAAATGGTTCAGGTCCCAAACGGAGGAATCTCGAAACAAGTTCATGCATTCTGGATTCCTCACGAGAAATGAGGAGGGTTGGTAAGTTTCCAAGCAATTCCGAGACGTTGAAAAAAGTTCGTCTTCCTCTGCCTCAAGTAGTCCCAAATGGTTCAGGGCCAAAACAGAGGAATCTCGAAACAAGTTCATGCATTCTGGAATACTCAAGAGAAATGAGGAGGGTGGGTGAGTTTCCACGCAATTACGAGACGTTGAAAAAAGTTCGTCTTCCTCTGCCTCAAGTTGTCCCAAATGGTTCAGAGCCCAAACGGAGGAATCTCGAAACAAGTTCATGCATTCTGGACTCCTCACGAGAAATGAGGAGGGTGGGCGAGTTTCCACGCAATTCCCAGATGTTGAAAAAAGTTCGTCTTCTTCTGCCTCAAGTTGTGCCATATGGTTCAGGGCCCAAACGGAGGAATCTCGATACAAGTTCATGCATTCTGGATTCCTCACGAGAAATGAGGAGGGTGGGTGAGTTTCCACGCAATTCCGAGATGTTGAAAAAAGTTCATCTTCCTCTTCCTCAAGTCGTCCCATATGGTTCAGGGCCCAAACGGAGGAATCTCGAAACAAGTTCATGCATTCTGGAATACTCAAGAGAAATGAGGAGGGTGGGTGAGTTTCTACGCAATTCCAAGACGTTGAAAAAGGTTCGTCTTCTTCTTCCTCAAGTTGTCCCATATGGTTCAGGGCCCAAACGGAGGAATCTCGAAACAAGTTTATGCATTCTGGAATCCTGACGAGAAATGAGGAGGGTGGGTGAGTTTCCACGCAATTCCGAGACGTTGAAAAAAGTTCGTCTTCTACTCCCTCTAGTTGTGAAAAATGGTTCAGGGACGAAACGAAGGAATCTCGAAACAACTTAATGCATTCTGGAATCCTCACGATAAATGAGGAGGGTGGGTGAGTTTCCACGCAATTCCGAGACGTTGAAAAAAGTTCGTCTTCCTCTGCCTCAAGTTGTCCCAAATGGTTCAGGGCCCAAACGGAGGAATCTCGAAACAACTGAATGCATTCTGGAATCCTCACGATAAATGAGGAGGGTGGGTGAGTTTCCACGCAATTCCGAGACGTTGAAAAAAGTTCGTCTTCCTCTGCCTTAGGTTGTCCCAAATGGTTCAGGGCCCAAACGGAGGAATCTCGAAAAAAGTTCATGCATTCTGGATTCCTCACGAGAAATGAGGAGGGTGGGTGTGTTTCCACGCAATTCCGAGATGTTGAAAAAAGTTCGTCTTCCTCTGCCTCAAGTTGTCCCATATGGTTCAGGGCCCAAACGGAGGAATCTCGAAACAAGTTCATGCATTCTGGAATATTCAAGAGAAATGAGGAGGGTAGGTGAGTTTCTACGCAATTCCGAGACGTTGAAAAAAGTTCGTCTTCTACTGCCTCAAGTTGTCCAAAATGGTTCAGGGCCCAAACGAAGGATTCTCGAAACAACTTAATGCATTCTGGAATCCTCACGATAAATGAGGAGGGTGGGTGAGTTTCCACGCAATTCCGAGACGTTGAAAAAAGTTCGTCTTCCTCTACCTCATGTTGTCCCAAATGGTTCAGGGCCGAAACGGAGGAATCTCGAAACAAGTTCATGCATTCTGGATTCCTCACGAGAAATGAGGAGGGTGGGTGAGTTTCCACGCAATTCCGAGACGTTGAAAAAAGTTCGTCTTCTTCTGCCTCAAGTTGTCCAAAATGGTTCAGGGCCCAAACAGAGGAATCTCGAAACAACTTAATGCATTCCGGAATCCTCACGATAAATGAGGAGGGTGGGTGAGTTTCCACGCAATTCCGAGACGTTGAAAAAAGTTCGTCTTCCTCTGCCTCAAGTTGTCCAAATGGTTCAGGGCCCAAATGGAGGAATCTCGAAACATGTTCATGTATTCTGGGATCGTCACGAGAAATGAGGAGGGTGGGTGAGTTTCCAAGCAATTCCGAGACGTTGAAAAAAGTTCATCTTCTTCTGCCTCAAGTACTCCCAAATGGTTCAGGGCCAAAACAGAGGAATCTCGAAACAAGTTCATGCATTCTGGAATACTCAAGAGAAATGAGGAGGGTGGGTGAGTTTCCACGCAATTCCGAGACGTTGAAAAAAGTTCGTCTTCATCTGCCTCAAGTTGTCCAAAATGGTTCTGGGCCAAAACAGAGGAATCTCGAAACATGTTCATGCATTCTGGGATCCTCACGAGAAATGAGGTGGGTGGGTGAGTTTCCAAGCAATTCCGAGACGTTGAAAAAAGTTCGTCTTCTTCTGCCTCAAGTAGTCCCAAATGGTTCAGGGCCAAAACAGACGAATCTCGAAACAACTTAATGCATTCGGGAATCCTCACGAGAAATGAGGAGGGTGGTTGAGTTTCCACGCAATTCCGAGACGTTGAAAAAAGTTCGTCTTCCTCTGCCTCAAGTTGTCCAAAATGGTTCTACGCCCAAACGGAGGAATCTCGAAAGATGTTCATGCATTCTGGGATCGTGACGAGAAAGGAGGAGGGTGGGTGAGTTTCCAAGCAATTCCGAGACGTTGAAAAAAGTTCGTCTTCTTCTGCCTCAAGTAGTCCCAATGGTTCAGGGCCCAAACAGAGGAATCTCGAAATAAGTTCATGCTTTCTGGAATACTCAAGAGAAATGAGGAGGGTGGGTGAGTTTTTACGCAACTCGAAGACGTTGAAAAAAGTTCGTCTTCTTCTGGCTTAAGTTGTCCCAAATGGTTCAGGGCCCAAACGGAGGAATCTCGAAACAAGTTCATGCATTCTGGAATACTCAAGAGAAATAAGGAGGGTGGGTGAGTTTCCACGCAATTCGGAGACGTTGAAAAAAGTTCGTCTTCTTCTGCCTCAAGTTGTCCAAAATGGTTCAGGGCCCAAACGAAGGAATCTCGAAACAACTTAATGCATTCTGGAATCCTCACGAGAAATGAGGAGGGTGGGTGAGTTTCCACGCAATTCCGAGAGGTTGAAAAAAGTTCGTCTTCCTCTGCCTCAAGTTGTCCCATATGGTTCAGGGCCCAAACGGAGGAATCTCGAAACAAGTTCATGCATTCTGGAATACTCCAGAGAAATGAGGAGGGTGAGTAAGTTTCCACGCAATTCCGAGAGGTTGAAAAAAGTTCGTCATCTACTGCCTCAAGTTGTCCAAAATGGTTCAAGGCCCACACGAAGGAATCTCGAAACAACTTAATGCATTCTGGAATCCTCACGATAAATGAGGAGGGTGGGTGAGTTTCCACGCAATTCCGAGACGTTGAAAAAAGTTCGTCTTCCTCTGCCTCAAGTTGTCCCAAATGGTTCAGGGCCCAAACCGAGGAATCTCGAAAAAAGTTCATGCATTCTGGATTCCTCACGAGAAATGAGGAGGGTGGGTGAGTTTCCACGCAATTCCGAGACGTTGAAAAAAGTTCGTCTTCTTCTTTCTCAAGTTGTCCAAAATGGTTCAGGGCCCAAACAGAGGAATCTCGAAACAACTTAATGCATTCTGGAATCCTCACGATAAATGAGGAGGGTGGGTGAGTTTCCACGCAATTCCGAGACGTTGAAAAAAGTTCGTCTTCCTCTGCCTCAAGTTGTCCAAATGGTTCAGGGCCCAAATGGAGGAATCTCGAAACATGTTCATGCATTCTGGGATCGTCACGAGAAATGAGGAGGGTGGGTGAGTTTCCAAGCAATTCCGAGACGTTGAAAAAAGTTCGTCTTCTTCTGCCACAAGTAGTCCCAAATGGTTCAGGGCCAAAACAGAGGAATCTCGAAACAAGTTCATGCATTCTGGAATACTCAAGAGAAATGAGGAGGGTGGGTGAGTTTCTACGCAATTCCGAGACGTTGAAAAAAGTTCGTCTTCTACTGCCTCAAGTTGTCCAAAATGGTTCAGGGCCCAAACGAAGGAATCTCGAAACAACTTAATGCATTCTGGAATCCTCACGATAAATGAGGAGGGTGGGTGAGTTTCCACGCAGTTCTGAGACGTTGAAAATAGTTCGTCTTCCTCTGCCTCAAGTTGTCCCAAATGGTTCAGGGCCCAAACGGAGGAATCTCGAAACATGTTCATGCATTCTGGGATCGTCACGAGAAACGAGGAGGGTGGGTGAGTTTCCAAGATATTCCGAGATGTTGAAAAAAGTTCGTCTTCTTCTGCCTCAAGTAGTCCCATATGGTTCAGGGCGAAAACAGAGGAATCTCGAAACAAGTTCATGCATTCTGGAATACTCAAGAGAAATGAGGAGGGTGGGTGAGTTTCCACGCAATTCCGAGACGTTGAAAAAAGTTCGTCTTCATCTACCTCAAGTTGTCCAAAATGGTTCTGGGCCCAAACGGAGGAATCGCGAAACATGTTCATGCATTCTGGGATCGTCACGAGAAACGAGGAGGGTGGGTGAGTTTCCAAGCAATTCCGAGACGTTGAAAAAAGTTCGTCTCCTTCTGCCTCAAGTAGTCCCAAATGGTTCAGGGCGAAAACAGAGGAATCTCGAAACAAGTTCATGCATTCTGGAATACTCAAGAGAAATGAGGAGGGTGGGTGAGTTTCCACGCAATTCCGAGACGTTGAAAAAAGTTCGTCTTCATCTGCCTCAAGTTGTCCAAAATGGTTCTGGGCCCAAACGGAGGAATCGCGAAACATGTTCATGCATTCTGGGATGCTCTCGAGAAATGAGGAGGGTGGGTGAGTTTCCAAGCAATTCCTAGACGTTGAAAAAAGTTCGTCTTCTTCTGCCTCAAGTAGTCCCAAATGGTTCAGGGCCAAAACAGAGGAATCTCGGAACAAGTTCATGCATTCTGGAATATTCAAGAGAAATGAGTAGGGTGGGTGAGTTTCCACGCAATTTCGAGACGTTGAAAAAAGTTCGTCTTCTACTTCCTCTAGTTGTCAAAAATGGTTCAGGGCCCAAACGAAGGAATCTCGAAACAACTTAATGCATTCTGGAATCCTCACGATAAATGAGGTGGGTGGGTGAGTTTCCACGCAATTCCGAGACGTTGAAAAAAGTTCGTCTTCCTCTGCCTCAAGTTGTCCCAAATGGTTCAGGGCCCAAACGGAGGAATTCTAAACAAATTCATGCATTCTGGATTCCTCACGAGAAATGAGGAGGGTGGGTGAGTTTCCACGCAATTCCCAGATGTTGAAAAAAGTTCGTCTTCTTCTGCCTCAAGTTGCCCAAAATGGTTCAGGGCCCAAACGAAGGAATCTCGAAACAACTTAATGCATTCTGGAATCCTCACGAGAAATGAGGAGGGTGGGTGAGTTTCCACGCAATTCCGAGAGGTTGAAAAAAGTTCGTCTTCCTCTGCATCAAGTTGTCCCAAATGGTTCAGGGCCCAAACGGAGGAATCTCGAAACAAGTTCATGCATTTTGGATTCCTCACGAGAAATGAGGAGGGTGGGTGAGTTTCCACGCAATTCCGAGATGTTGAAAAAAGTTCGTCTTCTTCTGCCTCAAGTTGTCCCATATGGTTCAGGGAATCTCGAAACAAGTTCATGCATTCTTGATTCCTCACGAGAAATGAGGAGGGTGGGTGAGTTTCCACGCAATTCCGAGATGTTGAAAAAAGTTCGTCTTCTTCTGCCTCAAGTTGTCCAAAATGGTTCAGGGCCCAAACGAAGGAATCTCGAAACAACATAATGCATTCTGGAATCCTCACGAGAAATGAGGAGGGTGGTTGAGTTTCCACGCAATTCCGAGACGTTGAAAAAAGTTCTTCTTCCTCTGCCTCAAGTTGTCCAAAATGGTTCTACGCCCAAACGGAGGAATCTCGAAACATGTTCATGCATTCTGCGATCGTGACGAGAAAGGAGGAGGGTGGGTGTGTTTCCAAGCAATTCCGAGACGTTGAAAAAAGTTCGTCTTCTTCTGCCTCAAGTAGTCCCAAATGGTTCAGGGCCCAAACAGAGGAATCTCGAAATAAGTTCATGCATTCTGGAATACTCAAGAGAAATGAGGAGGGTGGGTGAGTTTTTACGAAATTCCAAGACGTTGAAAAAAGTTCGTCTTCTTCTGGCTCAAGTTGTCCCGAATGGTTCAGGGCCCAAACGGAGGAATCTCGAAACAAGTTCATGCATTCTGGAATACTCAAGAGAAATGAGGAGGGTGGGTGAGTTTCCACGCAATTCCGAGACGTTGAAAAAAGTTCGTCTTCCTCTGCCTCAAGTTGTCGAAAATGGTTCTGGGCCCAAACGGAGGAATCTCGAAATAAGTTCATGCATTCTGGAATACTCAAGAGAAATGAGGAGGGTGGGTGAGTTTCTACGCAATTCCAAGACGTTGAAAAAAGTTCGTCTTCTTCTGGCTCAAGTTGTCCCGAATGGTTCAGGGCCCAAACGGAGGAATCTCGAAACAAGTTCGTGCATTCTGGAATACTCAAGAGAAATGAGGAGGGTGGGTGAGTTTCCACGCAATTCCGAGACGTTGAAAAAAGTTCGTCTTCTTCTGCCTCAAGTAGTCCCAAATGGTTCAGTGCCCAAACAGAGGAATCTCGAAATAAGTTCATGCATTCTGGAATACTCAAGAGAAATGAGGAGGGTGGGTGAGTTTCTACGCAATTCCAAGACGTTGAAAAAAGTTCGTCTTCTTCTGCCTCAAGTTGTCCAAAATGGTTCTGGGCCCAAACGGAGGAATCTCGAAACATGTTCATGCATTCTGGGATCCTCACGAGAAATGAGGAGGGTGGGTGAGTTTCCAAGCAATTCCGAGACGTTGAAAAAAGTTCGTCTTCTTCTGCCTCAAGTTGTCCCAAATGATTCAGGGCCCAAACGGAGGAATCTCGAAACAAGTTCATCCATCCTGGAATACTCAAGAAAAATGAGGAGGGTGGTTGAGTTTCCAAATAATTCCGAGATGTTGAAAAAAGTTCTTCTTCCTCTGCCTCAAGTTGTCCAAAATGGTTCTACGCCCAAACGGAGGAATCTCGAAACATGTTCATGCATTCTGGGATCGTGACGAGAAAGGAGGAGGGTGGGTGAGTTTCCAAGCAATTCCGAGACGTTGAAAAAAGTTCGTCTTCTTCTGCCTCAAGTAGTCCCAAATGGTTCAGGGCCCAAACAGAGGAATCTCGAAATAAGTTCATGCATTCTGGAATACTCAAGAGAAATGAGGAGGGTGGGTGAGTTTTTACGAAATTCCAAGACGTTGAAAAAAGTTCGTCTTCTTCTGGCTCAAGTTGTCCAAAATGGTTCTGGGCCCAAACGAAGGAATCTCGAAACATGTTCATGCATTCTGGGATCCTCACGAGAAATGAGGAGGGTGGGTGAGTTTCCAAGCAATTCCGAGACGTTGAAAAAAGTTCGTCTTCTTCTGCCTCAAGTTGTCCCAAATGATTCAGGGCCCAAACGGAGGAATCTCGAAACAAGTTCATCCATCCTGGAATACTCAAGAAAAATGAGGAGGGTGGTTGAGTTTCCAAATAATTCCGAGACGTTGAAAAAAGTTCTTCTTCCTCTGCCTCAAGTTGTCCAAAATGGTTCTACGCCCAAACGGAGGAATCTCGAAACATGTTCATGCATTCTGGGATCGTGACGAGAAAGGAGGAGGGTGGGTGAGTTTCCAAGCAATTCCGAGACGTTGAAAAAAGTTCGTCTTCTTCTGCCTCAAGTAGTCCCAAATGGTTCAGGGCCCAAACGAAGGAATCTCGAAACAACTTAATGCATTCTGGAATCCTCACGATAAATGAGGTGGGTGGGTGAGTTTCCACGCAATTCTGAGACGTTGAAAAAAGTTCGTCTTCCTCTGCCTCAAGTTGTCCCAAATGGTTCAGGGCCCAAACGGAGGAATCTCTAAACAAATTCATGCATTCTGGATTCCTCACGAGAAATGAGGAGGGTGGGTGAGTTTCCACGCAATTCCCAGATGTTGAAAAAAGTTCGTCTTCTTCTGCCTCAAGTTGCCCAAAATGGTTCAGGGCCCAAACGAAGGAATCTCGAAACAACTTAATGCATTCTGGAATCCTCACGAGAAATGAGGAGGGTGGGTGAGTTTCCACGCAATTCCGAGAGGTTGAAAAAAGTTCGTCTTCCTCTGCCTCAAGTTGTCCCAAATGGTTCAGGGCCCAAACGGAGGAATCTCGAAACAAGTTCATGCATTTTGGATTCCTCACGAGAAATGAGGAGGGTGGGTGAGTTTCCACGCAATTCCGAGATGTTGAAAAAAGTTCGTCTTCTTCTGCCTCAAGTTGTCCCATATGGTTCAGGGAATCTCGAAATAAGTTCATGCATTCTTGATTCCTCACGAGAAATGAGGAGGGTGGGTGAGTTTCCACGCAATTCCGAGATGTTGAAAAAAGTTCGTCTTCTTCTGCCTCAAGTTGTCCAAAATGGTTCAGGGCCCAAACGAAGGAATCTCGAAACAACATAATGCATTCTGGAATCCTCACGAGAAATGAGGAGGGTGGTTGAGTTTCCACGCAATTCCGAGACGTTGAAAAAAGTTCTTCTTCCTCTGCCTCAAGTTGTCCAAAATGGTTCTACGCCCAAACGGAGGAATCTCGAAACATGTTCATGCATTCTGCGATCGTGACGAGAAAGGAGGAGGGTGGGTGTGTTTCCAAGCAATTCCGAGACGTTGAAAAAAGTTCGTCTTCTTCTGCCTCAAGTAGTCCCAAATGGTTCAGGGCCCAAACAGAGGAATCTCGAAATAAGTTCATGCATTCTGGAATACTCAAGAGAAATGAGGAGGGTGGGTGAGTTTTTACGAAATTCCAAGACGTTGAAAAAAGTTCGTCTTCTTCTGGCTCAAGTTGTCCCGAATGGTTCAGGGCCCAAACGGAGGAATCTCGAAACAAGTTCATGCATTCTGGAATACTCAAGAGAAATGAGGAGGGTGGGTGAGTTTCCACGCAATTCCGAGACGTTGAAAAAAGTTCGTCTTCCTCTGCCTCAAGTTGTCGAAAATGGTTCTGGGCCCAAACGGAGGAATCTCGAAATAAGTTCATGCATTCTGGAATACTCAAGAGAAATGAGGAGGGTGGGTGAGTTTCTACGCAATTCCAAGACGTTGAAAAAAGTTCGTCTTCTTCTGGCTCAAGTTGTCCCGAATGGTTCAGGGCCCAAACGGAGGAATCTCGAAACAAGTTCGTGCATTCTGGAATACTCAAGAGAAATGAGGAGGGTGGGTGAGTTTCCACGCAATTCCGAGACGTTGAAAAAAGTTCGTCTTCTTCTGCCTCAAGTAGTCCCAAATGGTTCAGTGCCCAAACAGAGGAATCTCGAAATAAGTTCATGCATTCTGGAATACTCAAGAGAAATGAGGAGGGTGGGTGAGTTTCTACGCAATTCCAAGACGTTGAAAAAAGTTCGTCTTCTTCTGCCTCAAGTTGTCCAAAATGGTTCTGGGCCCAAAGGGAGGAATCTCGAAACATGTTCATGCATTCTGGGATCCTCACGAGAAATGAGGAGGGTGGGTGAGTTTCCAAGCAATTCCGAGACGTTGAAAAAAGTTCGTCTTCTTCTGCCTCAAGTTGTCCCAAATGATTCAGGGCCCAAACGGAGGAATCTCGAAACAAGTTCATCCATCCTGGAATACTCAAGAAAAATGAGGAGGGTGGTTGAGTTTCCAAATAATTCCGAGATGTTGAAAAAAGTTCTTCTTCCTCTGCCTCAAGTTGTCCAAAATGGTTCTACGCCCAAACGGAGGAATCTCGAAACATGTTCATGCATTCTGGGATCGTGACGAGAAAGGAGGAGGGTGGGTGAGTTTCCAAGCAATTCCGAGACGTTGAAAAAAGTTCGTCTTCTTCTGCCTCAAGTAGTCCCAAATGGTTCAGGGCCCAAACAGAGGAATCTCGAAATAAGTTCATGCATTCTGGAATACTCAAGAGAAATGAGGAGGGTGGGTGAGTTTTTACGAAATTCCAAGACGTTGAAAAAAGTTCGTCTTCTTCTGGCTCAAGTTGTCCAAAATGGTTCTGGGCCCAAACGAAGGAATCTCGAAACATGTTCATGCATTCTGGGATCCTCACGAGAAATGAGGAGGGTGGGTGAGTTTCCAAGCAATTCCGAGACGTTGAAAAAAGTTCGTCTTCTTCTGCCTCAAGTTGTCCCAAATGATTCAGGGCCCAAACGGAGGAATCTCGAAACAAGTTCATCCATCCTGGAATACTCAAGAAAAATGAGGAGGGTGGTTGAGTTTCCAAATAATTCCGAGACGTTGAAAAAAGTTCTTCTTCCTCTGCCTCAAGTTGTCCAAAATGGTTCTACGCCCAAACGGAGGAATCTCGAAACATGTTCATGCATTCTGGGATCGTGACGAGAAAGGAGGAGGGTGGGTGAGTTTCCAAGCAATTCCGAGACGTTGAAAAAAGTTCGTCTTCTTCTGCCTCAAGTAGTCCCAAATGGTTCAGGGCCCAAACGAAGGAATCTCGAAACAACTTAATGCATTCTGGAATCCTCACGATAAATGAGGTGGGTGGGTGAGTTTCCACGCAATTCTGAGACGTTGAAAAAAGTTCGTCTTCCTCTGCCTCAAGTTGTCCCAAATGGTTCAGGGCCCAAACGGAGGAATCTCTAAACAAATTCATGCATTCTGGATTCCTCACGAGAAATGAGGAGGGTGGGTGAGTTTCCACGCAATTCCCAGATGTTGAAAAAAGTTCGTCTTCTTCTGCCTCAAGTTGCCCAAAATGGTTCAGGGCCCAAACGAAGGAATCTCGAAACAACTTAATGCATTCTGGAATCCTCACGAGAAATGAGGAGGGTGGGTGAGTTTCCACGCAATTCCGAGAGGTTGAAAAAAGTTCGTCTTCCTCTGCCTCAAGTTGTCCCAAATGGTTCAGGGCCCAAACGGAGGAATCTCGAAACAAGTTCATGCATTTTGGATTCCTCACGAGAAATGAGGAGGGTGGGTGAGTTTCCACGCAATTCCGAGATGTTGAAAAAAGTTCGTCTTCTTCTGCCTCAAGTTGTCCCATATGGTTCAGGGAATCTCGAAATAAGTTCATGCATTCTTGATTCCTCACGAGAAATGAGGAGGGTGGGTGAGTTTCCACGCAATTCCGAGATGTTGAAAAAAGTTCGTCTTCTTCTGCCTCAAGTTGTCCAAAATGGTTCAGGGCCCAAACGAAGGAATCTCGAAACAACATAATGCATTCTGGAATCCTCACGAGAAATGAGGAGGGTGGTTGAGTTTCCACGCAATTCCGAGACGTTGAAAAAAGTTCTTCTTCCTCTGCCTCAAGTTGTCCAAAATGGTTCTACGCCCAAACGGAGGAATCTCGAAACATGTTCATGCATTCTGCGATCGTGACGAGAAAGGAGGAGGGTGGGTGTGTTTCCAAGCAATTCCGAGACGTTGAAAAAAGTTCGTCTTCTTCTGCCTCAAGTAGTCCCAAATGGTTCAGGGCCCAAACAGAGGAATCTCGAAATAAGTTCATGCATTCTGGAATACTCAAGAGAAATGAGGAGGGTGGGTGAGTTTTTACGAAATTCCAAGACGTTGAAAAAAGTTCGTCTTCTTCTGGCTCAAGTTGTCCCGAATGGTTCAGGGCCCAAACGGAGGAATCTCGAAACAAGTTCATGCATTCTGGAATACTCAAGAGAAATGAGGAGGGTGGGTGAGTTTCCACGCAATTCCGAGACGTTGAAAAAAGTTCGTCTTCCTCTGCCTCAAGTTGTCGAAAATGGTTCTGGGCCCAAACGGAGGAATCTCGAAATAAGTTCATGCATTCTGGAATACTCAAGAGAAATGAGGAGGGTGGGTGAGTTTCTACGCAATTCCAAGACGTTGAAAAAAGTTCGTCTTCTTCTGGCTCAAGTTGTCCCGAATGGTTCAGGGCCCAAACGGAGGAATCTCGAAACAAGTTCGTGCATTCTGGAATACTCAAGAGAAATGAGGAGGGTGGGTGAGTTTCCACGCAATTCCGAGACGTTGAAAAAAGTTCGTCTTCTTCTGCCTCAAGTAGTCCCAAATGGTTCAGTGCCCAAACAGAGGAATCTCGAAATAAGTTCATGCATTCTGGAATACTCAAGAGAAATGAGGAGGGTGGGTGAGTTTCTACGCAATTCCAAGACGTTGAAAAAAGTTCGTCTTCTTCTGCCTCAAGTTGTCCAAAATGGTTCTGGGCCCAAAGGGAGGAATCTCGAAACATGTTCATGCATTCTGGGATCCTCACGAGAAATGAGGAGGGTGGGTGAGTTTCCAAGCAATTCCGAGACGTTGAAAAAAGTTCGTCTTCTTCTGCCTCAAGTTGTCCCAAATGATTCAGGGCCCAAACGGAGGAATCTCGAAACAAGTTCATCCATCCTGGAATACTCAAGAAAAATGAGGAGGGTGGTTGAGTTTCCAAATAATTCCGAGACGTTGAAAAAAGTTCTTCTTCCTCTGCCTCAAGTTGTCCAAAATGGTTCTACGCCCAAACGGAGGAATCTCGAAACATGTTCATGCATTCTGGGATCGTGACGAGAAAGGAGGAGGGTGGGTGAGTTTCCAAGCAATTCCGAGACGTTGAAAAAAGTTCGTCTTCTTCTGCCTCAAGTAGTCCCAAATGGTTCAGGGCCCAAACAGAGGAATCTCGAAATAAGTTCATGCATTCTGGAATACTCAAGAGAAATGAGGAGGGTGGGTGAGTTTTTACGAAATTCCAAGACGTTGAAAAAAGTTCGTCTTCTTCTGGCTCAAGTTGTCCCGAATGGTTCAGGGCCCAAACGGAGGAATCTCGAAACAAGTTCATGCATTCTGGAATACTCAAGAGAAATGAGGAGGGTGGGTGAGTTTCCACGCAATTCCGAGACGTTGAAAAAAGTTCGTCTCCTTCTGCCTCAAGTAGTCCCAAATGGTTCTGGGCCCAAACAGAGGAATCTCGAAAGAAGTTCATGCATTCTGGAATACTCAAGAGAAATGAGGAGGGTGGGTGAGTTTCTACGCAATTCCAAGACGTTGAAAAAAGTTCGTCTTCTTCTGGCTCAAGTTCTCCCAAATGGTTCAGGGCCCAAACGGAGGAATCTCGAAACAAGTTCATGCATTCTGGAATACTCAAGAGAAATGAGGAGGGTGGGTGAGTTTCCACGCAATTACGAGACGTTGAAAAAAGTTCGTCTTCTTCTGCCTCAATTAGTCCCAAATGGTTCAGGGCCCAAACAGAGGAATCTCGAAATAAGTTCATGCATTCTGGAATACTCAAGAGAAATGAGGAGGGTGGGTGAGTTTCTACGCAATTCCAAGACGTTGAAAAAAGTTCGTCTTCTTCTGCCTCAAGTTGTCCAAAATGGTTCTGGGCCCAAACGGAGGAATCTCGAAACATGTTCATGCATTCTGGGATCCTCACGAGAAATGAGGAGGGTGGGTGAGTTTCCAAGCAATTCCGAGACGTTGAAAAAAGTTCGTGTTCTTCTGCCTCAAGTTGTCCCAAATGGTTCAGGGCCCAAACGGAGGAATCTCGAAACAAGTTCATCCATCCTGGAATACTCAAGAGAAATGAGGAGGGTGGGTGAGTTTCCACGCAATTCTGAGACGTTGAAAAAAGTTCGTGTTCATCTGCCTCAAGTTGTCCAAAATGGTTCTGTGCCCAAACGGAGGAATCTCGAAACATGTTCATGCATTCTGGGATCCTCACGAGAAATGAGGAGGGTGGGAGAGTTTCCAAGCAATTCCGAGACGTTGAAAACAGTTCGACTTCTTCTGCCTCAAGTAGTCCCAAATGGTTAAGGGCCATAACAGAGGAATCTCGAAACAAGTTCGTGCATTCTGGAATACTCAAGAGAAATGAGGAGGGTGGGTGAGTTTCTACGCAATTCCAAGACGTTGAAAAAAGTTCGTCTTCTTCTGGCTCAAGTTCTCCCAAATGGTTCAGGGCCCAAACGGAGGAATCTCGAAACAAGTTCATGCATTCTGGAATACTCAAGAGAAATGAGGAGGGTGGGTGAGTTTCCACGCAATTACGAGACGTTGAAAAAAGTTCGTCTTCTTCTGCCTCAATTAGTCCCAAATGGTTCAGGGCCCAAACAGAGGAATCTCGAAATAAGTTCATGCATTCTGGAATACTCAAGAGAAATGAGGAGGGTGGGTGAGTTTCTACGCAATTCCAAGACGTTGAAAAAAGTTCGTCTTCTTCTGCCTCAAGTAGTCCCAAATGGTTCAGGGCCCAAACAGAGGAATCTCGAAATAAGTTCATGCATTCTGGAATACTCAAGAGAAATGAGGAGGGTGGGTGAGTTTCTACGCAATTCCAAGACGTTGAAAAAAGTTCGTCTTCCTCTGGCTCAAGTTGTCCCATATGGTTCAGGGCCCAAACGGAGGAATCTCGAAACAAGTTCATGCATTCTGGAATACTCAAGAGAAATGAGGAGGGTGGGTGAGTTTCCACGCAATTCTGAGACGTTGAAAAAAGTTCGTGTTCATCTGCCTCAAGTTGTCCAAAATGGTTCTGTGCCCAAACGGAGGAATCTCGAAACATGTTCATGCATTCTGGGATCCTCACGAGAAATGAGGAGGGTGGGAGAGTTTCCAAGCAATTCCGAGACGTTGAAAACAGTTCGACTTCTTCTGCCTCAAGTAGTCCCAAATGGTTAAGGGCCATAACAGAGGAATCTCGAAACAAGTTCGTGCATTCTGGAATACTCAAGAGAAATGAGGAGGGTGGGTGAGTTTCCACGCAATTCTGAGACGTTGAAAAAAGTTCGTCTTCATCTGCCTCAAGTTATCCAAAATGGTTCAGGGCACAAACGAAGGAATCTCGAAACAACTTAATGCATTCTGGAATCCTCAGGATAAATGAGGAGGGTGGGTGAGTTTCCACGCAATTCCAAGACGTTGAAAAAAGTTTGTCTTCTTCTGCCTCAAGTTGTCCAATTTGGTTCAGGGCCCAAACGGAGGAATCTCGAAACAAGTTCATGCATTCTGGAATACTCAAGAGAAATGAGGAGGATGGGTGAGTTTCCACGCAATTCCGAGACGTTGAAAAAAGTTCGTCTTCTACTGCCTCAAGTTGTCCAAAATGGTTCAGGGCCCAAACGAAGGAATCTCGAAACAACTTAATGCATTCCGGAAACCTCACGATAAATGAGGAGGGTGGGTGAGTTTCCACCCAATTCCAAGATGTTGAAAAAAGTTCGTCTTCCTCTGCCTCAAGTTGTCCCAAATGGTTCAGGGCCCAAACGGAGGAATCTCGAAACAAGTTCATGCATTTTGGATTCCTCACGAGAAATGAGGAGGGTGGGTGAGTTTCCACGCAATTCCGAGATGTTGAAAAAAGTTCGTCTTCTTCTGCCTCAAGTTGTCCCATATGGTTCAGGGCCCAGGACGGAGGAATCTCGAAACAAGTTCATGCATTCTGGATTCCTCACGAGAAATGAGGAGGGTGGGTGAGTTTCCACGCAATTCCGAGATGTTGAAAAAAGTTTGTCTTCTTCTGCCTCAAGTTGTCCAAAATGGTTCAGGGCCCAAACGAAGGAATCTCGAAACAACATAATGCATTTTGGAATCCTCACGAGAAATGAGAAGGGTGGTTGAGTTTCCACGCAATTCTGAGACGTTGAAAAAAGTTCTTCTTCCTCTGCCTCAAGTTGTCCAAAATGGTTCTACGCCCAATCGGAGGAATCTCGAAACATGTTCATGCATTCTGGGATCGTGACGAGAAAGGAGGAGGGTGGGTGAGTTTCCAAGCAATTCCGAGACGTTGAAAAAAGTTCGTCTTCTTCTGCCTCAAGTAGTCCCAAATGGTTCAGGGCCCAAACAGAGGAATCTCGAAATAAGTTCATGCATTCTGGAACACTCAAGAGAAATGAGGAAGGTGGGTGATTTTCCACGCAATTCCGAGACGTTGAAAAAAGTTCGTCTCTTTCTGCCTCAAGTAGTCCCAAATGGTTCAGGGCCCAAACAGAGGAATCTCGAAATAAGTTCATGCATTCTGGAATACTCAAGAGAAATGAGGAGGGTGGGTGAGTTTCTACGCAATTCCAAGACGTTGAAAAAAGTTCGTCTTCCTCTGGCTCAAGTTGTCCCATATGGTTCAGGGCCCAAACGGAGGAATCTCGAAACAAGTTCATGCATTTTGGAATACTCAAGAGAAATGAGGAGGGTGGGTGAGTTTCCACGCAATTCCGAGACGTTGAAAAAAGTTCGTCTTCATCTGCCTCAAGTTATCCAAAATGGTTCAGGGCACAAACGAAGGAATCTCGAAACAACTTAATGCATTCTGGAATCCTCAGGATAAATGAGGAGGGTGGGTGAGTTTCCACGCAATTCCAAGACGTTGAAAAAAGTTTGTCTTCTTCTGCCTCAAGTTGTCCAATTTGGTTCAGGGCCCAAACGGAGGAATCTCGAAACAAGTTCATGCATTCTGGAATACTCAAGAGAAATGAGGAGGATGGGTGAGTTTCCACGCAATTCCGAGACGTTGAAAAAAGTTCGTCTTCTACTGCCTCAAGTTGTCCAAAATGGTTCAGGGCCCAAACGAAGGAATCTCGAAACAACTTAATGCATTCCGGAAACCTCACGATAAATGAGGAGGGTGGGTGAGTTTCCACCCAATTCCAAGATGTTGAAAAAAGTTCGTCTTCCTCTGCCTCAAGTTGTCCCAAATGGTTCAGGGCCCAAACGGAGGAATCTCGAAACAAGTTCATGCATTTTGGATTCCTCACGAGAAATGAGGAGGGTGGGTGAGTTTCCACGCAATTCCGAGATGTTGAAAAAAGTTCGTCTTCTTCTGCCTCAAGTTGTCCCATATGGTTCAGGGCCCAGGACGGAGGAATCTCGAAACAAGTTCATGCATTCTGGATTCCTCACGAGAAATGAGGAGGGTGGGTGAGTTTCCACGCAATTCCGAGATGTTGAAAAAAGTTTGTCTTCTTCTGCCTCAAGTTGTCCAAAATGGTTCAAGGCCCAAACGAAGGAATCTCGAAACAACATAATGCATTCTGGAATCCTCACGAGAAATGAGAAGGGTGGTTGAGTTTCCACGCAATTCTGAGACGTTGAAAAAAGTTCTTCTTCCTCTGCCTCAAGTTGTCCAAAATGGTTCTACGCCCAATCGGAGGAATCTCGAAACATGTTCATGCATTCTGGGATCGTGACGAGAAAGGAGGAGGGTGGGTGAGTTTCCAAGCAATTCCGAGACGTTGAAAAAAGTTCGTCTTCTTCTGCCTCAAGTAGTCCCAAATGGTTCAGGGCCCAAACAGAGGAATCTCGAAATAAGTTCATGCATTCTGGAACACTCAAGAGAAATGAGGAAGGTGGGTGATTTTCCACGCAATTCCGAGACGTTGAAAAAAGTTCGTCTCTTTCTGCCTCAAGTAGTCCCAAATGGTTCAGGGCCCAAACAGAGGAATCTCGAAATAAGTTCATGCATTCTGGAATACTCAAGAGAAATGAGGAGGGTGGGTGAGTTTCTACGCAATTCCAAGACGTTGAAAAAAGTTCGTCTTCCTCTGGCTCAAGTTGTCCCATATGGTTCAGGGCCCAAACGGAGGAATCTCGAAACAAGTTCATGCATTTTGGAATACTCAAGAGAAATGAGGAGGGTGGGTGAGTTTCCACGCAATTCTGAGACGTTGAAAAAAGTTCGTGTTCATCTGCCTCAAGTTGTCCAAAATGGTTCTGTGCCCAAACGGAGGAATCTCGAAACATGTTCATGCATTCTGGGATCCTCACGAGAAATGAGGAGGGTGGGAGAGTTTCCAAGCAATTCCGAGACGTTGAAAACAGTTCGACTTCTTCTGCCTCAAGTAGTCCCAAATAGTTAAGGGCCATAACAGAGGAATCTCAAAACAAGTTCGTGCATTCTGGAATACTCAAGAGAAATGAGGAGGGTGGGTGAGTTTCCACGCAATTCTGAGACGTTGAAAAAAGTTCGTCTTCATCTGCCTCAAGTTATCCAAAATGGTTCAGGGCACAAACGAAGGAATCTCGAAACAACTTAATGCATTCTGGAATCCTCAGGATAAATGAGGAGGGTGGGTGAGTTTCCACGCAATTCCAAGACGTTGAAAAAAGTTTGTCTTCTTCTGGCTCAAGTTGTCCAATATGGTTCAGGGCCCAAACGGAGGAATCTCGAAACAAGTTCATGCATTCTAGAATACTCAAGAGAAATGAGGAGGATGGGTGAGTTTCCACGCAATTCCGAGACGTTGAAAAAAGTTCGTCTTCTACTGCCTCAAGTTGTCCAAAATGGTTCAGGGCCCAAACGAAGGAATCTCGAAACAACTTAATGCATTCCGGAAACCTCACGATAAATGAGGAGGGTGGGTGAGTTTCCACCCAATTCCAAGATGTTGAAAAAAGTTCGTCTTCCTCTGCCTCAAGTTGTCCCAAATGGTTCAGGGCCCAAACGGAGGAATCTCGAAACAAGTTCATGCATTTTGGATTCCTCACGAGAAATGAGGAGGGTGGGTGAGTTTCCACGCAATTCCGAGATGTTGAAAAAAGTTCGTCTTCTTCTGCCTCAAGTTGTCCCATATGGTTCAGGGCCCAGGACGGAGGAATCTCGAAACAAGTTCATGCATTCTGGATTCCTCACGAGAAATGAGGAGGGTGGTTGAGTTTCCACGCAATTCTGAGACGTTGAAAAAAGTTCGTGTTCATCTGCCTCAAGTTGTCCAAAATGGTTCTGTGCCCAAACGGAGGAATCTCGAAACATGTTCATGCATTCTGGGATCCTCACGAGAAATGAGGAGGGTGGGAGAGTTTCCAAGCAATTCCGAGACGTTGAAAACAGTTCGACTTCTTCTGCCTCAAGTAGTCCCAAATGGTTAAGGGCCATAACAGAGGAATCTCGAAACAAGTTCGTGCATTCTGGAATACTCAAGAGAAATGAGGAGGGTGGGTGAGTTTCCACGCAATTCTGAGACGTTGAAAAAAGTTCGTCTTCATCTGCCTCAAGTTATCCAAAATGGTTCAGGGCACAAACGAAGGAATCTCGAAACAACTTAATGCATTCTGGAATCCTCAGGATAAATGAGGAGGGTGGGTGAGTTTCCACGCAATTCCAAGACGTTGAAAAAAGTTTGTCTTCTTCTGCCTCAAGTTGTCCAATATGGTTCAGGGCCCAAACGGAGGAATCTCGAAACAAGTTCATGCATTCTGGAATACTCAAGAGAAATGAGGAGGATGGGTGAGTTTCCACGCAATTCCGAGACGTTGAAAAAAGTTCGTCTTCTACTGCCTCAAGTTGTCCAAAATGGTTCAGGGCCCAAACGAAGGAATCTCGAAACAACTTAATGCATTCCGGAAACCTCACGATAAATGAGGAGGGTGGGTGAGTTTCCACCCAATTCCAAGATGTTGAAAAAAGTTCGTCTTCCTCTGCCTCAAGTTGTCCCAAATGGTTCAGGGCCCAAACGGAGGAATCTCGAAACAAGTTCATGCATTTTGGATTCCTCACGAGAAATGAGGAGGGTGGGTGAGTTTCCACGCAATTCCGAGATGTTGAAAAAAGTTCGTCTTCTTCTGCCTCAAGTTGTCCCATATGGTTCAGGGCCCAGACGGAGGAATCTCGAAACAAGTTCATGCATTCTGGATTCCTCACGAGAAATGAGGAGGGTGGGTGAGTTTCCACCCAATTCCGAGATGTTGAAAAAAGTTTGTCTTCTTCTGCCTCAAGTTGTCCACAATGGTTCAGGGCCCAAACGAAGGAATCTCGAAACAACATAATGCATTCTGGAATCCTCACGAGAAATGAGGAGGGTGGTTGAGTTTCCACGCAATTCCGAGACGTTGAAAAAAGTTCTTCTTCCTCTGCCTCAAGTTGCCCAAAATGGTTCTACGCCCAATCGGAGGAATCTCGAAACATGTTCATGCATTCTGGGATCGTGACGAGAAAGGAGGAGGGTGGGTGAGTTTCCAAGCAATTCCGAGACGTTGAAAAAAGTTCGTCTTCTTCTGCCTCAAGTAGTCCCAAATGGTTCAGGGCCCAAACAGAGGAATCTCGAAATAAGTTCATGCATTCTGGAATACTCAAGAGAAATGAGGAGGGTGGGTGAGTTTTTACGAAATTCCAAGACGTTGAAAAAAGTTCGTCTTCTTCTGGCTCAAGTTGTCCCGAATGGTTCAGGGCCCAAACGGAGGAATCTCGAAAGAAGTTCATGCATTCTGGAATACTCAAGAGAAATGAGGAGGGTGGGTGAGTTTCCACGCAATTCCGAGACGTTGAAAAAAGTTCGTCTTCCTCTGCCTCAAGTTGTCGAAAATGGTTCTGGGCCCAAACAGAGGAATCTCGAAATAAGTTCATGCATTCTGGAATACTCAAGAGAAATGAGGAGGGTGGGTGAGTTTCTACGCAATTCCAAGACGTTGAAAAAAGTTCGTCTTCTTCTGGCTCAAGTTGTCCCAAATGGTTCAGGGCCCAAACGGAGGAATCTCGAAACAAGTTCGTGCATTCTGGAATACTCAAGAGAAATGAGGAGGGTGGGTGAGTTTCCACGCAATTCCGAGACGTTGAAAAAAGTTCGTCTTCTTCTGCCTCAAGTAGTCCCAAATGGTTCAGTGCCCAAACAGAGGAATCTCGAAATAAGTTCATGCATTCTGGAATACTCAAGAGAAATGAGGAGGGTGGGTGAGTTTCTACGCAATTCCAAGACGTTGAAAAAAGTTCGTCTTCTTCTGCCTCAAGTTTTCCAAAATGGTTCTGGGCCCAAACGGAGGAATCTCGAAACATGTTCATGCATTCTGGGATCCTCACGAGAAATGAGGAGGGTGGGTGAGTTTCCAAGCAATTCCGAGACGTTGAAAAAAGTTCGTCTTCTTCTGCCTCAAGTTGTCCCAAATGATTCAGGGCCCAAACGGAGGAATCTCGAAACAAGTTCATGCATTCTGGATTCCTCACGAGAAATGAGCAGGGTGGGTGAGTTTCCACACAATTCCGAGATGTTGAAAAAAGTTCGTCTTCTTCTGCCTCAAGTTGTCCAAAATGATTCAGGGCCCAAACGAAGGAATCTCGAAACAACTTAACGCATTCTGGAATCCTCACGAGAAATGAGGAGGGTGGGTGAGTTTCCACGCAATTCCGAGATGTTGAAAAAAGTTTGTCTTCTTCTGCCTCAAGTTGTCCAAAATGGTTCAGGGCCCAAACGAAGGAATCTCGAAACAACATAATGCATTCTGGAATCCTCACGAGAAATGAGGAGGGTGGTTGAGTTTCCACGCAATTCTGAGACGTTGAAAAAAGTTCTTCTTCCTCTGCCTCAAGTTGTCCAAAATGGTTCTACGCCCAATCGGAGGAATCTCGAAACATGTTCATGCATTCTGGGATCGTGACGAGAAAGGAGGAGGGTGGGTGAGTTTCCAAGCAATTCCGAGACGTTGAAAAAAGTTCGTCTTCTTCTGCCTCAAGTAGTCCCAAATGGTTCAGGGCCCAAACAGAGGAATCTCGAAATAAGTTCATGCATTCTGGAACACTCAAGAGAAATGAGGACGGTGGGTGATTTTCCACGCAATTCCGAGACGTTGAAAAAAGTTCGTCTCTTTCTGCCTCAAGTAGTCCCAAATGGTTCAGGGCCCAAACAGAGGAATCTCGAAATAAGTTCATGCATTCTGGAATACTCAAGAGAAATGAGGAGGGTGAGTGAGTTTCTACGCAATTCCAAGACGTTGAAAAAAGTTCGTCTTCCTCTGGCTCAAGTTGTCCCATATGGTTCAGGGCCCAAACGGAGGAATCTCGAAACATAGTTCATGCATTCTGGAATACTCAAGAGAAATGAGGAGGGTGGGTGAGTTTCCACGCAATTCTGAGACGTTGAAAAAAGTTCGTGTTCATCTGCCTCAAGTTGTCCAAAATGGTTCTGTGCCCAAACGGAGGAATCTCGAAACATGTTCATGCATTCTGGGATCCTCACGAGAAATGAGGAGGGTGGGAGAGTTTCCAAGCAATTCCGAGACGTTGAAAACAGTTCGACTTCTTCTGCCTCAAGTAGTCCCAAATGGTGAAGGGCATAACAGAGGAATCTCGAAACAAGTTCGTGCATTCTAGGATCCTCACGAGAAATGAGGAGGGTGGGAGAGTTTCCAAGCAATTCCGAGACGTTGAAAAAAGTTCGTCTTCCTCTGCCTCAAGTTGTCCCAAATGGTTCAGGGCCCAAACGGAGGAATCTCGAAACCGGTTCATGCATTTTGGATTCCTCACGAGAAATGAGGAGGGTGGGTGAGTTTCCACGCAATTCCGAGATGTTGAAAAAAGTTCGTCTTCTTCTGCCTCAAGTTGTCCCATATGGTTTAGGGCCCAGACGGAGGAATCTCGAAACAAGTTCATGCATTCTGGATTCCTCACGAGAAATGAGGAGGGTGGGTGAGTTTCCACGCAATTCCGACATGTTGAAAAAAGTTCGTCTTCTTCTGCCTCAAGTTGTCCAAAATGATTTAAGGCCCAAACGAAGGAATCTCGAAACAACTTAACGCATTCTGGAATCCTCACGAGAAATGAGGAGGGTGGGTGAGTTTCCACGCAATTCCGATATGTTGAAAAATGTTCGTCTTCTTCTGCCTCAAGTTGTCCAAAATGGTTCAGGGCCCAAACGAAGGAATCTCAAAACAACTTAATGCATTTTGGAATCCTCACGAGAAATGAGGAGGGTGGGTGAGTTTCCCCGCAATTCCGAGACGTTGAAAAAAGTTCGTCTTCTTCTGCCTCAAGTTGTCCCAAATGGTTCAGGGCCCAAACGGAGGAATCTCGAAACAACTTAATGCATTCTAGAATCGTCACCATAAATAAGGAGGGTGGGTGACTTTCCACGCAATTCCGAGACGTTGAAAAAAGTTCGTCTTCCTCTGCCTGAAGTTGCCCCAAATGGTTCAGGGCCCAAACGGAGGAATCTCGAAACAAGTTCATGCATTCTGGATTCCTCACGAGAAATGAGGAGGGTGGGTGAGTTTCCACGCAATTCCGAGATGTTGAAAAAAGTTCGTCTTCTTCTCCCTCAAGTTGTCCCATATGGTTCAGGGCCCAGACGGAGGAATCTCGAAACAAGTTCATGCATTCTGGATTCCTCACGAGAAATGAGGAGGGTGGGTGAGTTTCCACGCAATTCCGACATGTTGAAAAAAGTTCGTCTTCTTCTGCCTCAAGTTGTCCAAAATGATTCAGGGCCCAAACGAAGGAATCTCGAAACAACTTAACGCATTCTGGAATCCTCACGAGAAATGAGGAGGGTGGGTGAGTTTCCACGCAATTCCGAGATGTTGAAAAAAGTTTGTCTTCTTCTGCCTCAAGTTGTCCAAAATGGTTCAGGGCCCAAACGAAGGAATCTCGAAACAACATAATGCATTCTGGAATCCTCACGAGAAATGAGGAGGGTGGTTGAGTTTCCACGCAATTCTGAGACGTTGAAAAAAGTTCTTCTTCCTCTGCCTCAAGTTGTCCAAAATGGTTCTACGCCCAATCGGAGGAATCTCGAAACATGTTCATGCATTCTGGGATCGTGACGAGAAAGGAGGAGGGTGGGTGAGTTTCCAAGCAATTCCGAGACGTTGAAAAAAGTTCGTCTTCTTCTGCCTCAAGTAGTCCCAAATGGTTCAGGGCCCAAACAGAGGAATCTCGAAATAAGTTCATGCATTCTGGAACACTCAAGAGAAATGAGGAGGGTGGGTGAGTTTCTACGCAATTCCAAGACGTTGAAAAAAGTTCGTCTTCCTCTGGCTCAAGTTGTCCCATATGGTTCAGGGCCCAAACGGAGGAATCTCGAAACAAGTTCATGCATTTTGGAATACTCAAGAGAAATGAGGAGGGTGGGTGAGTTTCCACGCAATTCTGAGACGTTGAAAAAAGTTCGTGTTCATCTGCCTCAAGTTGTCCAAAATGGTTCTGTGCCCAAACGGAGGAATCTCGAAACATGTTCATGCATTCTGGGATCCTCACGAGAAATGAGGAGGGTGGGAGAGTTTCCAAGCAATTCCGAGACGTTGAAAACAGTTCGACTTCTTCTGCCTCAAGTAGTCCCAAATGGTTAAGGGCCATAACAGAGGAATCTCGAAACAAGTTCGTGCATTCTGGAATACTCAAGAGAAATGAGGAGGGTGGGTGAGTTTCCACGCAATTCTGAGACGTTGAAAAAAGTTCGTCTTCATCTGCCTCAAGTTATCCAAAATGGTTCAGGGCACAAACGAAGGAATCTCGAAACAACTTAATGCATTCTGGAATCCTCAGGATAAATGAGGAGGGTGGGTGAGTTTCCACGCAATTCCAAGACGTTGAAAAAAGTTTGTCTTCTTCTGCCTCAAGTTGTCCAATATGGTTCAGGGCCCAAACGGAGGAATCTCGAAACAAGTTCATGCATTCTGGAATACTCAAGAGAAATGAGGAGGATGGGTGAGTTTCCACGCAATTCCGAGACGTTGAAAAAAGTTCGTCTTCTACTGCCTCAAGTTGTCCAAAATGGTTCAGGGCCCAAACGAAGGAATCTCGAAACAACTTAATGCATTCCGGAAACCTCACGATAAATGAGGAGGGTGGGTGAGTTTCCACCCAATTCCAAGATGTTGAAAAAAGTTCGTCTTCCTCTGCCTCAAGTTGTCCCAAATGGTTCAGGGCCCAAACGGAGGAATCTCGAAACAAGTTCATGCATTTTGGATTCCTCACGAGAAATGAGGAGGGTGGGTGAGTTTCCACGCAATTCCGAGATGTTGAAAAAAGTTCGTCTTCTTCTGCCTCAAGTTGTCCCATATGGTTCAGGGCCCAGGACGGAGGAATCTCGAAACAAGTTCATGCATTCTGGATTCCTCACGAGAAATGAGGAGGGTGGTTGAGTTTCCACGCAATTCTGAGACGTTGAAAAAAGTTCTTCTTCCTCTGCCTCAAGTTGTCCAAAATGGTTCTACGCCCAATCGGAGGAATCTCGAAACATGTTCATGCATTCTGGGATCGTGACGAGAAAGGAGGAGGGTGGGTGAGTTTCCAAGCAATTCCGAGACGTTGAAAAAAGTTCGTCTTCTTCTGCCTCAAGTAGTCCCAAATGGTTCAGGGCCCAAACAGAGGAATCTCGAAATAAGTTCATGCATTCTGGAACACTCAAGAGAAATGAGGAAGGTGGGTGATTTTCCACGCAATTCCGAGACGTTGAAAAAAGTTCGTCTCTTTCTGCCTCAAGTAGTCCCAAATGGTTCAGGGCCCAAACAGAGGAATCTCGAAATAAGTTCATGCATTCTGGAATACTCAAGAGAAATGAGGAGGGTGAGTGAGTTTCTACGCAATTCCAAGACGTTGAAAAAAGTTCGTCTTCCTCTGGCTCAAGTTGTCCCATATGGTTCAGGGCCCAAACGGAGGAATCTCGAAACAAGTTCATGCATTCTGGAATACTCAAGAGAAATGAGGAGGGTGGGTGAGTTTCCACGCAATTCTGAGACGTTGAAAAAAGTTCGTGTTCATCTGCCTCAAGTTGTCCAAAATGGTTCTGTGCCCAAACGGAGGAATCTCGAAACATGTTCATGCATTCTGGGATCCTCACGAGAAATGAGGAGGGTGGGAGAGTTTCCAAGCAATTCCGAGACGTTGAAAACAGTTCGACTTCTTCTGCCTCAAGTAGTCCCAAATGGTGAAGGGCATAACAGAGGAATCTCGAAACAAGTTCGTGCATTCTAGGATCCTCACGAGAAATGAGGAGGGTGGGAGAGTTTCCAAGCAATTCCGAGACGTTGAAAAAAGTTCGTCTTCCTCTGCCTCAAGTTGTCCCAAATGGTTCAGGGCCCAAACGGAGGAATCTCGAAACCGGTTCATGCATTTTGGATTCCTCACGAGAAATGAGGAGGGTGGGTGAGTTTCCACGCAATTCCGAGATGTTGAAAAAAGTTCGTCTTCTTCTGCCTCAAGTTGTCCCATATGGTTTAGGGCCCAGACGGAGGAATCTCGAAACAAGTTCATGCATTCTGGATTCCTCACGAGAAATGAGGAGGGTGGGTGAGTTTCCACGCAATTCCGACATGTTGAAAAAAGTTCGTCTTCTTCTGCCTCAAGTTGTCCAAAATGATTTAGGGCCCAAACGAAGGAATCTCGAAACAACTTAACGCATTCTGGAATCCTCACGAGAAATGAGGAGGGTGGGTGAGTTTCCACGCAATTCCGATATGTTGAAAAATGTTCGTCTTCTTCTGCCTCAAGTTGTCCAAAATGGTTCAGGGCCCAAACGAAGGAATCTCAAAACAACTTAATGCATTTTGGAATCCTCACGAGAAATGAGGAGGGTGGGTGAGTTTCCCCGCAATTCCGAGACGTTGAAAAAAGTTCGTCTTCTTCTGCCTCAAGTTGTCCCAAATGGTTCAGGGCCCAAACGGAGGAATCTCGAAACAACTTAATGCATTCTAGAATCGTCACCATAAATAAGGAGGGTGGGTGACTTTCCACGCAATTCCGAGACGTTGAAAAAAGTTCGTCTTCCTCTGCCTGAAGTTGCCCCAAATGGTTCAGGGCCCAAACGGAGGAATCTCGAAACAAGTTCATGCATTCTGGATTCCTCACGAGAAATGAGGAGGGTGGGTGAGTTTCCACGCAATTCCGAGATGTTGAAAAAAGTTCGTCTTCTTCTGCCTCAAGTTGTCCCATATGGTTCAGGGCCCAGACGGAGGAATCTCGAAACAAGTTCATGCATTCTGGATTCCTCACGAGAAATGAGGAGGGTGGGTGAGTTTCCACGCAATTCCGACATGTTGAAAAAAGTTCGTCTTCTTCTGCCTCAAGTTGTCCAAAATGATTCAGGGCCCAAACGAAGGAATCTCGAAACAACTTAACGCATTCTGGAATCCTCACGAGAAATGAGGAGGGTGGGTGAGTTTCCACGCAATTCCGAGATGTTGAAAAAAGTTTGTCTTCTTCTGCCTCAAGTTGTCCAAAATGGTTCAGGGCCCAAACGAAGGAATCTCGAAACAACATAATGCATTCTGGAATCCTCACGAGAAATGAGGAGGGTGGTTGAGTTTCCACGCAATTCTGAGACGTTGAAAAAAGTTCTTCTTCCTCTGCCTCAAGTTGTCCAAAATGGTTCTACGCCCAATCGGAGGAATCTCGAAACATGTTCATGCATTCTGGGATCGTGACGAGAAAGGAGGAGGGTGGGTGAGTTTCCAAGCAATTCCGAGACGTTGAAAAAAGTTCGTCTTCTTCTGCCTCAAGTAGTCCCAAATGGTTCAGGGCCCAAACAGAGGAATCTCGAAATAAGTTCATGCATTCTGGAATACTCAAGAGAAATTAGGAGGGTGGGTGAGTTTCTACGCAATTCCAAGACGTTGAAAAAAGTTCGTCTTCCTCTGGCTCAAGTTGTCCCATATGGTTCAGGGCCCAAACGGAGGAATCTCGAAACAAGTTCATGCATTCTGGAATACTCAAGAGAAATGAGGAGGGTGGGTGAGTTTCCACGCAATTCTGAGACGTTGAAAAAAGTTCGTGTTCATCTGCCTCAAGTTGTCCAAAATGGTTCTGTGCCCAAACGGAGGAATCTCGAAACATGTTCATGCATTCTGGGATCCTCACGAGAAATGAGGAGGGTGGGAGAGTTTCCAAGCAATTCCGAGACGTTGAAAACAGTTCGACTTCTTCTGCCTCAAGTAGTCCCAAATGGTGAAGGGCCATAACAGAGGAAACTCGAAACAAGTTCGTGCATTCTAGGACCCTCACGAGAAATGAGGAGGGTGGGAGAGTTTCCAAGCAATTCCGAGACGTTGAAAAAAGTTCGTCTTCCTCTGCCTCAAGTTGTCCCAAATGGTTCAGGGCCCAAACGGAGGAATCTCGAAACCGGTTCATGCATTTTGGATTCCTCACGAGAAATGAGGAGGGTGGGTGAGTTTCCACGCAATTCCGAGATGTTGAAAAAAGTTCGTCTTCTTCTGCCTCAAGTTGTCCCATATGGTTTAGGGCCCAGACGGAGGAATCTCGAAACAAGTTCATGCATTCTGGATTCCTCACGAGAAATGAGGAGGGTGGGTGAGTTTCCACGCAATTCCGACATGTTGAAAAAAGTTCGTCTTCTTCTGCCTCAAGTTGTCCAAAATAATTTAGGGCCCAAACGAAGGAATCTCGAAACAACTTAACGCATTCTGGAATCCTCACGAGAAATGAGGAGGGTGGGTGAGTTTCCACGCAATTCCGATATGTTGAAAAAAGTTCGTCTTCTTCTGCCTCAAGTTGTCCAAAATGGTTCAGGGCCCAAACGAAGGAATCTCAAAACAACTTAATGCATTTTGGAATCCTCACGAGAAATGAGGAGGGTGGGTGAGTTTCCTCGCAATTCCGAGACGTTGAAAAAAGTTCGTCTTCTTCTGCCTCAAGTTGTCCCAAATGGTTCAGGGCCCAAACGGAGGAATCTCGAAACAACTTAATGCATTCTAGAATCGTCACCATAAATAAGGAGGGTGGGTGACTTTCCACGCAATTCCGAGATGTTGAAAAAAGTTCGTCTTCCTCTGCCTGAAGTTGCCCCAAATGGTTCAGGGCCCAAACGGAGGAATCTCGAAACAAGTTCATGCATTCTGGATTCCTCACGAGAAATGAGGAGGGTGGGTGAGTTTCCACGCAATTCCGAGATGTTGAAAAAAGTTCGTCTTCTTCTGCCTCAAGTTGTCCCATATGGTTCAGGGCCCAGACGGTGGAATCTCGAAACAAGTTCATGCATTCTGGATTCCTCACGAGAAATGAGGAGGGTGGGTGAGTTTCCACGCAATTCCGACATGTTGAAAAAAGTTCGTCTTCTTCTGCCTCAAGTTGTCCAAAATGATTCAGGGCCCAAACGAAGGTATCTCGAAACAACTTAACGCATTCTGGAATCCTCACGAGAAATGAGGAGGGTGGGTGAGTTTCCACGCAATTCCGATATGTTCAAAAAAGTTCGTCTTCTTCTGCCTCAAGTTGTCCAAAATGGTTCAGGGCCCAAACGAAGGAATCTCAAAACAACTTAATGCATTCTGGAATCCTCACGAGAAATGAGGAGGGTTGGTGAGTTTCCCCGCAATTCCGAGACGTTGAAAAAAGTTCGTCTTCTTCTGCCTCAAGTTGTCCCAAATGGTTCAGGGCCCAAACGGAGGAATCTCGAAACAACTTAATGCATTCTAGAATCGTCACCATAAATGAGGAGGGTGGGTGAGTTTCCACGCAATTCCGAGACGTTGAAAAAAGTTCGTCTTCCTCTGCCTGAAGTTGCCCCAAATGGTTCAGGGCCCAAACGGAGGAATCTCGAAACAAGTTCATGCATTCTGGATTCCTCACGAGAAATGAGGAGGGTGGGTGAGTTTCCACGCAATTCCGAGATGTTGAAAAAAGTTCGTCTTCTTCTGCCTCAAGTTGTCCCATATGGTTCAGGGCCCAGACGGAGGAATCTCGAAACAAGTTCATGCATTCTGGATTCCTCACGAGAAATGAGGAGGGTGGGTGAGTTTCCACGCAATTCCGACATGTTGAAAAAAGTTCGTCTTCTTCTGCCTCAAGTTGTCCAAAATGATTCAGGGCCCAAACGAAGGAATCTCGAAACAACTTAACGCATTTTGGAATCCTCACGAGAAATGAGGAGGGTGGGTGAGTTTCCACGCAATTCCGATATGTTGAAAAAAGTTCGTCTTCTTCTGCCTCAAGTTGTCCAAAATGGTTCAGGGCCCAAACGAAGGAATCTCAAAACAACTTAATGCATTCTGGAATCCTCACGAGAAATGAGGAGGGTGGGTGAGTTTCCCCGCAATTCCGAGACGTTGAAAAAAGTTCGTCTTCTTCTGCCTCAAGTTGTCCCAAATGGTTCAGGGCCCAAACGGAGGAATCTCGAAACAACTTAATGCATTCTAGAATCGTCACCATAAATGAGGAGGGTGGGTGAGTTTCCACGCAATTCCGAGACGTTGAAAAAAGTTCGTCTTCCTCTGCCTGAAGTGTCCCCAAATGGTTCAGGGCCCAAACGGAGGAATCTCGAAACAAGTTCATGCATTCTGGATTCCTCACAAGAAATGAGGAGGGTGGGTGAGTTTCCACACAATTCCGAGATGTTGAAAAAAGTTTGTCTTCCTCTGCCTCAAGTTGTCCCATATGGTTCAGGGCCCAAACGGAGGAATCTCGAAACAAGTTCATGCATTCTGGAATACTTAAGAGAAATGAGGAGGGTGGGTGAGTTTCTACGCAATTCCCAGACGTTGAAAAAAGTTCGTCTTCTTCTGCCTCAAGTTATCCCATATGGTTCAGGGCCCAAACGGAGGAATCTCGAAACAAGTTCATGCATTCTGGAATACTCAAGAGAAATGAGGAGGGTGGGTGAGTTTCCACGCAATTCCGAGACGTTGAAAAAAGTTCGTCTTCCTCTGCCTCAAGTTGTCGAAAATGGTTCTGGGCCCAAACGGAGGAATCTCGAAAGATGTTCATGGATTCTGGGATCGTCACGAGAAATGAGGATGGTGGGAGAGTTTCCAAGCAATTCAGAGACGTTGAAAAAAGTTCGACTTCTTCTGCATCAAGTAGTCCCATATGGTTCAGGGCCCAAACAGAGGAATCTCGAAACAAGTTCATGCATTCTGGAATAGTCAAGATAAATGAGGAGGGTGGGTGAGTTTCCACGCAATTCCGAGACGTTGAAAAAAGTTCGTCTTCCTCTGCCTCAAGTTGTCCCAAATGGTTCAGGACCCAAACGTAGGAATCTCGAAACAACTTAATGCATTCTGGAATCCTCATGATAAATGAGGAGGGTGGGTGAGTTTCCACGCAATTCCGAGACGTTGAAAAAAGTTCGTCTTCCTCTGCCTTAAGTTGTCCCAAATGGTTCAAGGCCCAAACGGAGGAATCTCGAAACAACTTAATGCATTCTGGAATCCTCACGATAAATGATGAGGGTGGGTGAGATTCCACGCAATTCCGAGACGTTGAAAAAAGTTCGTCTTCCTCTGCCTTAGGTTGTCCCAAATGGTTCAGGGCCCAATCGGAGGAATCTCGAAAAAAGTTCATGCATTCTGGATTCCTCAAGAGAAATGAGGAGGGTGGTTGAGTTTCCAAATAATTCCGAGACGTTGAAAAAAGTTCGTCTTCCTCTGCCTAAAGTTGTCCAAAATGGTTCTGGGCCCAAACGGAGGAATCTCGAAACATGTTCATGCATTCTGGGATCGTCACGAGAAACGAGGAGGGTGGGTGAGTATCCAAGCAATTCCGAGACGTTGAAAAAAGTTCGTCTTCTTCTTCCTCAAGTAGTCTCAAATGGTTCAGGGCCCAAACAGAGGAATCTCGAAATAAGTTCATGCATTCTGGAATACTCAAGAGAAATGAGGAGGGTGGGTGAGTTTCTACGCAATTCCAAGACGTTGAAAATAGTTCGTCTTCCTCTGGCTCAAGTTGTCCCATATGGTTCAGGGCCCAAACGGAGGAATCTCGAAACAAGCTCAAGCATTCTGGAATACTCAAGAGAAATGAGGAGGGTGGGTGAGTTTCCACGCAATTCTGAGACGTGGAAAAAGTTCGTGTTCATCTGCCACATGTTGTCCAAAATGGTTCTGTGCCCAAACGGAGGAATCTCGAAACATGTTCATGCATTCTGGGATGCTCACGAGAAATGAGGAGGGTGGGAGAGTTTCCAAGCAATTCCGAGACGTTGAAAAAATTTCGACTTCTTCTGCATCAAGTAGTCCCATATGGTTCAGGGCCCAAATAGAGGAATCTCGAAACAAGTTCATGCATTCTGGAATACTCAAGATAAATGAGGAGGGTGGGTGAGTTTCCACGCAATTCCAAGACGTTGAAAAAAGTTCGTCTTCCTCTGCCTCAAGTTGTCCCAAATGGTTCAGGACCCAAACGGAGGAATCTCGAAACAACTTAATGCATTCTGGAATCCTCATGATAAATGAGGAGGGTGGGTGAGTTTCCACGCAATTCCGAGACGTTGAAAAAAGTTCGTCTTCCTCTGCCTTAAGTTGTCCCAAATGGTTCAGGGCCCAAACGGAGGAATCTCGAAACAACTTAATGCATTCTGGAATCCTCACGATAAATGAGGAGGGTGGGTGAGATTCCACGCAATTCCGAGACGTTGAAAAAAGTTCGTCTTCCTCTGCCTTAGGTTGTCCCAAATGGTTCAGGGCCCAAACGGAGGAATCTCGAAAAAAGTTCATGCATTCTGGATTCCTCAAGAGAAATGAGGAGGGTGGTTGAGTTTCCAAATAATTCCGAGACGTTGAAAAAAGTTCGTCTTCCTCTGCCTCAAGTTGTCCAAAATGGTTCTGGGCCCAAACGGAGGAATCTCGAAACATGTTCATGCATTTTGGGATCGTCACGAGAAACGAGGAGGGTGGGTGAGTTTCCAAGCAATTCCGAGACGTTGAAAAAAGTTCGTCTTCTTCTTCCTCAAGTAGTCCCAAATGGTTCAGGGCCCAAACAGAGGAATCTCGAAATAAGTTCATGCATTCTGGAATACTCAAGAGAAATGAGGAGGGTGGGTGAGTTTCTACGCAATTCCAAGACGTTGAAAAAAGTTCGTCTTCCTCTGGCTCAAGTTGTCCCATATGGTTCAGGGCCCAAACGGAGGAATCTCAAAACAAGCTCAAGCATTCTGGAATACTCAAGAGAAATGAGGAGGGTGGGTGAGTTTCCACGCAATTCTGAGACGTTGAAAAAAGTTCGTGTCCATCTGCCTCATGTTGTCCAAAATGGTTGATGAGGACATAGGAGGCGGCATGACCAAGGCAACAAACTTGGAGGAAATACAAGGTCTTGGAGATCCAATGACAAGAGCAAGAACTAAAAAGGCTCCAGATTGAAGACCTTGAAGAATAAGCCCCAATGGATATGCATGGAGGCTTCATTGGGCCTTAGCCCAAATTCTGCATTTAGTTTCATTTTCTTACATTTAGTTAAACTTTTGTAATAAGGCTTATTGGGCTTGTTTATTGGGCTTTATGTGTAAGCATATTAGGTTAAACTTAATATGGATGTTGTCCATATAAGGGAAGACCATAGCATTTGTAACGGCAGATTTGAATTGAGATTTCAACCATTTTGGTGAGAGACAAGTTCTCTAGGGTTCTTTTGAGAATCTCCGAACTTATCAAGGGTTTTGATCCTTGTGGCGTTCTTGGGCTTATCGATTCTTTGGAATTGTGGCGCCTACCCAAACTGTAGTTTCGTGTTGAATTTGTTCGTTCCGTATCTCTAGTTTCCCTTAACCTTTTTCGGTGTTTAATTAGTGAAAATCGTAGTTCAGAACGTCCTCTTTCTGTTCGTTTTGGAAGCGCTCAAATCCGAGGTCTATATCGCGAGATACATTCCGATCTTTTACGACGCGTCAGAGGCTGTTCTGGTGCGAAAATTCCATCCTAGTTGATCCGATCATCCGTTTCCTTCGGAAATCACATCATTTGGTATCAGAGCCAGGTTCTAGGATTGGAATTGGGTTATATTTTCTTGATTGCTTACATCCCGATCTGGTAACCCTAATCCCTAAATTTGTGTTTTTGATTTTTGAATTGTGCAATTCTGTTTTAGCCGTCGTTCTTCGTTCTTAGTTTGTCTTTCAATCTTCTGGTTGTCTTTCCTGTCAATTTCTTGTTCAGTTCACATATTTCTGCACTTTGTTCTTGGTGTTCATCCCTTGTTCATCATTGTTCTTCAATTTTAATCCTTTTGATTCGTGTTTCTTGAGTGTTGTGTTGTTAGTGTGTTAAGTAATAGCTCATTTTGTAGGGAATTCTATCTAATTTCATTCTGAATTAGTAGAATTTCAAAGTTTGATCCCAAAATCACAAATTCCTCTTTGTAAAAAAAAAAAAGAAAAAAAAAAGAATCAGGTGTTATTAAAAAAAAAAGAAAAAAAATCAGTTGTGATTAAAAAAAAAAAAAAGAATCAGCTGTTATAAAAAAAAAAAAGGGGAAAAAAAATGCTATACAGCACCTTGGTATTCAATTACACACACTACTATGTGTGAATCTTTTCCAAAGTGTCTTCCTTGAATAATTCCTCCAAATTGTTTTTTTTGTTTTGGATTTTCTTTGTCTTTGTCTTCTTTGAGTCCAAAGTGTTCTTGAATAGTTCCTCCAAATTGATTTGAATTTTCTGTCTTGTCTTCTTTCACATCTTTTCCAAATTGTATTGTGAGTCACCCGCCAATTCCTAAGTTTGGGATTCTACTCTTGGGTGTTCTTGGAGATTCTGTTAAGAACTTAAAGGGGGCTATTGAGTGGTAAAAGGCAAGAGAGAACACTACACAAAAGCCTTATAGTGAGCAACAAACACGAGTGATACATTTTTAAGAGTGTAAACACGTGAGCGAGTGGTAAGGTCCTATTACTTTTGTTCTTTTCCTTGAATTATGGCAGGTGCAGGTGGTGAAGACGTTCCTCCTCCTATAGGAGATAACAGATTGCTAATTGAAGCAATTACAACTCAAATGCAAAGGATGATGAGAGAACACACAGAGGAGTTATATGAGAGAATTGAGAGAATAGAAAATCAGAGGAATCAGGATGAAGATAGACAGAGAGGGAGGGATGAAAGAAGGAGAAGAAGAGATCATGAGAATGATGCTAGAGAGGATAGAATTAAGGGAGTGAAGCTTAATATACCATCCTTCAAGGGAAAAAGTGATCCGGAAGCCTATTTAGAGTGGGAACTGAAGATTGAGCACTTGTTTGCATGTCACAATTATAGTGAAGAGAAGAAAATGAAGGTGGCAGCCATGGAGTTTAGTGATTATGCTCTCATTTGGTGGGACCAATTGCAAAGGGAGAGGGCGAGATATGAAGAACCATTGGTGGATAGTTGGGTGGAGATGAAAAGGCTAATGAGAAGAAGATATGTTCCTTCCCATTATCATCGAGACCTTCACAACAAACTTCAAAGACTCACACAAGGTAACAAGAGTGTAGATGAGTATTTTAAAGAGATGGAGGTGTCCTTGATTAGAGCAAATATTAGTGAAGAGCGAGAGGCTACTATGGCACGTTTCTTGCATGGGCTGAATAATGACATAAGGGATGTTGTGGAGTTGCAAAATTATGTGGAGTTGGAGGATTTGGTGCAACAAGCTAGTAAGGTAGAACAACAACTCAAGAGAAAGGGTGTCATGAGAAAAAACTATTCAAATTTTTATTCTTCAAGTTGGAAGGATAGAAATAAGAAGGAGGGAGGTACATCATCAAGCAATCCCACTGCCACACCTCAAAGGACTCAAACTAAATCCAATGAGGTCCCTAAAAAGACAAGGAGTAGTGAAATAAAATGCTTCAAGTGTTTGGGGAGAGGTCACATAGCTTCTGAATGTCCAACTAAGAAGACTATGTTACTTAAAGAAGATGGAGAGCTTACTAGTGATTCTTCTTCAGATTCTACTTCGCAAGATTCTGCTTCTTCAGATTCTACTTCACAAGATGATATTGAAGAAATAATTCCAGAAGGAGATCTGTTTATGGTAAGAAGGATGTTGGGTAGCCAAGCAAAAGACATGGATGAAAGTCAAAGAGAGAACGTCTTTCATACTAGATGCCTTATCCAAGAAAAGGTATGTTCTCTAATTATTGATGGAGGGAGTTGTACCAATGTTGCAAGTGCTAGAATGGTGTCTAAATTGGGCATGGAAACCAAACCTCACCCACTGCCATACAAGCTTCAATGGCTTAGTGAGGATGGTGAAGTGACTGTAAGCAAACAAGTGGAGGTGAACTTCTCCATAGGGAAGTATGATGATACAGTTTTATGTGATGTGGTACCAATGGAGGCTTGTCATTTACTACTTGGGAGACCTTGGCAATATGCTAAGAAAGCTATGCATAATGGATACACCAACAAGTTCTCTTTTGTACATAAAGAACGCAAGATTATTCTTGCATCCTTGACACCAAGAGAAGTTAGTGAGGATAATCTAAAAATGAGAGAAAAAAGAAAGCAAGAGAGAAAAGAGAGTGGAAGAGAGCAAGAAAAAAAAGGAGAGGAAAAGAGAAAAGCACCAAACTTGCTTATAAAAGAAAAAGATGTGAAAAAGGCAATGCATTTGAAAAAGCCAATGCTTTTGCTTTTGAGTAAAGAGAATAATTTTACAGGTCCAAGTCTTACTAATTGTCTTCCAAATGAGGTTTCTGACTTGTTGCAGGAATTTAAAGATGTTCTTCCTAAAGAGGTTGATGATGCAATCCACATTGCAGATTTGTTCTTCAAGGAAGTGCATAAAGACGGAGATGAGGATTGCAATTTGAGGACAAATTCTTCAAAAGAAGGAGGGAATGATGAGGACATAGGAGGCGGCATGACCAAGGCAACAAACTTGGAGGAAATACAAGGTCTTGGAGATCCAATGACAAGAGCAAGAACTAAAAAGGCTCCAGATTGAAGACCTTGAAGAATAAGCCCCAATGGATATGCATGGAGGCTTCATTGGGCCTTAGCCCAAATTCTGCATTTAGTTTCATTTTCTTACATTTAGTTAAACTTTTGTAATAAGGCTTATTGGGCTTGTTTATTGGGCTTTATGTGTAAGCATATTAGGTTAAACTTAATATGGATGTTGTCCATATAAGGGAAGACCATAGCATTTGTAACGGCAGATTTGAATTGAGATTTCAACCATTTTGGTGAGAGACAAGTTCTCTAGGGTTCTTTTGAGAATCTCCGAACTTATCAAGGGTTTTGATCCTTGTGGCGTTCTTGGGCTTATCGATTCTTTGGAATTGTGGCGCCTACCCAAACTGTAGTTTCGTGTTGAATTTGTTCGTTCCGTATCTCTAGTTTCCCTTAACCTTTTTCGGTGTTTAATTAGTGAAAATCGTAGTTCAGAACGTCCTCTTTCTGTTCGTTTTGGAAGCGCTCAAATCCGAGGTCTATATCGCGAGATACATTCCGATCTTTTACGACGCGTCAGAGGCTGTTCTGGTGCGAAAATTCCATCCTAGTTGATCCGATCATCCGTTTCCTTCGGAAATCACATCAATGGTTCTGTGCCCAAACGGAGGAATCTCGAAACATGTTCATGCATTCTGGGATCCTCACGAGAAATGAGGAGGGTGGGAGAGTTTCCAAGCAATTCCGAGACGTTGAAAACAGTTCGTCTTCTTCTGCCTCAAGTAGTCCCAAATGGTTAAGGGCCAAAACAGAGGAATCTCGAAACAAGTTCGTGCATTCTGGAATACTCAAGAGAAATGAGGAGGGTGGGTGAGTTTCCACGCAATTCTGAGACATTGAAAAAAGTTCGTCTTCATCTGCCTCAAGTTGTCCGAAATGGTTCAGGGCCCAAACGAAGGAATCTCGAAACAACTTAATTCATTCTGGAATCCTCACGATAAATGAGGAGGGTGGGTGAGTTTCCACGCAATTCCGAGACGTTGAAAAAAGTTCGTCTTCCTCTGCCTCAAGTTGTCCCATATGGTTCAGGGCCCAAACGAAGGAATCTCAAAACAAGTTCATGCATTCTGGATTCCTCACGAGAAATGAGGAGGGTGGGTGAGTTTCCACGCAATTCCGAGATGTTGAAAAAAGTTCGTCTTCTTCTGCCTCAAGTTGTCCAAAATGGTTCAGGGCCCAAATGAAGGAATCTCGAAACAACTTTATGCATTCTGGAATACTCACGATAAATGAGGAGGGTGGGTGAGTTTCCACGCAATTCCGAGACGTTGAAAAAAGTTCGTCTTCCTCTGCCTCAAGTTGTCCCAAATGGTTCAGGACCCAAACGTAGGAATCTCGAAACAACTTAATGCATTCTGGAATCCTCATGATAAATGAGGAGGGTGGGTGAGTTTCCACGCAATTCCGAGACGTTGAAAAAAGTTCGTCTTCCTCTGCCTTAAGTTGTCCCAAATGGTTCAAGGCCCAAACGGAGGAATCTCGAAACAACTTAATGCATTCTGGAATCCTCACGATAAATGATGAGGGTGGGTGAGATTCCACGCAATTCCGAGACGTTGAAAAAAGTTCGTCTTCCTCTGCCTTAGGTTGTCCCAAATGGTTCAGGGCCCAATCGGAGGAATCTCGAAAAAAGTTCATGCATTCTGGATTCCTCAAGAGAAATGAGGAGGGTGGTTGAGTTTCCAAATAATTCCGAGACGTTGAAAAAAGTTCGTCTTCCTCTGCCTAAAGTTGTCCAAAATGGTTCTGGGCCCAAACGGAGGAATCTCGAAACATGTTCATGCATTCTGGGATCGTCACGAGAAACGAGGAGGGTGGGTGAGTATCCAAGCAATTCCGAGACGTTGAAAAAAGTTCGTCTTCTTCTTCCTCAAGTAGTCTCAAATGGTTCAGGGCCCAAACAGAGGAATCTCGAAATAAGTTCATGCATTCTGGAATACTCAAGAGAAATGAGGAGGGTGGGTGAGTTTCTACGCAATTCCAAGACGTTGAAAATAGTTCGTCTTCCTCTGGCTCAAGTTGTCCCATATGGTTCAGGGCCCAAACGGAGGAATCTCGAAACAAGCTCAAGCATTCTGGAATACTCAAGAGAAATGAGGAGGGTGGGTGAGTTTCCACGCAATTCTGAGACGTGGAAAAAGTTCGTGTTCATCTGCCACATGTTGTCCAAAATGGTTCTGTGCCCAAACGGAGGAATCTCGAAACATGTTCATGCATTCTGGGATGCTCACGAGAAATGAGGAGGGTGGGAGAGTTTCCAAGCAATTCCGAGACGTTGAAAAAATTTCGACTTCTTCTGCATCAAGTAGTCCCATATGGTTCAGGGCCCAAATAGAGGAATCTCGAAACAAGTTCATGCATTCTGGAATACTCAAGATAAATGAGGAGGGTGGGTGAGTTTCCACGCAATTCCAAGACGTTGAAAAAAGTTCGTCTTCCTCTGCCTCAAGTTGTCCCAAATGGTTCAGGACCCAAACGGAGGAATCTCGAAACAACTTAATGCATTCTGGAATCCTCATGATAAATGAGGAGGGTGGGTGAGTTTCCACGCAATTCCGAGACGTTGAAAAAAGTTCGTCTTCCTCTGCCTTAAGTTGTCCCAAATGGTTCAGGGCCCAAACGGAGGAATCTCGAAACAACTTAATGCATTCTGGAATCCTCACGATAAATGAGGAGGGTGGGTGAGATTCCACGCAATTCCGAGACGTTGAAAAAAGTTCGTCTTCCTCTGCCTTAGGTTGTCCCAAATGGTTCAGGGCCCAAACGGAGGAATCTCGAAAAAAGTTCATGCATTCTGGATTCCTCAAGAGAAATGAGGAGGGTGGTTGAGTTTCCAAATAATTCCGAGACGTTGAAAAAAGTTCGTCTTCCTCTGCCTCAAGTTGTCCAAAATGGTTCTGGGCCCAAACGGAGGAATCTCGAAACATGTTCATGCATTTTGGGATCGTCACGAGAAACGAGGAGGGTGGGTGAGTTTCCAAGCAATTCCGAGACGTTGAAAAAAGTTCGTCTTCTTCTTCCTCAAGTAGTCCCAAATGGTTCAGGGCCCAAACAGAGGAATCTCGAAATAAGTTCATGCATTCTGGAATACTCAAGAGAAATGAGGAGGGTGGGTGAGTTTCTACGCAATTCCAAGACGTTGAAAAAAGTTCGTCTTCCTCTGGCTCAAGTTGTCCCATATGGTTCAGGGCCCAAACGGAGGAATCTCAAAACAAGCTCAAGCATTCTGGAATACTCAAGAGAAATGAGGAGGGTGGGTGAGTTTCCACGCAATTCTGAGACGTTGAAAAAAGTTCGTGTCCATCTGCCTCATGTTGTCCAAAATGGTTCTGTGCCCAAACGGAGGAATCTCGAAACATGTTCATGCATTCTGGGATCCTCACGAGAAATGAGGAGGGTGGGAGAGTTTCCAAGCAATTCCGAGACGTTGAAAACAGTTCGTCTTCTTCTGCCTCAAGTAGTCCCAAATGGTTAAGGGCCAAAACAGAGGAATCTCGAAACAAGTTCGTGCATTCTGGAATACTCAAGAGAAATGAGGAGGGTGGGTGAGTTTCCACGCAATTCTGAGACATTGAAAAAAGTTCGTCTTCATCTGCCTCAAGTTGTCCGAAATGGTTCAGGGCCCAAACGAAGGAATCTCGAAACAACTTAATTCATTCTGGAATCCTCACGATAAATGAGGAGGGTGGGTGAGTTTCCACGCAATTCCGAGACGTTGAAAAAAGTTCGTCTTCCTCTGCCTCAAGTTGTCCCATATGGTTCAGGGCCCAAACGAAGGAATCTCAAAACAAGTTCATGCATTCTGGATTCCTCACGAGAAATGAGGAGGGTGGGTGAGTTTCCACGCAATTCCGAGATGTTGAAAAAAGTTCGTCTTCTTCTGCCTCAAGTTGTCCAAAATGGTTCAGGGCCCAAATGAAGGAATCTCGAAACAACTTTATGCATTCTGGAATACTCACGATAAATGAGGAGGGTGGGTGAGTTTCCACGCAATTCCGAGACGTTGAAAAAAGTTCGTCTTCCTTTGCCTCAAGTTGTCCCAAATGGTTGAGGACCCAAACGGAGGAATCTCGAAACAACTTAATGCATTCTGGAATCCTCATGGTAAATGAGCAGGGTGGGTGAGTTTCCACGCAATTCCGAGACGTTGAAAAAAGTTCGTCTTCCTCTGCCTCAAGTTGTCCCAAATGGTTCAGGGCCCAAACGGAGGAATCTCGAAACAACTTAATGCATTCTGGAATCCTCACGATAAATGAGGAGGGTGGGTGAGATTCCACGCAATTCCGAGACGTTGAAAAAAGTTCGTCATCCTCTGCCTTAGGTTGTCCCAAATTGCTCAGGGCCCAAACGGAGGAATCTTGAAAAAAGTTCATGCATTCTGGATTCCTCACGAGAAATGAGGAGGGTGGGTGAGTTTCCACGCAATTCCGAGATGTTGAAAAAAGTTCGTCTTCCTCTGCCTCAAGTTGTCCCATATGGTTCAGGGCCCAAACGGAGGAATCTCGAAACAAGTTCATGCATCCTGGAATACTCAAGAGAAATGAGGAGGGTGGTTGAGTTTCCAAATAATTCCGAGACGTTGAAAAAAGTTCGTCTTCCTCTACCTCAAGTTGTCCAAAATGGTTCTGGGCCCAAACGGAGGAATCTCGAAATATGTTCATGCATTCTGGGATCGTCACGAGAAACGAGGAGGGTGGGTGAATTTCCAAGCAATTCCGAGACGTTGAAAAAAGTTCGTCTTCTTCTTCCTCAAGTAGTCCCAAATGGTTCAGGGCCCAAACAGAGTAATCTCGAAATAAGTTCATGCATTCTGGAATACTCAAGAGAAATGAGGAGGGTGGGTGAGTTTCGACGCAATTCCAAGACGTTGAAAAAAGTTCGTCTTCCTTTGGCTCAAGTTGTCCCATATAGTTCAGGGCCCAAACGGAGGAATCTCGAAACAAGTTCATGCATTCTGGAAAACTCAAGAGTAATGAGGTGGGTGGGTGAGTTTCCACGCAATTCTGAGACGTTGAAAAAAGTTCGTGTTCATCTGCCTCAAGTTGTCCAAAATGGTTCTGTGCCCAAACGGAGGAATCTCGAAACATGTTCATGCATTCTGGGATCCTCACGAGAAATGAGGACGGTGGGAGTGTTTCCAAGCAATTCCGAGACGTTGAAAACAGTTCGTCTTCTTCATCCTCAAGTAGTCCCAAATGGTTAAGGGCCAAAACAGAGGAATCTCGAAACAAGTTCGTGCATTCTGGAATACTCAAGAGAAATGAGGAGGGTGGGTGAGTTTCCACGCAATTCGGAGACGTTGAAAAAAGTTCGTCTTCATCTGCCTCAAGTTGTCCAAAATGGTTCAGGGCCCAAACGGAAGAATCTCGAAACAACTTAATGCATTCTGGAATCCTCACGATAAATCAGGAGGGTGGGTGAGTTTCCACGCAATTCCGAGACGTTGAAAAAAGTTCGTCTTCCTCTGCCTCAAGTTGTCCCAAATGGTTCAGGGCCCAAACGGAGGAATCTCGAAACAAGTTCATGCATTTTGGATTCCTCACGAGAAATGAGGAGGGTGGGTGAGTTTCCACGCAATTCCGAGACGTTGAAAAAAGTTCGTCTTCTTCTGTCTCAAGTTGTCCCATATGGTCCAGGGCCCAAACGGAGGAATCTCGAAACAAGTTCATGCATTCTGGAATACTCAAGAGAAATGTGGATGGTGGATGAGTTTCCACGCAATTCCGAGACGTTGAAAAAAGTTCTTCTTCTACTGCCTCAAGTTGTCCAAAATGGTTCAGGGCCCAAACGGAAGAATCTCGAAACAACTTAATGCATTCTGGAATCCTCACGATAAATCAGGAGGGTGGGTGAGTTTCCGCGCAATTCCGAGACGTTGAAAAAAGTTCGTCTTCCTCTGCCTTAAGTTGTCCCAAATGGTTCAGGGCGAATACGGAGGAATCTTGAAACAAGTTCATGAATTCTGGAATACTCAAGAGAAATGAGGAGGGTGGGTGAGTTTCTACGCAATTCCCAAACGTTGAAAAAAGTTCGTCTTCATCTGCCTCAAGTTGTCCAAAATGGTTCTGGGCCCAAACGGAGGAATCTCGAAACATGTTCATGCATTCTGGGATCCTCACGAGAAATGAGGAGGGTGGGTGAGTTTCCACGCAATTCCGAGACGTTGAAAAAAGTTCGTCTTCTTCTGCCTCAAGTTGTCCAATATGGTTCAGGGCCCAAACGGAGGAATCTCGAAACACGTTCATGCATTCTGGAATACTCAAGAGAAATGAGGAGGATGGGTGAGTTTCCACGCAATTCCGAGACGTTGAAAAAAGTTCGTCTTCTACTGCCTCAAGTTGTCCAAAATGGTTCAGGGCCCAAACGAAGGAATCTCGAAACAACTTAATGCATTCCGGAAACCTCACGATAAATGTGGAGGGTGGGTGAGTTTCCACCCAATTCCAAGATGTTGAAAAAAGTTCGTCTTCCTCTGCCTCAAGTTGTCCCAAATGGTTCAGGGCCCAAACGGAGGAATCTCGAAACAAGTTCATGCATTCTGGATTCCTCACGAGAAATGAGGAGGGTGGGTTAGTTTCCACGCAATTCCGAGATGTTGAAAAAAGTTCGTCTTCTTCTGCCTCAAGTTGTCCAAAATGGTTCAGGGCCCAAACGAAGGAATCTCGAAACAACTTAATGCATTCTGGAATCCCCACAAGAAATGAGGAGGGTGGGTGAGTTTCCACGCAATTCCGAGACGTTGAAAAAAGTTCGTCTTCATCTGCCTCAAGTTGTCCCATATGGTTCAGGGCCCAAACGGAGGAATCTCGAAACAAGTTCATGCATTTTGGAATCCTCACGAGAAATGAGGGGGGTGAGTGAGTTTCGACGCAATTCCGAGTCGTTGAAAAAAGTTCGTCTTCATCTGCCTCAAGTTGTCCAAAATGGTTCTGGGCCCAAACGGAGGAATCTCGAAACATGTTCATGCATTCTGGGATCGTCACGAGAAATGAGGAGGGTGGGTGAGTTTCCAAGCAATTCCGAGACGTTGAAAAAAGTTCGTCTTCTTCTGCCTCAAGTAGTCCCAAATGGTTCAGAGCCAAAACAGAGGAATCTCGAAACAAGTTCATGCATTCTGGAATACTCCAGAGAAATGAGGAGGGTGGGTGAGTCTCTACGCAATTCCGAGACGTTGAAAAAAGTTCGTCTTCTACTGCCTCAAGTTGTCCTAAATGGTTCAGGGCCCAAATGAAGGAATCTCGAAACAACTTAATGCATTCTGGAATCCTCACGATAAATGAGGAAGGTGGGTGAGTTTCCACGCAATTCCGAGACGTTGAAAAAAGTTCGTCTTCCTCTGCCTGAAGTTGTCCCAAATGGTTCAGGGCCCAAACGGAGGAATCTCGAAACAAGTTCATGCATTCTGAAATACTCAAGAGAAATGAGGAGGGTGGGTGAGTTTCCACGCAATTCCGAGACGTTGAAAAAAGTTCGTCTTCATCTGCCTCAAGTTGTCCAAAATGGTTCTGGGCCCAAACGGAGGAATCTCGAAACATGTTCATGCATTCTGGGATCGTCACGAGAAATGAGGAGGGTGGGTGAGTTTCCAAGCAATTCCGAGACGTTGAAAAAAGTTCGTCTTCTTCTGCCTCAAGTAGTCCCATATGGTTCAGGGCCCAAACGGAGGAATCTCGAAACAAGTTCATGCATTCTGGAATACTCAAGAGAAATAAGGAGGGTGGGTGAGTTTCCACGCAATTCCAAGACGTTGAAAAAAGTTTGTCTTCTTCTGCCTCAAGTTGTCCCATATGGTTCAGGGCGCAAACGGAGGAATCTCGAAACAAGTTCATGCATTCTGGAATACTCAAGAGAAATGAGGAGGGTGGGTGAGTTTCCACGCAATTCTGAGACGTTGAAAAAAGTTCTTCTTCATCTGCCTCAAGTTGTCCAAAATGGTTCTGGGCCCAAACGGAGGAATCTCGAAACATGTTCATGCATTCTGGGATCGTCACGAGAAATGAGGTGGGTGGGTGAGTTTCCAAGCAATTCCGAGACGTTGAAAAAAGTTCGTCTTCTTCTGCCTCAAGTAGTCCCAAATGGTTCAGGGCCCAAATAGAGGAATCTCAAAATAAGTTCATGCATTCTGGAATACTCAAGAGAAATGAGGAGGGTGGGTGAGTTTCTACCCAATTCCAAGACTTTGAAAAAAGTTCGTCTTCTTCTGGCTCAAGTTGTCCCATATGGTTCAGGGCCCAAACGGAGGAATCTCGAAACAACTTAATGCATTCTGGAATCCTCACGATAAATGAGGAGGGTGGGTGAGTTTCCACACAATTCCGAGACGTTGAAAAAAGTTCGTCTTCCTCTTCCTTAAGTTGTCCCAAATGGTTCAGGGCCCAAACGGAGGAATCTCGAAACAAGTTCCTGCATTCTGGAATACTCAAGAGAAATGAGGAGGGTCGATGAGTTTCCACGCAATTCCGAGACGTTGAAAAAAGTTCGTCTTCTACTGCCTCAAGTTGTCCAAAATGGTTCAGGGCCCAAACGCAGGAATCTCGAAACAACTTAATGCATTCTGGAATCCTCACGATACATGAGGAAGGTGGGTGAGTTTCCACGCAATTCCGAGACGTTGAAACAAGTTCGTCTTCCTCTGCCTTAAGTTGTCCCAAATGGTTTAGGGCCCAAACGGAGGAATCTCGAAGCAAGATCATGCATTCTGGATTCCTCACGAGAAATGAGGAGGGTGGGTGAGTTTCCACGCAATTCCAAGACGTTGAAAAAAGTTCGTCTTCTTCTGCCTCAAGTTGTCCCATATGGTTCAGGGCGCAAACGGAGGAGTCTCGAAACAAGTTCATGCATTCTGGAATACTCAAGAGAAATGAGGAGGGTGGGTGAGTTTCCACGCAATTTCGAGACGTTGAAAAAAGTTCGTCTTCATCTGCCTCAGGTTGTCCAAAATGGTTCTGGGCCCAAACGGAGGAATCTCGAAACATGTTCATGCATTCTGGGATCGTCACGAGAAATGAGGAGGGTGGGTGAGTTTCCATGCAATTCCGAGACGTTGAAAAAAGTTCGTCTTCCTCTGCCTTAAGTTGTCCCAAATGGTTTAGGGCCCAAACGGAGGAATCTCGAAACAAGTTCATGCATTCTGGATTCCTCACGAGAAATGAGGAGGGTGGGTGAGTTTCTACGCAATTCCAAGACGTTGAAAAAAGTTCGTCTTCCTCTGGCTCAAGTTGTCCCATATGGTTCAGGGGGCAAACGGAGGAATCTCGAAACAAGTTCATGCATTCTGGAATACTCAAGAGAAATGAGGAGGGTGGGTGAGTTTCCACGCATTTCCGAGACGTTGAAAAAAGTTCGTCTTCATCTGCCTCAAGTTGTCCAAAATGGTTCTGGGCCCAAACGGAGGAATCTCGAAACATGTTCATGCATTCTGGGATCGTCACGAGAAATGAGGAGGGTGGGTGAGTTTCCAAGCAATTCCGAGACGTTGAAAAAAGTTCGTCTTCTTCTGCCTCAAGTAGTCCCATATGGTTCAGGGCCCAAACGGAGGAATCTCGAAACAAGTTCATGCATTCTGGAATACTCAAGAGAAATAAGGAGGGTGGGTGAGTTTCCACGCAATTCCGAGACGTTGAAAAATGTTCGTCTTCCTCTGCCTCAAGTTGTCCCAAATGGTTCAGGGCCCAAACGGAGGAATCTCGAAACAAGTTCATGCATTCTGGATTCCTCACGAGAAATGAGGAGGGTGGGTGAGTTTCCACGCTATTCCGAGATGTTGAAAAAAGTTCGTCTTCTTCTGCCTCAAGTTGTCCAAAATGGTTCAGGGCCCAAACGAAGGAATCTCGAAACAACTTAATGCATTCTGGAATCCTCCCGATAAATGAGGAGGGTGGGTGAGTTTCCACGCAATTCCGAGACGTTGAAAAAAGTTTGTCTTCTTCTGCCTCAAGTTGTCCCATATGGTTCAGGGCGCAAACGGAGGAATCTCGAAACAAGTTCATGCATTCTGGAATACTCAAGAGAAATGAGGAGGGTGGGTGAGTTTCCACGCAATTCCGAGACGTTGAAAAAAGTTCGTCTTCTACTGCCTCAAGTTGTCCAAAATTGTTCAGGGCCCAAATGGAGGAATCTTGAAACAACTTAATGCATTCTGGAATCCTCACGATAAATGAGGAGGGTGGGTGAGTTTCCACGCAATTCCGAGACGTTGAAAAAAGTTCGTCTTCCTCTGCCTTAAGTTGTCCCAAATGGTTCAGGGCCCAAACGGAGGAATCTCGAAACAAGTTCATGCAATCTGGATTCCTCACGAGAAATGAGGAGGGTGGGTGAGTTTCCACGCAATTCCGAGATGTTGAAAAATGTTCGTCTTCCTCTGCCTCAAGTTGTCCCGTGGTTCAGGGCCCAAACGGAGGAATCTCGAAACAAGTTCATGCATTCTGGAATACTCAAGAGAAATGAGGAGGGTGGGTGAGTTTCTACGCAATTCCCAGACGTTGAAAAAAGTTAGTCTTCTTCTGCCTCAAGTTGTCCCATATGGTTCAGGGCCCAAACGGAGGAATCTCGAAACAAGTTCATGCATTCTGGAATACTCAAGAGAAATGAGGAGGGTGGCTGAGTTTCCACGCAATTCCGAGACGTTGAAAAAAGTTTGTCTTCCTCTGCCTCAAGTTGTCCAAAATGGTTCTGGGCCCAAACGGAGGAATCTCGAAACATGTTCATGTATTCTGGGATCGTCACGAGAAATGAGGAGGGTGGGTGAGTTTCCAAGCAATTCCGAGACGTTGAAAAAAGTTCGTCTTCTTCTTCCTCAAGTAGTCCCAAATGGTTCAGGGCCCAAACAGAGGAATCTCGAAATAAGTTCATGCATTCTGGAATACTCAAGAGAAATGAGGAGGGTGGGTGAGTTTCGACGCAATTCCAAGACGTTGAAAAAAGTTCGTCTTCCTTTGGCTCAAGTTGTCCCATATAGTTCAGGGCCCAAACGGAGGAATCTCGAAACAAGTTCATGCATTCTGGAAAACTCAAGAGAAATGAGGAGGGTGGGTGAGTTTCTACGCAATTCCCAGACGTTGAAAAAAGTTAGTCTTCTTCTGCCTCAAGTTGTCCCATATGGTTCAGGGCCCAAACGGAGGAATCTCGAAACAAGTTCATGCATTCTGGAATACTCAAGAGAAATGAGGAGGGTGGCTGAGTTTCCACGCAATTCCGAGACGTTGAAAAAAGTTCGTCTTCCTCTACCTCAAGTTGTCCAAAATGGTTCTGGGCCCAAACGGAGGAATCTCGAAATATGTTCATGCATTCTGGGATCGTCACGAGAAACGAGGAGGGTGGGTGAATTTCCAAGCAATTCCGAGACGTTGAAAAAAGTTCGTCTTCTTCTTCCTCAAGTAGTCCCAAATGGTTCAGGGCCCAAACAGAGGAATCTCGAAATAAGTTCATGCATTCTGGAATACTCAAGAGAAATGAGGAGGGTGGGTGAGTTTCGACGCAATTCCAAGACGTTGAAAAAAGTTCGTATTCCTTTGGCTCAAGTTGTCCCATATAGTTCAGGGCCCAAACGGAGGAATCTCGAAACAAGTTCATGCATTCTGGAAAACTCAAGAGTAATGAGGTGGGTGGGTGAGTTTCCACGCAATTCTGAGACGTTGAAAAAAGTTCGTGTTCATCTGCCTCAAGTTGTCCAAAATGGTTCTGTGCCCAAACGGAGGAATCTCGAAACATGTTCATGCATTCTGGGATCCTCACGAGAAATGAGGACGGTGGGAGTGTTTCCAAGCAATTCCGAGACGTTGAAAACAGTTCGTCTTCTTCATCCTCAAGTAGTCCCAAATGGTTAAGGGCCAAAACAGAGGAATCTCGAAACAAGTTCGTGCATTCTGGAATACTCAAGAGAAATGAGGAGGGTGGGTGAGTTTCCACGCAATTCGGAGACGTTGAAAAAAGTTCGTCTTCATCTGCCTCAAGTTGTCCAAAATGGTTCAGGGCCCAAACGGAAGAATCTCGAAACAACTTAATGCATTCTGGAATCCTCACGATAAATCAGGAGGGTGGGTGAGTTTCCACGCAATTCCGAGACGTTGAAAAAAGTTCGTCTTCCTCTGCCTCAAGTTGTCCCAAATGGTTCAGGGCCCAAACGGAGGAATCTCGAAACAAGTTCATGCATTTTGGATTCCTCACGAGAAATGAGGAGGGTGGGTGAGTTTCCACGCAATTCCGAGACGTTGAAAAAAGTTCGTCTTCTTCTGTCTCAAGTTGTCCCATATGGTCCAGGGCCCAAACGGAGGAATCTCGAAACAAGTTCATGCATTCTGGAATACTCAAGAGAAATGTGGATGGTGGATGAGTTTCCACGCAATTCCGAGACGTTGAAAAAAGTTCTTCTTCTACTGCCTCAAGTTGTCCAAAATGGTTCAGGGCCCAAACGGAAGAATCTCGAAACAACTTAATGCATTCTGGAATCCTCACGATAAATCAGGAGGGTGGGTGAGTTTCCGCGCAATTCCGAGACGTTGAAAAAAGTTCGTCTTCCTCTGCCTTAAGTTGTCCCAAATGGTTCAGGGCGAATACGGAGGAATCTTGAAACAAGTTCATGAATTCTGGAATACTCAAGAGAAATGAGGAGGGTGGGTGAGTTTCTACGCAATTCCCAAACGTTGAAAAAAGTTCGTCTTCATCTGCCTCAAGTTGTCCAAAATGGTTCTGGGCCCAAACGGAGGAATCTCGAAACATGTTCATGCATTCTGGGATCCTCACGAGAAATGAGGAGGGTGGGTGAGTTTCCACGCAATTCCGAGACGTTGAAAAAAGTTCGTCTTCTTCTGCCTCAAGTTGTCCAATATGGTTCAGGGCCCAAACGGAGGAATCTCGAAACACGTTCATGCATTCTGGAATACTCAAGAGAAATGAGGAGGATGGGTGAGTTTCCACGCAATTCCGAGACGTTGAAAAAAGTTCGTCTTCTACTGCCTCAAGTTGTCCAAAATGGTTCAGGGCCCAAACGAAGGAATCTCGAAACAACTTAATGCATTCCGGAAACCTCACGATAAATGTGGAGGGTGGGTGAGTTTCCACCCAATTCCAAGATGTTGAAAAAAGTTCGTCTTCCTCTGCCTCAAGTTGTCCCAAATGGTTCAGGGCCCAAACGGAGGAATCTCGAAACAAGTTCATGCATTCTGGATTCCTCACGAGAAATGAGGAGGGTGGGTTAGTTTCCACGCAATTCCGAGATGTTGAAAAAAGTTCGTCTTCTTCTGCCTCAAGTTGTCCAAAATGGTTCAGGGCCCAAACGAAGGAATCTCGAAACAACTTAATGCATTCTGGAATCCCCACAAGAAATGAGGAGGGTGGGTGAGTTTCCACGCAATTCCGAGACGTTGAAAAAAGTTCGTCTTCATCTGCCTCAAGTTGTCCCATATGGTTCAGGGCCCAAACGGAGGAATCTCGAAACAAGTTCATGCATTTTGGAATCCTCACGAGAAATGAGGGGGGTGAGTGAGTTTCGACGCAATTCCGAGTCGTTGAAAAAAGTTCGTCTTCATCTGCCTCAAGTTGTCCAAAATGGTTCTGGGCCCAAACGGAGGAATCTCGAAACATGTTCATGCATTCTGGGATCGTCACGAGAAATGAGGAGGGTGGGTGAGTTTCCAAGCAATTCCGAGACGTTGAAAAAAGTTCGTCTTCTTCTGCCTCAAGTAGTCCCAAATGGTTCAGAGCCAAAACAGAGGAATCTCGAAACAAGTTCATGCATTCTGGAATACTCCAGAGAAATGAGGAGGGTGGGTGAGTCTCTACGCAATTCCGAGACGTTGAAAAAAGTTCGTCTTCTACTGCCTCAAGTTGTCCTAAATGGTTCAGGGCCCAAATGAAGGAATCTCGAAACAACTTAATGCATTCTGGAATCCTCACGATAAATGAGGAAGGTGGGTGAGTTTCCACGCAATTCCGAGACGTTGAAAAAAGTTCGTCTTCCTCTGCCTGAAGTTGTCCCAAATGGTTCAGGGCCCAAACGGAGGAATCTCGAAACAAGTTCATGCATTCTGAAATACTCAAGAGAAATGAGGAGGGTGGGTGAGTTTCCACGCAATTCCGAGACGTTGAAAAAAGTTCGTCTTCATCTGCCTCAAGTTGTCCAAAATGGTTCTGGGCCCAAACGGAGGAATCTCGAAACATGTTCATGCATTCTGGGATCGTCACGAGAAATGAGGAGGGTGGGTGAGTTTCCAAGCAATTCCGAGACGTTGAAAAAAGTTCGTCTTCTTCTGCCTCAAGTAGTCCCAAATGGTTCAGAGCCAAAACAGAGGAATCTCGAAACAAGTTCATGCATTCTGGAATACTCCAGAGAAATGAGGAGGGTGGGTGAGTCTCTACGCAATTCCGAGACGTTGAAAAAAGTTCGTCTTCTACTGCCTCAAGTTGTCCTAAATGGTTCAGGGCCCAAATGAAGGAATCTCGAAACAACTTAATGCATTCTGGAATCCTCACGATAAATGAGGAAGGTGGGTGAGTTTCCACGCAATTCCGAGACGTTGAAAAAAGTTCGTCTTCCTCTGCCTGAAGTTGTCCCAAATGGTTCAGGGCCCAAACGGAGGAATCTCGAAACAAGTTCATGCATTCTGAAATACTCAAGAGAAATGAGGAGGGTGGGTGAGTTTCCACGCAATTCCGAGACGTTGAAAAAAGTTCGTCTTCATCTGCCTCAAGTTGTCCAAAATGGTTCTGGGCCCAAACGGAGGAATCTCGAAACATGTTCATGCATTCTGGGATCGTCACGAGAAATGAGGAGGGTGGGTGAGTTTCCAAGCAATTCCGAGACGTTGAAAAAAGTTCGTCTTCTTCTGCCTCAAGTAGTCCCATATGGTTCAGGGCCCAAACGGAGGAATCTCGAAACAAGTTCATGCATTCTGGAATACTCAAGAGAAATAAGGAGGGTGGGTGAGTTTCCACGCAATTCCAAGACGTTGAAAAAAGTTTGTCTTCTTCTGCCTCAAGTTGTCCCATATGGTTCAGGGCGCAAACGGAGGAATCTCGAAACAAGTTCATGCATTCTGGAATACTCAAGAGAAATGAGGAGGGTGGGTGAGTTTCCACGCAATTCTGAGACGTTGAAAAAAGTTCTTCTTCATCTGCCTCAAGTTGTCCAAAATGGTTCTGGGCCCAAACGGAGGAATCTCGAAACATGTTCATGCATTCTGGGATCGTCACGAGAAATGAGGTGGGTGGGTGAGTTTCCAAGCAATTCCGAGACGTTGAAAAAAGTTCGTCTTCTTCTGCCTCAAGTAGTCCCAAATGGTTCAGGGCCCAAATAGAGGAATCTCAAAATAAGTTCATGCATTCTGGAATACTCAAGAGAAATGAGGAGGGTGGGTGAGTTTCTACCCAATTCCAAGACTTTGAAAAAAGTTCGTCTTCTTCTGGCTCAAGTTGTCCCATATGGTTCAGGGCCCAAACGGAGGAATCTCGAAACAACTTAATGCATTCTGGAATCCTCACGATAAATGAGGAGGGTGGGTGAGTTTCCACACAATTCCGAGACGTTGAAAAAAGTTCGTCTTCCTCTTCCTTAAGTTGTCCCAAATGGTTCAGGGCCCAAACGGAGGAATCTCGAAACAAGTTCCTGCATTCTGGAATACTCAAGAGAAATGAGGAGGGTCGATGAGTTTCCACGCAATTCCGAGACGTTGAAAAAAGTTCGTCTTCTACTGCCTCAAGTTGTCCAAAATGGTTCAGGGCCCAAACGCAGGAATCTCGAAACAACTTAATGCATTCTGGAATCCTCACGATACATGAGGAAGGTGGGTGAGTTTCCACGCAATTCCGAGACGTTGAAACAAGTTCGTCTTCCTCTGCCTTAAGTTGTCCCAAATGGTTTAGGGCCCAAACGGAGGAATCTCGAAGCAAGATCATGCATTCTGGATTCCTCACGAGAAATGAGGAGGGTGGGTGAGTTTCCACGCAATTCCAAGACGTTGAAAAAAGTTCGTCTTCTTCTGCCTCAAGTTGTCCCATATGGTTCAGGGCGCAAACGGAGGAGTCTCGAAACAAGTTCATGCATTCTGGAATACTCAAGAGAAATGAGGAGGGTGGGTGAGTTTCCACGCAATTTCGAGACGTTGAAAAAAGTTCGTCTTCATCTGCCTCAGGTTGTCCAAAATGGTTCTGGGCCCAAACGGAGGAATCTCGAAACATGTTCATGCATTCTGGGATCGTCACGAGAAATGAGGAGGGTGGGTGAGTTTCCATGCAATTCCGAGACGTTGAAAAAAGTTCGTCTTCCTCTGCCTTAAGTTGTCCCAAATGGTTTAGGGCCCAAACGGAGGAATCTCGAAACAAGTTCATGCATTCTGGATTCCTCACGAGAAATGAGGAGGGTGGGTGAGTTTCTACGCAATTCCAAGACGTTGAAAAAAGTTCGTCTTCCTCTGGCTCAAGTTGTCCCATATGGTTCAGGGCGCAAACGGAGGAATCTCGAAACAAGTTCATGCATTCTGGAATACTCAAGAGAAATGAGGAGGGTGGGTGAGTTTCCACGCATTTCCGAGACGTTGAAAAAAGTTCGTCTTCATCTGCCTCAAGTTGTCCAAAATGGTTCTGGGCCCAAACGGAGGAATCTCGAAACATGTTCATGCATTCTGGGATCGTCACGAGAAATGAGGAGGGTGGGTGAGTTTCCAAGCAATTCCGAGACGTTGAAAAAAGTTCGTCTTCTTCTGCCTCAAGTAGTCCCATATGGTTCAGGGCCCAAACGGAGGAATCTCGAAACAAGTTCATGCATTCTGGAATACTCAAGAGAAATAAGGAGGGTGGGTGAGTTTCCACGCAATTCCGAGACGTTGAAAAAAGTTCGTCTTCTACTGCCTCAAGTTGTCCAAAATGGTTCAGGGCCCAAACAAAGGAATCTCGAAACAACTTAATACATTCTGGAATCCTCACGATAAATGGGGAGGGTGGGTGAGTTTCCACGCAATTCCGAGACGTTGAAAAATGTTCGTCTTCCTCTGCCTCAAGTTGTCCCAAATGGTTCAGGGCCCAAACGGAGGAATCTCGAAACAAGTTCATGCATTCTGGATTCCTCACGAGAAATGAGGAGGGTGGGTGAGTTTCCACGCTATTCCGAGATGTTGAAAAAAGTTCGTCTTCTTCTGCCTCAAGTTGTCCAAAATGGTTCAGGGCCCAAACGAAGGAATCTCGAAACAACTTAATGCATTCTGGAATCCTCCCGATAAATGAGGAGGGTGGGTGAGTTTCCACGCAATTCCGAGACGTTGAAAAAAGTTTGTCTTCTTCTGCCTCAAGTTGTCCCATATGGTTCAGGGCGCAAACGGAGGAATCTCGAAACAAGTTCATGCATTCTGGAATACTCAAGAGAAATGAGGAGGGTGGGTGAGTTTCCACGCAATTCCGAGACGTTGAAAAAAGTTCGTCTTCTACTGCCTCAAGTTGTCCAAAATTGTTCAGGGCCCAAATGGAGGAATCTTGAAACAACTTAATGCATTCTGGAATCCTCACGATAAATGAGGAGGGTGGGTGAGTTTCCACGCAATTCCGAGACGTTGAAAAAAGTTCGTCTTCCTCTGCCTTAAGTTGTCCCAAATGGTTCAGGGCCCAAACGGAGGAATCTCGAAACAAGTTCATGCAATCTGGATTCCTCACGAGAAATGAGGAGGGTGGGTGAGTTTCCACGCAATTCCGAGATGTTGAAAAATGTTCGTCTTCCTCTGCCTCAAGTTGTCCCGTGGTTCAGGGCCCAAACGGAGGAATCTCGAAACAAGTTCATGCATTCTGGAATACTCAAGAGAAATGAGGAGGGTGGGTGAGTTTCTACGCAATTCCCAGACGTTGAAAAAAGTTAGTCTTCTTCTGCCTCAAGTTGTCCCATATGGTTCAGGGCCCAAACGGAGGAATCTCGAAACAAGTTCATGCATTCTGGAATACTCAAGAGAAATGAGGAGGGTGGCTGAGTTTCCACGCAATTCCGAGACGTTGAAAAAAGTTTGTCTTCCTCTGCCTCAAGTTGTCCAAAATGGTTCTGGGCCCAAACGGAGGAATCTTGAAACATGTTCATGTATTCTGGGATCGTCACGAGAAATGAGGAGGGTGGGTGAGTTTCCAAGCAATTCCGAGACGTTGAAAAAAGTTCGTCTTCTTCTGCCTCAAGTAGTCCCATATGGTTCAGGGCCCAAATGGAGGAATCTCGAAACAAGTTCATGCATTCTGGAATACTCAAGAGAAATGAGGAGGGTGGGTGAGTTTCCACGCAATTCCGAGACGTTGAAAAAAGTTCGCCTTCTACTGCCTCAAGTTTTCCAAAATGGTTCAGGGCCCAAACGAAGGAATCTCGAAACAACTTAACGGATTCTGGAATCCTCACGATAAATGAGGAGGGTGGGTGAGTTTCCACGCAATTCCGAGACGATGAAAAAAGTTCGTCTTCCTCTGCCTTAAGTTGTCCCAAATGGTTCAGGGCCCAAACGGAGGAATCTCGAAGCAAGTTCATGCATTCTGGATTCCTCACGAGAAATGAGGAGGGTGGGTGAGTTTCCACGCAATTCCGAGACGTTGAAAAAAGTTCGTCTTCTTCTGCCTCAAGTTGTCCCATATGGTTTAGGGCGCAAACGGAGGAATCTCGAAACAAGTTCCTGCATTCTGGAATACCAAAGAGAGGAGGGTGGGTGAGTTTCCACGCAATTCCGAGACATTGAAAAAAGTTCGTCTTCATCTGCCTCAAGTTGTCCAAAATGGTTCTGGGCCCAAACGGAGGAATCTCGAAACATGTTCATGCATTCTGGGATCGTCACGAGATATGAGGAGGGTGGGTGAGTTTCCAAGCAATTCCGAGACGTTGAAAAAAGTTCGTCTTCTTCTGCCTCAAGTAGTCCCAAATGGTTCAGGGCCCAAATAGAGGAATCTCGAAATAAGTTCAAGCATTCTGGACTACTCAAGAGAAATGAGGAGGGTGGGTGAGTTTCTACGCAATTCGAAGACGTTGAAAAAAGTTCGTCTTCTTCTGGCTCAAGTTGTCCCATATGGTTCAGGGCCCAAACGGAGGAATCTCGAAACAACTTAATGCATTCTGGAATCCTCACGATAAATGAGGAGGGTGGGTGAGTTTCCACGCAATTCCGAGACGTTGAAAAAAGTTCGTCTTCCTCTGCCTGAAGTTGTCCCAAATGGTTCAGGGCCCAAACGGAGGAATCTCGAAACAAGTTCATGCATTCTGGAATACTCAAGAGAAATGAGGTGGGTGGATGAGTTTCCACGCAATTCCGAGACGTTGAAAAAAGTTCGTCTTCTACTTCCTCAAGTTGTCCAAAATGGTTCAGGGCCCAAACGCAGGAATCTCGAAACAACTTAATGCATTCTGGAATCCTCACGATATATGAGGAAGGTGGGTGAGTTTCCACGCAATTCCGAGACGTTGAAAAAAGTTCGTCTTCCTCTGCCTTAAGTTGTCTCAAATGGTTTAGGGTCCAAACGGAGGAATCTCGAAGCAAGTTCATGCATTCTGGATTCCTCACGAGAAATGAGGAGGGTGGGTGAGTTTCCACGCTATTCCGAGATGTTGAAAAAAGTTCGTCTTCTTCTGCCTCAAGTTGTCCAAAATGGTTCAGGGCCCAAACGAAGGAATCTCGAAACAACTTAATGCATTCTGGAATCCTCACGATAAATGAGGAGGGTGGGTGAGTTTCCACGCAATTCCGAGACGTTGAAAAAAGTTTGTCTTCTTCTGCCTCAAGTTGTCCCATATGGTTCAGGGCGCAAACGGAGGAATCTCGAAACAAGTTCATGCATTCTGGAATACTCAAGAGAAATGAGGAGGGTGGGTGAGTTTCTACGCAATTCCCAGACGTTGAAAAAAGTTCGTCTTCTTCTGCCTCAAGTAGTCCCATATGGTTCAGGGCCCAAATGGAGGAATCTCGAAACAAGTTCATGCATTCTGGAATACTCAAGAGAAATGAGGAGGGTGGGTGAGTTTCCACGCAATTCCGAGACGTTGAAAAAAGTTCGCCTTCTACTGCCTCAAGTTTTCCAAAATGGTTCAGGGCCCAAACGAAGGAATCTCGAAATAACTTAACGGATTCTGGAATCCTCACGATAAATGAGGAGGGTGGGTGAGTTTCCACGCAATTCCGAGACGATGAAAAAAGTTCGTCTTCCTCTGCCTTAAGTTGTCCCAAATGGTTCAGGGCCCAAACGGAGGAATCTCGAAGCAAGTTCATGCATTCTGGATTCCTCACGAGAAATGAGGAGGGTGGGTGAGTTTCCACGCAATTCCGAGACGTTGAAAAAAGTTCGTCTTCTTCTGCCTCAAGTTGTCCCATATGGTTTAGGGCGCAAACGGAGGAATCTCGAAACAAGTTCCTGCATTCTGGAATACCAAAGAGAGGAGGGTGGGTGAGTTTCCACGCAATTCCGAGACATTGAAAAAAGTTCGTCTTCATCTGCCTCAAGTTGTCCAAAATGGTTCTGGGCCCAAACGGAGGAATCTCGAAACATGTTCATGCATTCTGGGATCGTCACGAGATATGAGGAGGGTGGGTGAGTTTCCAAGCAATTCCGAGACGTTGAAAAAAGTTCGTCTTCTTCTGCCTCAAGTAGTCCCAAATGGTTCAGGGCCCAAATAGAGGAATCTCGAAATAAGTTCATGCATTCTGGACTACTCAAGAGAAATGAGGAGGGTGGGTGAGTTTCTACGCAATTCGAAGACGTTGAAAAAAGTTCGTCTTCTTCTGGCTCAAGTTGTCCCATATGGTTCAGGGCCCAAACGGAGGAATCTCGAAACAACTTAATGCATTCTGGAATCCTCACGATAAATGAGGAGGGTGGGTGAGTTTCCACGCAATTCCGAGACGTTGAAAAAAGTTCGTCTTCCTCTGCCTGAAGTTGTCCCAAATGGTTCAGGGCCCAAACGGAGGAATCTCGAAACAAGTTCATGCATTCTGGAATACTCAAGAGAAATGAGGTGGGTGGATGAGTTTCCACGCAATTCCGAGACGTTGAAAAAAGTTCGTCTTCTACTTCCTCAAGTTGTCCAAAATGGTTCAGGGCCCAAACGCAGGAATCTCGAAACAACTTAATGCATTCTGGAATCCTCACGATAGATGAGGAAGGTGGGTGAGTTTCCACGCAATTCCGAGACGTTGAAAAAAGTTCGTCTTCCTCTGCCTTAAGTTGTCTCAAATGGTTTAGGGTCCAAACGGAGGAATCTCGAAGCAAGTTCATGCATTCTGGATTCCTCACGAGAAATGAGGAGGGTGGGTGAGTTTCCACGCTATTCCGAGATGTTGAAAAAAGTTCGTCTTCTTCTGCCTCAAGTTGTCCAAAATGGTTCAGGGCCCAAACGAAGGAATCTCGAAACAACTTAATGCATTCTGGAATCCTCACGATAAATGAGGAGGGTGGGTGAGTTTCCACGCAATTCCGAGACGTTGAAAAAAGTTTGTCTTCTTCTGCCTCAAGTTGTCCCATATGGTTCAGGGCGCAAACGGAGGAATCTCGAAACAAGTTCATGCATTCTGGAATACTCAAGAGAAATGAGGAGGGTGGGTGAGTTTCCACGCAATTCCGAGACGTTGAAAAAAGTTCGTCTTCTTCTGCCTCAAGTTGTCCCATATGGTTTAGGGCGCAAACGGAGGAATCTCGAAACAAGTTCCTGCATTCTGGAATACCAAAGAGAGGAGGGTGGGTGAGTTTCCACGCAATTCCGAGACATTGAAAAAAGTTCGTCTTCATCTGCCTCAAGTTGTCCAAAATGGTTCTGGGCCCAAACGGAGGAATCTCGAAACATGTTCATGCATTCTGGGATCGTCACGAGATATGAGGAGGGTGGGTGAGTTTCCAAGCAATTCCGAGACGTTGAAAAAAGTTCGTCTTCTTCTGCCTCAAGTAGTCCCAAATGGTTCAGGGCCCAAATAGAGGAATCTCGAAATAAGTTCAAGCATTCTGGACTACTCAAGAGAAATGAGGAGGGTGGGTGAGTTTCTACGCAATTCGAAGACGTTGAAAAAAGTTCGTCTTCTTCTGGCTCAAGTTGTCCCATATGGTTCAGGGCCCAAACGGAGGAATCTCGAAACAACTTAATGCATTCTGGAATCCTCACGATATATGAGGAAGGTGGGTGAGTTTCCACGCAATTCCGAGACGTTGAAAAAAGTTCGTCTTCTACTGCCTCAAGTTGTCCAAAATTGTTCAGGGCCCAAATGGAGGAATCTTGAAACAACTTAATGCATTCTGGAATCCTCACGATAAATGAGGAGGGTGGGTGAGTTTCCACGCAATTCCGAGACGTTGAAAAAAGTTCGTCTTCCTCTGCCTTAAGTTGTCCCAAATGGTTCAGGGCCCAAACGGAGGAATCTCGAAACAAGTTCATGCAATCTGGATTCCTCACGAGAAATGAGGAGGGTGGGTGAGTTTCCACGCAATTCCGAGATGTTGAAAAATGTTCGTCTTCCTCTGCCTCAAGTTGTCCCGTGGTTCAGGGCCCAAACGGAGGAATCTCGAAACAAGTTCATGCATTCTGGAATACTCAAGAGAAATGAGGAGGGTGGGTGAGTTTCTACGCAATTCCCAGACGTTGAAAAAAGTTAGTCTTCTTCTGCCTCAAGTTGTCCCATATGGTTCAGGGCCCAAACGGAGGAATCTCGAAACAAGTTCATGCATTCTGGAATACTCAAGAGAAATGAGGAGGGTGGCTGAGTTTCCACGCAATTCCGAGACGTTGAAAAAAGTTTGTCTTCCTCTGCCTCAAGTTGTCCAAAATGGTTCTGGGCCCAAACGGAGGAATCTCGAAACATGTTCATGTATTCTGGGATCGTCACGAGAAATGAGGAGGGTGGGTGAGTTTCCAAGCAATTCCGAGACGTTGAAAAAAGTTCGTCTTCTTCTGCCTCAAGTAGTCCCATATGGTTCAGGGCCCAAATGGAGGAATCTCGAAACAAGTTCATGCATTCTGGAATACTCAAGAGAAATGAGGAGGGTGGGTGAGTTTCCACGCAATTCCGAGACGTTGAAAAAAGTTCGCCTTCTACTGCCTCAAGTTTTCCAAAATGGTTCAGGGCCCAAACGAAGGAATCTCGAAACAACTTAACGGATTCTGGAATCCTCACGATAAATGAGGAGGGTGGGTGAGTTTCCACGCAATTCCGAGACGATGAAAAAAGTTCGTCTTCCTCTGCCTTAAGTTGTCCCAAATGGTTCAGGGCCCAAACGGAGGAATCTCGAAGCAAGTTCATGCATTCTGGATTCCTCACGAGAAATGAGGAGGGTGGGTGAGTTTCCACGCAATTCCGAGACGTTGAAAAAAGTTCGTCTTCTTCTGCCTCAAGTTGTCCCATATGGTTTAGGGCGCAAACGGAGGAATCTCGAAACAAGTTCCTGCATTCTGGAATACCAAAGAGAGGAGGGTGGGTGAGTTTCCACGCAATTCCGAGACATTGAAAAAAGTTCGTCTTCATCTGCCTCAAGTTGTCCAAAATGGTTCTGGGCCCAAACGGAGGAATCTCGAAACATGTTCATGCATTCTGGGATCGTCACGAGATATGAGGAGGGTGGGTGAGTTTCCAAGCAATTCCGAGACGTTGAAAAAAGTTCGTCTTCTTCTGCCTCAAGTAGTCCCAAATGGTTCAGGGCCCAAATAGAGGAATCTCGAAATAAGTTCATGCATTCTGGACTACTCAAGAGAAATGAGGAGGGTGGGTGAGTTTCTACGCAATTCGAAGACGTTGAAAAAAGTTCGTCTTCTTCTGGCTCAAGTTGTCCCATATGGTTCAGGGCCCAAACGGAGGAATCTCGAAACAACTTAATGCATTCTGGAATCCTCACGATAAATGAGGAGGGTGGGTGAGTTTCCACGCAATTCCGAGACGTTGAAAAAAGTTCGTCTTCCTCTGCCTGAAGTTGTCCCAAATGGTTCAGGGCCCAAACGGAGGAATCTCGAAACAAGTTCATGCATTCTGGAATACTCAAGAGAAATGAGGTGGGTGGATGAGTTTCCACGCAATTCCGAGACGTTGAAAAAAGTTCGTCTTCTACTTCCTCAAGTTGTCCAAAATGGTTCAGGGCCCAAACGCAGGAATCTCGAAACAACTTAATGCATTCTGGAATCCTCACGATAGATGAGGAAGGTGGGTGAGTTTCCACGCAATTCCGAGACGTTGAAAAAAGTTCGTCTTCCTCTGCCTTAAGTTGTCTCAAATGGTTTAGGGTCCAAACGGAGGAATCTCGAAGCAAGTTCATGCATTCTGGATTCCTCACGAGAAATGAGGAGGGTGGGTGAGTTTCCACGCTATTCCGAGATGTTGAAAAAAGTTCGTCTTCTTCTGCCTCAAGTTGTCCAAAATGGTTCAGGGCCCAAACGAAGGAATCTCGAAACAACTTAATGCATTCTGGAATCCTCACGATAAATGAGGAGGGTGGGTGAGTTTCCACGCAATTCCGAGACGTTGAAAAAAGTTTGTCTTCTTCTGCCTCAAGTTGTCCCATATGGTTCAGGGCGCAAACGGAGGAATCTCGAAACAAGTTCATGCATTCTGGAATACTCAAGAGAAATGAGGAGGGTGGGTGAGTTTCCACGCAATTCCGAGACGTTGAAAAAAGTTCGTCGTCTACTGCCTCAAGTTGTCCAAAATGGTTCAGGGCCCAAACGGAGGAATCTTGAAACAACTTAATGCATTCTGGAATCCTCACGATAAATGAGGAGGGTGGGTGAGTTTCCACGCAATTCCGAGACGTTGAAAAAAGTTCGTCTTCCTCTGCCTTAAGTTGTCCCAAATGGTTCAGGGCCCAAACGGAGGAATCTTGAAACAAGTTCATGCAATCTGGATTCCTCACGAGAAATGAGGAGGGTGGGTCAGTTTCCACGCAATTCCGAGATGTTGAAAAATGTTCGTCTTCCTCTGCCTCAAGTTGTCCCGTGGTTCAGGGCCCAAACGGAGGAATCTCGAAACAAGTTCATGCATTCTGGAATACTCAAGAGAAATGAGGAGGGTGGGTGAGTTTCTACGCAATTCCCAGACGTTGAAAAAAGTTAGTCTTCTTCTGCCTCAAGTTGTCCCATATGGTTCAGGGCCCAAACGGAGGAATCTCGAAACAAGTTCATGCATTCTGGAATACTCAAGAGAAATGAGGAGGGTGGCTGAGTTTCCACGCAATTCCGAGACGTTGAAAAAAGTTTGTCTTCCTCTGCCTCAAGTTGTCCAAAATGGTTCTGTGCCCAAACGGAGGAATCTCGAAACATGTTCATGTATTCTGGGATCGTCACGAGAAATGAGGAGGGTGGGTGAGTTTCCAAGCAATTCCGAGACGTTGAAAAAAGTTCGTCTTCTTCTGCCTCAAGTAGTCCCATATGGTTCAGGGCCCAAACGGATTAATCTCGAAACAAGTTCATGCATTCTGGAATACTCAAGAGAAATGAGGAGGGTGGGTGAGTTTCCACGCAATTCCGAGACGTTGAAAAAAGTTCGCCTTCTACTGCCTCAAGTTTTCCAAAATGGTTCATGGCCCAAACGAAGGAATCTCGAAACAACTTTCTGGAATCCTCACGATAAATGAGGAGGGTGGGTGAGTTTCCACGCAATTCCGAGACGATGAAAAAAGTTCGTCTTCCTCTGCCTTAAGTTGTCCCAAATGGTTCAGGGCCCAAACGGAGGAATCTCGAAGCAAGTTCATGCATTCTGGATTCCTCACGAGAAATGAGGAGGGTGGGTGAGTTTCCACGCAATTCCGAGACGTTGAAAAAAGTTCGTCTTCTTCTGCCTCAAGTTGTCCCATATGGTTCAGGGCGCAAACGGAGGAATCTCGAAACAAGTTCCTGCATTCTGGAATACCAAAGAGAGGAGGGTGGGTGAGTTTCCACGCAATTCCGAGACATTGAAAAAAGTTCGTCTTCATCTGCCTCAAGTTGTCCAAAATGGTTCTGGGCCCAAACGGAGGAATCTCGAAACATGTTCATGCATTCTGGGATCGTCACGAGATATGAGGAGGGTGGGTGAGTTTCCAAGCAATTCCGAGACGTTGAAAAAAGTTCGTCTTCTTCTGCCTCAAGTAGTCCCAAATGGTTCAGGGCCCAAATAGAGGAATCTCGAAATAAGTTCATGCATTCTGGACTACTCAAGAGAAATGAGGAGGGTGGGTGAGTTTCTACGCAATTCGAAGACGTTGAAAAAAGTTCGTCTTCTTCTGGCTCAAGTTGTCCCATATGGTTCAGGGCCCAAACGGAGGAATCTCGAAACAACTTAATGCATTCTGGAATCCTCACGATAAATGAGGAGGGTGGGTGAGTTTCCACGCAATTCCGAGACGTTGAAAAAAGTTCGTCTTCCTCTGCCTGAAGTTGTCCCAAATGGTTCAGGGCCCAAACGGAGGAATCTCGAAACAAGTTCATGCATTCTGGAATACTCAAGAGAAATGAGGTGGGTGGATGAGTTTCCACGCAATTCCGAGACGTTGAAAAAAGTTCGTCTTCTACTTCCTCAAGTTGTCCAAAATGGTTCAGGGCCCAAACGCAGGAATCTCGAAACAACTTAATGCATTCTGGAATCCTCACGATAGATGAGGAAGGTGGGTGAGTTTCCACGCAATTCCGAGACGTTGAAAAAAGTTCGTCTTCCTCTGCCTTAAGTTGTCCCAAATGGTTTAGGGTCCAAACGGAGGAATCTCGAAGCAAGTTCATGCATTCTGGATTCCTCACGAGAAATGAGGAGGGTGGGTGAGTTTCCACGCAATTCCGAGACGTTGAAAAAAGTTCGTCTTCTTCTGCCTCAAGTTGTCCCATATGGTTCAGGGCGCAAACGGAGGAATCTCGAAACAAGTTCCTGCATTCTGGAATACCAAAGAGAGGAGGGTGGGTGAGTTTCCACGCAATTCCGAGACATTGAAAAAAGTTCGTCTTCATCTGCCTCAAGTTGTCCAAAATGGTTCTGGGCCCAAACGGAGGAATCTCGAAACATGTTCATGTATTCTGGGATCGTCACGAGAAATGAGGAGGGTGGGTGAGTTTCCAAGCAATTCCGAGACGTTGAAAAAAGTTCGTCTTCTTCTGCCTCAAGTAGTCCCATATGGTTCAGGGCCCAAACGGAGGAATCTCGAAATAAGTTCATGCATTCTGGACTACTCAAGAGAAATGAGGAGGGTGGGTGAGTTTCTACGCAATTCGAAGACGTTGAAAAAAGTTCGTCTTCTTCTGGCTCAAGTTGTCCCATATGGTTCAGGGCCCAAACGGAGGAATCTCGAAACAACTTAATGCATTCTGGAATCCTCACGATAATTGAGGAGGGTGGGTGAGTTTCCACGCAATTCCGAAACGTTGAAAAAAGTTCGTCTTCCTCTGCCTGAAGTTGTCCCAAATGGTTCAGGGCCCAAACGGAGGAATCTCGAAACAAGTTCATGCATTCTGGAATACTCAAGAGAAATGAGGTGGGTGGATGAGTTTCCACGCAATTCCGAGACGTTGAAAAAAGTTCGTCTTCTACTTCCTCAAGTTGTCCAAAATGGTTCAGGGCCCAAACGCAGGAATCTCGAAACAACTTAATGCATTCTGGAATCCTCACGATAGATGAGGAAGGTGGGTGAGTTTCCACGCAATTCCGAGACGTTGAAAAAAGTTCGTCTTCCTCTGCCTTAAGTTGTCCCAAATGGTTTAGGGCCCAAACGGAGGAATCTCGAAGCAAGATCATGCATTCTGGATTCCTCACGAGAAATGAGGAGGGTGGGTGAGTTTCCACGCAATTCCAAGACGTTGAAAAAAGTTCGTCTTCTTCTGCCTCAAGTTGTCCCATATGGTTCAGGGCGCAAACTGAGGAATCTCGAAACAAGTTCATGCATTCTGGAATACTCAAGAGAAATGAGGTGGGTGGGTGAGTTTCCACGCAATTCCGAGACGTTGAAAAAAGTTCGTCTTCATCTGCCTCAAGTTGTCCAAAATGGTTCTGGGCCCAAACGGAGGAATCTCGAAACATGTTCATGCATTCTGGGATCGTCACGAGAAATGAGGAGGGTGGGTGAGTTTCCAAGCAATTCCGAGACGTTGAAAAAAGTTCGTCTTCTTCTGCCTCAAGTAGTCCCATATGGTTCTGGGCCCAAACGGAGGAATCTCGAAACAAGTTCATGCATTCTGGAATACTCAAGAGAAATGAGGAGGGTGGATGAGTTTCCACGCAATTCCGAGACGTTGAAAAAAGTTCGTCTTCTACAGCCTCAAGTTTTCCAAAATGGTTCAGGGCCCAAACGAAGGAATCTCGAAACAACTTAATGCATTCTGGAATTCTCACGATAAATGAGGAGGGTGGGTGAGTTTCCACGCAATTCCGAGACGTTGAAAAAAGTTCGTCTTCCTCTTCCTTAAGTTGTCCGAAATGGTTCAGGGCCCAAACGGAGGAATCTCGAAGCAAGTTCATGCATTCTGGAATACTCAAGAGAAATGAGGAGGGTGGGTGAGTTTCCACGCAATTCCGAGACGTTGAAAAAAGTTCGTCTTCCTCTGCCTCAAGTTGTCCCATATGGTGCAGGGCCCAAACGGAGGAATCTCGAAACAAGTTCATGCATTCTGGAATACTCAAGAGAAATGAGGAGGGTGGCTGAGTTTCCACACAATTCCGAGACGTTGAAAAAAGTTTGTCTTCCTCTGCCTCAAGTTGTCCAAAATGGTTCTGGGCCCAAACGGAGGAATCTCGAAACATGTTCATGTATTCTGGGATCGTCACGAGAAATGAGGAGGGTGGGTGAGTTTCCAAGCAATTCCGAGACGTTGAAAAAAGTTCGTCTTCTTCTGCCTCAAGTAGTCCCATATGGTTCAGGGCCCAAATGGAGGAATCTCGAAACAAGTTCATGCATTCTGGAATACTCAAGAGAAATGAGGAGGGTGGGTGAGTTTCCACGCAATTCCGAGACGTTGAAAAAAGTTCGCCTTCTACTACCTCAAGTTTTCCAAAATGGTTCAGGGCCCAAACGAAGGAATCTCGAAACAACTTAATGGATTCTGGAATCCTCACGATAAATGAGGAGGGTGGGTGAGTTTCCACGCAATTCCGAGACGATGAAAAAAGTTCGTCTTCCTCTGCCTTAAGTTGTCCCAAATGGTTCAGGGCCCAAACGGAGGAATCTCGAAGCAAGTTCATGCATTCTGGATTCCTCACGAGAAATGAGGAGGGTGGGTGAGTTTCCACGCAATTCCGAGACGTTGAAAAAAGTTCGTCTTCTTCTGCCTCAAGTTGTCCCATATGGTTCAGGGCGCAAACGGAGGAATCTCGAAACAAGTTCCTGCATTCTGGAATACCAAAGAGAGGAGGGTGGGTGAGTTTCCACGCAATTCCGAGACATTGAAAAAAGTTCGTCTTCATCTGCCTCAAGTTGTCCAAAATGGTTCTGGGCCCAAACGGAGGAATCTCGAAACATGTTCATGCATTCTGGGATCGTCACGAGATATGAGGAGGGTGGGTGAGTTTCCAAGCAATTCCGAGACGTTGAAAAAAGTTCGTCTTCTTCTGCCTCAAGTAGTCCCAAATGGCTCAGGGCCCAAATAGAGGAATCTCGAAATAAGTTCATGCATTCTGGACTACTCAAGAGAAATGAGGAGGGTGGGTGAGTTTCTACGCAATTCGAAGACGTTGAAAAAAGTTCGTCTTCTTCTGGCTCAAGTTGTCCCATATGGTTCAGGGCCCAAACGGAGGAATCTCGAAACAACTTAATGCATTCTGGAATCCTCACGATAAATGAGGAGGGTGGGTGAGTTTCCACGCAATTCCGAGACGTTGAAAAAAGTTCGTCTTCCTCTGCCTCAAGTTGTCCCAAATGGTTCAGGGCCCAAACGGAGGAATCTCGAAACAAGTTCATGCATTCTGGAATACTCAAGAGAAATGAGGTGGGTGGATGAGTTTCCACGCAATTCCGAGACGTTGAAAAAAGTTCGTCTTCTACTTCCTCAAGTTGTCCAAAATGGTTCAGGGCCCAAACGCAGGAATCTCGAAACAACTTTATGCATTCTGGAATCCTCACGATAGATGAGGAAGGTGGGTGAGTTTCCACGCAATTCCGAGACGTTGAAAAAAGTTCGTCTTCCTCTGCCTTAAGTTGTCCCAAATGGTTTAGGGTCCAAACGGAGGAATCTCGAAGCAAGTTCATGCATTCTGGATTCCTCACGAGAAATGAGGAGGGTGGGTGAGTTTCCACGCTATTCCGAGATGTTGAAAAAAGTTCGTCTTCTTCTGCCTCAAGTTGTCCAAAATGGTTCAGGGCCCAAACGAAGGAATCACGAAACAACTTAATGCATTCTGGAATCCTCACGATAAATGAGGAGGGTGGGTGAGTTTCCACGCAATTCCGAGACGTTGAAAAAAGTTTGTCTTCTTCTGCCTCAAGTTGTCCCATATGGTTCAGGGCGCAAACGGAGGAATCTCGAAACAAGTTCATGCATTCTGGAATACTCAAGAGAAATGAGGAGGGTGGGTGAGTTTCCACGCAATTCCGAGACGTTGAAAAAAGTTCGTCTTCTACTGCCTCAAGTTGTCCAAAATGGTTCAGGGCCCAAACGGAGGAATCTTGAAACAACTTAATGCATTCTGGAATCCTCACGATAAATGAGGAGGGTGGGTGAGTTTCCACGCAATTCCGAGACGTTGAAAAAAGTTCGTCTTCCTCTGCCTTAAGTTGTCCCAAATGGTTCAGGGCCCAAACGGAGGAATCTTGAAACAAGTTCATGCAATCTGGATTCCTCACGAGAAATGAGGAGGGTGGGTCAGTTTCCACGCAATTCCGAGATGTTGAAAAATGTTCGTCTTCCTCTGCCTCAAGTTGTCCCGTGGTTCAGGGCCCAAACGTAGGAATCTCGAAACAAGTTCATGCATTCTGGAATACTCAAGAGAAATGAGGAGGGTGGGTGAGTTTCTACGCAATTCCCAGACGTTGAAAAAAGTTAGTCTTCTTCTGCCTCAAGTTGTCCCATATGGTTCAGGGCCCAAACGGAGGAATCTCGAAACAAGTTCATGCATTCTGGAATACTCAAGAGAAATGAGGAGGGTGGCTGAGTTTCCACGCAATTCCGAGACGTTGAAAAAAGTTTGTCTTCCTCTGCCTCAAGTTGTCCAAAATGGTTCTGGGCCCAAACGGAGGAATCTCGAAACATGTTCATGTATTCTGGGATCGTCACGAGAAATGAGGAGGGTGGGTGAGTTTCCAAGCAATTCCGAGACGTTGAAAAAAGTTCGTCTTCTTCTGCCTCAAGTAGTCCCATATGGTTCAGGGCCCAAACGGAGGAATCTCGAAACAAGTTCATGCATTCTGGAATACTCAAGAGAAATGAGGAGGGTGGGTGAGTTTCCACGCAATTCCGAGACGTTGAAAAAAGTTCGCCTTCTACTGCCTCAAGTTTTCCAAAATGGTTCATGGCCCAAACGAAGGAATCTCGAAACAACTTAATGGATTCTGGAATCCTCACGATAAATGAGGAGGGTGGGTGAATTTCCACGCAATTCCGAGACGATGAAAAAAGTTCTTCTTCCTCTGCCTTTAGTTGTCCCAAATGGTTCAGGGCCCAAACGGAGGAATCTCGAAGCAAGTTCATGCATTCTGGATTCCTCACGAGAAATGAGGAGGGTGGGTGAGTTTCCACGCAATTCCGAGACGTTGAAAAAAGTTCGTCTTCTTCTGCCTCAAGTTGTCCCATATGGTTCAGGGTGCAAACGGAGGAATCTCGAAACAAGTTCCTGCATTCTGGAATACCAAAGAGAGGAGGGTGGGTGAGTTTCCACGCAATTCCGAGACATTGAGAAAAGTTCGTCTTCATCTGCCTCAAGTTGTCCAAAATGGTTCTGGGCCCAAACGGAGGAATCTCGAAACATGTTCATGTATTCTGGGATCGTCACGAGAAATGAGGAGGGTGGGTGAGTTTCCAAGCAATTCCGAGACGTTGAAAAAAGTTCGTCTTCTTCTGCCTCAAGTAGTCCCATATGGTTCAGGGCCCAAACGGAGGAATCTCGAAATAAGTTCATGCATTCTGGACTACTCAAGAGAAATGAGGAGGGTGGGTGAGTTTCTACGCAATTCGAAGACGTTGAAAAAAGTTCGTCTTCTTCTGGCTCAAGTTGTCCCATATGGTTCAGGGCCCAAACGGAGGAATCTCGAAACAACTTATTGCATTCTGGAATCCTCACGATAAATGAGGAGGGTGGGTGAGTTTCCACGCAATTCCGAAACGTTGAAAAAAGTTCGTCTTCCTCTGCCTGAAGTTGTCCCAAATGGTTCAGGGCCCAAACGGAGGAATCTCGAAACAAGTTCATGCATTCTGGAATACTCAAGAGAAATGAGGTGGGTGGATGAGTTTCCACGCAATTCCGAGACGTTGAAAAAAGTTCGTCTTCTACTTCCTCAAGTTGTCCAAAATGGTTCAGGGCCCAAACGCAGGAATCTCGAAACAACTTAATGCATTCTGGAATCCTCACGATAGATGAGGAAGGTGGGTGAGTTTCCACGCAATTCCGAGACGTTGAAAAAAGTTCGTCTTCCTCTGCCTTAAGTTGTCCCAAATGGTTTAGGGCCCAAACGGAGGAATCTCGAAGCAAGATCATGCATTCTGGATTCCTCACGAGAAATGAGGAGGGTGGGTGAGTTTCCACGCAATTCCAAGACGTTGAAAAAAGTTCGTCTTCTTCTGCCTCAAGTTGTCCCATATGGTTCAGGGCGCAAACTGAGGAATCTCGAAACAAGTTCATGCATTCTGGAATACTCAAGAGAAATGAGGTGGGTGGGTGAGTTTCCACGCAATTCCGAGACGTTGAAAAAAGTTCGTCTTCATCTGCCTCAAGTTGTCCAAAATGGTTCTGGGCCCAAACGGAGGAATCTCGAAACATGTTCATGCATTCTGGGATCGTCACGAGAAATGAGGAGGGTGGGTGAGTTTCCAAGCAATTCCGAGACGTTGAAAAAAGTTCGTCTTCTTCTGCCTCAAGTAGTCCCATATGGTTCTGGGCCCAAACGGAGGAATCTCGAAACAAGTTCATGCATTCTGGAATACTCAAGAGAAATGAGGAGGGTGGATGAGTTTCCACGCAATTCCGAGACGTTGAAAAAAGTTCGTCTTCTACAGCCTCAAGTTTTCCAAAATGGTTCAGGGCCCAAACGCAGGAATCTCGAAACATGTTCATGCATTCTGGGATCGTCACGAGAAATGAGGAGGGTGGGTGAGTTTCCAAGCAATTCCGAGACGTTGAAAAAAGTTCGTCTTCTTCTGCCTCAAGTAGTCCCAAATGGTTCAGGTCCAAAACAGAGGAATCTCGAAACAAGTTCATGCATTCTGGAAAACTCAAGAGAAATGAGGAGGGTGGATGAGTTTCCACGCAATTCCGAGACGTTAAAAAAAGTTCGTCTTCTACTGCCTCAAGTTGTCCAAAATGGTTCAGGGCCCAAACGCAGGAATCTCGAAACAACTTAATGCATTCTGGAATCCTCACGATAAATGAGGAGGGTGGGTGAGATTCCACGCAATTCCGAGACGTTGAAAAAAGTTCGTCTTCCTCTGCCTGAAGTTGTCCCAAATGGTTCAGGGCCCAAACGGAGGAATCTCGAAACAAGTTCATGCATTCTGGAATACTCAAGAGAAATGAGGAGGGTGGATGAGTTTCCACGCAATTCCGAGACGTTGAAAAAAGTTCGTCTTCTGCTGCCTCAAGTTGTCCAAAATGGTTCAGGGCCCAAACGCAGGAATCTCGAAACAACTTAATGCATTCTGGAATCCTCACGATAAATGAGGAGGGTGGGTGAGTTTCCACGCAATTCCGAGACGTTGAAAAAAGTTCGTCTTCCTCTGCCTTAAGTTGTCCGAAAAGGTTCTGGGCCCAAACGGAGGAATCTCGAAGCAAGTTCATGCATTCTGGAATACTCAAGAGAAATGAGGAGGGTGGGTGAGTTTCCACGCAATTCCGAGACGTTGAAAAAAGTTCGTCTTCTACTGCCTCAAGTAGTCCAAAATAGTTCAGGGCCCAAACGCAAGAATCTCGAAACAACTTAATGCATTCTGGAATCCTCACGATAAATGAGGAGGGTGGGTGAGATTCCACGCAATTCCGAGACGTTGAAAAAAGTTCGTCTTCCTCTGCCTGAAGTTGTCCCAAATGGTTCAGGGCCCAAACGGAGGAATCTCGAAACAAGTTCATGCATTCTGGAATACTCAAGAGAAATGAGGAGGGTGGATGAGTTTCCACGCAATTCCGAGACGTTGAAAAAAGTTCGTCTTCTACTGCCTCAAGTTGTCCAAAATGGTTCAGGGCCCAAACGAAGGAATCTCGAAACAACTTAATGCATTCTGGAATTCTCACGATAAATGAGGAGGGTGGGTGAGTTTCCACGCAATTCCGAGACGTTGAAAAAAGTTCGTCTTCCTCTTCCTTAAGTTGTCCGAAATGGTTCAGGGCCCAAACGGAGGAATCTCGAAGCAAGTTCATGCATTCTGGAATACCCAAGAGAAATGAGGAGGGTGGGTGAGTTTCCACGCAATTCCGAGACGTTGAAAAAAGTTCGTCTTCCTCTGCCTCAAGTTGTCCCATATGGTGCAGGGCGCAAACGGAGGAATCTCGAAACAAGTTCATGAATTCTGGAATACTCAAGAGAAATGAGGAGGGTGGGTGAGTTTCTACGCAATTCCCAGACGTTGAAAAAAGTTCGTCTTCTTCTGCCTCATGTTGTCCCATATGGTTCTGGGCCCAAACGGAGGAAGCTCGAAACAAGTTCATGCATTCTGGAATACTCAAGAGAAATGAGGATGGTGGGTGAGTTTCCACGCAATTCCGAGACGTTGAAAAAAGTTCGTCTTCCTCTGCCTCAAGTTGTCCAAAATATTTCTGGGCCCAAACGGAGGAATCTCGAAACCTGTTCATGCATTCTGGGATCGTCACGGGAAATGAGAAGGGATGGTGAGTTTCCAAGCAATTCCGAGACGTTGAAAAAAGTTCGTCTTCTTCTGCCTCAAGTAGTCCCAAATGGTTCAGGTCCAAAACAGAGGAATCTCGAAACAAGTTCATGCATTCTGGAATACTCAACAGAAATGAGGAGGGTGGATGAGTTTCCACGCAATTCCAAGACGTTGAAAAAAGTTCGTCTTCTACTGCCTCATGTTGTCCCATATGGTTCAGGGCCCAAACGGAGGAATCTCGAAACAAGTTCATGCATTCTGGAATACTGAAGAGAAATGAGGAGGGTGGGTGAGTTTCCACGCAATTCCGAGACGTTGAAAAAAGTTCGTCTTCTACTGCCTCAAGTTTTCCAAAATGGTTCAGGGCCCAAACGGAGGAATCTCGAAACAAGTTCATGCATTCTGGAATACTCAAGAGAAATGAGGAGGGTGGATGAGTTTCCACGCAATTCCGAGACGTTGAAAAAAGTTCGTCTTCTACTTCCTCAAGTTGTCCAAAATGGTTCAGGGCCCAAACGCAGGAATCTCGAAACAACTTAATGCATTCTGGAATCCTCACGATAAATGAGGAGGGTGGGTGAGTTTCCACGCAATTCTGAGACGTTGAAAAAAGTTCGTCTTCCTCTGCCTTAAGTTGTCCGAAATGGTTCAGGGCCCAAACGAGGAATCTCGAAGCAAGTTCATGCATTTTGGAATACTCAAGAGAAATGAGGAGGGTGGGTGAGTTTCCACGCAATTCCAAGACGTTGAAAAAAGTTCGTCTTCTATTGCCTCAAGTTTTCCAAAATGGTTCAGGGCCCAAACGAAGGAATCTCGAAACAACTTAATGCATTCTGGAATCCTCACGATAAATGAGGAGGGTGGGCGAGTTTCCACGCAATTCCGAGACGTTGAAAAAAGTTCGTCTTCCTCTGCCTTAAGTTGTCCCAAATGGTTTAGGGTCCAAACGGAGGAATCTCGAAGCAAGTTCATGCATTCTGGATTCCTCACGAGAAATGAGGAGGGTGGGTGAGTTTCCACGCTATTTCGAGATGTTGAAAAAAGTTCGTCTTCTTCTGCCTCAAGTTGTCCAAAATGGTTCAGGGCCCAAACGAAGGAATCTCGAAACAACTTAATGCATTCTGGAATCCTCACGATAAATGAGGAGGGTGGGTGAGTTTCCACGCAATTCCGAGACGTTGAAAAAAGTTCGTCTTCCTCTGCCTTAAGTTGTCCGAAAAGGTTCTGGGCCCAAACGGAGGAATCTCGAAGCAAGTTCATGCATTCTGGAATACTCAAGAGAAATGAGGAGGGTGGATGAGTTTCCACGCAATTCCAAGACGTTGAAAAAAGTTCGTCTTCTACTGCCTCAAGTAGTCCAAAATAGTTCAGGGCCCAAACGCAGGAATCTCGAAACAACTTAATGCATTCTGGAATCCTCACGATAAATGAGGAGGGTGGGTGAGATTCCACGCAATTCCGAGACGTTGAAAAAAGTTCGTCTTCCTCTGCCTGAAGTTGTCCCAAATGGTTCAGGGCCCAAACGGAGGAATCTCGAAACAAGTTCATGCATTCTGGAATACTCAAGAGAAATGAGGAGGGTGGATGAGTTTCCACGCAATTCCGAGACGTTGAAAAAAGTTCGTCTTCTACTGCCTCAAGTTTTCCAAAATGGTTCAGGGCCCAAACGAAGGAATCTCGAAACAACTTAATGCATTCTGGAATTCTCACGATAAATGAGGAGGGTGGGTGAGTTTCCACGCAATTCCGAGACGTTGAAAAAAGTTCGTCTTCCTCTTCCTTAATTTGTCCGAAATGGTTCAGGGCCCAAACGGAGGAATCTCGAAGCAAGTTCATGCATTCTGGAATACCCAAGAGAAATGAGGAGGGTGGGTGAGTTTCCACGCAATTCCGAGTCGTTGAAAAAAGTTCGTCTTCCTCTGCCTCAAGTTGTCCCATATGGTGCAGGGCGCAAACGGAGGAATCTCGAAACAAGTTCATGAATTCTGGAATACTCAAGAGAAATGAGGAGGGTGGGTGAGTTTCTACGCAATTCCCAGACGTTGAAAAAAGTTCGTCTTCTTCTGCCTCATGTTGTCCCATATGGTTCTGGGCCCAAACGGAGGAAGCTCGAAACAAGTTCATGCATTCTGGAATACTCAAGAGAAATGAGGATGGTGGGTGAGTTTCCACGCAATTCCGAGACGTTGAAAAAAGTTCGTCTTCCTCTGCCTCAAGTTGTCCAAAATATTTCTGGGCCCAAACGGAGGAATCTCGAAACCTGTTCATGCATTCTGGGATCGTCACGGGAAATGAGGAGGGATGGTGAGTTTCCAAGCAATTCCGAGACGTTGAAAAAAGTTCGTCTTCTTCTGCCTCAAGTAGTCCCAAATGGTTCAGGTCCAAAACAGAGGAATCTCGAAACAAGTTCATGCATTCTGGAATACTCAACAGAAATGAGGAGGGTGGATGAGTTTCCACGCAATTCCAAGACGTTGAAAAAAGTTCGTCTTCTACTGCCTCATGTTGTCCCATATGGTTCAGGGCCCAAACGGAGGAATCTCGAAACAAGTTCATGCATTCTGGAATACTGAAGAGAAATGAGGAGGGTGGGTGAGTTTCCACGCAATTCCGAGACGTTGAAAAAAGTTCGTCTTCTACTGCCTCAAGTTTTCCAAAATGGTTCAGGGCCCAAACGGAGGAATCTCGAAACAAGTTCATGCATTCTGGAATACTCAAGAGAAATGAGGAGGGTGGATGAGTTTCCACGCAATTCCGAGACGTTGAAAAAAGTTCGTCTTCTACTTCCTCAAGTTGTCCAAAATGGTTCAGGGCCCAAACGCAGGAATCTCGAAACAACTTAATGCATTCTGGAATCCTCACGATAAATGAGGAGGGTGGGTGAGTTTCCACGCAATTCCGAGACGTTGAAAAAAGTTCGTCTTCCTCTGCCTTAAGTTGTCCGAAATGGTTCAGGGCCCAAACGAGGAATCTCGAAGCAAGTTCATGCATTTTGGAATACTCAAGAGAAATGAGGAGGGTGGGTGAGTTTCCACGCAATTCCAAGACGTTGAAAAAAGTTCGTCTTCTATTGCCTCAAGTTTTCCAAAATGGTTCAGGGCCCAAACGAAGGAATCTCGAAACAACTTAATGCATTCTGGAATCCTCACGATAAATGAGGAGGGTGGGCGAGTTTCCACGCAATTCCGAGACGTTGAAAAAAGTTCGTCTTCATCTGCCTCAAGTTGTCCCATATGGTTAAGGGCCCAAACGGAGGAATCTCGAAACAAGTTCATGCATTCTGGAATACTCAAGAGAAATGAGGAGGGTGGATGAGTTTCCACGCAATTCCGAGACGATGAAAAAAGTTCGTCTTCTACTGCCTCAAGTTTTCCAAAATGGTTCAGGGCCCAAACGAAGGAATCTCGAAACAACTTAATGCATTCTGGAATCCTCACGATAAATGAGGAGGGTGGGCGAGTTTCCACGCAATTCCGAGACGTTGAAAAAAGTTCGTCTTCCTCTGCCTCAAGTTGTCCCAAACGGTTCAGGGCCCAAACAGAGGAATCTCGAAACAAGTTCATGCATTCTGGAATACTCAAGAAAAATGAGGAGGGTGGGTGAGTTTCCACGCAATTCCGAGACGTTGAAAAAAGTTCGTCTTCTTCTGCCTCAAGTTGTCCAGAATGGTTCAGGGCCCAAACGAAGGAATCTCGAAACAACTTAGTGCATTCTGGAATCCTCACGAGAAATGAGGAGGTCGGGTGAGTTTCCACGCAATTCCGAGACGTTGGAAAAAGTTCGTCTTCTTCTGCCTCAAGTTGTCCCACATGGTTCAGGGCCCAAACGGAGGAATCTCGAAACAAGTTCATGCATTCTGGAATACTGAAGAGAAATGAGGAGGGTGGGTGAGTTTCCACGCAATTCCGAGACGTTGAAAAAAGTTCGTCTTCTACTGCCTCAAGTTTTCCAAAATGGTTCAGGGCCCAAACGAAGGAATCTCGAAACAACTTAATGCATTCTGGAATCCTCACGATAAATGAGGAGGGTGGGTGAGTTTCCACGCAATTCCGAGACGTTGAAAAAAGTTCGTCTTCCTCTGCCTCAAGTTGTCCCAAATGGTTCAGGGCTCAAACGGAGGAATCTCGAAGAAATTTCATGCATTCTGGATTCCTCACGAGAAATGAGGAGGGTGGGTGAGTTTCCAAGCAATTCCAAGATGTTGAAAAAAGTTCGTCTTCTTCTGCCTCAAGTTGTCCCATATGGTTCAGGTCCCAAAGGGAGGAATCTCGAAGCAAGTTCTTGCATTCTGGAATACTCAAAAAAAATGAGGAGGGTGGGTGAGTTTCCACGCAATTCCGAGACGTTGAAAAAAGTTCGTCTTCATCTGCCTCAAGTTGTCCAAAATGGTTCTGGGCCCAAACGGAGGAATCTCGAAACATGTTCATGTATTCTGGGATCCTCACGAGAAATGAGGAGGGTGGGTGAGGTTCCAAGCAATTCCGAGACGTTGAAAAAAGTTCGTCTTCTTCTGCCTCAAGTAATCCCAAATGGTTCAGGGCCAAAACAGAGGAATCTCGAAACAAGTTCATGCATTCTGGAATACTCAAGAGAAATGAGGAGGGTGGGTGAGTTTCCACGCAATTCCGAGACGTTGAAAAAAGTTCGTCTTCTTCTGCCTCAAGTTGTCCAGAATGGTTCAGGGCCCAAACGAAGGAATCTCGAAACAACTTAGTGCATTCTGGAATCCTCACGAGAAATGAGGAGGGCGGGTGAGTTTCCACGCAATTCCGAGACGTTGGAAAAAGTTCGTCTTCTTCTGCCTCAAGTTGTCCTATGGTTCAGGGCCCAGACGGAGGAATCTCGAAACAGGTTCATGCATTCTGGAATTTTCAAGAGAAATGAGGAGGGTGGATGAGTTTCCTCGCAATTCCGAGACGTTGAAAAAAGTTCGTCTTCTACTGCCTCAAGTTGTCCAAAATGGTTCAGGGCCCAAACGAAGGAATCTCGAAACAACTTTCTGGAATCCTCACGATAAATGAGGAGGGTGGGTGAGTTTCCAAGCAATTCCGAGACGTTGAAAAAAGTTCGTCTTCCTCTGCCTCAAGTTGTCCCAAACGGTTGAGGGCCCAAACGGAGGAATCTCGAAACAAGTTCATGCATTCTGGATTCCTCAGGAGAAATGAGGAGGGTGGGTGAGTTTCCACGCTATTCCGAGATGTTGAAAAAAGTTCATCTTCTTCTTCCTCAAGTTGTCCAAAATGGTTCAGGGCCCAAGCGAAGGAGTCTAGAAACAACTTAATGCATTCTGGAATCCTCACAATAAATGAGGAGGGTGGGTGAGTTTCCACGCAATTCCGAGACGTTGAAAAAAGTTCGTCTTCTTCTGCCTCAAGTAGTCCCATATGGTTCAGGGCCCAAACGGAGGAATCTCGAAACAAGTTCATGCATTCTGGAATACTGAAGAGAAATGAGGAGGGTGGGTGAGTTTCCACGCAATTCCGAGACGTTGAAAAAAGTTCGTCTTCCTCTGCCTCAAGTTGTCCCCTATGGTTCAAGGCCCAAACGGAGGAATCTCGAAACAAGTTCATGCATTCTGGAATACTGAAGAGAAATGAGGCGGGTGGGTGAGTTTCCACGCAATTCCGAGACGTTGAAAAAAGTTCGTCTTCCTCTGCCTCAAGTTGTCCAAAATGGTTCTGGGCCCAAACGGAGGAATCTCGAAACATGTTCATGCATTCTGGGATCGTCACGAGAAATGAGGAGGGTGGGTGAGTTTCCAAGCAATTCCGAGACGTTGAAAAAGTTCGTCTTCTTCTGCCTCAAGTAATCCCATATGGTTCAGGGCCCAAACGGAGGAATCTCGAAACAAGTTCATGCATTCTGGAATAGTCAAGAGAAATGAGGAGGGTGGATGAGTTTCCACGCAATTCCGAGACGTTGAAAAAAGTTCGTCTTCTACTGCCTCAAGTTTTCCAAAATGGTTCAGGGCCCATATGAAGGAATCTCGAAACAACTTAATGCATTCTGGAATCCTCCTGATAAATGAGGAGGGTGGGTGAGTTTCCATGCAATTCCGAGACGTTGAAAAAAGTTCGTCTTCCGAGACGTTGAAAAAAGTTCGTCTTCCTCTGGCTTAAGTTGTCCCAAATGGTTCAGGGCCCAAACGGAGGAATCTCCAAACAAGTTCATGCATTCTGGAATACTCAAGAGAAATGAGGAGGGTGGATGAGTTTCCACGCAATTCCGAGACGTTGAAAAAAGTTCGTCTTCTACAGCCTCAAGTTTTCCAAAATGGTTCAGGGCCCAAACGAAGGAATCTCGAAACAACTTAATGCATTCTGGAATTCTCACGATAAATGAGGAGGGTGGGTGAGTTTCCACGCAATTCCGAGACGTTGAAAAAAGTTCGTCTTCCTCTTCCTTAAGTTGTCCGAAATGGTTCAGGGCCCAAACGGAGGAATCTCGAAGCAAGTTCATGCATTCTGGAATACTCAAGAGAAATGAGGAGGGTGGGTGAGTTTCCACGCAATTCCGAGACGTTGAAAAAAGTTCGTCTTCCTCTGCCTCAAGTTGTCCCATATGGTGCAGGGCGCAAACGGAGGAATCTCGAAACAAGTTCATGAATTCTGGAATACTCAAGAGAAATGAGGAGGGTGGGTGAGTTTCTACGCAATTCCCAGACGTTGAAAAAAGTTCGTCTTCTTCTGCCTCATGTTGTCCCATATGGTTCTGGGCCCAAACGGAGGAAGCTCGAAACAAGTTCATGCATTCTGGAATACTCAAGAGAAATGAGGACGGTGGGTGAGTTTCCACGCAATTCCGAGACGTTGAAAAATGTTCGTCTTCCTCTGCCTCAAGTTGTCCAAAATATTTCTGGGCCCAAACGGAGGAATCTCGAAACCTGTTCATGCATTCTGGGATCGTCACGGGAAATGAGAAGGGATGGTGAGTTTCCAAGCAATTCCGAGACGTTGAAAAAAGTTCGTCTTCTTCTGCCTCAAGTAGTCCCAAATGGTTCAGGTCCAAAACAGAGGAATCTCGAAACAAGTTCATGCATTCTGGAATACTCAAGAGAAATGAGGAGGGTGGATGAGTTTCCACGCAATTCCAAGACGTTGAAAAAAGTTCGTCTTCTACTGCCTCATGTTGTCCCATATGGTTTAGGGCCCAAACGGAGGAATCTCGAATCAAGTTCATGCATTCTGGAATACTGAAGAGAAATGAGGAGGGTGGGTGAGTTTCCACGCAATTCCGAGACGTTGAAAAAAGTTCGTCTTCTACTGCCTCAAGTTTTCCAAAATGGTTCAGGGCCCAAACGGAGGAATCTCGAAACAAGTTCATGCATTCTGGAATACTAAAGAGAAATGAGGAGGGTGGATGAGTTTCCACGCAATTCCGAGACGTTGAAAAAAGTTCGTCTTCTACTGCCTCAAGTTGTCCAAAATGGTTCAGGGCCCAAACGCAGGAATCTCGAAACAACTTAATGCATTCTGGAATCCTCACGATAAATGAGGAGGGTGGGTGAGTTTCCACGCAATTCCGAGACGTTGAAAAAAGTTCGTCTTCCTCTGCCTTAAGTTGTCCGAAATGGTTCAGGGCCCAAACAGAGGAATCTCGAAGCAAGTTCATGCATTTTGGAATACTCAAGAGAAATGAGGAGGGTGGGTGAGTTTCCACGCAATTCCAAGACGTTGAAAAAAGTTCGTCTTCTATTGCCTCAAGTTTTCCAAAATGGTTCAGGGCCCAAACGAAGGAATCTCGAAACAACTTAATGCATTCTGGAATCCTCACGATAAATGAGGAGGGTGGGCGAGTTTCCACGCAATTCCGAGACGTTGAAAAAAGTTCGTCTTCATCTGCCTCAAGTTGTCCCATATGGTTAAGGGCCCAAACGGAGGAATCTCGAAACAAGTTCATGCATTCTGGAATACTCAAGAGAAATGAGGAGGGTGGATGAGTTTCCACGCAATTCCGAGACGTTGAAAAAAGTTCGTCTTCATCTACCTCAAGTTGTCCCATATGGTTAAGGGCCCAAACGGAGGAATCTCGAAACAAGTTCATGCATTCTGGAATACTCAAGAGAAATGAGGAGGGTGGATGAGTTTCCACGCAATTCCGAGACGATGAAAAAAGTTCGTCTTCTACTGCCTCAAGTTTTCCAAAATGGTTCAGGGCCCAAACGAAGGAATCTCGAAACAACTTAATGCATTCTGGAATCCTCACGATAAATGAGGAGGGTGGGCGAGTTTCCACGCAATTCCGAGACGTTGAAAAAAGTTCGTCTTCATCTGCCTCAAGTTGTCCCATATGGTTAAGGGCCCAAACGGAGGAATCTCGAAACAAGTTCATGCATTCTGGAATACTCAAGAAAAATGAGGAGGGTGGGTGAGTTTCCACGCAATTCCGAGACGTTGAAAAAAGTTCGTCTTCTTCTGCCTCAAGTTGTCCAGAATGGTTCAGGGCCCAAACGAAGGAATCTCGAAACAACTTAGTGCATTCTGGAATCCTCACGAGAAATGAGGAGGTCGGGTGAGTTTCCACGCAATTCCGAGACGTTGGAAAAAGTTCGTCTTCTTCTGCCTCAAGTTGTCCCACATGGTTCAGGGCCCAAACGGAGGAATCTCGAAACAAGTTCATGCATTCTGGAATACTGAAGAGAAATGAGGAGGGTGGGTGAGTTTCCACGCAATTCCGAGACGTTGAAAAAAGTTCGTCTTCTACTGCCTCAAGTTTTCCAAAATGGTTCAGGGCCCAAACGAAGGAATCTCGAAACAACTTAATGCATTCTGGAATCCTCACGATAAATGAGGAGGGTGGGTGAGTTTCCACGCAATTCCGAGACGTTGAAAAAAGTTCGTCTTCCTCTGCCTCAAGTTGTCCCAAATGGTTCAGGGCTCAAACGGAGGAATCTCGAAGAAAGTTCATGCATTCTGGATTCCTCACGAGAAATGAGGAGGGTGGGTGAGTTTCCAAGCAATTCCAAGACGTTGAAAAAAGTTCGTCTTCTTCTGCCTCAAGTTGTCCCATATGGTTCAGGTCCCAAAGGGAGGAATCTCGAAGCAAGTTCTTGCATTCTGGAATACTCAAAAAAAATGAGGAGTGTGGGTGAGTTTCCACGCAATTCCGAGACGTTGAAAAAAGTTCGTCTTCCTCTGCCTCAAGTTGTCCCAAATGGTTCAGGGCCCAAACAGAGGAATCTCGAAACAAGTTCATGCATTCTGGAATACTCAAGAAAAATGAGGAGGGTGGGTGAGTTTCCACGCAATTCCGAGACGTTGAAAAAAGTTCGTCTTCTTCTGCCTCAAGTTGTCCAGAATGGTTCAGGGCCCAAACGAAGGAATCTCGAAACAACTTAGTGCATTCTGGAATCCTCACGAGAAATGAGGAGGTCGGGTGAGTTTCCACGCAATTCCGAGACGTTGGAAAAAGTTCGTCTTCTTCTGCCTCAAGTTGTCCCACATGGTTCAGGGCCCAAACGGAGGAATCTCGAAACAAGTTCATGCATTCTGGAATACTGAAGAGAAATGAGGAGGGTGGGTGAGTTTCCACGCAATTCCGAGACGTTGAAAAAAGTTCGTCTTCTACTGCCTCAAGTTTTCCAAAATGGTTCAGGGCCCAAACGAAGGAATCTCGAAACAACTTAATGCATTTTGGAATCCTCACGATAAATGAGGAGGGTGGGTGAGTTTCCACGCAATTCCGAGACGTTGAAAAAAGTTCGTCTTCCTCTGCCTCAAGTTGTCCCAAATGGTTCAGGGCTCAAACGGAGGAATCTCGAAGAAAGTTCATGCATTCTGGATTCCTCACGAGAAATGAGGAGGGTAGGTGAGTTTCCAAGCAATTCCAAGACGTTGAAAAAAGTTCGTCTTCTTCTGCCTCAAGTTGTCCCATATGGTTCAGGTCCCAAAGGGAGGAATCTCGAAGCAAGTTCTTGCATTCTGGAATACTCAAAAAAAATGAGGAGGGTGGGTGAGTTTCCACGCAATTCCGAGACGTTGAAAAAAGTTCGTCTTCATCTGCCTCAAGTTGTCCAAAATGGTTCTGGGCCCAAACGGAGGAATCTCGAAACATGTTCATGTATTCTGGGATCCTCACGAGAAATGAGGAGGGTGGGTGAGGTTCCAAGCAATTCCGAGACGTTGAAAAAAGTTCGTCTTCTTCTGCCTCAAGTAATCCCAAATGGTTCAGGGCCAAAACAGAGGAATCTCGAAACAAGTTCATGCATTCTGGAATACTCAAGAGAAATGAGGAGGGTGGGTGAGTTTCCACGCAATTCCGAGACGTTGAAAAAAGTTCGTCTTCTTCTGCCTCAAGTTGTCCAAAATGGTTCAGGGCCCAAACGAAGGAATCTCGAAACAACTTTCTGGAATCCTCACGATAAATGAGGAGGGTGGGTGAGTTTCCAAGCAATTCCGAGACGTTGAAAAAAGTTCGTCTTCCTCTGCCTCAAGTTGTCCCAAATGGTTGAGGGCCCAAACGGAGGAATCTCGAAACAAGTTCATGCATTCTGGATTCCTCACGAGAAATGAGGAGGGTGGGTGAGTTTCCACGCTATTCCGAGACGATGAAAAAAGTTCGTCTTCTACTGCCTCAAGTTTTCCAAAATGGTTCAGGGCCCAAACGAAGGAATCTCGAAACAACTTAATGCATTCTGGAATCCTCACGATAAATGAGGAGGGTGGGCGAGTTTCCACGCAATTCCGAGACGTTGAAAAAAGTTCGTCTTCATCTGCCTCAAGTTGTCCCATATGGTTAAGGGCCCAAACGGAGGAATCTCGAAACAAGTTCATGCATTCTGGAATACTCAAGAAAAATGAGGAGGGTGGGTGAGTTTCCACGCAATTCCGAGACGTTGAAAAAAGTTCGTCTTCTTCTGCCTCAAGTTGTCCAGAATGGTTCAGGGCCCAAACGAAGGAATCTCGAAACAACTTAGTGCATTCTGGAATCCTCACGAGAAATGAGGAGGTCGGGTGAGTTTCCACGCAATTCCGAGACGTTGGAAAAAGTTCGTCTTCTTCTGCCTCAAGTTGTCCCACATGGTTCAGGGCCCAAACGGAGGAATCTCGAAACAAGTTCATGCATTCTGGAATACTGAAGAGAAATGAGGAGGGTGGGTGAGTTTCCACGCAATTCCGAGACGTTGAAAAAAGTTCGTCTTCTACTGCCTCAAGTTTTCCAAAATGGTTCAGGGCCCAAACGAAGGAATCTCGAAACAACTTAATGCATTCTGGAATCCTCACGATAAATGAGGAGGGTGGGTGAGTTTCCACGCAATTCCGAGACGTTGAAAAAAGTTCGTCTTCCTCTGCCTCAAGTTGTCCCAAATGGTTCAGGGCTCAAACGGAGGAATCTCGAAGAAAGTTCATGCATTCTGGATTCCTCACGAGAAATGAGGAGGGTGGGTGAGTTTCCAAGCAATTCCAAGACGTTGAAAAAAGTTCGTCTTCTTCTGCCTCAAGTTGTCCCATATGGTTCAGGTCCCAAAGGGAGGAATCTCGGAGCAAGTTCTTGCATTCTGGAATACTCAAAAAAAATGAGGAGTGTGGGTGAGTTTCCACGCAATTCCGAGACGTTGAAAAAAGTTCGTCTTCCTCTGCCTCAAGTTGTCCCAAATGGTTCAGGGCCCAAACAGAGGAATCTCGAAACAAGTTCATGCATTCTGGAATACTCAAGAAAAATGAGGAGGGTGGGTGAGTTTCCACGCAATTCCGAGACGTTGAAAAAAGTTCGTCTTCTTCTGCCTCAAGTTGTCCAGAATGGTTCAGGGCCCAAACGAAGGAATCTCGAAACAACTTAGTGCATTCTGGAATCCTCACGAGAAATGAGGAGGTCGGGTGAGTTTCCACGCAATTCCGAGACGTTGGAAAAAGTTCGTCTTCTTCTGCCTCAAGTTGTCCCACATGGTTCAGGGCCCAAACGGAGGAATCTCGAAACAAGTTCATGCATTCTGGAATACTGAAGAGAAATGAGGAGGGTGGGTGAGTTTCCACGCAATTCCGAGACGTTGAAAAAAGTTCGTCTTCTACTGCCTCAAGTTTTCCAAAATGGTTCAGGGCCCAAACGAAGGAATCTCGAAACAACTTAATGCATTTTGGAATCCTCACGATAAATGAGGAGGGTGGGTGAGTTTCCACGCAATTCCGAGACGTTGAAAAAAGTTCGTCTTCCTCTGCCTCAAGTTGTCCCAAATGGTTCAGGGCTCAAACGGAGGAATCTCGAAGAAAGTTCATGCATTCTGGATTCCTCACGAGAAATGAGGAGGGTAGGTGAGTTTCCAAGCAATTCCAAGACGTTGAAAAAAGTTCGTCTTCTTCTGCCTCAAGTTGTCCCATATGGTTCAGGTCCCAAAGGGAGGAATCTCGAAGCAAGTTCTTGCATTCTGGAATACTCAAAAAAAATGAGGAGGGTGGGTGAGTTTCCACGCAATTCCGAGACGTTGAAAAAAGTTCGTCTTCATCTGCCTCAAGTTGTCCAAAATGGTTCTGGGCCCAAACGGAGGAATCTCGAAACATGTTCATGTATTCTGGGATCCTCACGAGAAATGAGGAGGGTGGGTGAGGTTCCAAGCAATTCCGAGACGTTGAAAAAAGTTCGTCTTCTTCTGCCTCAAGTAATCCCAAATGGTTCAGGGCCAAAACAGAGGAATCTCGAAACAAGTTCATGCATTCTGGAATACTCAAGAGAAATGAGGAGGGTGGGTGAGTTTCCACGCAATTCCGAGACGTTGAAAAAAGTTCGTCTTCTTCTGCCTCAAGTTGTCCAAAATGGTTCAGGGCCCAAACGAAGGAATCTCGAAACAACTTTCTGGAATCCTCACGATAAATGAGGAGGGTGGGTGAGTTTCCAAGCAATTCCGAGACGTTGAAAAAAGTTCGTCTTCCTCTGCCTCAAGTTGTCCCAAATGGTTGAGGGCCCAAACGGAGGAATCTCGAAACAAGTTCATGCATTCTGGATTCCTCACGAGAAATGAGGAGGGTGGGTGAGTTTCCACGCTATTCCGAGATGTTGAAAAAAGTTCATCTTCTTCTTCCTCAAGTTGTCCAAAATGGTTCAGGGCCCAAGCGAAGGAATCTAGAAACAACTTAATGCATTCTGGAATCCTCACGATAAATGAGGAGGGTGGGTGAGTTTCCACGCAATTCCGAGACGTTGAAAAAAGTTCGTCTTCTTCTGCCTCAAGTAGTCCCATATGGTTCAGGGCCCAAACGGAGGAATCTCGAAACAAGTTCATGCATTCTGGAATACTGAAGAGAAATGAGGAGGGTGGGTGAGTTTCCACGCAATTCCGAGACGTTGAAAAAAGTTCGTCTTCCTCTGCCTCAAGTTGTCCCCTATGGTTCAAGGCCCAAACGGAGGAATCTCGAAACAAGTTCATGCATTCTGGAATACTGAAGAGAAATGAGGCGGGTGGGTGAGTTTCCACGCAATTCCGAGACGTTGAAAAAAGTTCGTCTTCCTCTGCCTCAAGTTGTCCAAAATGGTTCTGGGCCCAAACGGAGGAATCTCGAAACATGTTCATGCATTCTGGGATCGTCACGAGAAATGAGGAGGGTGGGTGAGTTTCCAAGCAATTCCGAGACGTTGAAAAAGTTCGTCTTCTTCTGCCTCAAGTAATCCCATATGGTTCAGGGCCCAAACGGAGGAATCTCGAAACAAGTTCATGCATTCTGGAATAGTCAAGAGAAATGAGGAGGGTGGATGAGTTTCCACGCAATTCCGAGACGTTGAAAAAAGTTCGTCTTCTACTGCCTCAAGTTTTCCAAAATGGTTCAGGGCCCAGATGAAGGAATCTCGAAACAACTTAATGCATTCTGGAATCCTCCCGATAAATGAGGAGGGTGGTGAGTTTCCATGCAATTCCGAGACGTTGAAAAAAGTTCGTCTTCCGAGACGTTGAAAAAAGTTCGTCTTCCTCTGGCTTAAGTTGTCCCAAATGGTTCAGGGCCCAAACGGAGGAATCTCGAAACAAGTTCATGCATTCTGGATTCCTCACGAGAAATGAGGAGGGTGGGTGAGTTTCCACGCTATTCCGAGATGTTGAAAAAAGTTCATCTTCTTCTTCCTCAAGTTGTCCAAATTGGTTCAGGGCCCAAACGAAGGAATCTAGAAACAACTTAATGCATTCTGGAATCCTCAAGAGAAATGAGGAGGGTGGGTGAGTTTCCACGCAATTCCGAGACGTTGAAAAAAGTTCGTCTTCTTCTGCCTCAAGTTGTCCAAAATGGTTCTGGGCCCAAACGGAGGAATCTCGAAACATGTTCATGTATTCTGGGATCCTCACGAGAAATGAGGAGGGTGGGTGAGTTTCCAAGCAATTCCGAGACGTTGAAAAAAGTTCGTCTTCTTCTGCCTCAAGTAGTCCCAAATGGTTCAGGGCCAAAACAGAGGAATCTCGAAACAAGTTCATGCATTCTGGAATACTCAAGAGAAATGAGGAGGGTGGGTGAGTTTCCACGCAATTCCAAGACGTTGAAAAAAGTTCGTCTTCTTCTGCCTCATGTTGTCCAGAATGGTTCAGGGCCCAAACGAAGGAATCTCGAAACAACTTAGTGCATTCTGGAATCCTCACGAGAAATGAGGAGGGCGGGTGAGTTTCCACGCAATTCCGAGACGTTGGAAAATGTTCGTCTTCTTCTGCCTCAAGTTGTCCTATGGTTCAGGGCCCAAACGGAGGAATCTCGAAACAGGTTCATGCATTCTGGAATACTCAAGAGAAATGAGGAGGGTGGATGGGTTTCCACGCAATTCCGAGACGTTGAAAAAAGTTCGTCTTCTACTGCCTCAAGTTGTCCAAAATGGTTCAGGGCCCAAACGAAGGAATCTCGAAACAACTTTCTGGAATCCTCACGATAAATGAGGAGGGTGGGTGAGTTTCCTCGCAATTCCGAGTCGTTGAAAAAAGTTCGTCTTCCTCTGCCTCAAGTTGTCCCAAATGGTTGAGGGCCCAAACGGAGGAATCTCGAAACAAGTTCATGCATTCTGGATTCCTCACGAGAAATGAGGAGGGTGGGTGAGTTTCCACGCTATTCCGAGATGTTGAAAAAAGTTCATCTTCTTCTTCCTCAAGTTGTCCAAAATGGTTCAGGGCCCAAACGAAGGAATCTAGAAACAACTTAATGCATTCTGGAATCCTCACGATAAATGAGGAGGGTGGGTGAGTTTCCACGCAATTCCGAGACGTTGAAAAAAGTTCGTCTTCTTCTGCCTCAAGTTGTCCCATATGGTTCAGGGCCCAAACGGAGGAATCTCGAAACAAGTTCATGCATTCTGGAATACTGAAGAGAAATGAGGAGGGTGGGTGAGTTTCCACGCAATTCCGAGACGTTGAAAAAAGTTTGTCTTCCTCTGCCTCAAGTTGTCCAAAATGGTTCTGGGCCCAAACGGAGGAATCTCGAAACATGTTCATGCATTCTGGGATCGTCACGAGAAATGAGGAGGGTGGGTGAGTTTACAAGCAATTCCGAGACGTTGAAAAAGTTCGCCTTCTTCTGCCTCAAGTAGTCCCATATGGTTCAGGGCCCAAACGGAGGAATCTCGAAACAAGTTCATGCATTCTGGAATAGTCAAGAGAAATGAGGAGGGTGGATGAGTTTCCACGCAATTCCGAGACGTTGAAAAAAGTTCGTCTTCTACTGCCTCAAGTTTTCCAAAATGGTTCAGGGCCCAGATGAAGGAATCTCGAAACAACTTAATGCATTCTGGAATCCTCATGATAAAAGAGGAGGGTGGGTGAGTTTCCATGCAATTCTGAGACGTTGAAAAAAGTTCGTCTTCCGAGACGTTGAAAAAAGTTCGTCTTCCTCTGGCTTAAGTTGTCCCAAATGGTTCAGGGCCCAAACGGAGGAATCTCGAAACAAGTTCATGCATTCTGGATTCCTCACGAGAAATGAGGAGGGTGGGTGAGTTTCCACGCTATTCCGAGATGTTGAAAAAAGTTCATCTTCTTCTTCCTCAAGTTGTCCAAAATGGTTCAGGGCCCAAACGAAGGAATCTAGAAAAAACTTAATGCATTCTGGAATCCTCAAGAGAAATGAGGAGGGTGGGTGAGTTTCCACGCAATTCCGAGACGTTGAAAAAAGTTCGTCTTCTTCTGCCTCAAGTTGTCCAAAATGGTTCTGGGCCCAAACGGAGGAATCTCGAAACATGTTCATTTATTCTGGGATCCTCACGAGAAATGAGGTGGGTGGGTTAGTTTCCAAGCAATTCCGAGACGTTGAAAAAAGTTCGTCTTCTTCTGCCTCAAGTAGTCCGAAATGGTTCAGGGCCAAAACAGAGGAATCTCGAAACAAGTTCATGCATTCTGGAATACTCAAGAGAAATGAGGAGGGTGGGTGAGTTTCCACGCAATTCCGAGACGTTGAAAAAAGTTCGTCTTCTTCTGCCTCAAGTTGTCCACAATGGTTCAGGGCCCAAACGAAGGAATCTCGAAACAACTTAGTGCATTCTGGAATCCTCACGAGAAATGAGGAGGGCGGGTGAGTTTCCACGCCATTCCGAGACGTTGGAAAAAGTTCGTCTTCTTCTGCCTCAAGTTGTCCTATGGTTCAGGGCCCAAACGGAGGAATCTCGAAACAGGTTCATGCATTCTGGAATACTCAAGAGAAATGAGGAGGGTGGATGAGTTTCCACGCAATTCCGAGACGTTGAAAAAAGTTCGTCTTCTACTGCCTCAAGTTGTCCAAAATGGTTCAGGGCCCAAAAGAAGGAATCTCGAAACAACTTTCTGGAATCCTCACGATAAATGAGGAGGGTGGGTGAGTTTCCACGCAATTCCGAGACGTTGAAAAAAGTTCGTCTTCCTCTGCCTCAAGTTGTCCCAAATGGTTGACGGCCCAAACGGAGGAATCTCGAAACAAGTTCATGCATTCTGGATTCCTCACGAGAAATGAGGAGGGTGGGTGAGTTTCCACGCTATTCCGAGATGTTGAAAAAAGTTCATCTTCTTCTTCCTCAAGTTGTCCAAAATGGTTCAGGGCCCAAACGAAGGAATCTAGAAACAACTTAATGCATTCTGGAATCCTCACGATAAATGAGGAGGGTGGGTGAGTTTCCACGCAATTCCGAGACGTTGAAAAAAGTTCGTCTTCTTCTGCCTCAAGTTGTCGCATATGGTTCGGGCCCAAATGGAGGAATCTCGAAACAAGTTCATGCATTCTGGAATACTCAAGAGAAATGAGGAGGGTGGGTGAGTTTCCACGCAATTCCGAGACGTTGAAAAAAGTTCGTCTTCCTCTGCCTCAAGTTGTCCAAAATGGTTCTGGGCCCAAACGGAGGAATCTCGAAACATGTTCATGCATTCTGGGATCGTCACGAGAAATGAGGAGGGTGGGTGAGTTTCCAAGCAATTCCGAGACGTTGAAAAAAGTTCGTCTTCTTCTGCCTCAAGTAGTCTCATATGGTTCAGGGCCCAAACGGAGGAATCTCGAAACAAGTTCATGCATTCTGGAATAGTCAAGAGAAATGAGGAGGGTGGATGAGTTTCCACGCAATTCCGAGACGTTGAAAAAAGTTCGTCTTCTACTGCCTCAAGTTTTCCAAAATGGTTCAGGGCCCAGATGAAGGAATCTCGAAACAACTTAATGCATTCTGGAATCCTCACGATAAATGAGGAGGGTGGGTGAGTTTCCACCCAATTCCGAGACGTTGAAAATAGTTCGTCTTCCTCTGGCTTAAGTTGTCCCAAATGGTTCAGGGCCCAAACGGAGGAATCTCGAAGCAAGTTCATGCATTCTGGATTCCTCACGAGAAATGAGGAGGGTGGGTGAGTTTCCACGCAATTCCGAGACGTTGAAAAAAGTTCGTCTTCTTCTGCCTCAAGTTGTCCTATATGGTTCAGGGCCCAAACAGAGGAATCTCGAAACAAGTTCATGCATTCTGGAATACTCAAGAGAAAGGAGGAGGATGGGTGAGGTTCCACGCAATTCCGAGACGTTGAAAAAAGTTCGTCTTCTACTGCCTCAAGTTGTCCAAAATGGTTCAGGGCCCTAACGAAGGAATCTCGAAACAACTTAATGTATTCTGGAATCCTCACGATAAATGAGGAGGGTGGGTGAGTTTCCACGCAATTCCGAGACGTTGAAAAAAGTTCGTCTTCCTCTGCCTCAAGTTGTCCCAAATGGTTGAGGGCCCAAACGGAGGAATCTCGAAACAAGTTCATGCATTCTGGATTCCTCACGAGAAATGAGGAGGGTGGGTGAGTTTCCACGCTATTCCGAGATGTTGAAAAAAGTTCATCTTCTTCTGCCTCAAGTTGTCCAAAATGGTTCAGGGCCCAAACGAAGGAATCTCGAAACAACTTAATGCATTCTGGAATCCTCACGATAAATGAGGAGGGTGGGTGAGTTTCCACGCAATTCCGAGATGTTGAAAACAGTTCGTCTTCTTCTGCCTCAAGTTGTCCCATATGGTTCAGGGCCCAAACGGAGGAATCTCGAAACAAGTTCATGCATTCTGGAATACTGAAGAGAAATGAGGAGGGTGGGTGAGTTTCCACGCAATTCCGAGACGTTGAAAAAAGTTCGTCTTCCTCTGCCTCAAGTTGTTCAAAATGGTTCTGGGCCCAAACAGAGGAATCTCGAAACATGTTCATGCATTCTGGGATCGTCACGAGAAATGAGGAGGGTGGGTGAGTTTCCAAGCAATTCGGAGACGTTGAAAAAAGTTCGTCTTCTTCTTCCTCAAGTAGTCCCATAAGGTTCAGGGTCCAAACGGAGGAATCTCCAAACAAGTTCATGCCTTCTGGAATACTCAAGAGAAATGAGGAGGGTGGATGTGTTTCCACGCAATTCCGAGATGTTGAAAAAAGTTCATCTTCTATTGCCTCAAGTTTTCCAAAATAGTTCAGGGCCCAAACGAAGGAATCTTGAAACAACTTAATGGATTCTGTAATCCTCACGACAAATGAGGAGGGTGGGTGAGTTTCCACGCAATTCCGAGACGTTGAAAAAAGTTCGTCTTCCTCTGCCTCAAGTAGTCCCAAATGGTTCAGGGCCAAAACAGAGGAATCTCGAAACAAGTTCATGCATTCTGGAATACTCAAGAGAAATGAGGAGGGTGGGTGAGTTTCCACGCAATTCCGAGACGTTGAAAAAAGTTCGTCTTCCTCTGCCTCAAGTTGTCCAAAATGGTTCTGGGCCCAAACGGAGGAATCTCGAAACATGTTCAAGCATTCTGGGATCGTCACGACAAATGAGGAGGGTGGGTGAGTTTCCAAGCAATTCCGAGACGTTGAAAAAAGTTCGTCTTCTTCTGCCTCAAGTAGTCCCATATGGTTCAGGGCCCAAACGGAGGAATCTCCAAACAAGTTCATGCATTCTGGAATACTCAAGAGAAATGAGGAGGGTGGATGAGTTTCCACGCAATTCCGAGACGTTGAAAAAAGTTCGTCTTCTACTGCCTCAAGTTTTCCAAAATCATTCAGGGCCCAAACGAAGGAATCTCGAAACAACTTAATGCATTCTGGAATCCTCACGATAAATGAGGAGGGTGGGTGAGTTTCCACGCAATTCCGAGATGTTGAAAAAAGTTCGTCTTCTTCTGCCTCAAGTTGTCCCATATGGTTCAGGGCCCAAACGGAGGAATCTCGAAACAAGTTCATGCATTCTGGAATACTGAAGAGAAATGAGGAGGGTGGGTGAGTTTCCACGCAATTCCGAGACGTTGAAAAAAGTTCGTCTTCCTCTGCCTCAAGTTGTTCAAAATGGTTCTGGGCCCAAACAGAGGAATCTCGAAACATGTTCATGCATTCTGGGATCGTCACGAGAAATGAGGAGGGTGGGTGAGTTTCCAAGCAATTCCGAGACATTGAAAAAAGTTCGTCTTCTTCTTCCTCAAGTAGTCCCATATGGTTCAGGGTCCAAACGGAGGAATCTCCAAACAAGTTCATGCCTTCTGGAATACTCAAGAGAAATGAGGAGGGTGGATGTGTTTCCACGCAATTCCGAGATGTTGAAAAAAGTTCATCTTCTACTGCCTCAAGTTTTCCAAAATCGTTCAGGGCCCAAACGAAGGAATCTTGAAACAACATAATGGATTCTGTAATCCTCACGATAAATGAGGAGGGTGGGTGAGTTTCCACGCAATTCCGAGACGTTGAAAAAAGTTCGTCTTCCTCTGCCTTAAGTTGTCCCAAACGGTTCAGGGCCCAAACGGAGGAATCTCAAAGCAAATTCATGCATTCTGGATTCCTCACGAGAAATGAGGAGGGTGGGTGAGTTTCCAGGCAATTCCGAGACGTTGAAAAAAGTTCGTCTTCTTCTGCCTCAAGTTGTCCCATATGGTTCAGGGCCCAAACGGAGGAATCTCGAAACAAGTTCATGCATTCTGGAATACTCAAGAGAAATGAGGAGGGTGGGTGAGTTTCCACGCAATTCCAAGACGTTGAAAAAAGTTCGTCCTCATCTGCCTCAAGTTGTCCAAAATGGTTCTGGGCCCAAACGGAGGAATCTCGAAACATGTTCATGCATTCTGGGATCCTCACGAGAAATGAGGAGAGTGGGTGAGTTTCGAAGCAATTCCGAGACGTTGAAAAAAGTTCGTCTTCTTCTGCCTCAAGTAGTCCCAAATGGTTCAGGGCCAAAACAGAGGAATCTCGAAACAAGTTCATGCATTCTGGAATACTCAAGAGAAATGAGGAGGGTGGGTGAGTTTCCACGCAATTCCGAGACGTTGAAAAAAGTTCGTCTTCCTCTGCCTCAAGTTGTCCAAAATGGTTCTGGGCCCAAACGGAGGAATCTCGAAACATGTTCATGCATTCTGGGATCGTCACGACAAATGAGGAGGGTGGGTGAGTTTCCAAGCAATTCCGAGACGTTGAAAAAAATTCGTCTTCTTCTGCCTCAAGTAGTCCCATATGGTTCAGGACCCAAACGGAGGAATCTCCAAACAAGTTCATGCATTCTGGAATACTCAAGAGAAATGAGGAGGGTGGATGAGTTTCCACGCAATTCCGAGACGTTGAAAAAAGTTCGTCTTCTACTGCCTCAAGTTTTCCAAAATCGTTCAGGGCCCAAACGAAGGAATCTCGAAACAACTTAATGGATTCTGGAATCCTCACGATAAATGAGGTGGGTGGGTGAGTTTCCACGCAATTCCGAGACGTTGAAAAAAGTTCGTCTTCCTCTGCCTTAAGTTGTCCCAAATGGTTCAGGGCCCAAACAGAGGAATCTCGAAGCAAGTTCATGCATTCTGGATTCCTCACGAGAAATGAGGAGGGTGGGTGAGTTTCCACGCAATTCCGAGACGTTGAAAAAAGTTCGTCTTCTTCTGCCTCAAGTAGTCCCATATGGTTCAGGGCCCAAACGGAGGAATCTCCAAACAAGTTCATGCATTCTGGAATACTCAAGAGAAATGAGGAGGGTGGATGAGTTTCCACGCAATTCCGAGACGTTGAAAAAAGTTCGTCTTCTACTGCCTCAAGTTTTCCAAAATCGTTCAGGGCCCAAACGAAGAAATCTAGAAACAACTTAATGGATTCTAGAATCCTCACGATAAATGAGGAGGGTGGGTGAGTTTCCACGCAATTCCGAGACGTTGAAAAAAGTTCGTCTTCCTCTGCCTTAAGTTGTCCCATATGGTTCAGGGCCCAAACGGAGGAATCTCGAAACAAGTTCATGCATTCTGGAATACTCAAGAGAAATGAGGAGGGTGGATGAGTTTCCACGCAATTCCGAGACGTTGATAAAAGTTCCTCTTCTACTGCCTCAAGTTGTCCAAAATGGTTCAGGGCCCAAACGAAGGAATCTCGAAACAACTTAATGCATTCTGGAATCCTCACGATAAATGAGGAGGGTGGGTGAGTTTCGATAAAATTCCGAGACGTTGAAAAAAGTTCGTCTTCCTCTGCCTTAAGTTGTCCCAAATGGTTCAGGGACCAAAGGGAGGAATCTCGAAACAAGTTCATGCATTTTGGAATACTCAAGAGAAATGAGGAGGGTGGATGCGTTTCCACGCAATTCTGAGACGTTGAAAAAAGTTCGTCTTCTACTGCCTCAAGTTGTCCAAAATGGTTCAGGGCCCAAACGAAGGAATCTCGAAACAACTTAATGCATTCTGGAATCCTCACGATAAATGAGGAGGGTGGGTGAGTTTCCACGCAATTCCGAGACGTTGAAAAAAGTTCGTCTTCCTCTGCCTCAAGTTGTCCCAAATGGTTCAGGGCCCAAACGGAGGAATATCGAAACAAGTTCATGCGTTTTGGAATACTCAAGAGAAATGAGGAGGGTGGGGGAGTTTCCACACAATTCCGAGACGTTGAAAAAAGTTCGTCTTCCTCTGCCTTAAGTTGTCCCAAATGGTTCAGGGCCCAAACGGAGGAATCTCGAAACAATTTCATGCATTCTGGAATACTCAAGAGAAATGAGGAGGGTGGGTGAGTTTCTACGCAATTCCCAGACGTTGAAAAAAGTCCATCTTCTTCTGCCTCAAGTTGGCCCATATGGTTCAGGGCCCAAACGGAGGAATCTCGGAACAAGTTCCTGCATTCTGGAATACTCAAGAGAAATGAGGAGGGTGGATGAGTTTCCACGCAATTCTGAGACGTTGAAAAAACTTCGTCTTCCTCTGCCTTAAGTTGTCCCATATGGTTCAGGGCCCAAACGGAGGAATCTCGAAACAAGTTCATGCATTCTGGAATACTCAAGAGAAATGAGGAGGGTGGGTGAGTTTCCACGCAATTCCGAGACATTGAAAAAAGTTCGTCTTCCTCTGCCTTAAGTTGTCCCAAATGGTTCAGGGACCAAAGGAGGAATCTCGAAACAAGTTCATGCATTTTGGAATACTCAAGAGAAATGAGGAGGGTGGATGCGTTTCCACGCAATTCTGAGACGTTGAAAAAAGTTCGTCTTCTATTGCCTCAAGTTGTCCAAAATGGTTCAGGGCCCAAACGAAGGAATCTCGAAACAACTTAATGCATTCTGGAATCCTCACGATAAATGAGGAGGGTGGGTGAGTTTCCACGCAATTCCGAGACGTTGAAAAAAGTTCGTCTTCCTCTGCCTCAAGTTGTCCCAAATGGTTCAGGGCCCAAACGGAGGAATATCGAAACAAGTTCATGCATTCTGGAATACTCAAGAGAAATGAGGAGGGTGGGGGAGTTTCCACGCAATTCCGAGACGTTGAAAAAAGTTCGTCTTCCTCTGCCTTAAGTTGTCCCAAATGGTTCAGGGCCCAAACGGAGGAATCTCGAAACAATTTCATGCATTCTGGAATACTCAAGAGAAATGAGGAGGGTGGGTGAGTTTCTACGCAATTCCCAGACGTTGAAAAAAATCCATCTTCTTCTGCCTCAAGTTGGCCCATATGGTTCAGGGCCCAAACGGAGGAATCTCGGAACAAGTTCCTGCATTCTGGAATACTCAAGAGAAATGAGGAGGGTGGATGAGTTTCCACGCAATTCTGAGACGTTGAAAAAAGTTCGTCTTCCTCTGCCTTAAGTTGTCCCAAATGGTTCAGGGCCCAAACGGAGGAATCTCGAAACAATTTCATGCATTCTGGAATACTCAAGAGAAATGAGGAGGGTGGGTGAGTTTCTACGCAATTCCCAGACGTTGAAAAAAGTCCATCTTCTTCTGCCTCAAGTTGGCCCATATGGTTCAGGGCCCAAACGGAGGAATCTCGGAACAAGTTCCTGCATTCTGGAATACTCAAGAGAAATGAGGAGGGTGGATGAGTTTCCACGCAATTCTGAGACGTTGAAAAAACTTCGTCTTCCTCTGCCTTAAGTTGTCCCATATGGTTCAGGGCCCAAACGGAGGAATCTCGAAACAAGTTCATGCATTCTGGAATACTCAAGAGAAATGAGGAGGGTGGGTGAGTTTCCACGCAATTCCGAGACATTGAAAAAAGTTCGTCTTCCTCTGCCTTAAGTTGTCCCAAATGGTTCAGGGACCAAAGGAGGAATCTCGAAACAAGTTCATGCATTTTGGAATACTCAAGAGAAATGAGGAGGGTGGATGCGTTTCCACGCAATTCTGAGACGTTGAAAAAAGTTCGTCTTCTATTGCCTCAAGTTGTCCAAAATGGTTCAGGGCCCAAACGAAGGAATCTCGAAACAACTTAATGCATTCTGGAATCCTCACGATAAATGAGGAGGGTGGGTGAGTTTCCACGCAATTCCGAGACGTTGAAAAAAGTTCGTCTTCTTCTGCCTCAAGTTGTCCCATATGGTTCAGGGCCCAAACGGAGGAATCTCGAAACAAGTTCTTGCATTCTGGAATACTCAAGAGAAATGAGGAGGGTGGATGAGTTTCCACGCAATTCTGAGACGTTGAAAAAAGTTCGTCTTCCTTTGCCTTAAGTTGTCCCATATGGTTCAGGGCCCAAACGGAGGAATCTCGAAACAAGTTCATGCATTCTGGAATACTCAAGAGAAATGAGGAGGGTGGGTGAGTTTCCACGCAATTCCGAGACGTTGAAAAAAGTTCGTCTTCCTCTGCCTCAAGTTGTCCAAAATGGTTCTGGGCCCAAACGGAGGAATCTCGAAACATGTTCATGCATTCTGGGATCGTCACGAGAAATGAGGAGGGTGGGTGAGTTTCCAAGCAATTCCGAGACGTTGAAAAAAGTTCGTCTTCTTCTGCCTCAAGTAGTCCCATATGGTTCAGGGCCCAAACGGAGGAATCACCAAACAAGTTCATGCATTCTGGAATACTCAAGAGAAATGAGGAGGGTGGATGGGTTTCCACGCAATTCCGAGACGTTGAAAAAAGTTCGTCTTCTACTGCCTCAAGTTGTCCAAAATGGTTCAGGGCCCAAACGAAGGAATCTCGAAACAACTTAATGCATTCTGGAATCCTCACGATAAATGAGGAGGGTGGGTGAGTTTCCACGCAATTCCGAGACGTTGAAAAAAGTTCGTCTTCCTCTGCCTTAAGTTGTCCCATATGGTTCAGGGCCCAAACGGAGGAATCTCGAAACAAGTTCATGCATTCTGGAATACTCAAGAGAAATGAGGAGGGTGGATGAGTTTCCACGCAATTCCGAGACGTTGATAAAAGTTCCTCTTCTACTGCCTCAAGTTGTCCAAAATGGTTCAGGGCCCAAACGAAGGAATCTCGAAACAACTTAATGCATTCTGGAATCCTCACGATAAATGAGGAGGGTGGGTGAGTTTCGATAAAATTCCGAGACGTTGAAAAAAGTTCGTCTTCCTCTGCCTTAAGTTGTCCCAAATGGTTCAGGGACCAAAGGGAGGAATCTCGAAACAAGTTCATGCATTTTGGAATACTCAAGAGAAATGAGGAGGGTGGATGCGTTTCCACGCAATTCTGAGACGTTGAAAAAAGTTCGTCTTCTACTGCCTCAAGTTGTCCAAAATGGTTCAGGGCCCAAACGAAGGAATCTCGAAACAACTTAATGCATTCTGGAATCCTCACGATAAATGAGGAGGGTGGGTGAGTTTCCACGCAATTCCGAGACGTTGAAAAAAGTTCGTCTTCCTCTGCCTCAAGTTGTCCCAAATGGTTCAGGGCCCAAACGGAGGAATATCGAAACAAGTTCATGCGTTTTGGAATACTCAAGAGAAATGAGGAGGGTGGGGGAGTTTCCACACAATTCCGAGACGTTGAAAAAAGTTCGTCTTCCTCTGCCTTAAGTTGTCCCAAATGGTTCAGGGCCCAAACGGAGGAATCTCGAAACAATTTCATGCATTCTGGAATACTCAAGAGAAATGAGGAGGGTGGGTGAGTTTCTACGCAATTCCCAGACGTTGAAAAAAGTCCATCTTCTTCTGCCTCAAGTTGGCCCATATGGTTCAGGGCCCAAACGGAGGAATCTCGGAACAAGTTCCTGCATTCTGGAATACTCAAGAGAAATGAGGAGGGTGGATGAGTTTCCACGCAATTCTGAGACGTTGAAAAAACTTCGTCTTCCTCTGCCTTAAGTTGTCCCATATGGTTCAGGGCCCAAACGGAGGAATCTCGAAACAAGTTCATGCATTCTGGAATACTCAAGAGAAATGAGGAGGGTGGGTGAGTTTCCACGCAATTCCGAGACATTGAAAAAAGTTCGTCTTCCTCTGCCTTAAGTTGTCCCAAATGGTTCAGGGACCAAAGGAGGAATCTCGAAACAAGTTCATGCATTTTGGAATACTCAAGAGAAATGAGGAGGGTGGATGCGTTTCCACGCAATTCTGAGACGTTGAAAAAAGTTCGTCTTCTATTGCCTCAAGTTGTCCAAAATGGTTCAGGGCCCAAACGAAGGAATCTCGAAACAACTTAATGCATTCTGGAATCCTCACGATAAATGAGGAGGGTGGGTGAGTTTCCACGCAATTCCGAGACGTTGAAAAAAGTTCGTCTTCCTCTGCCTCAAGTTGTCCCAAATGGTTCAGGGCCCAAACGGAGGAATATCGAAACAAGTTCATGCATTCTGGAATACTCAAGAGAAATGAGGAGGGTGGGGGAGTTTCCACGCAATTCCGAGACGTTGAAAAAAGTTCGTCTTCCTCTGCCTTAAGTTGTCCCAAATGGTTCAGGGCCCAAACGGAGGAATCTCGAAACAATTTCATGCATTCTGGAATACTCAAGAGAAATGAGGAGGGTGGGTGAGTTTCTACGCAATTCCCAGACGTTGAAAAAAGTCCATCTTCTTCTGCCTCAAGTTGGCCCATATGGTTCAGGGCCCAAACGGAGGAATCTCGGAACAAGTTCCTGCATTCTGGAATACTCAAGAGAAATGAGGAGGGTGGATGAGTTTCCACGCAATTCTGAGACGTTGAAAAAAGTTCGTCTTCCTCTGCCTTAAGTTGTCCCATATGGTTCAGGGCCCAAACGGAGGAATCTCGAAACAAGTTCATGCATTCTGGAATACTCAAGAGAAATGAGGAGGGTGGGTGAGTTTCCACGCAATTCCGAGACATTGAAAAAAGTTCGTCTTCCTCTGCCTTAAGTTGTCCCAAATGGTTCAGGGACCAAACGGAGGAGTCTCGAAACAAGTTCATGCATTTTGGAATACTCAAGAGAAATGAGGAGGGTGGATGCGTTTCCACGCAATTCTGAGACGTTGAAAAAAGTTCGTCTTCTACTGCCTCAAGTTGTCCAAAATGGTTCAGGGCCCAAACGAACGAATCTCGAAACAACTTAATGCATTCTGGAATCCTCACGATAAATGAGGAGGGTGGGTGAGTTTCCACGCAATTCCGAGACGTTGAAAAAAGTTCGTCTTCCTCTGCCTCAAGTTGTCCCAAATGGTTCAGGGCCCAAACGGAGGAATATCGAAACAAGTTCATGCATTCTGGAATACTCAAGAGAAATGAGGAGGGTGGGTGAGTTTCCACGCAATTCCGAGACGTTGAAAAAAGTTCGTCTTCCTCTGCCTTAAGTTATCCCAAATGGTTCAGGGCCCAAACGGAGGAATCTCGAAACAAGTTCATGCATTCTGGAATACTCAATAGAAATGAGGAGGGTGGGTGAGTTTCTACGCAATTCCCAGACGTTGAAAAAAGTCCATCTTCTTCTGCCTCAAGTTGGCCCATATGGTTCAGGGCCCAAACGGAGGAATCTCGGAACAAGTTCATGCATTCTAGAATACTCAAGAGAAATGAGGAGGGTGGATGAGTTTCCACGCAATTCTGAGACGTTGAAAAAAGTTCGTCTTCCTCTGCCTTAAGTTGTCCCATATGGTTCAGGGCCCAAACGGAGGAATCTCGAAACAAGTTCATGCATTCTGGAATACTCAAGAGAAATGAGGAGGGTGGGTGAGTTTCCACGCAATTCCGAGACATTGAAAAAAGTTCGTCTTCCTCTGCCTCAAGTTGTCCAAAATGGTTCTGGGCCCAAACGGAGGAATCTCGAAACAGGTTCATGCATTATGGAATACTCAAGAGAAATGAGGAGGGTGGATGAGTTTCCACGCAATTCTGAGACGTTGAAAAAAGTTCGTCTTCTACTGCCTCAAGTTGTCCAAAATGGTTCAGGGCCCAAACGAAGGAATCTCGAAACAACTTAATGCATTCTGGAATCCTCACGATAAATGAGGAGGGTGGGTGAGTTTCTACGCAATTCCCAGACGTTGAAAAAAGTTCGTCTTCCTCTGCCTCAAGTTGTCCCAAATAGTTCAGGGCCCAAACGGAGGAATATCGAAACAAGTTCATGCATTCTGGAATACTCAAGAGAAATGAGGACGGTGGGTGAGTTTCCACGCAATTCCGAGACGTTGAAAAAAGTTCGTCTTCCTCTGCCTTAAGTTGTCCCAAATGGTTCAGGGCCCAAACGGAGGAATCTCGAAACAAGTTCATGCATTCTGGAATACTCAAGAGAAATGAGGAGGGTGGGTGAGTTTCTACGCAATTCCCAGACGTTGAAAAAAGTCCATCTTCTTCTGCCTCAAGGTCGCCCATATGGTTCAGGGCCCAAACGGAGGAATCTCGGAACAAGTTCATGCATTCTGGAATACTCAAGAGAAATGAGGAGGGTGGGTGAGTTTCTACGCAATTCCCAGACGTTGAAAAAAGTCCATCTTCTTCTGCCTCAAGGTCGCCCATATGGTTCAGGGCCCAAACGGAGGAATCTCGGAACAAGTTCATGCATTCTGGAATACTCAAGAGAAATGAGGAGGGTGGATGAGTTTCCACGCAATTCTGAGACTTTGAAAAAAGTTCGTCTTCCTCTGCCTTAAGTTGTCCCATATGGTTCAGGGCCCAAACGGAGGAATCTCGAAACAAGTTCATGCATTCTCGAATACTCAAGAGAAATGAGGAGGGTGGGTGAGTTTCCACGCAATTCCGAGACGTTGAAAAAAGTTCGTCTTCCTCTGCCTCAAGTTGTCCAAAATGGTTCTGGGCCCAAACGGAGGAATCTCGAAACATGTTCATGCATTCTGGGATCGTCACGAGAAATGAGGAGGGTGGGTGAGTTTCCAAGCAATTCCGAGACGTTGAAAAAAGTTCGTCTTCTTCTGCCTCAAGTAGTCCCATATGGTTCAGGGCCCAAACGGAGGAATCACCAAACAAGTTCATGCATTCTGGAATACTCAAGAGAAATGAGGAGGGTGGATGGGTTTCCACGCAATTCCGAGACGTTGAAAAAAGTTCGTCTTCTACTGCCTCAAGTTTTCCAAAATCGTTCAGGGCCCAAACGAAGGAATCTCGAAACAACTTAATGGATTCTGGAATCCTCACGATAAATGAGGAGGGTGGGTGAGTTTCCACGCAATTCCAAGACGTTGAAAAAAGTTCGTCTTCCTCTGCCTTAAGTTGTCCCAAATGGTTCAGGGCCCAAACGGAGGAATCTCGAAGCAAGTTCATGCATTCTGGACTCCTCACGAGAAATGAGGAGGGTGGGTGAGTTTCCACGCAATTCCGAGACGTTGAAAAAAGTTCGTCTTCTTCTGCCTCGAGTTGTCCCATATGGTTCAGGGCCCAAATGGAGGAATCTCGAAACAAGTTCATGCATTCTGGAATACTCAAGAGAAATGAGGAGGGTGGGTGAGTTTCCACGCAATTCCGAGACGTTGAAAAAAGTTCGTCTTCATCTGCCTCAAGTTGTCCAAAATGGTTCTGGGCCCAAACGGAGGAATCTCGAAACATGTTCATGCATTCTGGGATCCTCACGAGAAATGAGGAGAGTGGGTGTGTTTCGAACCAATTCCGAGACGTTGAAAAAAGTTCGTCTTCTACTGCCTCAAGTTGTCCAAAATGGTTCAGGGCCCAAACGAAGGAATCTCGAAACAACTTAATGCATTTTGGAATCCTCACGATAAATGAGGAGGGTGGGTGAGTTTCCACGCAATTCCGAGACGTTGAAAAAAGTTCGTCTTCCTCTGCCTCAAGTTGTCCCAAATGGTTCAGGGCCCAAACGGAGGAATATCGAAACAAGTTCATGCATTCTGGAATACTCAAGAGAAATGAGGAGGGTGGGTGAGTTTCCACGCAATTCCGAGACGTTGAAAAAAGTTCGTCTTCCTCTGCCTTAAGTTGTCCCAAATGGTTCAGGGCCCAAACGGAGGAATCTCGAAACAAGTTCATGCATTCTGGAATACTCAAGAGAAATGAGGAGGGTGGGTGAGTTTCTACGCAATTCCCAGACGTTGAAAAAAGTCCATCTTCTTCTGCCTCAAGGTCGGCCATATGGTTCAGGGCCCAAACGGAGGAATCTCGGAACAAGTTCATGCATTCTGGAATACTCAAGAGAAATGAGGAGGGTGGATGAGTTTCCACGCAATTCTGAGACTTTGAAAAAAGTTCGTCTTCCTCTGCCTTAAGTTGTCCCATATGGTTCAGGGCCCAAACGGAGGAATCTCGAAACAAGTTCATGCATTCTGGAATACTCAAGAGAAATGAGGAGGGTGGGTGAGTTTCCACGCAATTCCGAGACGTTAAAAAAAGTTCGTCTTCCTCTGCCTCAAGTTGTCCAAAATGGTTCTGGGCCCAAACGGAGGAATCTCGAAACATGTTCATGCATTCTGGGATCGTCACGAGAAATGAGGAGGGTGGGTGAGTTTCCAAGCAATTCCGAGACGTTGAAAAAAGTTCGTCTTCTTCTGCCTCAAGTAGTCCCATATGGTTCAGGGCCCAAACGGAGGAATCACCAAACAAGTTCATGCATTCTGGAATACTCAAGAGAAATGAGGAGGGTGGATGGGTTTCCAAGCAATTCCGAGACGTTGAAAAAAGTTCGTCTTCTACTGCCTCAAGTTTTCCAAAATCGTTCAGGGCCCAAACGAAGGAATATCGAAACAACTTAATGGATTCTGGAATCCTCACGATAAATGAGGAGGGTGGGTGAGTTTCCACGCAATTCCAAGACGTTGAAAAAAGTTCGTCTTCCTCTGCCTTAAGTTGTCCCAAATGGTTCAGGGCCCAAACGGAGGAATCTCGAAGCAAGTTCATGCATTCTGGACACCTCACGAGAAATGAGGAGGGTGGGTGAGTTTCCACGCAATTCCGAGACGTTGAAAAAAGTTCGTCTTCTTCTGCCTCAAGTTGTCCCATATGGTTCAGGGCCCAAATGGAGGAATCTCGAAACAAGTTCATGCATTCTGGAATACTCAAGAGAAATGAGGAGGGTGGGTGAGTTTCCACGCAATTCCGAGACGTTGAAAAAAGTTCGTCTTCATCTGCCTCAAGTTGTCCAAAATGGTTCTGGGCCCAAACGGAGGAATCTCGAAACATGTTCATGCATTCTGGGATCCTCACGAGAAATGAGGAGAGTGGGTGAGTTTCGAACCAATTCCGAGACGTTGAAAAAAGTTCGTCTTCTTCTGCCTCAAGTAGTCCCATATGGTTCAGGGCCCAAACGGAGGAATCTCCAAACAAGTTCATGCATTCTGGAATACTCAAGAGAAATGAGGAGGGTGGATGAGTTTCCACGCAATTCCGAGACGTTGAAAAAAGTTCGTCTTCTACTGCCTCAAGTTTTCCAAAATCGTTCAGGGCCCAAACGAAGGAATCTCGAAACAACTTAATGGATTCTAGAATCCTCACGATAAATGAGGAGGGTGGGTGAGTTTCCACGCAATTCCGAGACGTTGAAAAAAGTTCGTCTTCCTCTGCCTTAAGTTGTCCCAAATGGTTCAGGGCCCAAACGGAGGTATCTCGAAACAAGTTCATGCATTCTGGAATACTCAAGAGAAATGAGGAGGGTGGAAGAGTTTCCACGCAATTCCGAGACGTTGATAAAAGTTCATCTTCTACTGCCTCAAGTTGTCCAAAATGGTTCAGGGCCCAAACGAAGTAATCTCGAAACAACTTAATGCATTCTGGAATCCTCACGATAAATGAGGAGGGTGGGTGAGTTTCGATACAATTCCGAGACGTTGAAAAAAGTTCGTCTTCCTCTGCCTTAAGTTGTCCCAAATGGTTCAGGGACCAAACGGAGGAATCTCGAAACAAGTTCATGCATTCTGGAATACTCAAGAGAAATGAGGAGGGTGGATGTGTTTCCACGCAATTCTGAGACGTTGAAAAAAGTTCGTCTTCTACTGCCTCAAGTTGTCCAAAATGGTTCAAGGCCCAAACGAAGGAATCTCGAAACAACTTAATGCATTCTGGAATCCTCACGATAAATGAGGAGGGTGGGTGAGTTTCGATAAAATTCCGAGACGTTGAAAAAAGTTCGTGTTCCTCTGCCTTAAGTTGTCCCAAATGGTTCAGGGACCAAACGGAGGAATCTCGAAACAAGTTTATGCATTCTGGAATACTCAAGAGAAATGAGGAGGGTGGATGCGTTTCCACGCAATTCTGAGACGTTGAAAAAAGTTCGTCTTCTACTGCCTCAAGTTGTCCAAAATGGTTCAGGGCCCAAACGAAGGAATCTCGAAACAACTTAATGCATTCTGGAATCCTCACGATAAATGAGGAGGGTGGGTGAGTTTCCACGCAATTCCGAGACGTTGAAAAAAGTTCGTCTTCCTCTGCCTCAAGTTGTCCCAAATGGTTCAGGGCCCAAACGGAGGAATATCGAAACAAGTTAATGCATTCCGGAATACTCAAGAGAAATGAGGAGGGTGGGTGAGTTTCCACGCAATTCCGAGACGTTGAAAAAAGTTCGTCTTCCTCTGCCTCAAGTTGTCCAAAATGGTTCTGGGCCCAAACGGAGGAATCTCGAAACATGTTCATGCATTCTGGAATACTCAAGAGAAATGAGGAGGGTGGGTGAGTTTCTACGCAATTCCCAGACGTTGAAAAAAGTCCATCTTCTTCTGCCTCAAGTTGGCCCATATGGTTCAGGGCCCAAACGGAGGAATCTCGGAACAAGTTCATGCATTCTGGAATACTCAAGAGAAATGAGGAGGGTGGGTGAGTTTCCACGCAATTCCGAGACGTTGAAAAAAGTTCGTCTTCATCTGCCTCAAGTTGTCCAAAATGGTTCTGGGCCCAAACGGAGGAATCTCGAAACATGTTCATGCATTCTAGGATCCTCACGAGAAATGAGGAGAGTGGGTGAGTTTCGAACAAATTCCGAGACGTTGAAAAAAGTTCGTCTTCTTCTGCCTCAAGTAGTCCCATATGGTTCAGGGCCCAAACGGAGGAATCTCCAAACAAGTTCATGCATTCTGGAATACTCAAGAGAAATGAGGAGGGTGGATGAGTTTCCACGCAATTCCGAGACGTTGAAAAAAGTTCGTCTTCTACTGCCTCAAGTTTTCCAAAATCGTTCAGGGCCCAAACGAAGGAATCTCGAAACAACTTAATGGATTCTAGAATCCTCACGATAAATGAGGAGGGTGGGTGAGTTTCCACGCAATTCCGAGACGTTGAAAAAAGTTCGTCTTCCTCTGCCTTAAGTTGTCCCAAATGGTTCAGGACCCAAACGGAGGAATCTCGAAACAAGTTCTTGCATTCTGGAATACTCAAGAGAAATGAGGAGGGTGGATGAGTTTCCACGCAATTCTGAGACGTTGAAAAAAGTTCGTCTTCCTTTGCCTTAAGTTGTCCCATATGGTTCAGGGCCCAAACGGAGGAATCTCGAAACAAGTTCATGCATTCTGGAATACTCAAGAGAAATGAGGAGGGTGGGTGAGTTTCCACGCAATTCCGAGACGTTGAAAAAAGTTCGTCTTCCTCTGCCTCAAGTTGTCCAAAATGGTTCTGGGCCCAAACGGAGGAATCTCGAAACATGTTCATGCATTCTGGGATCGTCACGAGAAATGAGGAGGGTGGGTGAGTTTCCAAGCAATTCCGAGACGTTGAAAAAAGTTCGTCTTCTTCTGCCTCAAGTAGTCCCATATGGTTCAGGGCCCAAACGGAGGAATCACCAAACAAGTTCATGCATTCTGGAATACTCAAGAGAAATGAGGAGGGTGGATGGGTTTCCACGCAATTCCGAGACGTTGAAAAAAGTTCGTCTTCTACTGCCTCAAGTTTTCCAAAATCGTTCAGGGCCCAAACGAAGGAATCTCGAAACAACTTAATGGATTCTGGAATCCTCACGATAAATGAGGAGGATGGGTGAGTTTCCACGCAATTCCGAGACGTTGAAAAAAGTTCGTCTTCCTCTGCCTTAAGTTGTCCCAAATGGTTCAGGGCCCAAACGGAGGAATCTCGAAGCAAGTTCATGCATTCTGGACTGCTCACGAGAAATGAGGAGGGTGGGTGAGTTTCCACGCAATTCCGAGACGTTGAAAAAAGTTCGTCTTCTTCTGCCTCAAGTTGTCCCATATGGTTCAGGGCCCAAACGGAGGAATCTCGAAACAAGTTCATGCATTCTGGAATACTCAAGAGAAATGAGGAGGGTGGGTGAGTTTCAACGCAATTCCGAGACGTTGAAAAAAGTTCGTCTTCATCTGCCTCAAGTTGTCCAAAATGGTTCTGGGCCCAAACGGAGGAATCTCGAAATATGTTCTTGCATTCTGGGATCCTCACGAGAAATGAGGAGAGTGGGTGAGTTTCGAACCAATTCCGAGACGTTCAAAAAAGTTCGTCTTCTTCTGCCTCAAGTAGTCCCATATGGTTCAGGGCCCAAACGGAGGAATCTCCAAACAAGTTCATGCATTCTGGAATACTCAAGAGAAATGAGGAGGGTGGATGAGTTTCCACCCAATTCTGAGACGTTGAAAAAAGTTCGTCTTCTTCTGCCTCAAGTTGTCCAGAATGGTTCAGGGCCCAAACGAAGGAATCTCGAAACAACTTAATGCATTCTGGAATCCTCACGATAAATGAGGAGGGTGGGTGAGTTTCGATAAAATTCCGAGACGTTGAAAAAAGTTCGTCTTCCTCTGCATTAAGTTGTCCCAAATGGTTCAGGGACCAAACGGAGGAATCTCGAAACAAGTTCATGCATTCTGGAATACTCAAGAGAAATGAGGAGGGTGGATGCGTTTCCACGCAATTCTGAGACGTTGAAAAAAGTTCGTCTTCTACTGCCTCAAGTTTTCCAAAATCGTTCAGGGCCCAAACGAAGGAATCTCGAAACAACTTAATGGATTCTGGAATCCTCACGATAAATGAGGAGGGTGGGTGAGTTTCCACGCAATTCCGAGACGTTGAAAAAAGTTCGTCTTCCTCTGCCTTAAGTTGTCCCAAATGGTTCAGGGCCCAAACGGAGGAATCTCGAAGCAAGTTCATGCATTCTGGACTGCTCACGAGAAATGAGGAGGGTGGGTGAGTTTCCACGCAATTCCGAGACGTTGAAAAAAGTTCCTCTTCTTCTGCCTCAAGTTGTCCCATATGGTTCAGGGCCCAAACGGAGGAATCTCGAAACAAGTTCATGCATTCTGGAATACTCAAGAGAAATGAGGAGGGTGGGTGAGTTTCCACGCAATTCCGAGACGTTGAAAAAAGTTCGTCTTCATCTGCCTCAAGTTGTCCAAAATGGTTCTGGGCCCAAACGGAGGAATCTCGAAATATGTTCATGCATTCTAGGATCCTCACGAGAAATGAGGAGAGTGGGTGAGTTTCGAACCAATTCCGAGACGTTCAAAAAAGTTCGTCTTCTTCTGCCTCAAGTAGTCCCATATGGTTCAGGGCCCACACGGAGGAATCTCCAAACAAGTTCATGCATTCTGGAATACTCAAGAGAAATGAGGAGGGTGGATGAGTTTCCACGCAATTCTGAGACGTTGAAAAAAGTTCGTCTTCTTCTGCCTCAAGTTGTCCAGAATGGTTCCGGGCCCAAAGGAAGGAATCTCGAAACAACTTAATGCATTCTGGAATCCTCACGATAAATGAGGAGGGTGGGTGAGTTTCGATAAAATTCCGAGACGTTGAAAAAACTTCGTCTTCCTCTGCCTTAAGTTGTCCCAAATGGTTCAGGGACCAAACGGAGGAATCTCGAAACAAGTTCATGCATTCTGGAATACTCAAGAGAAATGAGGAGGGTGGATGCGTTTCCACGCAATTCTGAGACGTTGAAAAAAGTTCGTCTTCTACTGCCTCAAGTTTTCCAAAATCGTTCAGGGCCCAAACGAAGGAATCTCGAAACAACTTAATGGATTCTGGAATCCTCACGATAAATGAGGAGGGTGGGTGAGTTTCCACGCAATTCCGAGACGTTGAAAAAAGTTCGTCTTCCTCTGCCTTAAGTTGTCCCAAATGGTTCAGGGCCCAAACGGAGGAATCTCGAAGCAAGTTCATGCATTCTGGACTGCTCACGAGAAATGAGGAGGGTGGGTGAGTTTCCACGCAATTCCGAGACGTTGAAAAAAGTTCGTCTTCTTCTGGCTCAAGTTGTCCCATATGGTTCAGGGCCCAAACGGAGGAATCTCGAAACAAGTTCATGCATTCTGGAATACTCAAGAGAAATGAGGAGGGTGGGTGAGTTTCCACGCAATTCCGAGACGTTGAAAAAAGTTCGTCTTCATCTGCCTCAAGTTGTCCAAAATGGTTCTGGGCCCAAACGGAGGAATCTCGAAATATGTTCATGCATTCTAGGATCCTCACGAGAAATGAGGAGAGTGGGTGAGTTTCGAACAAATTCCGAGACGTTGAAAAAAGTTCGTCTTCTTCTGCCTCAAGTAGTCCCATATGGTTCAGGGCCCAAACGGAGGAATCTCCAAACAAGTTCATGCATTCTGGAATACTCAAGAGAAATGAGGAGGGTGGATGAGTTTCCACGCAATTCCGAGACGTTGAAAAAAGTTCGTCTTCTACTGCCTCAAGTTTTCCAAAATCGTTCAGGGCCCAAACGAAGGAATCTTGAAACAACTTAATGGATTCTAGAATCCTCACGATAAATGAGGAGGGTGGGTGAGTTTCCACGCAATTCCGAGACGTTGAAAAAAGTTCGTCTTCCTCTGCCTTAAGTTGTCCCAAATGGTTCAGGGCCCAAACGGAGGAATCTCGAAACAAGTTCTTGCATTCTGGAATACTCAAGAGAAATGAGGAGGGTGGATGAGTTTCCACGCAATTCTGAGACGTTGAAAAAAGTTCGTCTTCCTTTGCCTTAAGTTGTCCCATATGGTTCAGGGCCCAAACGGAGGAATCTCGAAACAAGTTCATGCATTCTGGAATACTCAAGAGAAATGAGGAGGGTGGGTGAGTTTCCACGCAATTCCGAGACGTTGAAAAAAGTTCGTCTTCCTCTGCCTCAAGTTGTCCAAAATGGTTCTGGGCCCAAACGGAGGAATCTCGAAACATGTTCATGCATTCTGGGATCGTCACGAGAAATGAGGAGGGTGGGTGAGTTTCCAAGCAATTCCGAGACGTTGAAAAAAGTTCGTCTTCTTCTGCCTCAAGTAGTCCCATATGGTTCAGGGCCCAAACGGAGGAATCACCAAACAAGTTCATGCATTCTGGAATACTCAAGAGAAATGAGGAGGGTGGATGGGTTTCCACGCAATTCCGAGACGTTGAAAAAAGTTCGTCTTCTACTGCCTCAAGTTTTCCAAAATTGTTCAGGGCCCAAACGAAGGAATCTCGAAACAACTTAATGGATTCTGGAATCCTCACGATAAATGAGGAGGGTGGGTGAGTTTCCACGCAATTCCGAGACGTTGAAAAAAGTTCGTCTTCCTCTGCCTTAAGTTGTCCCAAATGGTTCAGGGCCCAAACGGAGGAATCTCGAAGCAAGTTCATGCATTCTGGACTGCTCACGAGAAATGAGGAGGGTGGGTGAGTTTCCACGCAATTCCGAGACGTTGAAAAAAGTTCGTCTTCTTCTGCCTCAAGTTGTCCCATATGGTTCAGGGCCCAAACGGAGGAATCTCGAAACAAGTTCATGCATTCTGGAATACTCAAGAGAAATGAGGAGGGTGGGTGAGTTTCAACGCAATTCCGAGACGTTGAAAAAAGTTCGTCTTCATCTGCCTCAAGTTGTCCAAAATGGTTCTGGGCCCAAACGGAGGAATCTCGAAATATGTTCTTGCATTCTGGGATCCTCACGAGAAATGAGGAGAGTGGGTGAGTTTCGAACCAATTCCGAGACGTTCAAAAAAGTTCGTCTTCTTCTGCCTCAAGTAGTCCCATATGGTTCAGGGCCCAAACGGAGGAATCTCCAAACAAGTTCATGCATTCTGGAATACTCAAGAGAAATGAGGAGGGTGGATGAGTTTCCACGAAATTCTGAGACGTTGAAAAAAGTTCGTCTTCTTCTGCCTCAAGTTGTCCAGAATGGTTCAGGGCCCAAACGAAGGAATCTCGAAACAACTTAATGCATTCTGGAATCCTCACGATAAATGAGGAGGGTGGGTGAGTTTCGATAAAATTCCGAGACGTTGAAAAAAGTTCGTCTTCCTCTGCATTAAGTTGTGCCAAATGGTTCAGGGACCAAACGGAGGAATCTCGAAACAAGTTCATGCATTCTGGAATACTCAAGAGAAATGAGGAGGGTGGATGCGTTTCCACGCAATTCTGAGACATTGAAAAAAGTTCGTCTTCTACTGCCTCAAGTTTTCCAAAATCGTTCAGGGCCCAAACGAAGGAATCTCGAAACAACTTAATGGATTCTGGAATCCTCACGATAAATGAGGAGGGTGGGTGAGTTTCCACGCAATTCCGAGACGTTGAAAAAAGTTCGTCTTCCTCTGCCTTAAGTTGTCCCAAATGGTTCAGGGCCCAAACGGAGGAATCTCGAAGCAAGTTCATGCATTCTGGACTGCTCACGAGAAATGAGGAGGGTGGGTGAGTTTCCACGCAATTCCGAGACGTTGAAAAAAGTTCATCTTCTTCTGCCTCAAGTTGTCCCATATGGTTCAGGGCCCAAACGGAGGAATCTCGAAACAAGTTCATGCATTCTGGAATACTCAAGAGAAATGAGGAGGGTGGGTGAGTTTCCACGCAATTCCGAGACGTTGAAAAAAGTTCGTCTTCATCTGCCTCAAGTTGTCCAAAATGGTTCTGGGCCCAAACGGAGGAATCTCGAAATATGTTCATGCATTCTAGGATCCTCACGAGAAATGAGGAGAGTGGGTGAGTTTCGAACCAATTCCGAGACGTTCAAAAAAGTTCGTCTTCTTCTGCCTCAAGTAGTCCCATATGGTTCAGGGCCCAAACGGAGGAATCTCCAAACAAGTTCATGCATTCTGGAATACTCAAGAGAAATGAGGAGGGTGGATGAGTTTCCACGCAATTCTGAGACGTTGAAAAAAGTTCGTCTTCTTCTGCCTCAAGTTGTCCAGAATGGTGCCGGGCCCAAACGAAGGAATCTCGAAACAACTTAATGCATTCTGGAATCCTCACGATAAATGAGGAGGGTGGGTGAGTTTCGATAAAATTCCGAGACGTTGAAAAAAGTTCGTCTTCCTCTGCCTTAAGTTGTCCCAAATGGTTCAGGGACCAAACGGAGGAATCTCGAAACAAGTTCATGCATTCTGGAATACTCAAGAGAAATGAGGAGGGTGGATGCGTTTCCACGCAATTCTGAGACGTTGAAAAAAGTTCGTCTTCTACTGCCTCAAGTTTTCCAAAATCGTTCAGGGCCCAAACGAAGGAATCTCGAAACAACTTAATGGATTCTGGAATCCTCACGATAAATGAGGAGGGTGGGTGAGTTTCCACGCAATTCCGAGACGTTGAAAAAAGTTCGTCTTCCTCTGCCTTAAGTTGTCCCAAATGGTTCAGGGCCCAAACGGAGGAATCTCGAAGCAAGTTCATGCATTCTGGACTGCTCACGAGAAATGAGGAGGGTGGGTGAGTTTCCACGCAATTCCGAGACGTTGAAAAAAGTTCGTCTTCTTCTGCCTCAAGTTGTCCCATATGGTTCAGGGCCCAAACGGAGGAATCTCGAAACAAGTTCATGCATTCTGGAATACTCAAGAGAAATGAGGAGGGTGGGTGAGTTTCCACGCAATTCCGAGACGTTGAAAAAAGTTCGTCTTCATCTGCCTCAAGTTGTCCAAAATGGTTCTGGGCCCAAACGGAGGAATCTCGAAATATGTTCATGCATTCTAGGATCCTCACGAGAAATGAGGAGAGTGGGTGAGTTTCGAACCAATTCCGAGACGTTCAAAAAAGTTCGTCTTCTTCTGCCTCAAGTAGTCCCATATGGTTCAGGGCCCAAACGGAGGAATCTCCAAACAAGTTCATGCATTCTGGAATACTCAAGAGAAATGAGGAGGGTGGATGAGTTTCCACGCAATTCCGAGACGTTGAAAAAAGTTCGTCTTCTACTGCCTCAAGTTTTCCAAAATCGTTCAGGGCACAAACGAAGGAATCTCGAAACAACTTAATGGATTCTAGAATCCTCACGATAAATGAGGAGGGTGGGTGAGTTTCCACGCAATTCCGAGACGTTGAAAAAAGTTCGTCTTCCTCTGCCTTAAGTTGTCCCAAATGGTTCAGGACCCAAACGGAGGAATCTCGAAACAAGTTCATGCATTCTGGAATACTCAAGAGAAATGAGGAGGGTGGACGAGTTTCCACGCAATTCCGAGACGTTGATAAAAGTTCATCTTCTACTGCCTCAAGATGTCCAAAATGGTTCAGGGCCTAAACGAAGGAATCTCGAAACAACTTAATGCATTCTGGAATCCTCACGATCAATGAGGAGGGTGGGTGAGTTTCGATAAAATTCCGAGACGTTGAAAAAAGTTCGTCTTCCTCTGCCTTAAGTTGTCCCAAATGGTTCAGGGACCAAACGGAGGAATCTCGAAACAAGTTCATGCATTCTGGAATACTCAAGAGAAATGAGGAGGGTGGGTGAGTTTCCAAGCAATTCCGAGACGTTGAAAAAAGTTCGTCTTCTTCTGCCTCAAGTTGTCCAGAATGGTTCAGGGCCCAAACGAAGGAATCTTGAAACAACTTAGTGCATTCTGGAATCCTCACGATAAATGAGGAGGGTGGGTAAGTTTCGATACAATTCCGAGACGTTGAAAAAAGTTCGTCTTCCTCTGCCTTAAGTTGTCCCAAATGGTTCAGGGACCAAACGGAGGAATCTCAAAACAAGTTCATGCATTCTGGAATACTCAAGAGAAATGACGAGGGTGGATACGTTTCCACGCAATTCTGAGACGTTGAAAAAAGTTCGTCTTCTACTGCCTCAAGTTGTCCAAAATGGTTCACGGCCCAAACGAAGGAATCTCGAAACAACTTAATGCATTCTGGAATCCTCACGATAAATGAGGAGGGTGGGTGAGTTTCGATAAAATTCCGAGACGTTGAAAAAAGTTCGTCTTCCTCTGCCTTAAGTTGTCCCAAATGGTTCAGGGACCAAACGGAGGAATCTCGAAACAAGTTCATGCATTCTGGAACACTCAAGAGAAATGAGGAGGGTGGATGCGTTTACACGCATTTCTGAGACGTTGAAAAAAGTTCGTCTTCTACTGCCTCAAGTTGTCCAAAATGGTTCAGGGCCCAAACGAAGGAATCTCGAAACAACTTAATGCATTCTGGAATCCTCACGATAAATGAGGAGGGTGGGTGAGTTTCCACGCAATTCCGAGACGTTGAAAAAAGTTCGTCTTCCTCTGCCTCAAGTTGTCCCAAATGGTTCAGGGCCCAAACGGAGGAATATCGAAACAAGTACATGCATTCTGGAACACTCAAGAGAAATGAGGAGGGTGGATGCGTTTCCAAGCAATTCCGAGACGTTGAAAAAAGTTCGTCTTCATCTGCCTCAAGTTGTCCAAAATGGTTCTGGGCCCAAACGGAGGAATCTCGAAATATGTTCATGCATTCTAGGATCCTCACGAGAAATGAGGAGAGTGGGTGAGTTTCGAACCAATTCCGAGACGTTCAAAAAAGTTCATCTTCTTCTGCCTCAACTAGTCCCATATGGTTCAGAGCCCAAACGGAGGAATCTCCAAACAAGTTCATGCATTCTGGAATACTCAAGAGAAATGAGGAGGGTGGATGAGTTTCCACGCAATTCTGAGACGTTGAAAAAAGTTCGTCTTCCTCTGCCTTAAGTTGTCCCATATGGTTCAGGGCCCAAACGGAGGAATCTCGAAACAAGTTCATGCATTCTGGAATACTCAAGAGAAATGAGGAGGGTGGGTGAATTTCCACGCAATTCCGAGACGTTGAAAAAAGTTCGTCTTCCTCTGGCTCAAGTTGTCCAAAATGGTTCTGGGCCCAAACGGAGGAATCTCGAAACATGTTCATGCATTCTGGGATCGTCACGAGAAATGAGGAGGGTGGGTGAGTTTCCAAGCAATTCCGAGACGTTGAAAAAAGTTCGTCTTCTTCTGCCTCAAGTAGTCCCGTATGGTTCAGGGCCCAAACGGAGGAATCACCAAACAAGTTCATGCATTCTGGAATACTCAAGAGAAATGAGGAGGGTGGATGGGTTTCCACGCAATTCCGAGACGTTGAAAAAAGTTCGTCTTCTCCTGCCTCAAGTTTTCCAAAATCGTTCAGGGCCCAAACGAAGGAATCTCGAAAAAACTTAATGGATTCTGGAATCCTCACGATAAATGAGGAGGGTGGGTGAGTTTCCACGCAATTCCGAGACGTTGAAAAAAGTTCGTCTTCCTCTGCCTTAAGTTGTCCCAAATGGTTCAGGGCCCAAACGGAGGAATCTCGAAGCAAGTTCATGCATTCTAGACTCCTCACGAGAAATGAGGAGGGTGGGTGAGTTTCCACGCAATTCCGAGACGTTGATAAAAGTTCGTCTTCTTCTGCCTCAAGTTGTCCCATATGGTTCAGGGCCCAAACGGAGGAATCTCGAAACAAGTTCATGCATTCTTGAATACTCAAGAGAAATGAGGAGGGTGGGTGAGTTTCCACGCAATTCCGAGACGTTGAAAAAAGTTCGTCTTCATCTGCCTCAAGTTGTCCAAAATGGTTCTGGGCCCAAACGGAGGAATCTCGAAACATGTTCATGCATTCTGGGATCCTCACGAGAAATGAGGAGAGTGGGTGAGTTTCGAACCAATTCCGAGATGTTGAAAAAAGTTCGTCTTCTTCTGCCTCAAGTAGTCCCATATGGTTCAGGGCCCAAACGGAGGAATCTCCAAAAAAGTTCATGCATTCTGCAATACTCAAGAGAAATGAGGAGGGTGGGTGAGTTTCTACGCAATTCCCAGACGTTGAAAAAAGTCCATCTTCTTCTGCCTCAAGTTTTCCAAAATCGTTCAGGGCCCAAACGAAGGAATCTCGAAACAACTTAATGGATTCTAGAATCCTCACGATAAATGAGGAGGGTGGGTGAGTTTCCACGCAATTCCGAGACGTTGAAAAAAGTTCGTCTTCCTCTGCCTTAAGTTGTCACAAATGGTTCAGGGCCCAAACGGAGGAATCTCGAAACAAGTTCATGCATTCTGGAATACTCAAGAGAAATGAGGAGGGTGGACGAGTTTCCACGCAATTCCGAGACGTTGATAAAAGTTCATCTTCTACTGCCTCAAGTTGTCCAAAATGGTTCAGGGCCCAAACGAAGGAATCTCGAAACAACTTAATGCATTCTGGAATCCTCACGATAAATGAGGAGGGTGGGTGAGTTTCGATAAAATTCCGAGACGTTGAAAAAAGTTCGTCTTCCTCTTCCTTAAGTTGTCCCAAATGGTTCAGGCACCAAACGGAGGAATCTCGAAACAAGTTCATGCATTCTGGAATACTCAAGAGAAATGAGGAGGGTGGGTGAGTTTCCAAGCAATTCCGAGACGTTGAAAAAAGTTCGTCTTCTTCTGCCTCAAGTTGTCCAGAATGGTTCAGGGCCCAAACGAAGGAATCTCGAAACAACTTAGTGTATTTTGGAATCCTCACGAGAAATGAGGAGAGTGGGTGAGTTTCGAACCAATTCCGAGATGTTGAAAAAAGTTCATCTTCTTCTGCCTCAAGTTGTCCCATATGGTTCAGGGCCCAAACGGAGGAATCTCGAAACAAGTTCATGCATTCTGGAATACTCAAGAGAAATGAGGAGGGTGGGTGAGTTTCCACGCAATTCCGAGACGTTGAAAAAAGTTCGTCTTCATCTGCCTCAAGTTGTCCAAAATGGTTCTGGGCCCAAACGGAGGAATCTCGAAATATGTTCATGCATTCTAGGATCCTCACGAGAAATGAGGAGAGTGGGTGAGTTTCGAACCAATTCCGAGACGTTCAAAAAAGTTCGTCTTCTTCTGCCTCAAGTAGTCCCATATGGTTCAGGGCCCAAACGGAGGAATCTCCAAACAAGTTCATGCATTCTGGAATACTCAAGAGAAATGAGGAGGGTGGATGAGTTTCCACGCAATTCTGAGACGTTGAAAAAAGTTCGTCTTCTTCTGCCTCAAGTTGTCCAGAATGGTGCCGGGCCCAAACGAAGGAATCTCGAAACAACTTAATGCATTCTGGAATCCTCACGATAAATGAGGAGGGTGGGTGAGTTTCGATAAAATTCCGAGACGTTGAAAAAAGTTCGTCTTCCTCTGCCTTAAGTTGTCCCAAATGGTTCAGGGACCAAACGGAGGAATCTCGAAACAAGTTCATGCATTCTGGAATACTCAAGAGAAATGAGGAGGGTGGATGCGTTTCCACGCAATTCTGAGACGTTGAAAAAAGTTCGTCTTCTACTGCCTCAAGTTTTCCAAAATCGTTCAGGGCCCAAACGAAGGAATCTCGAAACAACTTAATGGATTCTGGAATCCTCACGATAAATGAGGAGGGTGGGTGAGTTTCCACGCAATTCCGAGACGTTGAAAAAAGTTCGTCTTCCTCTGCCTTAAGTTGTCCCAAATGGTTCAGGGCCCAAACGGAGGAATCTCGAAGCAAGTTCATGCATTCTGGACTGCTCACGAGAAATGAGGAGGGTGGGTGAGTTTCCACGCAATTCCGAGACGTTGAAAAAAGTTCGTCTTCTTCTGCCTCAAGTTGTCCCATATGGTTCAGGGCCCAAACGGAGGAATCTCGAAACAAGTTCATGCATTCTGGAATACTCAAGAGAAATGAGGAGGGTGGGTGAGTTTCCACGCAATTCCGAGACGTTGAAAAAAGTTCGTCTTCATCTGCCTCAAGTTGTCCAAAATGGTTCTGGGCCCAAACGGAGGAATCTCGAAATATGTTCATGCATTCTAGGATCCTCACGAGAAATGAGGAGAGTGGGTGAGTTTCGAACCAATTCCGAGACGTTCAAAAAAGTTCGTCTTCTTCTGCCTCAAGTAGTCCCATATGGTTCAGGGCCCAAACGGAGGAATCTCCAAACAAGTTCATGCATTCTGGAATACTCAAGAGAAATGAGGAGGGTGGATGAGTTTCCACGCAATTCCGAGACGTTGAAAAAAGTTCGTCTTCTACTGCCTCAAGTTTTCCAAAATCGTTCAGGGCACAAACGAAGGAATCTCGAAACAACTTAAAGGATTCTAGAATCCTCACGATAAATGAGGAGGGTGGGTGAGTTTCCACGCAATTCCGAGACGTTGAAAAAAGTTCGTCTTCCTCTGCCTTAAGTTGTCCCAAATGGTTCAGGACCCAAACGGAGGAATCTCGAAACAAGTTCATGCATTCTGGAATACTCAAGAGAAATGAGGAGGGTGGACGAGTTTCCACGCAATTCCGAGACGTTGATAAAAGTTCATCTTCTACTGCCTCAAGATGTCCAAAATGGTTCAGGGCCTAAACGAAGGAATCTCGAAACAACTTAATGCATTCTGGAATCCTCACGATCAATGAGGAGGGTGGGTGAGTTTCGATAAAATTCCGAGACGTTGAAAAAAGTTCGTCTTCCTCTGCCTTAAGTTGTCCCAAATGGTTCAGGGACCAAACGGAGGAATCTCGAAACAAGTTCATGCATTCTGGAATACTCAAGAGAAATGAGGAGGGTGGGTGAGTTTCCAAGCAATTCCGAGACGTTGAAAAAAGTTCGTCTTCTTCTGCCTCAAGTTGTCCAGAATGGTTCAGGGCCCAAACGAAGGAATCTTGAAACAACTTAGTGCATTCTGGAATCCTCACGATAAATGAGGAGGGTGGGTAAGTTTCGATACAATTCCGAGACGTTGAAAAAAGTTCGTCTTCCTCTGCCTTAAGTTGTCCCAAATGGTTCAGGGACCAAACGGAGGAATCTCAAAACAAGTTCATGCATTCTGGAATACTCAAGAGAAATGACGAGGGTGGATACGTTTCCACGCAATTCTGAGACGTTGAAAAAAGTTCGTCTTCTACTGCCTCAAGTTGTCCAAAATGGTTCACGGCCCAAACGAAGGAATCTCGAAACAACTTAATGCATTCTGGAATCCTCACGATAAATGAGGAGGGTGGGTGAGTTTCGATAAAATTCCGAGACGTTGAAAAAAGTTCGTCTTCCTCTGCCTTAAGTTGTCCCAAATGGTTCAGGGACCAAACGGAGGAATCTCGAAACAAGTTCATGCATTCTGGAACACTCAAGAGAAATGAGGAGGGTGGATGCGTTTACACGCATTTCTGAGACGTTGAAAAAAGTTCGTCTTCTACTGCCTCAAGTTGTCCAAAATGGTTCAGGGCCCAAACGAAGGAATCTCGAAACAACTTAATGCATTCTGGAATCCTCACGATAAATGAGGAGGGTGGGTGAGTTTCCACGCAATTCCGAGACGTTGAAAAAAGTTCGTCTTCCTCTGCCTCAAGTTGTCCCAAATGGTTCAGGGCCCAAACGGAGGAATATCGAAACAAGTTCATGCATTCTGGAACACTCAAGAGAAATGAGGAGGGTGGATGCGTTTCCAAGCAATTCCGAGACGTTGAAAAAAGTTCGTCTTCATCTGCCTCAAGTTGTCCAAAATGGTTCTGGGCCCAAACGGAGGAATCTCGAAATATGTTCATGCATTCTAGGATCCTCACGAGAAATGAGGAGAGTGGGTGAGTTTCGAACCAATTCCGAGACGTTCAAAAAAGTTCATCTTCTTCTGCCTCAACTAGTCCCATATGGTTCAGAGCCCAAACGGAGGAATCTCCAAACAAGTTCATGCATTCTGGAATACTCAAGAGAAATGAGGAGGGTGGATGAGTTTCCACGCAATTCTGAGACGTTGAAAAAAGTTCGTCTTCCTCTGCCTTAAGTTGTCCCATATGGTTCAGGGCCCAAACGGAGGAATCTCGAAACAAGTTCATGCATTCTGGAATACTCAAGAGAAATGAGGAGGGTGGGTGAATTTCCACGCAATTCCGAGACGTTGAAAAAAGTTCGTCTTCCTCTGGCTCAAGTTGTCCAAAATGGTTCTGGGCCCAAACGGAGGAATCTCGAAACATGTTCATGCATTCTGGGATCGTCACGAGAAATGAGGAGGGTGGGTGAGTTTCCAAGCAATTCCGAGACGTTGAAAAAAGTTCGTCTTCTTCTGCCTCAAGTAGTCCCGTATGGTTCAGGGCCCAAACGGAGGAATCTCGAAACAAGTTCATGCATTCTTGAATACTCAAGAGAAATGAGGAGGGTGGGTGAGTTTCCACGCAATTCCGAGACGTTGAAAAAAGTTCGTCTTCATCTGCCTCAAGTTGTCCAAAATGGTTCTGGGCCCAAACGGAGGAATCTCGAAACATGTTCATGCATTCTGGGATCCTCACGAGAAATGAGGAGAGTGGGTGAGTTTCGAACCAATTCCGAGATGTTGAAAAAAGTTCGTCTTCTTCTGCCTCAAGTAGTCCCATATGGTTCAGGGCCCAAACGGAGGAATCTCCAAAAAAGTTCATGCATTCTGCAATACTCAAGAGAAATGAGGAGGGTGGGTGAGTTTCTACGCAATTCCCAGACGTTGAAAAAAGTCCATCTTCTTCTGCCTCAAGTTTTCCAAAATCGTTCAGGGCCCAAACGAAGGAATCTCGAAACAACTTAATGGATTCTAGAATCCTCACGATAAATGAGGAGGGTGGGTGAGTTTCCACGCAATTCCGAGACGTTGAAAAAAGTTCGTCTTCCTCTGCCTTAAGTTGTCACAAATGGTTCAGGGCCCAAACGGAGGAATCTCGAAACAAGTTCATGCATTCTGGAATACTCAAGAGAAATGAGGAGGGTGGACGAGTTTCCACGCAATTCCGAGACGTTGATAAAAGTTCATCTTCTACTGCCTCAAGTTGTCCAAAATGGTTCAGGGCCCAAACGAAGGAATCTCGAAACAACTTAATGCATTCTGGAATCCTCACGATAAATGAGGAGGGTGGGTGAGTTTCGATAAAATTCCGAGACGTTGAAAAAAGTTCGTCTTCCTCTTCCTTAAGTTGTCCCAAATGGTTCAGGCACCAAACGGAGGAATCTCGAAACAAGTTCATGCATTCTGGAATACTCAAGAGAAATGAGGAGGGTGGGTGAGTTTCCAAGCAATTCCGAGACGTTGAAAAAAGTTCGTCTTCTTCTGCCTCAAGTTGTCCAGAATGGTTCAGGGCCCAAACGAAGGAATCTCGAAACAACTTAGTGTATTTTGGAATCCTCACGATAAATGAGGAGGGTGGGTGAGTTTCGATACAATTCCGAGACGTTGAAAAAAGTTCGTCTTCCTCTGCCTTAAGTTGTCCCAAATGGTTCAGGGACCAAACGGAGGAATCTCGAAACAAGTTCATGCATTCTGGAATACTCAAGAGAAATGACGAGGGTGGATGCGTTTCCACGCAATTCTGAGACGTTGAAAAAAGTTCGTCTTCTACTGCCTCAAGTTGTCCAAAATGGTTCAGGGCCCAAACGAAGGAATCTCGAAACAACTTAATGCATTCTGGAATCCTCACGATAAATGAGGAGGGTGGGTGAGTTTCGATAAAATTCCGAGACGTTGAAAAAAGTTCGTCTTCCTCTGCCATAAGTTGTCCCAAATGGTTCAGGGACCAAACGGAGGAATCTCGAAACAAGTTCATGCATTCTGGAATACTCAAGAGAAATGACGAGGGTGGATGCGTTTCCACGCAATTCTGAGACGTTGAAAAAAGTTCGTCTTCTACTGCCTCAAGTTGTCCAAAATGGTTCAGGGCCCAAACGAAGGAATCTCGAAACAACTTAATGCATTCTGGAATCCTCACGATAAATGAGGAGGGTGGGTGAGTTTCCACGCAATTCCGAGACGTTGAAAAAAGTTCGTCTTCCTCTGCCTCAAGTTGTCCCAAATGGTTCAGGGCCCAAACGGAGGAATATCGAAACAAGTTCATGCATTCTGGAATCCTCACGATAAATGAGGAGGGTGGGTGAGTTTCCACGCAATTCCGAGACGTTGAAAAAAGTTCGTCTTCCTCTGCCTTAAGTTGTCCCAAATGGTTCAGGGCCCAAACGGAGGAATCTCGAAACAAGTTCATGCATTCTCGAATACTCAAGAGAAATGAGGAGGGTGGGTGAGTTTCTACGCAATTCCCAGACGTTGAAAAAAGTCCATCTTCTTCTGCCTCAAGTTGGCCCATATGGTTCAGGGCCCAAACGGAGGAATCTCGGAACAAGTTCATGCATTCTGGAATACTCAAGAGAAATGAGGAGGGTGGATGAGTTTCCATGCAATTCTGAGACGTTGAAAAAAGTTCGTCTTCCTCTGCCTTAAGTTGTCCCATATGGTTCAGGGCCCAAACGGAGGAATCTCGAAACAAGTTCATGCATTCTGGAATACTCAAGAAAAATGAGGAGGGTGGGTGAGTTTCCACGCAATTCTGAGACGTTGAAAAAAGTTCGTCTTCCTCTGCCTCAAGTTGTCCAAAATGGTTCTGGTCCCAAACGGAGGAATCTCGAAACATGTTCATGCATTCTGGGATCGTCACGAGAAATGAGGAGGGTGGGTGAGTTTGCAAGCAATTCCGAGACGTTGAAAAAAGTTCGTCTTCTTCTGCCTCAAGTAGTCCCATATGGTTCAGGGCCCAAACGGAGGAATCTCCAAACAAGTTCATGCATTCTGGAATACTCAAGAGAAATGAGGAGGGTGGATGGGTTTCCACGCAATTCCGAGACGTTGAAAAAAGTTCGTCTTCTACTGCCTCAAGTTTTCCAAAATCGTTCAGGGCCCAAACGAAGGAATCTCGAAACAACTTAATGGATTCTGGAATCCTCACGATAAATGAGGAGGGTGGGTGAGTTTCCACGCAATTCCGAGACGTTGAAAAAAGTTCGTCTTCCTCTGCCTTAAGTTGTCCCAAATGGTTCAGGACCCAAACGGAGGAATCTCGAAGCAAGTTCATGCATTCTGGATTCCTCACGAGAAATGAGGAGGGTGGGTGAGTTTCCACGCAATTCCGAGACGTTGAAAAAAGTTCGTCTTCTTCTGCCTCAAGTTGTCCCATATGGTTCAGGGCCCAAACGGAGGAATCTCGAAACAAGTTCATGCATTCTGGAATACTCAAGAGAAATGAGGAGGGTGGGTGAGTTTCCACGCAATTCCGAGACGTTGAAAAAAGTTCGTCTTCATCTGCCTCAAGTTGTCCAAAATGGTTCTGGGCCCAAACGGAGGAATCTCGAAACATGTTCATGCATTCTGGGATCCTCACGAGAAATGAGGAGAGTGTGTGAGTTTCGAACCAATTCCGAGACGTTGAAAAAAGTTCGTCTTCTTCTGCCTCAAGTAGTCCCAAATGGTTCAGGGCCAAAACAGAGGAATCTCGAAACAAGTTCATGCATTCTGGAATACTCAAGAGAAATGAGGAGGGTGGGTGAGTTTCCACGCAATTCCGAGACGTTGAAAAAAGTTCGTGTTCTACTGCCTCAAGTTGTCCAAAATGGTTCAGGGCACAAACAGAGGAATCTCGAAACAACTTAATGCATTCTGGAATCCTCACGATAAATGAGGAGGGTGGGTGAGTTTCCATGCAATTCCGAGACGTTGAAAAAAGTTCGTCTTCCTCTGCCTTAAGTTGTCCCAAATGGTTCAGGGACCAAACGGAGGAATCTCGAAACAAGTTCATGCATTCTGGAATACTCAAGAGAAATGACGAGGGTGGATGCGTTTCCACGCAATTCTGAGACGTTGAAAAAAGTTCGTCTTCTACTGCCTCAAGTTGTCCAAAATGGTTCAGGGCCCAAACGAAGGAATCTCGAAACAACTTAATGCATTCTGGAATCCTCACGATAAATGAGGAGGGTGGGTGAGTTTCGATAAAATTCCGAGACGTTGAAAAAAGTTCGTCTTCCTCTGCCATAAGTTGTCCCAAATGGTTCAGGGACCAAACGGAGGAATCTCGAAACAAGTTCATGCTTTCTGGAATACTCAAGAGAAATGACGAGGGTGGATGCGTTTCCACGCAATTCTGAGACGTTGAAAAAAGTTCGTCTTCTACTGCCTCAAGTTGTCCAAAATGGTTCAGGGCCCAAACGAAGGAATCTCGAAACAACTTAATGCATTCTGGAATCCTCACGATAAATGAGGAGGGTGGGTGAGTTTCCACGCAATTCCGAGACGTTGAAAAAAGTTCGTCTTCCTCTGCCTCAAGTTGTCCCAAATGGTTCAGGGCCCAAACGGAGGAATATCGAAACAAGTTCATGCATTCTGGAATCCTCACGATAAATGAGGAGGGTGGGTGACTTTCCACGCAATTCCGAGACGTTGAAAAAAGTTCGTCTTCCTCTGCCTTAAGTTGTCCCAAATGGTTCAGGGCCCAAACGGAGGAATCTCGAAACAAGTTCATGCATTCTCGAATACTCAAGAGAAATGAGGAGGGTGGGTGAGTTTCTACGCAATTCCCAAACGTTGAAAAAAGTCCATCTTCTTCTGCCTCAAGTTGGCCCATATGGTTCAGGGCCCAAACGGAGGAATCTCGGAACAAGTTCATGCATTCTGGAATACTCAAGAGAAATGAGGAGGGTGGATGAGTTTCCATGCAATTCTGAGACGTTGAAAAAAGTTCGTCTTCCTCTGCCTTAAGTTGTCCCATATGGTTCAGGGCCCAAACGGAGGAATCTCGAAACAAGTTCATGCATTCTGGAATACTCAAGAAAAATGAGGAGGGTGGGTGAGTTTCCACGCAATTCTGAGACGTTGAAAAAAGTTCGTCTTCCTCTGCCTCAAGTTTTCCAAAATGGTTCTGGGCCCAAACGGAGGAATCTCGAAACATGTTCATGCATTCTGGGATCGTCACGAGAAATGAGGAGGGTGGGTGAGTTTCCAAGCATTTCCGAGACGTTGAAAAAAGTTCGTCTTCTTCTGCCTCAAGTAGTCCCAAATGGTTCAGGGCCAAAACAGAGGAATCTCGAAACAAGTTCATGCATTCTGGAATACTCAAGAGAAATGAGGAGGGTGGGTGAGTTTCCACGCAATTCCGAGACGTTGAAAAAAGTTCGTGTTCTACTGCCTCAAGTTGTCCAAAATGGTTCAGGGCACAAACAGAGGAATCTCGAAACAACTTAATGCATTCTGGAATCCTCACGATAAATGAGGAGGGTGGGTGAGTTTCCATGCAATTCCGAGACGTTGAAAAAAGTTCGTCTTCCTCTGCCTTAAGTTGTCCCAAATGGTTCAGGGACCAAACGGAGGAATCTCGAAACAAGTTCATGCATTCTGGAATACTCAAGAGAAATGACGAGGGTGGATGCGTTTCCACGCAATTCTGAGACGTTGAAAAAAGTTCGTCTTCTACTGCCTCAAGTTGTCCAAAATGGTTCAGGGCCCAAACGAAGGAATCTCGAAACAACTTAATGCATTCTGGAATCCTCACGATAAATGAGGAGGGTGGGTGAGTTTCGATAAAATTCCGAGACGTTGAAAAAAGTTCGTCTTCCTCTGCCATAAGTTGTCCCAAATGGTTCAGGGACCAAACGGAGGAATCTCGAAACAAGTTCATGCTTTCTGGAATACTCAAGAGAAATGACGAGGGTGGATGCGTTTCCACGCAATTCTGAGACGTTGAAAAAAGTTCGTCTTCTACTGCCTCAAGTTGTCCAAAATGGTTCAGGGCCCAAACGAAGGAATCTCGAAACAACTTAATGCATTCTGGTATCCTCACGATAAATGAGGAGGGTGGGTGAGTTTCCACGCAATTCCGAGACGTTGAAAAAAGTTCGTCTTCCTCTGCCTCAAGTTGTCCCAAATGGTTCAGGGCCCAAACGGAGGAATATCGAAACAAGTTCATGCATTCTGGAATCCTCACGATAAATGAGGAGGGTGGGTGACTTTCCACGCAATTCCGAGACGTTGAAAAAAGTTCGTCTTCCTCTGCCTTAAGTTGTCCCAAATGGTTCAGGGCCCAAACGGAGGAATCTCGAAACAAGTTCATGCATTCTCGAATACTCAAGAGAAATGAGGAGGGTGGGTGAGTTTCTACGCAATTCCCAAACGTTGAAAAAAGTCCATCTTCTTCTGCCTCAAGTTGGCCCATATGGTTCAGGGCCCAAACGGAGGAATCTCGGAACAAGTTCATGCATTCTGGAATACTCAAGAGAAATGAGGAGGGTGGATGAGTTTCCATGCAATTCTGAGACGTTGAAAAAAGTTCGTCTTCCTCTGCCTTAAGTTGTCCCATATGGTTCAGGGCCCAAACGGAGGAATCTCGAAACAAGTTCATGCATTCTGGAATACTCAAGAAAAATGAGGAGGGTGGGTGAGTTTCCACGCAATTCTGAGACGTTGAAAAAAGTTCGTCTTCCTCTGCCTCAAGTTTTCCAAAATGGTTCTGGGCCCAAACGGAGGAATCTCGAAACATGTTCATGCATTCTGGGATCGTCACGAGAAATGAGGAGGGTGGGTGAGTTTCCAAGCATTTCCGAGACGTTGAAAAAAGTTCGTCTTCTTCTGCCTCAAGTAGTCCCATATGGTTCAGGGCCCAAACGGAGGAATCTCCAAACAAGTTCATGCATTCTGGAATACTCAAGAGAAATGAGGAGGGTGGATGGGTTTCCACGCAATTCCGAGACGTTGAAAAAAGTTCGTCTTCTACTGCCTCAAGTTTTCCAAAATCGTTCAGGGCCCAAACGAAGGAATCTCGAAACAACTTAATGGATTCTGGAATCCTCACGATAAATGAGGAGGGTGGGTGAGTTTCCACGCAATTCCGAGACGTTGAAAAAAGTTCGTCTTCCTCTGCCTTAAGTTGTCCCAAATGGTTCAGGACCCAAACGGAGGAATCTCGAAGCAAGTTCATGCATTCTGGATTCCTCACGAGAAATGAGGAGGGTGGGTGAGTTTCCACGCAATTCCGAGACGTTGAAAAAAGTTCGTCTTCTTCTGCCTCAAGTTGTCCCATATGGTTCAGGGCCCAAACGGAGGAATCTCGAAACAAGTTCATGCATTCTGGAATACTCAAGAGAAATGAGGAGGGTGGGTGAGTTTCCACGCAATTCCGAGACGTTGAAAAAAGTTCGTCTTCATCTGCCTCAAGTTGTCCAAAATGGTTCTGGGCCCAAACGGAGGAATCTCGAAACATGTTCATGCATTCTGGGATCCTCACGAGAAATGAGGAGAGTGTGTGAGTTTCGAACCAATTCCGAGACGTTGAAAAAAGTTCGTCTTCTTCTGCCTCAAGTAGTCCCAAATGGTTCAGGGCCAAAACAGAGGAATCTCGAAACAAGTTCATGCATTCTGGAATACTCAAGAGAAATGAGGAGGGTGGGTGAGTTTCCACGCAATTCCGAGACGTTGAAAAAAGTTCGTGTTCTACTGCCTCAAGTTGTCCAAAATGGTTCAGGGCACAAACAGAGGAATCTCGAAACAACTTAATGCATTCTGGAATCCTCACGATAAATGAGGAGGGTGGGTGAGTTTCCATGCAATTCCGAGACGTTGAAAAAAGTTCGTCTTCCTCTGCCTTAAGTTGTCCCAAATGGTTCAGGGACCAAACGGAGGAATCTCGAAACAAGTTCATGCATTCTGGAATACTCAAGAGAAATGACGAGGGTGGATGCGTTTCCACGCAATTCTGAGACGTTGAAAAAAGTTCGTCTTCTACTGCCTCAAGTTGTCCAAAATGGTTCAGGGCCCAAACGAAGGAATCTCGAAACAACTTAATGCATTCTGGAATCCTCACGATAAATGAGGAGGGTGGGTGAGTTTCGATAAAATTCCGAGACGTTGAAAAAAGTTCGTCTTCCTCTGCCATAAGTTGTCCCAAATGGTTCAGGGACCAAACGGAGGAATCTCGAAACAAGTTCATGCTTTCTGGAATACTCAAGAGAAATGACGAGGGTGGATGCGTTTCCACGCAATTCTGAGACGTTGAAAAAAGTTCGTCTTCTACTGCCTCAAGTTGTCCAAAATGGTTCAGGGCCCAAACGAAGGAATCTCGAAACAACTTAATGCATTCTGGTATCCTCACGATAAATGAGGAGGGTGGGTGAGTTTCCACGCAATTCCGAGACGTTGAAAAAAGTTCGTCTTCCTCTGCCTCAAGTTGTCCCAAATGGTTCAGGGCCCAAACGGAGGAATATCGAAACAAGTTCATGCATTCTGGAATCCTCACGATAAATGAGGAGGGTGGGTGACTTTCCACGCAATTCCGAGACGTTGAAAAAAGTTCGTCTTCCTCTGCCTTAAGTTGTCCCAAATGGTTCAGGGCCCAAACGGAGGAATCTCGAAACAAGTTCATGCATTCTCGAATACTCAAGAGAAATGAGGAGGGTGGGTGAGTTTCTACGCAATTCCCAAACGTTGAAAAAAGTCCATCTTCTTCTGCCTCAAGTTGGCCCATATGGTTCAGGGCCCAAACGGAGGAATCTCGGAACAAGTTCATGCATTCTGGAATACTCAAGAGAAATGAGGAGGGTGGATGAGTTTCCATGCAATTCTGAGACGTTGAAAAAAGTTCGTCTTCCTCTGCCTTAAGTTGTCCCATATGGTTCAGGGCCCAAACGGAGGAATCTCGAAACAAGTTCATGCATTCTGGAATACTCAAGAAAAATGAGGAGGGTGGGTGAGTTTCCACGCAATTCTGAGACGTTGAAAAAAGTTCGTCTTCCTCTGCCTCAAGTTTTCCAAAATGGTTCTGGGCCCAAACGGAGGAATCTCGAAACATGTTCATGCATTCTGGGATCGTCACGAGAAATGAGGAGGGTGGGTGAGTTTCCAAGCATTTCCGAGACGTTGAAAAAAGTTCGTCTTCTTCTGCCTCAAGTAGTCCCATATGGTTCAGGGCCCAAACGGAGGAATCTCCAAACAAGTTCATGCATTCTGGAATACTCAAGAGAAATGAGGAGGGTGGATGGGTTTCCACGCAATTCCGAGACGTTGAAAAAAGTTCGTCTTCTACTGCCTCAAGTTTTCCAAAATCGTTCAGGGCCCAAACGAAGGAATCTCGAAACAACTTAATGGATTCTGGAATCCTCACGATAAATGAGGAGGGTGGGTGAGTTTCCACGCAATTCCGAGACGTTGAAAAAAGTTCGTCTTCCTCTGCCTTAAGTTGTCCCAAATGGTTCAGGACCCAAACGGAGGAATCTCGAAGCAAGTTCATGCATTCTGGATTCCTCACGAGAAATGAGGAGGGTGGGTGAGTTTCCACGCAATTCCGAGACGTTGAAAAAAGTTCGTCTTCTTCTGCCTCAAGTTGTCCCATATGGTTCAGGGCCCAAACGGAGGAATCTCGAAACAAGTTCATGCATTCTGGAATACTCAAGAGAAATGAGGAGGGTGGGTGAGTTTCCACGCAATTCCGAGACGTTGAAAAAAGTTCGTCTTCATCTGCCTCAAGTTGTCCAAAATGGTTCTGGGCCCAAACGGAGGAATCTCGAAACATGTTCATGCATTCTGGGATCCTCACGAGAAATGAGGAGAGTGTGTGAGTTTCGAACCAATTCCGAGACGTTGAAAAAAGTTCGTCTTCTTCTGCCTCAAGTAGTCCCAAATGGTTCAGGGCCAAAACAGAGGAATCTCGAAACAAGTTCATGCATTCTGGAATACTCAAGAGAAATGAGGAGGGTGGGTGAGTTTGCACGCAATTCCGAGACGTTGAAAAAAGTTCGTGTTCTACTGCCTCAAGTTGTCCAAAATGGTTCAGGGCACAAACAGAGGAATCTCGAAACAACTTAATGCATTCTGGAATCCTCACGATAAATGAGGAGGGTGGGTGAGTTTCCAAGCAATTCCGAGACGTTGAAAAAAGTTCGTCTTCCTCTGCCTTAAGTTGTCCCAAATGGTTCAGGGCCCAAACGGAGGAATCTCGAAACAAGTTCTTGCATTCTGGAATACTCAAGAGAAATGAGGAGGGTGGATGAGTTTCCACGCAATTCCGAGACGTTGATAAAAGTTCATCTTCTACTGCCTCAAGTTGTCCAAAATGGTTCAGGGCCCAAACGAAGGAATCTCGAAACAACTTAATGCATTCTGGAATCCTCACGATAAATGAGGAGGGTGGGTGAGTTTCGATACAATTCCAAGACGTTGAAAAAAGTTCATCTTCCTCTGCCTTAAGTTGTCCCAAATGGTTCAGGGACCAAACGGAGGAATCTCGAAACAAGTTCATGCATTCTGGAATACTCAAGAGAAATGAGGAGGGTGGATGCGTTTCCACGCAATTCCGAGACGTTGAAAAAAGTTCGTCTTCTACTGCCTCAAGTTGTCCAAAATGGTTCAGGGCCCAAACGAAGGAATCTCGAAACAACTTAATGCATTCTGGAATCCTCACGATAAATGAGGATGGTGGGTGAGTTTCCACGCAATTCCGAGACGTTGAAAAAAGTTCGTCTTCCTCTGCCTTAAGTTGTCCCAAATGGTTCAGGGCCCAAACGGAGGAATCTCGAAACAAGTTCATGCATTCTGGGATACTCAAGAGAAATGAGGAGGGTGGGTGAGTTTCTACGCAATTCCCAGACGTTGAAAAAAGTTCGTCTTCCTCTGCCTCAAGTTGGCCCATATGGTTCAGGGTCCAAACGGAGGAATCTCGGAACAAGTTCATGCATTCTGGAATACTCAAGAGAAATGAGGAGGGTGGATGAGTTTCCACGCAATTCTGAGACGTTGAAAAAAGTTCGTCTTCCTCTGGCTTAAGTTGTCCCATATGGTTCAGGGCCCAAACGGAGGAATCTCGAAACAAGTTCATGCATTCTGCAATACTCAAGAGAAATGAGGAGGGTGGGTGAGTTTCCTCGCAATTCCGAGACGTTGAAAAAAGTTCGTCTTCCTCTGCCTCAAGTTGTCCAAAATGGTTCTGGGCCCAAACGGAGGAATCTCGAAACATGTTCATGCATTCTGGGATCGTCACGACAAATGAGGAGGGTGGGTGAGTTTCCAAGCAATTCCGAGACGTTGAAAAAAGTTCGTCTTCTTCTGCCTCAAGTAGTCCCATATGGTTCAGGGCCCAAACGGAGGAATCTCCAAACAAGTTCATGCATTCTGGAATACTCAAGAGAAATGAGGAGGGTGGATGGGTTTCCACGCAATTCCGAGACGTTGAAAAAAGTTCGTCTTCTACTGCCTCAAGTTTTCCAAAATCGTTCAGGGCCCAAACGAAGGAATCTCGAAACAACTTAATGGATTCTAGAATCCTCACGATAAATGAGGAGGGTGGGTGAGTTTCCACGCAATTCCGAGACGTTGAAAAAAGTTCGTCTTCCTCTGCCTTAAGTTTTTCCAAATGGTTCAGGGCCCAAACGGAGGAATCTCGAAGCAAGTTCATGCATTCTGGATTCCTCACGAGAAATGAGGAGGGTGGGTGAGTTTCCACGCAATTCCGAGACGTTGAAAAAAGTTCGTCTTCTTCTGCCTCAAGTTGTCCCATATGGTTCAGGGCCCAAACGGAGGAATCTCGAAGCAAGTTCATGCATTCTGGATTCCTCACGAGAAATGAGGAGGGTGGGTGAGTTTCCACGCAATTCCGAGACGTTGAAAAAAGTTCGTCTTCTTCTGCCTCAAGTTGTCCCATATGGTTCAGGGCCCAAACGGAGGAATCTCGAAACAAGTTCATGCATTCTGGAATACTCAAGAGAAATGAGGAGGGTGGTTGAGTTTCCACGCAATTCCGAGACGTTGAAAAAAGTTCGTCTTCATCTGCCTCAAGTTGTCCAAAATGGTTCTGGGCCCAAACGGAGGAATCTCGAAACATGTTCATGCATTCTGGGATCCTCACGAGAAATGAGGAGAGTGGGTGAGTTTCTAAGCAATTCCGAGACGTTGAAAAAAGTTCGTCTTCTACTGCCTCAAGTTGTCCAAAATGGTTCAGGGCCCAAACGAAGGAATCTCGAAACAACTTAATGCATTCTGGAATTCTCTCGATAAATGAGGAGGGTGGGTGAGTTTCCACGCAATTCCGAGACGTTGAAAAAAGTTCGTCTTCCTCTGCCTCAAGTTGTCCCATATGGTTCAGGGTCCAAACGGAGGAATCTCGAAACAAGTTCATGCATTCTGGAATACTCAAGAGAAATGAGGAGGGTGGTTGAGTTTCCACGCAATTCCGAGATGTTGAAAAAAGTTCGTCTTCCTCTGCCTCAAGTTGTCCAAAATGGTTCTGGGCCCAACCGGAGGAATCTCGAAACATGTTCATGCATTCTGGGATCGTCACTAGAAATGAGGAGGGTGGGTGAGTTTCCAAGCAATTCCGAGACGTTGAAAAAAGTTCGTCTTCTTCTGCCCAAGTAGTCCCATATGGTTCAGGGCCCAAACGGAGGAATCTCCAAACAAGTTCATGCATTCTGGAATACTCAAGAGAAATGAGGAGGGTGGATGGGTTTCCACGCAATTCCGAGACGTTGAAAAAAGTTTGTCTTCGACTGCCTCAAGTTTTCCAAAATCGTTCAGGGCCCAAACGAAGGAATCTCGAAACAACTTAATGGATTCTAGAATCCTCACGATAAATGAGGAGGGTGGGTGAGTTTCCACGCAATTCCGAGACGTTGAAAAAAGTTCGTCTTACTCTGTCTTAAGTTTTTCCAAATGGTTCAGGGCCCAAACGGAGGAATCTCGAAGCAAGTTCATGCATTCTGGATTCCTCACGAGAAATGAGGAGGGTGGGTGAGTTTCCACGCAATTCCGAGACGTTGAAAAAAGTTCGTCTTCTTCTGCCTCAAGTTGTCCCATATGGTTCAGGGCCCAAACGGAGGAATCTCGAAAAAAGTTCATGCATTCTGGAATACTCAAGAGAAATGAGGAGGGTGGGTGAGTTTCCACGCAATTCCGAGACGTTGAAAAAAGTTCGTCTTCATCTGCCTCAAGTTGTCCAAAATGGTTCTGGGCCCAAACGGAGGAATCTCGAAACATGTTCATGCATTCTGAGATCCTCACGAGAAATGAGGAGCGTGGGTGAGTTTCGAAGCAATTCCGAGACGTTGAAAAAAGTTCGTCTTCTTCTGCCTCAAGTAGTCCCAAATGGTTCAGGGCCAAAACAGAGGAATCTCGAAACAAGTTCATGCATTCTGGAATACTCAAGAGAAATGGGGAGGGTGGGTGAGTTTCCACGAAATTCCGAGACGTTGAAAAAAGTTCGTCCTCTACTGCCTCAAGTTGTCCAAAATGGTTCAGGGCCCAAACAGAGGAATCTCGAAACAACTTAATGCATTCTGGAATCCTCACGATAAATGAGGAGGGTGGGTGAGTTTCCAAGCAATTCCGAGACGTTGAAAAAAGTTCGTCTTCCTCTGCCTTAAGTTGTCCCAAATGGTTCAGGGCCCAAACGGAGGAATCTCGAAACAAGTTCATGCATTCTGGAATACTCAAGAGAAATGAGGAGGGTGGATGAGTTTCCACGCAATTCCCAGACGTTGATAAAAGTTCATCTTCTACTGCCTCAAGTTGTCCAAAATGGTTCAGGGCTCAAACGAAGGAATCTCGAAACAACTTAATGCATTCAGGAATCCTCACGATAAATGAGGAGGGTGGGTGAGTTTCGATACAATTCCGAGACGTTGAAAAAAGTTCGTCTTCCTCTGCCTTAAGTTGTCCCAAATGGTTCAGGGACCAAACGGAGGAATCTCGAAAAAAGTTCAAGCATTCTGGAATACTCAAGAGAAATGAGGAGGGTGGATGCGTTTCCACGCAATTCCGAGACGTTGAAAAAAGTTCGTCTTCTACTGCCTCAAGTTGTCCAAAATGGTTCAGGGCCCAAACGAAGGAATCTCGAAACAACTTAATGCATTCTGGAATCCTCACGATAAATGAGGAGGGTGGGTGAGTTTCCACGCAATTCCGAGACGTTGAAAAAAGTTCGTCTTCCTCTGCCTTAAGTTGTCCCAAATGGTTCAGGGCCCAAACGGAGGAATCTCGAAACAAGTTCATGCATTCTGAAATACTCAAGAGAAATGAGGAGGGTGGGTGAGTTTCTACGCAATTCCCAGACGTTGAAAAAAGTTCGTCTTCCTCTGCCTTAAGTTGTCCCATATGGTTCAGGGCCCAAACGGAGGAATCTCGGAACAAGTTCATGCATTCTGGAATACTCAAGAGAAATGAGGAGGGTGGATGAGTTTCCACGCAATTCTGAGACGTTGAAAAAAGTTCGTCTTCCTCTGGCTTAAGTTGTCCCATATGGTTCAGGGCCCAAACGGAGGAATCTCGAAACAAGTTCATGCATTCTGGAATACTCAAGAGAAATGAGGAGGGTGGTTGAGTTTCCACGCAATTCCGAGACGTTGAAAAAAGTTCGTCTTCATCTGCCTCAAGTTGTCCAAAATGGTTCTGGGCCCAAACGGAGGAATCTCGAAACATGTTCATGCATTCTGGGATCCTCACGAGAAATGAGGAGAGTGGGTGAGTTTCTAAGCAATTCCGAGACGTTGAAAAAAGTTCGTCTTCTACTGCCTCAAGTTGTCCAAAATGGTTCAGGGCCCAAACGAAGGAATCTCGAAACAACTTAATGCATTCTGGAATCCTCTCGATAAATGAGGAGGGTGGGTGAGTTTCCACGCAATTCCGAGACGTTGAAAAAAGTTCGTCTTCCTCTGCCTCAAGTTGTCCCATATGGTTCAGGGTCCAAACGGAGGAATCTCGAAACAAGTTCATGCATTCTGGAATACTCAAGAGAAATGAGGAGGGTGGTTGAGTTTCCACGCAATTCCGAGATGTTGAAAAAAGTTCGTCTTCCTCTGCCTCAAGTTGTCCAAAATGGTTCTGGGCCCAACCGGAGGAATCTCGAAACATGTTCATGCATTCTGGGATCGTCACTAGAAATGAGGAGGGTGGGTGAGTTTCCAAGCAATTCCGAGACGTTGAAAAAAGTTCGTCTTCTTCTGCCCAAGTAGTCCCATATGGTTCAGGGCCCAAACGGAGGAATCTCCAAACAAGTTCATGCATTCTGGAATACTCAAGAGAAATGAGGAGGGTGGATGGGTTTCCACGCAATTCCGAGACGTTGAAAAAAGTTCGTCTTCTACTGCCTCAAGTTTTCCAAAATCGTTCAGGGCCCAAACGAAGGAATCTCGAAACAACTTAATGGATTCTAGAATCCTCACGATAAATGAGGAGGGTGGGTGAGTTTCCACGCAATTCCGAGACGTTGAAAAAAGTTCGTCTTACTCTGCCTTAAGTTTTTCCAAATGGTTCAGTGCCCAAACGGAGGAATCTCGAAGCAAGTTCATGCATTCTGGATTCCTCACGAGAAATGAGGAGGGTGGGTGAGTTTCCACGCAATTCCGAGACGTTGAAAAAAGTTCGTCTTCTTCTGCCTCAAGTTGTCCCATATGGTTCAGGGCCCAAACGGAGGAATCTCGAAAAAAGTTCATGCATTCTGGAATACTCAAGAGAAATGAGGAGGGTGGGTGAGTTTCCACGCAATTCCGAGACGTTGAAAAAAGTTCGTCTTCATCTGCCTCAAGTTGTCCAAAATGGTTCTGGGCCCAAACGGAGGAATCTCGAAACATGTTCATGCATTCTGAGATCCTCACGAGAAATGAGGAGCGTGGGTGAGTTTCGAAGCAATTCCGAGACGTTGAAAAAAGTTCGTCTTCTTCTGCCTCAAGTAGTCCCAAATGGTTCAGGGCCAAAACAGAGGAATCTCGAAACAAGTTCATTCATTCTGGAATACTCAAGAGAAATGGGGAGGGTGGGTGAGTTTCCACGAAATTCCGAGACGTTGAAAAAAGTTCGTCCTCTACTGCCTCAAGTTGTCCAAAATGGTTCAGGGCCCAAACAGAGGAATCTCGAAACAACTTAATGCATTCTGGAATCCTCACGATAAATGAGGAGGGTGGGTGAGTTTCCAAGCAATTCCGAGACGTTGAAAAAAGTTCGTCTTCCTCTGCCTTAAGTTGTCCCAAATGGTTCAGGGCCCAAACGGAGGAATCTCGAAACAAGTTCATGCATTCTGGAATACTCAAGAGAAATGAGGAGGGTGGATGAGTTTCCACGCAATTCCCAGACGTTGATAAAAGTTCATCTTCTACTGCCTCAAGTTGTCCAAAATGGTTCAGGGCTCAAACGAAGGAATCTCGAAACAACTTAATGCATTCAGGAATCCTCACGATAAATGAGGAGGGTGGGTGAGTTTCGATACAATTCCGAGACGTTGAAAAAAGTTCGTCTTCCTCTGCCTTAAGTTGTCCCAAATGGTTCAGGGACCAAACGGAGGAATCTCGAAAAAAGTTCAAGCATTCTGGAATACTCAAGAGAAATGAGGAGGGTGGATGCGTTTCCACGCAATTCCGAGACGTTGAAAAAAGTTCGTCTTCTACTGCCTCAAGTTGTCCAAAATGGTTCAGGGCCCAAACGAAGGAATCTCGAAACAACTTAATGCATTCTGGAATCCTCACGATAAATGAGGAGGGTGGGTGAGTTTCCACGCAATTCCGAGACGTTGAAAAAAGTTCGTCTTCCTCTGCCTTAAGTTGTCCCAAATGGTTCAGGGCCCAAACGGAGGAATCTCGAAACAAGTTCATGCATTCTGAAATACTCAAGAGAAATGAGGAGGGTGGGTGAGTTTCTACGCAATTCCCAGACGTTGAAAAAAGTTCGTCTTCCTCTGCCTTAAGTTGTCCCATATGGTTCAGGGCCCAAACGGAGGAATCTCGGAACAAGTTCATGCATTCTGGAATACTCAAGAGAAATGAGGAGGGTGGATGAGTTTCCACGCAATTCTGAGACGTTGAAAAATGTTCGTCTTCCTCTGGCTTAAGTTGTCCCATATGGTTCAGGGCCCAAACGGAGGAATCTCGAAACAAGTTCATGCATTCTGGAATACTCAAGAGAAATGAGGAGGGTGGTTGAGTTTCCACGCAATTCCGAGACGTTGAAAAAAGTTCGTCTTCATCTGCCTCAAGTTGTCCAAAATGGTTCTGGGCCCAAACGGAGGAATCTCGAAACATGTTCATGCATTCTGGGATCCTCACGAGAAATGAGGAGAGTGGGTGAGTTTCTAAGCAATTCCGAGACGTTGAAAAAAGTTCGTCTTCTACTGCCTCAAGTTGTCCAAAATGGTTCAGGGCCCAAACGAAGGAATCTCGAAACAACTTAATGCATTCTGGAATCCTCTCGATAAATGAGGAGGGTGGGTGAGTTTCCACGCAATTCCGAGACGTTGAAAAAAGTTCGTCTTCCTCTGCCTCAAGTTGTCCCATATGGTTCAGGGTCCAAACGGAGGAATCTCGAAACAAGTTCATGCATTCTGGAATACTCAAGAGAAATGAGGAGGGTGGTTGAGTTTCCACGCAATTCCGAGATGTTGAAAAAAGTTCGTCTTCCTCTGCCTCAAGTTGTCCAAAATGGTTCTGGGCCCAACCGGAGGAATCTCGAAACATGTTCATGCATTCAGGGATCGTCACTAGAAATGAGGAGGGTGGGTGAGTTTCCAAGCAATTCCGAGACGTTGAAAAAAGTTCGTCTTCTTCTGCCCAAGTAGTCCCATATGGTTCAGGGCCCAAACGGAGGAATCTCCAAACAAGTTCATGCATTCTGGAATACTCAAGAGAAATGAGGAGGGTGGATGGGTTTCCACGCAATTCCGAGACGTTGAAAAAAGTTCGTCTTCTACTGCCTCAAGTTTTCCAAAATCGTTCAGGGCCCAAACGAAGGAATCTCGAAACAACTTAATGGATTCTAGAATCCTCACGATAAATGAGGAGGGTGGGTGAGTTTCCACGCAATTCCGAGACGTTGAAAAAAGTTCGTCTTACTCTGCCTTAAGTTTTTCCAAATGGTTCAGTGCCCAAACGGAGGAATCTCGAAGCAAGTTCATGCATTCTGGATTCCTCACGAGAAATGAGGAGGGTGGGTGAGTTTCCACGCAATTCCGAGACGTTGAAAAAAGTTCGTCTTCTTCTGCCTCAAGTTGTCCCATATGGTTCAGGGCCCAAACGGAGGAATCTCGAAAAAAGTTCATGCATTCTGGAATACTCAAGAGAAATGAGGAGGGTGGGTGAGTTTCCACGCAATTCCGAGACGTTGAAAAAAGTTCGTCTTCATCTGCCTCAAGTTGTCCAAAATGGTTCTGGGCCCAAACGGAGGAATCTCGAAACATGTTCATGCATTCTGAGATCCTCACGAGAAATGAGGAGCGTGGGTGAGTTTCGAAGCAATTCCGAGACGTTGAAAAAAGTTCGTCTTCTTCTGCCTCAAGTAGTCCCAAATGGTTCAGGGCCAAAACAGAGGAATCTCGAAACAAGTTCATGCATTCTGGAATACTCAAGAGAAATGGGGAGGGTGGGTGAGTTTCCACGAAATTCCGAGACGTTGAAAAAAGTTCGTCCTCTACTGCCTCAAGTTGTCCAAAATGGTTCAGGGCCCAAACAGAGGAATCTCGAAACAACTTAATGCATTCTGGAATCCTCACGATAAATGAGGAGGGTGGGTGAGTTTCCAAGCAATTCCGAGACGTTGAAAAAAGTTCGTCTTCCTCTGCCTTAAGTTGTCCCAAATGGTTCAGGGCCCAAACGGAGGAATCTCGAAACAAGTTCATGCATTCTGGAATACTCAAGAGAAATGAGGAGGGTGGATGAGTTTCCACGCAATTCCCAGACGTTGATAAAAGTTCATCTTCTACTGCCTCAAGTTGTCCAAAATGGTTCAGGGCTCAAACGAAGGAATCTCGAAACAACTTAATGCATTCAGGAATCCTCACGATAAATGAGGAGGGTGGGTGAGTTTCGATACAATTCCGAGACGTTGAAAAAAGTTCGTCTTCCTCTGCCTTAAGTTGTCCCAAATGGTTCAGGGACCAAACGGAGGAATCTCGAAAAAAGCTCAAGCATTCTGGAATACTCAAGAGAAATGAGGAGGGTGGATGCGTTTCCACGCAATTCCGAGACGTTGAAAAAAGTTCGTCTTCTACTGCCTCAAGTTGTCCAAAATGGTTCAGGGCCCAAACGAAGGAATCTCGAAACAACTTAATGCATTCTGGAATCCTCACGATAAATGAGGAGGGTGGGTGAGTTTCCACGCAATTCCGAGACGTTGAAAAAAGTTCGTCTTCCTCTGCCTGAAGTTGTCCCAAATGGTTCAGGGCCCAAACGGAGGAATCTCGAAACAAGTTCATGCATTCTGAAATACTCAAGAGAAATGAGGAGGGTGGGTGAGTTTCTACGCAATTCCCAGACGTTGAAAAAAGTTCGTCTTCCTCTGCCTTAAGTTGTCCCATATGGTTCAGGGCCCAAACGGAGGAATCTCGGAACAAGTTCATGCATTCTGGAATACTCAAGAGAAATGAGGAGGGTGGATGAGTTTCCACGCAATTCTGAGACGTTGAAAAAAGTTCGTCTTCCTCTGGCTTAAGTTGTCCCATATGGTTCAGGGCCCAAACGGAGGAATCTCGAAACAAGTTCATGCATTCTGGAATACTCAAGAGAAATGAGGAGGGTGGTTGAGTTTCCACGCAATTCCGAGACGTTGAAAAAAGTTCGTCTTCATCTGCCTCAAGTTGTCCAAAATGGTTCTGGGCCCAAACGGAGGAATCTCGAAACATGTTCATGCATTCTGGGATCCTCACGAGAAATGAGGAGAGTGGGTGAGTTTCTAAGCAATTCCGAGACGTTGAAAAAAGTTCGTCTTCTACTGCCTCAAGTTGTCCAAAATGGTTCAGGGCCCAAACGAAGGAATCTCGAAACAACTTAATGCATTCTGGAATCCTCTCGATAAATGAGGAGGGTGGGTGAGTTTCCACGCAATTCTGAGACGTTGAAAAAAGTTCGTCTTCCTCTGCCTCAAGTTGTCCCATATGGTTCAGGGTCCAAACGGAGGAATCTCGAAACAAGTTCATGCATTCTGGAATACTCAAGAGAAATGAGGAGGGTGGTTGAGTTTCCACGCAATTCCGAGATGTTGAAAAAAGTTCGTCTTCCTCTGCCTCAAGTTGTCCAAAATGGTTCTGGGCCCAACCGGAGGAATCTCGAAACATGTTCATGCATTCTGGGATCGTCACTAGAAATGAGGAGGGTGGGTGAGTTTCCAAGCAATTCCGAGACGTTGAAAAAAGTTCGTCTTCTTCTGCCCAAGTAGTCCCATATGGTTCAGGGCCCAAACGGAGGAATCTCCAAACAAGTTCATGCATTCTGGAATACTCAAGAGAAATGAGGAGGGTGGATGGGTTTCCACGCAATTCCGAGACGTTGAAAAAAGTTCGTCTTCTACTGCCTCAAGTTTTCCAAAATCGTTCAGGGCCCAAACGAAGGAATCTCGAAACAACTTAATGGATTCTAGAATCCTCACGATAAATGAGGAGGGTGGGTGAGTTTCCACGCAATTCCGAGACGTTGAAAAAAGTTCGTCTTACTCTGCCTTAAGTTTTTCCAAATGGTTCAGGGCCCAAACGGAGGAATCTCGAAGCAAGTTCATGCATTCTGGATTCCTCACGAGAAATGAGGAGGGTGGGTGAGTTTCCACGCAATTCCGAGACGTTGAAAAAAGTTCGTCTTCTTCTGCCTCAAGTTGTCCCATATGGTTCAGGGCCCAAACGGAGGAATCTCGAAAAAAGTTCATGCATTCTGGAATACTCAAGAGAAATGAGGAGGGTGGGTGAGTTTCCACGCAATTCCGAGACGTTGAAAAAAGTTCGTCTTCATCTGCCTCAAGTTGTCCAAAATGGTTCTGGGCCCAAACGGAGGAATCTCGAAACATGTTCATGCATTCTGCGATCCTCACGAGAAATGAGGAGCGTGGGTGAGTTTCTAAGCAATTCCGAGACGTTGAAAAAAGTTCGTCTTCTTCTGCCTCAAGTAGTCCCAAATGGTTCAGGGCCAAAACAGAGGAATCTCGAAACAAGTTCATGCATTCTGGAATACTCAAGAGAAATGGGGAGGGTGGGTGAGTTTCCACGAAATTCCGAGACGTTGAAAAAAGTTCGTCCTCTACTGCCTCAAGTTGTCCAAAATGGTTCAGGGCCCAAACAGAGGAATCTCGAAACAACTTAATGCATTCTGGAATCCTCACGATAAATGAGGAGGGTGGGTGAGTTTCCAAGCAATTCCGAGACGTTGAAAAAAGTTCGTCTTCCTCTGCCTTAAGTTGTCCCAAATGGTTCAGGGCCCAAACGGAGGAATCTCGAAACAAGTTCATGCATTCTGGAATACTCAAGAGAAATGAGGAGGGTGGATGAGTTTCCACGCAATTCCCAGACGTTGATAAAAGTTCATCTTCTACTGCCTCAAGTTGTCCAAAATGGTTCAGGGCTCAAACGAAGGAATCTCGAAAAACCTTAATGCATTCAGGAATCCTCACGATAAATGAGGAGGGTGGGTGAGTTTCGATACAATTCCGAGACGTTGAAAAAAGTTCGTCTTCCTCTGCCTTAAGTTGTCCCAAATGGTTCAGGGACCAAACGGAGGAATCTCGAAAAAAGTTCAAGCATTCTGGAATACTCAAGAGAAATGAGGAGGGTGGATGCGTTTCCACGCAATTCCGAGACGTTGAAAAAAGTTCGTCTTCTACTGCCTCAAGTTGTCCAAAATGGTTCAGGGCCCAAACGAAGGAATCTCGAAACAACTTAATGCATTCTGGAATCCTCACGATAAATGAGGAGGGTGGGTGAGTTTCCACGCAATTCCGAGACGTTGAAAAAAGTTCGTCTTCCTCTGCCTTAAGTTGTCCCAAATGGTTCAGGGCCCAAACGGAGGAATCTCGAAACAAGTTCATGCATTCTGAAATACTCAAGAGAAATGAGGAGGGTGGGTGAGTTTCTACGCAATTCCCAGACGTTGAAAAAAGTTCGTCTTCCTCTGCCTTAAGTTGTCCCATATGGTTCAGGGCCCAAACGGAGGAATCTCGGAACAAGTTCATGCATTCTGGAATACTCAAGAGAAATGAGGAGGGTGGATGAGTTTCCACGCAATTCTGAGACGTTGAAAAAAGTTCGTCTTCCTCTGGCTTAAGTTGTCCCATATGGTTCAGGGCCCAAACGGAGGAATCTCGAAACAAGTTCATGCATTCTGCAATACTCAAGAGAAATGAGGAGGGTGGGTGAGTTTCCTCGCAATTCCGAGACGTTGAAAAAAGTTCGTCTTCCTCTGCCTCAAGTTGTCCAAAATGGTTCTGGGCCCAAACGGAGGAATCTCGAAACATGTTCATGCATTCTGGGATCGTCACGACAAATGAGGAGGGTGGGTGAGTTTCCAAGCAATTCCGAGACGTTGAAAAAAGTTCGTCTTCTTCTGCCTCAAGTAGTCCCATATGGTTCAGGGCCCAAACGGAGGAATCTCCAAACAAGTTCATGCATTCTGGAATACTCAAGAGAAATGAGGAGGGTGGATGAGTTTCCACGCAATTCCGAGACGTTGAAAAAAGTTCGTCTTCTACTGCCTCAAGTTTTCCAAAATCGTTCAGGGCCCAAACGAAGGAATCTCGAAACAACTTAATGGATTCTGGAATCCTCACGATAAATGAGGAGGGTGGGTGGGTTTCCACGCAATTCCGAGACGTTGAAAAAAGTTCGTCTTCCTCTGCCTTAAGTTGTCCCAAATGGTTCAGGGCCCAAACGGAGGAATCTCGAAGCAACTTCATGCATTCTGGATTCCTCACGAGAAATGAGGAGGGTGGGTGAGTTTCCACGCAATTCCGAGACGTTGAAAAAAGTTCGTCTTCTTCTGCCTCAAGTTGTCCCATATGGTTCAGGGCCCAAACGGAGGAATCTCGAAACAAGTTCATGCATTTTGGAATACTCAAGAGAAATGAGGAGGGTGGCTGAGTTTCCACGCAATTCCGAGACGTTGAAAAAAGTTCGTCTTCATCTGCCTCAAGTTGTCCAAAATGGTTCTTGGCCCAAACGGAGGAATCTCGAAACATGTTCATGCATTCTGGGATCCTCACGAGAAATGAGGAGAGTGGGTGAGTTTCTAAGCAATTTCGAGACGTTGAAAAAAGTTCGTCTTCTTCTGCCTCAAGTAGTCCCAAACGGTTCAGGGCCAAAACAGAGGAATCTCGAAACAAGTTCATGCATTCTGGAATACTCAAGAGAAATGAGGAGGGTGGGTGAGTTTCCACGCAATTCCGAGACGTTGAAAAAAGTTCGTCTTCTACTGCCTCAAGTTGTCCAAAACGGTTCAGGGCCCAAACAGAGGAATCTCGAAACAACTTAATGCATTCTGGAATCCTCACGATAAATGAGGAGGGTGGGTGAGTTTCCAAGCAATTCCGAGACGTTGAAAAAAGTTCGTCTTCCTCTGCCTTAAGTTGTCCCAAATGGTTCAGGGCCCAAACGGAGGAATCTCGAAACAAGTTCATGCATTCTGGAATACTCAAGAGAAATGAGGAGGGTGGTTGAGTTTCCACGCAATTCCGAGACGTTGAAAAAAGTTCGTCTTCTACTGCCTCAAGTTGTCCAAAACAGTTCAGGGCCCAAACAGAGGAATCTCGAAACAACTTAATGCATTCTGGAATCCTCACGATAAATGAGGAGGGTGGGTGAGTTTCCAAGCAATTCCGAGACGTTGAAAAATGTTCGTCTTCCTCTGCCTTAAGTTGTCCCAAATGGTTCAGGGCCCAAACGGAGGAATCTCGAAACAAGTTCATGCATTCTGGAATACTCAAGAGAAATGAGGAGGGTGGGTGAGTTTCAACGCAATTCCGAGACGTTGAAAAAAGTTCGTCTTCTACTGCCTCAAGTTGTCCAAAACGGTTCAGGGCCCAAACAGAGGAATCTCGAAACAACTTAATGCATTCTGGAATCCTCACGATAAATGAGGAGGGTGGGTGAGTTTTCAAGCAATTCCGAGACGTTGAAAAAAGTTCGTCTTCCTCTGCCTTAAGTTGTCCCAAATGGTTCAGGGCCCAAACGGAGGAATCTCGAAACAAGTTCATGCATTCTGGAATACTCAAGAGAAATGAGGAGGGTGGTTGAGTTTCCACGCAATTCCGAGACGTTGATAAAAGTTCGTCTTCCACTGCCTCAAGTTGTCCAAAATGGTTCAGGGCCCAAACGAAGGAATCTCGAAAAACCTTAATGCATTCTGGAATCCTCACGATAAATGAGGAGGGTGGGTGAGTTTCCACGCAATTCCGAGACGTTGAAAAAAGTTCGTCTTCCTCTGCCTCAAGTTGTCCCCTATGGTTCAAGGCCCAAACGGAGGAATCTCGAAACAAGTTCATGCATTCTGGAATACTGAAGAGAAATGAGGAGGGTGCGTGAGTTTCCTCGCAATTCCGAGACGTTGAAAAAAGTTCGTCTTCCTCTGCCTCAAGTTGTCCAAAATGGTTCTGGGCCCAAACGGAGGAATCTCGAAACATGTTCATGCATTCTGGGATCGTCACGACAAATGAGGAGGGTGGGTGAGTTTCCAAGCAATTCCGAGACGTTGAAAAAAGTTCGTCTTCTTCTGGCTCAAGTAGTCCCATATGGTTCAGGGCCCAAACGGAGGAATCTCCAAACAAGTTCATGCATTCTGGAATACTCAAGAGAAATGAGGAGGGTGGATGAGTTTCAACGCAATTCCGAGACGTTGAAAAAAGTTCGTCTTCTACTGCCTCAAGTTTTCCAAAATCGTTCAGGGCCCAAACGAAGGAATCTCGAAACAACTTAATGGATTCTGGAATCCTCACGATAAATGAGGAGGGTGGGTGGGTTTCCACGCAATTCCGAGACGTTGAAAAAAGTTCGTCTTCCTCTGCCTTAAGTTGTCCCAAATGGTTCAGGGCCCAAACGGAGGAATCTCGAAGCAACTTCATGCATTCTGGATTCCTCACGAGAAATGAGGAGGGTGGGTGAGTTTCCACGCAATTCCGAGACGTTGAAAAAAGTTCGTCTTCTTCTGCCTCAAGTTGTCCCATATGGTTCAGGGCCCAAACGGAGGAATCTCGAAACAAGTTCATGCATTCTGGAATACTCAAGAGAAATGAGGAGGGTGGTTGAGTTTCCACGCAATTCCGAGACGTTGATAAAAGTTCGTCTTCTACTGCCTCAAGTTGTCCAACATGGTTCAGGGCCCAAACGAAGGAATCTCGAAACAACTTAATGCATTCTGGAATCCTCACGATAAATGAGGAGGGTGGGTGAGTTTCCACGCAATTCCGAGACATTGAAAAAAGTTCGTCTTCCTCTGCCTTAAGTTGTCCCAAATGGTTCAGGGCCCAAACGGAGGAATCTCGAAGCCAGTTCATGCACTCTGGACTCCTCACGAGAAATGAGGAGGGTGGGTGAGTTTCCACGCATTTCCAAGACGTTGAAAAAAGTTCGTCTTCTTCTGCCTCAAGTTGTCCCATATGGTTCAGGGCCCAAACGGAGGAATCTCGAAACAAGTTCATGCATTCTGGAATACTCAAGAGAAATGAGGAGGGTGGGTGAGTTTCCACGCAATTCCGAGATGTTGAAAAAAGTTCGTCTTCCTCTGCCTCAAGTTGTCGCAAATGGTTCAGGGCCCAAACGGAAAAATATCGAAACAACTTAATGCATTCTGGATTCCTCACGAGAAATGAGGAGGGTGGGTGAGTTTCCACGCTATTCCGAGATGTTGAAAAAAGTTCCTCTTCTTCAGCCTCAAGTTGTCCAAAATGGTTCAGGGCGCAAACGAAGGAATCTCGAAACAACTTAATGCATTCTGGAATCCTCACGATAAATGAGGAGAGTGGGTGAGTTTCCATGCAATTCCGAGACGTTGAAAAAAGTTCGTCTTCCTCTGCCTTAAGTTGTCCCAAATGGTTCAGGGCACGAACGGAGGAATCTCGAAACAAGTTCATGCATTCTGGAATACTCAAGAGAAATAAGGAGGGTGGATGAGTTTCCACGCAATTCCGAGACGTTGAAAAAAGTTCGTCTTCTACTGCCTCAAGTTGTCCAAAATGGTTCAGGGCCCAAACGAAGGAATCTCGAAACAACTTAATGCATTCTGGAATCCTCACGATAAATGAGGAGGGTGGGTGAGTTTCCACGCAATTCCGAGACGTTGAAAAAAGTTCGTCTTCCTCTGCCTCAAGTTGTCCCATATGGTTCAGGGCCCAAATGGAGGAATCTCGAAAAAAGTTCATGCATTCTGGAATACTCAAGAGAAATGAGGAGGGTGCGTGAGTTTCCTCGCAATTCCGAGACGTTGAAAAAAGTTCGTCTTCCTCTGCCTCAAGTTGTCCGAAATGGTTCTGGGCCCAAACGGAGGAATCTCGAAACATGTTCATGCATTCTGGGATCGTCACGACAAATGAGGAGGGTGGGTGAGTTTCCAAGCAATTCCGAGACGTTGAAAAAAGTTCGTCTTCTTCTGCCTCAAGTAGTCCCATATGGTTCAGGGCCCAAACGGAGGAATCTCCAAACAAGTTCATGCATTCTGGAATACTCAAGAGAAATGAGGAGGGTGGATGAGTTTCCACGCAATTCCGAGACGTTGAAAAAAGTTCGTCTTCTACTGCCTCAAGTTTTAAAAAATCGTTCAGGGCCCAAACGAAGGAATCTCAAAACAACTTAATGGATTCTGGAATCCTCACGATAAATGAGGAGGGTGGGTGAGTTTCCACTCAATTCCGAGACGTTGAAAAAAGTTCGTCTTCCTCTGCCTTAAGTTGTCCCAAATGGTTCAGGGCCCAAACGGAGGAATCTCGAAGCAACTTCATGCATTCTGGATTCCTCACGAGAAATGAGGAGGGTGGGTGAGTTTCCACGCAATTCCGAGACGTTGAAAAAAGTTTGTCTTCTTCTGCCTCAAGTTGTCCCATATGGTTCAGGACCCAAACGGAGGAATCTCGAATCAAGTTCATGCATTCTGGAATACTCAAGAGAAATGAGGAGGGTGGCTGAGTTTCCACGCAATTCCGAGACGTTGAAAAAAGTTCGTCTTCATCTGCCTCAAGTTGTCCAAAATGGTTCTTGGCCCAAACGGAGGAATCTCGAAACATGTTCATGCATTCTGGGATCCTCAAGAGAAATGAGGAGAGTGGGTGAGTTTCTAAGCAATTCCGAGACGTTGAAAAAAGTTCGTCTTCTTCTGCCTCAAGTAGTCCCAAACGGTTCAGGGCCAAAACAGAGGAATCTCGAAACAAGTTCATGCATTCTGGAATACTCAAGAGAAATGAGGAGGGTGGGTGAGTTTCCACGCAATTCCGAGACGTTGAAAAAACTTCGTCTTCTACTGCCTCAAGTTGTCCAAAACGGTTCAGGGCCCAAACAGAGGAATCTCGAAAAAACTTAATGCATTCTGGAATCCTCACGATAAATGAGGAGGGTGGGTGAGTTTCCAAGCAATTCCAAGACGTTGAAAAAAGTTCGTCTTCCTCTGCCTTAAGTTGTCCCAAATGGTTCAGGGCCCAAACGGAGGAATCTCGAAACAAGTTCATGCATTCTGGAATACTCAAGAGAAATGAGGAGGGTGGTTGAGTTTCCACGCAATTCCGAGACGTTGATAAAAGTTCGTCTTCTACTGCCTCAAGTTGTCCAAAATGGTTCAGGGGCCAAACGAAGGAATCTTGAAACAACTTAATGCATTCTGGAATCCTCACGATAAATGAGGAGGGTGGGTGAGTTTCCATGCAATTCCGAGACGTTGGAAAAAGTTCGTCTTCCTCTGCCTTAAGTTGCCCAAATGGTTCAGGGCCCAAACGGAGGAATCTCGAAACAAGTTCATGCATTTTGGAATACTCAAGAGAAATGAGGAGGGTGGATGAGTTTCCACTCAATTCCGAGACGTTGATAAAAGTTCGTCTTCTACTGCCTCAAGTTGTCCAAAATGGTTCAGGGCCCAAACGAAGGAATCTCGAAACAACTTCATGCATTCTGGAATCCTCACGATAAATGAGGAGGGTGGGTGAGTTTCCACGCAATTCCGAGACATTGAAAAAAGTTCGTCTTCCTCTGCCTTAAGTTGTCCCAAATGGTTCAGGGCCCAAACGGAGGAATCTCGAAACAAGTTCATGCATTCTGGAATACTCAAGAGAAATAAGGAGGGTGGATGAGTTTCCACGCAATTCCGAGACGTTGAAAAAAGTTCGTCTTCCTCTGCCTTAAGTTGTCCCAAATTGTTCAGGGCCCAAACAGAGGAATCTCGAAGCAAGTTCATGCACTCTGGATTCCTCACGAGAAATGAGGAGGGTGGGTGAGTTTCCACGCAATTCCAAGATGTTGAAAAAAGTTCGTCTTCTTCTGCCTAAAGTAGTCCCAAATGGTTCAGAACCCAAACAAAGGAATCTCGAAACAAGTTCATGCATTCTGGAATACCCAAGAGAAATGAGGAGGGTGGGTGAGTTTACACGCAATTCCGAGACGTTCAAAAAAGATCGTCTTCTTCTGCCTCAAGTTGTCCAAAATGGTTCAGGGCCCAAACGGAGGAATCTCGAAACAAGTTCATGCATTCTAGAATCCTTACGGGAAATGAGGAGGGTGGGTGAGTTTCCACGCAATTCCGAGACGTTGAAAAAAGTTCGTCTTCCTCTGCCTCATGTTGTCCCAAATGGTTCAGGGCCCAAATGGAGGAATATCGAAACAAGTTCATGCATTCTGGATTCCTCACGAGAAATGAGGAGGGTGGGTGAGTTTCCACGCTATTCCGAGATGTTGAAAAAAGTTCATCTTCTTCAGCCTCAAGTTGTCCAAAATGGTTCAGGGTGCAAACGAAGGAATCTTGAAACAACTTAATGCATTCTCGAATCCTCACGATAAATGAGGAGGGTGGGTGAGTTTCCATGCAATTCCGAGACGTTGAAAAAAGTTCGTCTTCCTCTGCCATAAGTTGTCCCAAATGGTTCAGGGCCCAAACGGAGGAATCTCGAAACAAGTTCATGCATTCTGGAATACTCAAGAGAAATAAGGAGGGTGGATGAGTTTCCACGCAATTCCGAGACGTTGAAAAAAGTTCGTCTTCTACTGCCTCAAGTTGTCCAAAATGGTTCAGGGCCCAAACGAAGGAATCTCGAAACAACTTAATGCATTCTGGAATCCTCACGATAAATGAGGAGGGTGGGTGAGTTTCCACGCAATTCCGAGACGTTGAAAAAAGTTCGTCTTCCTCTGCCTCAAGTTGTCCCATATGGTTCAGGGCCCAAACGGAGGAATCTCGAAACAAGTTCATGCATTCTGGAATACTCAAGAGAAATGAGGAGGGTGCGTGAGTTTCCTCGCAATTCCGAGACGTTGAAAAAACTTCGTCTTCTACTGCCTCAAGTTGTCCAAAACAGTTCAGGGCCCAAACAGAGGAATCTCGAAACAACTTAATGCATTCTGGAATCCTCACGATAAATGAGGAGGGTGGGTGAGTTTCCAAGCAATTCAAAGACGTTGACAAAAGTTCGTCTTCCTCTGCCTTAAGTTGTCCCAAATGGTTCAGGGCCCAAACGGAGGAATCTCGAAACAAGTTCATGCATTCTGGAATACTCAAGAGAAATGAGGAGGGTGGATGAGTTTCCACGCAATTCCGAGACGTTGAAAAAAGTTCGTCTTCTATTGCCTCAAGTTGTCCAAAATGGTTCAGGGCCCAAACGCAGGAATCTCGAAACAACTTAATGCATTCTGGAATCCTCACGATAAATGAGGAGGGTGGGTAAGTTTCCACGCAATTCCGAGACGTTGAAAAAAGTTCGTCTTCCTCTGCCTCAAGTTGTCCCATATGGTTCAGGGCCCAAACGGAGGAATCTCGAAACAAGTTCATGCATTCTGGAATACTCAAGAGTAATGAGGAGGGTGGGTGAGTTTCCACGCAATTCCGAGACGTTGAAAAAAGTTCGTCTTCCTCTGCCTCAAGTTGTCCAAAATGGTTCTGGGCCCAAACGGAGGAATCTCGAAACATGTTCATGCATTCTGGGATCGTCACGACAAATGAGGAGGGTGGGTGAGTTTCCAAGCAATTCCGAGACGTTGAAAAAAGTTCGTCTTCTTCTGCCTCAAGTAGTCCCATATGGTTCAAGGCCCAAACGGAGGAATCTCCAAACAAGTTCATGCATTCTGGAATACTCAAGAGAAATGAAGAGGGTGGATGGGTTTCCACGCAATTCCGAGACGTTGAAAAAAGTTTGTCTTCTACTGCCTCAAGTTTTCCGAAATCGTTCAGGGCCCAAACGAAGGAATCTCGAAACAACTTAATGGATTCTGGAATCCTCACGATAAATGAGGAGGGTGGGTGAGTTTCCACGCAATTCTGAGACGTTGAAAAAAGTTCGTCTTCCTCTGCCTTAAGTTGTCCCAAATGGTTCAGGGCCCAAACGGAGGAATCTCGAAGCAAGTTCATGCATTCTGGATTCCTCACGAGAAATGAGGAGGGTGGGTGAGTTTCCACGCAATTCCGAGACGTTGAAAAAACTTCGTCTTCTTCTGCCTCAAGTTGTCCCATATGGTTCAGGGCCCAAACGGAGGAATCTCGAAACAAGTTCATGCATTCTGGAATACTCAAGAGAAATGAGGAGGGTGGCTGAGTTTCCACGCAATTCCGAGACGTTGAAAAAAGTTCGTCTTCATCTGCCTCAAGTTGTCCAAAATGGTTCTTGGCCCAAACGGAGGAATCTCGAAACATGTTCATGCATTCTGGGATCCTCACGAGAAATGAGGAGAGTGGGTGAGTTTCTAAGCAATTCCGAGACGTTGAAAAAAGTTCGTCTTCTTCTGCCTCAAGTAGTCCCAAACGGTTCAGGGCCAAAACAGAGGAATCTCGAAACAACTTCATGCATTCTGGAATACTCAAGAGAAATGAGGAGGGTGGGTGAGTTTCCACGCAATTCCGAGACGTTGAAAAAAGTTCGTCTTCTACTGCCTCAAGTTGTCCAAAACGATTCAGGGCAGAGGAATCTCGAAACAACTTAATGCATTCTGGAATCCTCACGATAAATGAGGAGGGTGGGTGAGTTTCCAAGCAATTCCGAGACGTTGAAAAAAGTTCGTCTTCCTCTGCCTTAAGTTGTCCCAAATGGTTCAGGGCCCAAACGGAGGAATCTCGAAACAAGTTCATGCATTCTGGAAGACTCAAGAGAAATGAGGAGGGTGGTTGAGTTTCCACGCAATTCCGAGACGTTGATAAAAGTTCGTCTTCTACTGCCTCAAGTTGTCCAAAATGGTTCAGGGCCCAAACGAAGGAATCTCGAAACAACTTAATGCATTCTGGAATCCTCACTATAAATGAGGAGGGTGGGTGAGTTTCCACGCAATTCCGAGACATTGAAAAAAGTTCGTCTTCCTCTTCCTCAAGTTGTCCCATATGGTTCAGGGCCCAAACGGAGGAATCTCGAAACAAGTTCATGCATTCTGGAATACTCAAGAGAAATGAGGAGGGTGGCTGAGTTTCCACGCAATTCCGAGACGTTGAAAAAAGTTCGTCTTCATCTGCCTCAAGTTGTCCAAAATGGTTCTTGGCCCAAACGGAGGAATCTCGAAACATGTTCATGCATTCTGGGATCCTCACGAGAAATGAGGAGAGTGGGTGAGTTTCTACGCAATTCCGAGACGTTGAAAAAAGTTCGTCTTCTGCTGCCTCAAGTTGTCCAAAACAGTTCAGGGCCCAAACAGAGGAATCTCGAAACAACTTAATGCATTCTGGAATCCTCACGATAAATGAGGAGGGTGGGTGAGTTTCCATGCAATTCCGAGACGTTGAAAAAAGTTCGTCTTCCTCTGCCTTAAGTTGTCCCAAATGGTTCAGGGCCCAAACGGAGGAATCTCGTAACAAGTTCATGCATTCTGGAATACTCAAGAGAAATGAGGAGGGTGGTTGAGTTTCCACGCAATTCCGAGACGTTGATAAAAGTTCGTCTTCTACTGCCTCAAGGGTTCCAAAATGGTTCAGGGCCCAAACGAAGGAATCTCGAAACAACTTAATGCATTCTGGAATCCTCACGATAAATGAGGAGGGTGGGTGAGTTTCCATGCAATTCCGAGACGTTGAAAAAAGTTCGTCTTCCTCTGCCTTAAGTTGTCCCAAATGGTTCAGGGCCCAAACGGAGGAATCTCGAAACAAGTTCATGCATTCTGGAATACTCAAGAGAAATGAGGAGGGTGGATGAGTTTCCACTCAATTCCGAGACGTTGATAAAAGTTCGTCTTCTACTGCCTCAAGTTGTCCAAAATGGTTCAGGGCCCAAACGAAGGAATCTCGAAACAACTTAATGCATTCTGGAATCCTCACGTTAAATGAGGAGGGTGGGTGAGTTTCCACGCAATTCCGAGACGTTGAAAAAAGTTCGTCTTCCTCTGCCTCAAGTTGTCCCATATGGTTCAGGGCCCAAACGGAGGAATCTCGAAACAAGTTCATGCATTCTGGAATACTCAAGAGAAATGAGGAGGGTGGGTGAGTTTCCACGCAATTCCGAGACGTTGAAAAAAGTTCGTCTTCCTCTGCCTCAAGTTGTCCAAAATGGTTCTGGGCCCAAACGGAGGAATCTCGAAACATGTTCATGCTTTCTGGGATCGTCACGAGAAATGAGGAGGGTGGGTGAGTTTCCAAGCAATTCCGAGACGTTGAAAAAAGTTCGTCTTCTTCTGCCTCAAGTAGTCCCATATGGTTCAGGGCCCAAACGGAGGAATCTCCAAACAAGTTCATGCATTCTGGAATACTCAAGAGAAATGAGGAGGGTGGCTGGGTTTCCACGCAATTCCGAGACGTTGAAAAAAGTTCGTCTTCTACTGCCTCAAGTTTTCCAAAATCGTTCAGGGCCCAAACGAAGGAATCTCGAAACAACTTAATGGATTCTGGAATCCTCACGATAAATGAGGAGGGTGGGTGAGTTTCCACGCAATTCCGAGACGTTGAAAAAAGTTTGTCTTCCTCTGCCTTAAGTTGTCCCAAATGGTTCAGGGCCCAAACGGAGGAATCTCGAAGCAAGTTCATGCATTCTGGATTCCTCACGAGAAATGAGGAGGGTGGGTGAGTTTCCTCGCAATTCCGAGACGTTGAAAAAAGTTCGTCTTCTTATGCCTCAAGTTGTCCCATATGGTTCAGGGCCCAAACGGAGGAATCTCGAAACAAGTTCATGCATTCTGGAATACTCAAGAGAAATGAGGAGGGTGGGTGAGTTTCCACGCAATTCCGAGACGTTGAAAAAAGTTCGTCTTCATCTGCCTCAAGTTGTCCAAAATGGTTCTGGGCCCAAACGGAGGAATCTCGAAACATGTTCATGCATTCTGGGATCCTCACGAGAAATGAGGAGAGTGGGTGAGTTTCTAAGCAATTCCGAGAAGTTGAAAAAAGTTCGTCTTCTTCTGCCTCAAGTAGTCCCAAACGGTTCAGGGCCCAAACGGAGGAATCTCGAAACAAGTTCATGCATTCTGGAATACTCAAGAGAAATAAGGAGGGTGGATGAGTTTCCACGCAATTCCGAGACGTTGAAAAAAGTTCGTCTTCTACTGCCTCAAGTTGTCCAAAATGGTTCAGGGCCCAAACGCAGGAATCTCGAAACAACTTAATGCATTCTGGAATCCTCACGATAAATGAGGAGGGTGGGTGAGTTTCCACGCAATTCCGAGACGTTGAAAAAAGTTCGTCTTCCTCTGCCTCAAGTTGTCCCATATGGTTCAGGGCCCAAACGGAGGAATCTCGAAACAAGTTCATGCATTCTGGAATACTCAAGAGAAATGAGGAGGGTGGGTGAGTTTCCACGCAATTCCGAGACGTTGAAAAAAGTTCGTCTTCCTCTGCCTCAAGTTGTCCAAAATGGTTCTGGGCCCAAACGGAGGAATCTCGAAACATGTTCATGCTTTCTGGGATCGTCACGAGAAATGAGGAGGGTGGGTGAGTTTCCAAGCAATTCCGAGACGTTGAAAAAAGTTCGTCTTCTTCTGCCTCAAGTAGTCCCATATGGTTCAGGGCCCAAACGGAGGAATCTCCAAACAAGTTCATGCATTCTGGAATACTCAAGAGAAATGAGGAGGGTGGCTGGGTTTCCACGCAATTCCGAGACGTTGAAAAAAGTTCGTCTTCTACTGCCTCAAGTTTTCCAAAATCGTTCAGGGCCCAAACGAAGGAATCTCGAAACAACTTAATGGATTCTGGAATCCTCACGATAAATGAGGAGGGTGGGTGAGTTTCCACGCAATTCCGAGACGTTGAAAAAAGTTCGTCTTCCTCTGCCTTAAGTTGTCCCAAATGGTTCAGGGCCCAAACGGAGGAATCTCGAAGCAAGTTCATGCATTCTGGATTCCTCACGAGAAATGAGGAGGGTGGGTGAGTTTCCTCGCAATTCCGAGCGTTGAAAAAAGTTCGCCTTCCTATGCCTCAAGTTGTCCCATATGGTTCAGGGCCCAAACGGAGGAATCTCGAAACAAGTTCATGCATTCTGGAATACTCAAGAGAAATGAGGAGGGTGGGTGAGTTTCCACGCAATTCCGAGACGTTGAAAAAAGTTCGTCTTCTTATGCCTCAAGTTGTCCCATATGGTTCAGGGCCCAAACGTAGGAATCTCGAAACAAGTTCATGCATTCTGGAATACTCAAGAGAAATGAGGAGGTTGGGTGAGTTTCCACGCAATTCCGAGACGTTGAAAAAAGTTCGTCTTCATCTGCCTCAAGTTGTCCAAAATGGTTCTGGGCCCAAACGGAGGAATCTCGAAACATGTTCATGCATTCTGGGATCCTCACGAGAAATGAGGAGAGTGGGTGAGTTTCTAAGCAATTCCGAGACGTTGAAAAAAGTTCGTCTTCTTCTGCCTCAAGTAGTCCCAAACGGTTCAGGGCCAAAACAGAGGAATCTCGAAACAAGTTCATGCATTCTGGAATACTCAAGAGAAATGAGGAGGGTGGGTGAGTTTCCACGCAATTCCGAGACGTTGAAAAAAGTTCGTCTTCTACTGCCTCAAGTTGTCCAAAACGGTTCAGGGCCCAAACAGAGGAATCTCGAAACAACTTAATGCATTCTGGAATCCTCACGATAAATGAGGAGGGTGGGTGAGTTTCCATGCAATTCCGAGACGTTGAAAAAAGTTCGTCTTCCTCTGCCTTAAGTTGTCCCAAATGGTTCAGGGCCCAAACGGAGGAATCTCGAAACAAGTTCATGCATTCTGGAATACTCAAGAGAAATGAGGAGGGTGGTTGAGTTTCCACGCAATTCCGAGACGTTGATAAAAGTTCGTCTTCTACTGCCTCAAGGGTTCCAAAATGGTTCAGGGCCCAAACGAAGGAATCTCGAAACAACTTAATGCATTCTGGAATCCTCACGATAAATGAGGAGGGTGGGTGAGTTTCCAAGCAATTCCGAGACGTTGAAAAAAGTTCGTCTTCCTCTGCCTTAAGTTGTCCCAAATGGTTCAGGGCCCAAACGGAGGAATCTCGAAACAAGTTCATGCATTCTGGAATACTCAAGAGAAATGAGGAGGGTGGTTGAGTTTCCACGCAATTCCGAGACGTTGATAAAAGTTCGTCTTCTACTGCCTCAAGTTGTCCAAAATGGTTCAGGGCCCAAACGAAGGAATCTCGAAACAACATAATGCATTCTGGAATCCTCACGATAAATGAGGAGGGTGGGTGAGTTTCCATGCAATTCCGAGACGTTGAAAAAAGTTCGTCTTCCTCTGCCTTAAGTTGTCCCAAATGGTTCAGGGCCCAAACGGAGGAATCTCGAAACAAGTTCATGCATTCTGGAATACTCAAGAGAAATGAGGAGGGTGGATGGGTTTCCACTCAATTCCGAGACGTTGATAAAAGTTCGTCTTCTACTGCCTCAAGTTGTCCAAAATGGTTCAGGGCCCAAACGAAGGAATCTCGAAACAACTTAATGCATTCTGGAATCCTCACGTTAAATGAGGAGGGTGGGTGAGTTTCCACGCAATTCCGAGACATTGAAAAAAGTTCGTCTTCCTCTGCCTTAAGTTGTCCCAAATGGTTCGGGCCCAAACGGAGGAATCTCGAAACAAGTTCATGCATTCTGGAATACTCAAGAGAAATAAGGAGGGTGGATGAGTTTCCACGCAATTCCGAGACGTTGAAAAAAGTTCGTCTTCTACTGCCTCAAGTTGTCCAAAATGGTTCAGGGCCCAAACGCAGGAATCTCGAAACAACTTAATGCATTCTGGAATCCTCACGATAAATGAGGAAGGTGGGTGAGTTTCCACGCAATTCCGAGACGTTGAAAAAAGTTCGTCTTCCTCTGCCTCAAGTTGTCCCATATGGTTCAGGGCCCAAACGGAGGAATCTCGAAACAAGTTCATGCATTCTGGAATACTCAAGAGAAATGAGGAGGGTGGGTGAGTTTCCACGCAATTCCGAGACGTTGAAAAAAGTTCGTCTTCCTCTGCCTCAAGTTGTCCAAAATGGTTCTGGGCCCAAACGGAGGAATCTCGAAACATGTTCATGCTTTCTGGGATCGTCACGAGAAATGAGGAGGGTGGGTGAGTTTCCAAGCAATTCCGAGACGTTGAAAAAAGTTCGTCTTCTTCTGCCTCAAGTAGTCCCATATGGTTCAGGGCCCAAACGGAGGAATCTCCAAACAAGTTCATGCATTCTGGAATACTCAAGAGAAATGAGGAGGGTGGCTGGGTTTCCACGCAATTCCGAGACGTTGAAAAAAGTTCGTCTTCTACTGCCTCAAGTTTTCCAAAATCGTTCAGGGCCCAAACGAAGGAATCTCGAAACAACTTAATGGATTCTGGAATCCTCACGATAAATGAGGAGGGTGGGTGAGTTTCCACGCAATTCCGAGACGTTGAAAAAAGTTCGTCTTCCTCTGCCTTAAGTTGTCCCAAATGGTTCAGGGCCCAAACGGAGGAATCTCGAAGCAAGTTCATGCATTCTGGATTCCTCACGAGAAATGAGGAGGGTGGGTGAGTTTCCTCGCAATTCCGAGACGTTGAAAAAAGTTCGTCTTCTTATGCCTCAAGTTGTCCCATATGGTTCAGGGCCCAAACGGAGGAATCTCGAAACAAGTTCATGCATTCTGGAATACTCAAGAGAAATGAGGAGGGTGGGTGAGTTTCCACGCAATTCCGAGACGTTGAAAAAAGTTCGTCTTCATCTGCCTCAAGTTGTCCAAAATGGTTCTGGGCCCAAACGGAGGAATCTCGAAACATGTTCATGCATTCTGGGATCCTCACGAGAAATGAGGAGAGTGGGTGAGTTTCTAAGCAATTCCGAGAAGTTGAAAAAAGTTCGTCTTCTTCTGCCTCAAGTAGTCCCAAACGGTTCAGGGCCCAAACGGAGGAATCTCGAAACAAGTTCATGCATTCTGGAATACTCAAGAGAAATAAGGAGGGTGGATGAGTTTCCACGCAATTCCGAGACGTTGAAAAAAGTTCGTCTTCTACTGCCTCAAGTTGTCCAAAATGGTTCAGGGCCCAAACGCAGGAATCTCGAAACAACTTAATGCATTCTGGAATCCTCACGATAAATGAGGAGGGTGGGTGAGTTTCCACGCAATTCCGAGACGTTGAAAAAAGTTCGTCTTCCTCTGCCTCAAGTTGTCCCATATGGTTCAGGGCCCAAACGGAGGAATCTCGAAACAAGTTCATGCATTCTGGAATACTCAAGAGAAATGAGGAGGGTGGGTGAGTTTCCACGCAATTCCGAGACGTTGAAAAAAGTTCGTCTTCCTCTGCCTCAAGTTGTCCAAAATGGTTCTGGGCCCAAACGGAGGAATCTCGAAACATGTTCATGCTTTCTGGGATCGTCACGAGAAATGAGGAGGGTGGGTGAGTTTCCAAGCAATTCCGAGACGTTGAAAAAAGTTCGTCTTCTTCTGCCTCAAGTAGTCCCATATGGTTCAGGGCCCAAACGGAGGAATCTCCAAACAAGTTCATGCATTCTGGAATACTCAAGAGAAATGAGGAGGGTGGCTGGGTTTCCACGCAATTCCGAGACGTTGAAAAAAGTTCGTCTTCTACTGCCTCAAGTTTTCCAAAATCGTTCAGGGCCCAAACGAAGGAATCTCGAAACAACTTAATGGATTCTGGAATCCTCACGATAAATGAGGAGGGTGGGTGAGTTTCCACGCAATTCCGAGACGTTGAAAAAAGTTCGTCTTCCTCTGCCTTAAGTTGTCCCAAATGGTTCAGGGCCCAAACGGAGGAATCTCGAAGCAAGTTCATGCATTCTGGATTCCTCACGAGAAATGAGGAGGGTGGGTGAGTTTCCTCGCAATTCCGAGCGTTGAAAAAAGTTCGCCTTCCTATGCCTCAAGTTGTCCCATATGGTTCAGGGCCCAAACGGAGGAATCTCGAAACAAGTTCATGCATTCTGGAATACTCAAGAGAAATGAGGAGGGTGGGTGAGTTTCCACGCAATTCCGAGACGTTGAAAAAAGTTCGTCTTCATCTGCCTCAAGTTGTCCAAAATGGTTCTGGGCCCAAACGGAGGAATCTCGAAACATGTTCATGCATTCTGGGATCCTCACGAGAAATGAGGAGAGTGGGTGAGTTTCTAAGCAATTCCGAGAAGTTGAAAAAAGTACGTCTTCTTCTGCCTCAAGTAGTCCCAAACGGTTCAGGGCCCAAACGAAGGAATCTCGAAACAAGTTCATGCATTCTGGAATACTCAAGAGAAATGAGGAGGGTGGCTGGGTTTCCACGCAATTCCGAGACGTTGAAAAAAGTTCGTCTTCTACTGCCTCAAGTTTTCCAAAATCGTTCAGGGCCCAAACGAAGGAATCTCGAAACAACTTAATGGATTCTGGAATCCTCACGATAAATGAGGAGGGTGGGTGAGTTTCCACGCAATTCCGAGACGTTGAAAAAAGTTCGTCTTCCTCTGCCTTAAGTTGTCCCAAATGGTTCAGGGCCCAAACGGAGGAATCTCGAAGCAAGTTCATGCATTCTGGATTCCTCACGAGAAATGAGGAGGGTGGGTGAGTTTCCTCGCAATTCCGAGCGTTGAAAAAAGTTCGCCTTCCTATGCCTCAAGTTGTCCCATATGGTTCAGGGCCCAAACGGAGGAATCTCGAAACAAGTTCATGCATTCTGGAATACTCAAGAGAAATGAGGAGGGTGGGTGAGTTTCCACGCAATTCCGAGACGTTGAAAAAAGTTCGTCTTCATCTGCCTCAAGTTGTCCAAAATGGTTCTGGGCCCAAACGGAGGAATCTCGAAACATGTTCATGCATTCTGGGATCCTCACGAGAAATGAGGAGAGTGGGTGAGTTTCTAAGCAATTCCGAGAAGTTGAAAAAAGTACGTCTTCTTCTGCCTCAAGAAGTCCCAAACGGTTCAGGGCCCAAACGAAGGAATCTCGAAACAAGTTCATGCATTCTGGAATACTCAAGAGAAATAAGGAGGGTGGATGAGTTTCCACGCAATTCCGAGACGTTGAAAAAAGTTCGTCTTCTACTGCCTCAAGTTGTCCAAAATGGTTCAGGGCCCAAACGCAGGAATTTCGAAACAACTTAATGCATTCTGGAATCCTCACGATAAATGAGGAGGGTGGGTGAGTTTCCACGCAATTCCGAGACGTTGAAAAAAGTTCGTCTTCCTCTGCCTCAAGTTGTCCCATATGGTTCAGGGCCCAAACGGAGGAATCTCGAAACAAGTTCATGCATTCTGGAATACTCAAGAGAAATGAGGAGGGTGGGTGAGTTTCCACGCAATTCCGAGACGTTGAAAAAAGTTCGTCTTCCTCTGCCTTAAGTTGTCCCAAATGGTTCAGGGCCCAAACGGAGGAATCTCGAAACATGTTCATGCTTTCTGGGATCGTCACGAGAAATGAGGAGGGTGGGTGAGTTTCCAAGCAATTCCGAGACGTTGAAAAAAGTTCGTCTTCTTATGCCTCAAGTTGTCCCATATGGTTCAGGGCCCAAACGGAGGAATCTCGAAACAAGTTCATGCATTCTGGAATACTCAAGAGAAATGAGGAGGGTGGGTGAGTTTCCACGCAATTCCGAGACGTTGAAAAAAGTTCGTCTTCATCTGCCTCAAGTTGTCCAAAATGGTTCTGGGCCCAAACGGAGGAATCTCGAAACATGTTCATGCATTCTGGGATCCTCACGAGAAATGAGGAGATTGGGTGAGTTTCTAAGCAATTCCGAGAAGTTGAAAAAAGTTCGTCTTCTTCTGCCTCAAGTAGTCCCAAACGGTTCAGGGCCCAAACGGAGGAATCTCGAAACAAGTTCATGCATTCTGGAATACTCAAGAGAAATAAGGAGGGTGGATGAGTTTCCACGCAATTCCGAGACGTTGAAAAAAGTTCGTCTTCTACTGCCTCAAGTTGTCCAAAATGGTTCAGGGCCCAAACGCAGGAATCTCGAAACAACTTAATGCATTCTGGAATCCTCACGATAAATGAGGAGGGTGGGTGAGTTTCCACGCAATTCCGAGACGTTGAAAAAAGTTCGTCTTCTTCTGCCTCAAGTAGTCCCATATGGTTCAGGGCCCAAACGGAGGAATCTCCAAACAAGTTCATGCATTCTGGAATACTCAAGAGAAATGAGGAGGGTGGCTGGGTTTCCACGCAATTCCGAGACGTTGAAAAAAGCTCGTCTTCCTCTGCCTCAAGTTGTCCAAAATGGTTCTGGGCCCAAACAGAGGAATCTCGAAACATGTTCATGCATTCTGGGATCCTCACGAGAAATGAGGAGAGTGGGTGAGTTTCGAAGCAATTCCGAGACGTTGAAAAAAGTTCGTCTTCTTCTGCCTCAAGTAGTTCCAAATGGTTCAGGGCCAAAACAGAGGAATCTCGAAACAAGTTCATGCATTCTGGAATACTCAAGAGAAATGAGGAGCGTGGGTGAGTTTCCACGCAATTCCGAGACGTTAAAAAAAGTTCGTCTTCTACTGCGTCAAGTTGTCCAAAATGGTTCAGGGCCCAAACAGAGGAATCTCGAAACAACTTAATGCATTCTGGAGTCCTCATGATAAATGAGGAGGGTGGGTGAGTTTCGATGCAATTCCGAGACGTTGAAAAAAGTTCGTCTTCCTCTGCCTTAAGTTGTCCCAAATGGTTCAGGGCCCAAACGGAGGAATCTCGAAACAAGTTCATGCATTCTGGAATACTCAAGAGAAATGAGGAGGGTGGCTGAGTTTCCATGCAATTCCGAGACGTTGATAAAAGTTCGTCTTCCTCTGCCTCAAGTTGTCCAAAATGGTTCTGGGCCCAAACGGAGGAATCTCGAAACATGTTCATGCTTTCTGGGATCGTCACGAGAAATGAGGAGGGTGGGTGAGTTTCCAAGCAATTCCGAGACGTTGAAAAAAGTTCGTCTTCTTCTGCCTCGAGTAGTCCCATATGGTTCAGGGCCCAAACGGAGGAATCTCTAAACAAGTTCATGCATTCTGGAATACTCAAGAGAAATGAGGAGGGCGGATGGGTTTCCACGCAATTCCGAGACGTTGAAAAAAGTTCGTCTTCTACTGCCTCAAGTTTTCCAAAATCGTTCAGGGCCCAAACGAAGGAATCTCGAAACAACTTAATGGATTCTGGAATCCTCACGATAAATGAGGAGGGTGGGTGAGTTTCCACGCAATTCCGAGACGTTGAAAAAAGTTCGTCTTCCTCTGCCTTAAGTTGTCCCAAATGGTTCAGGGCCCAAACGGAGGAATCTCGAAGCAAGTTCATGCATTCTGGATTCCTCACGAGAAATGAGGAGGGTGGGTGAGTTTCCTCGCAATTCCGAGACGTTGAAAAAAGTTCGTCTTCTTATGCCTCAAGTTGTCCCATATGGTTCAGGGCCCAAACGGAGGAATCTCGAAACAAGTTCATGCATTCTGGAATACTCAAGAGAAATGAGGAGGGTGGGTGAGTTTCCACGCAATTCCGAGACGTTGAAAAAAGTTCGTCTTCATCTGCCTCAAGTTGTCCAAAATGGTTCTGGGCCCAAACGGAGGAATCTCGAAACATGTTCATGCATTCTGGGATCCTCACGAGAAATGAGGAGCGTGGGTGAGTTTCTAAGCAATTCCGAGACGTTGAAAAAAGTTCGTCTTCTTCTGCCTCAAGTAGTCCCAAACGGTTCAGGGCCAAAACAGAGGAATCTCGAAACAAGTTCATGCATTCTGGAATCCTCACGATAAATGAGGAGGGTGGGTGATTTTCCATGCAATTCCGAGACGTTGAAAAAAGTTCGTCTTCCTCTGCCTTAAGTTGTCCCAAATGGTTCAGGGCCCAAACGGAGGAATCTCGAAACAAGTTCATGCATTCTGGAATACTCAAGAGAAATGAGGAGGGTGGAAGAGTTTCCACTCAATTCCGAGACGTTGATAAAAGTTCGTCTTCTACTGCCTCAAGTTGTCCAAAATGGTTCAGGGCCCAAACGAAGGAATCTCGAAACAACTTAATGCATTCTGGAATCCTCACGATAAATGAGGAGGGTGGGTGAGTTTCCACGCAATTCCGAGACATTGAAAAAAGTTCGTCTTCCTCTGCCTTAAGTTGTCCCAAATGGTTCAGGGCCCAAACAGAGGAATCTCGAAACAAGTTCATGCATTCTGGAATACTCAAGAGAAATAAGGAGGGTGGATGAGTTTCCACGCAATTCCGAGACGTTGAAAAAGTTCGTCTTCTACTGCCTCAAGTTGTCCAAAATGGTTCAGGGCCCAAACGCAGGAATCTCGAAACAACTTAATGCATTCTGGAATCCTCACGATAAATGAGGAGAGTGGGTGAGTTTCCACGCAATTCCGAGACGTTGAAAAAAGTTCGTCTTCCTCTGCCTCAAGTTGTCCCATATGGTTCAGGGCCCAAACGGAGGAATCTCGAAACAAGTTCATGCATTCTGGAATACTCAAGAGAAATGAGGAGGGTGGGTGAGTTTCCACGCAATTCCGAGACGTTGAAAAAAGTTCGTCTTCCTCTACCTCAAGTTGTCCAAAATGGTTCTGGGCCCAAACAGAGGAATCTCGAAACATGTTCATGCATTCTGGGATCCCCACGAGAAATGAGGAGAGTGGGTGAGTTTCGAAGCAATTCCGAGACGTTGAAAAAAGTTCGTCTTCTTCTGCCTCAAGTAGTTCCAAATGGTTCAGGGCCAAAACAGAGGAATCTCGAAACAAGTTCATGCATTCTGGAATACTCAAGAGAAATGAGGAGCGTGGGTGAGTTTCCACGCAATTCCTAGACATTAAAAAAAGTTCGTCTTCTACTGCCTCAAGTTGTCCAAAATGGTTCAGGGCCCAAATATAGGAATCTCGAAACAACTTAATGCATTCTGGAGTCCTCACGATAAATGAGGAGGGTGGGTGAGTTTCGATGCAATTCCGAGACGTTGAAAAAAGTTCGTCTTCCTCTGCCTTAAGTTGTCCCAAATGGTTCAGGGCCCAAACGGAGGAATCTTGAAACAAGTTCATGCATTCTGGAATACTCAAGAGAAATGAGGAGGGTGGCTGAGTTTCCATGCAATTCCGAGACGTTGAAAAAAGTTCGTCTTCTACTGCCTCAAGTTGTCCAAAACGGTTCAGGGCCGAAACAGAGGAATCTCGAAACAACTTAATGCATTCTGGAATCCTCACGATAAATGAGGAGGGTGGGTGAGTTTCCATGCAATTCCGAGACGTTGAAAAAAGTTCGTCTTCCTCTGCCTTAAGTTGTCCCAAATGGTTCAGGGCCCAAACGGAGGAATCTCGAAACAAGTTCATGCATTCTGGAATACTCAAGAGAAATGAGGAGGGTGGATGAGTTTCCACTCAATTCCGAGACGTTGATAAAAGTTCATCTTCTACTGCCTCAAGTTGTCCAAAATGGTTCTGGGCCCAAACGAAGGAATCTCGAAACAACTTAATGCATTCTGGAATCCTCACGATAAATGAGGAGGGTGGGTGAGTTTCCACGCAATTCCGAGACATTGAAAAAAGTTCGTCTTCCTCTGCCTTAAGATGTCCCAAATGGTTCAGGGCCCAAACGGAGGAATCTCGAAACAAGTTCATGCATTCTGGAATACTCAAGAAAGATAAGGAGGGTGGATGAGTTTCCACGCAATTCCGAGACGTTGAAAAAAGTTCGTCTTCTACTGCCTCAAGTTGTCCAAAATGGTTCAGGGCCCAAACGCAGGAATCTCGAAACAACTTAATGCATTCTGGAATCCTCACGATAAATGAGGAGGGTGGGTGAGTTTCCACGCAATTCCGAGACGTTGAAAAAAGTTCGTCTTCCTCTGCCTCAAGTTGTCCCATATGGTTCAGGGCCCAAACGGAGGAATCTCGAAACAAGTTCATGCATTTTGGAATACTCAAGAGAAATGAGGAGCGTGGGTGAGTTTCCACGCAATTCCGAGACGTTAAAAAAAGTTCGTCTTCTACTGCCTCAAGTTGTCCAAAATGGTTCAGGGCCCAAACAGAGGAATCTCGAAACAACTTAATGCATTCTGGAGTCCTCACGATAAATGAGGAGGGTGGGTGAGTTTCGATGCAATTCCGAGACGTTGAAAAAAGTTCGTCTTCCTCTGCCTTAAGTTGTCCCAAATGGTTCAGGGCCCAAACGGAGGAATCTCGAAACAAGTTCATGCATTCTGGAATACTCAAGAGAAATGAGGAGGGTGGCTGAGTTTCCATGCAATTCCGAGACGTTGATAAAAGTTCGTCTTCTACTGCCTCAAGTTGTCCAAAATGGTTCAGGGCCCAAACGAAGGAATCTCGAAACAACTTAATGCATTCTGCAATCCTCACGATAAATGAGGAGGGTGGGTGAGTTTCCACGCAATTCCGAGACGTTGAATAAAGTTCGTCTTCCTCTGCCTCAAGTTATCCCATATGGTTCAGGGCCCAAACGGAGGAATCTCGAAACAAGTTCATGCATTCTGGAATACTCAAGAGAAATGAGGAGGGTGGGTGAGTTTCCACGCAATTCCGAGACGTTGAATAAAGTTCGTCTTCCTCTGCCTCAAGTTGTCCAAAATGGTTCTGGGCCCAAACGGAGGAATCTCGAAACATGTTCATGCTTTCTGGGATCGTCACGAGAAATGAGGAGGGTGGGTGAGTTTCCAAGCAATTCCGAGACGTTGAAAAAAGTTCGTCTTCTTCTGCCTCAAGTAGTCCCATATGGTTCAGGGCCCAAACGGAGGAATCTCCAAACAAGTTCATGCATTCTGGAATACTCAAGAGAAATGAGGAGGGCGGATGGGTTTCCACGCAATTCCGAGACGTTGAAAAAAGTTCGTCTTCTACTGCCTCAAGTTTTCCAAAATGGTTCTGGGCCCAAACGGAGGAATCTCGAAACATGTTCATGCATTCTGGGATCCTCACGAGAAATGAGGAGAGTGGGTGAGTTTCTAAGCAATTCTGAGACGTTGAAAAAAGTTCGTCTTCTTCTGCCTCAAGTAGTCCCAAACGGTTCAGGGCCAAAACAGAGGAATCTCGAAATAAGTTCATGCATTCTGGAATACTCAAGAGAAATGAGGAGGGTGGGTGAGTTTCCACGCAATTCCGAGACGTTGAAAAAAGTTCGTCTTCTATTGCCTCAAGTTGTCCAAAACGGTTCAGGGCCGAAACAGAGGAATTTCGAAACAACTTAATGCATTCTGGAATCCTCACGATAAATGAGGAGGGTGGGTGAGTTTCCATGCAATTCCGAGACGTTGAAAAAAGTTCGTCTTCCTCTACCTTAAGTTGTCCCAAATGGTTCAGGGCCCAAACGGAGGAATCTCGAAACAAGTTCATGCATTCTGGAATACTCAAGAGAAATGAGGAGGGTGGTTGAGTTTCCACGCAAGTCCGAGACGTTGATAAAAGTTCGTCTTCTACTGCCTCAAGTTGTCCAAAATGGTTCAGGGCCCAAAGGAAGGAATCTCGAAACAACTTAATGCATTCTGGAATCCTCACGATAAATGAGGAGGGTGGGTGAGTTTCCATGCAATTCCGAGACGTTGAAAAAAGTTCGTCTTCCTCTGCCTGAAGTTGTCCCAAATGGTTCAGGGCCCAAACGGAGGAATCTCGAAACAAGTTCATGCATTCTGGAATACTCAAGAGAAATGAGGAGGGTGGGTGAGTTTCCATGCAATTCTGAGACGTTGAAAAAAGTTCGTCTTCATCTGCCTCAAGTTGTCCAAAATGGTTCTGGGCCCAAACGGAGGAATCTCGAAACATGTTCATGCATTCTGGGATCCTCACGAGAAATGAGGAGAGTTGGTGAGTTTCGAAGCAATTCCGAGACGTTGAAAAAAGTTCGTCTTCTTCTGCCTCAAGTAGTCCCAAACGGTTCAGGGCCAAAACAGAGGAATCTCGAAACAAGTTCATGCATTCTGGAATACTCAAGAGAAATGAGGAGGGTGGGTGAGTTTCCACGCAATTCCGAGACGTTGAAAAAAGTTCGTCTTCTACTGCCTCAAGTTGTCCAAAACGGTTCAGGGCCGAAACAGAGGAATCTCGAAACAACTTAATGCATTCTGGAATCCTCACGATAAATGAGGAGGGTGGGTGAGTTTCCATGCAATTCCGAGACGTTGAAAAAAGTTCGTCTTCCTCTGCCTTAAGTTGTCCCAAATGGTTCAGGGCCCAAACGGAGGAATCTCGAAACAAGTTCATGCATTCTGGAATACTCAAGAGAAATGAGGAGGGTGGATGAGTTTCCACTCAATTCCGAGACGTTGATAAAAGTTCATCTTCTATTGCCTCAAGTTGTCCAAAATGGTTCTGGGCCCAAACGAAGGAATCTCGAAACAACTTAATGCATTCTGGAATCCTCACGATAAATGAGGAGGGTGGGTGAGTTTCCACGCAATTCCGAGACATTGAAAAAAGTTCGTCTTCCTCTGCCTTAAGTTGTCCCAAATGGTTCAGGGCCCAAACGGAGGAATCTTGAAACAAGTTCATGCATTCTGGAATACTCAAGAGAAATGAGGAGGGTGGCTGAGTTTCCATGCAATTCCGAGACGTTGAAAAAAGTTCGTCTTCTACTGCCTCAAGTTGTCCAAAACGGTTCAGGGCCGAAACAGAGGAATCTCGAAACAACTTAATGCATTCTGGAATCCTCACGATAAATGAGGAGGGTGGGTGAGTTTCCATGCAATTCCGAGACGTTGAAAAAAGTTCGTCTTCCTCTGCCTTAAGTTGTCCCAAATGGTTCAGGGCCCAAACGGAGGAATCTCGAAACAAGTTCATGCATTCTGGAATACTCAAGAGAAATGAGGAGGGTGGATGAGTTTCCACTCAATTCCGAGACGTTGATAAAAGTTCATCTTCTACTGCCTCAAGTTGTCCAAAATGGTTCTGGGCCCAAACGAAGGAATCTCGAAACAACTTAATGCATTCTGGAATCCTCACGATAAATGAGGAGGGTGGGTGAGTTTCCACGCAATTCCGAGACATTGAAAAAAGTTCGTCTTCCTCTGCCTTAAGATGTCCCAAATGGTTCAGGGCCCAAACGGAGGAATCTCGAAACAAGTTCATGCATTCTGGAATACTCAAGAAAGATAAGGAGGGTGGATGAGTTTCCACGCAATTCCGAGACGTTGAAAAAAGTTCGTCTTCTACTGCCTCAAGTTGTCCAAAATGGTTCAGGGCCCAAACGCAGGAATCTCGAAACAACTTAATGCATTCTGGAATCCTCACGATAAATGAGGAGGGTGGGTGAGTTTCCACGCAATTCCGAGACGTTGAAAAAAGTTCGTCTTCCTCTGCCTCAAGTTGTCCCATATGGTTCAGGGCCCAAACGGAGGAATCTCGAAACAAGTTCATGCATTTTGGAATACTCAAGAGAAATGAGGAGCGTGGGTGAGTTTCCACGCAATTCCGAGACGTTAAAAAAAGTTCGTCTTCTACTGCCTCAAGTTGTCCAAAATGGTTCAGGGCCCAAACAGAGGAATCTCGAAACAACTTAATGCATTCTGGAGTCCTCACGATAAATGAGGAGGGTGGGTGAGTTTCGATGCAATTCCGAGACGTTGAAAAAAGTTCGTCTTCCTCTGCCTTAAGTTGTCCCAAATGGTTCAGGGCCCAAACGGAGGAATCTCGAAACAAGTTCATGCATTCTGGAATACTCAAGAGAAATGAGGAGGGTGGCTGAGTTTCCATGCAATTCCGAGACGTTGATAAAAGTTCGTCTTCTACTGCCTCAAGTTGTCCAAAATGGTTCAGGGCCCAAACGAAGGAATCTCGAAACAACTTAATGCATTCTGCAATCCTCACGATAAATGAGGAGGGTGGGTGAGTTTCCACGCAATTCCGAGACGTTGAATAAAGTTCGTCTTCCTCTGCCTCAAGTTATCCCATATGGTTCAGGGCCCAAACGGAGGAATCTCGAAACAAGTTCATGCATTCTGGAATACTCAAGAGAAATGAGGAGGGTGGGTGAGTTTCCACGCAATTCCGAGACGTTGAATAAAGTTCGTCTTCCTCTGCCTCAAGTTGTCCAAAATGGTTCTGGGCCCAAACGGAGGAATCTCGAAACATGTTCATGCTTTCTGGGATCGTCACGAGAAATGAGGAGGGTGGGTGAGTTTCCAAGCAATTCCGAGACGTTGAAAAAAGTTCGTCTTCTTCTGCCTCAAGTAGTCCCATATGGTTCAGGGCCCAAACGGAGGAATCTCCAAACAAGTTCATGCATTCTGGAATACTCAAGAGAAATGAGGAGGGCGGATGGGTTTCCACGCAATTCCGAGACGTTGAAAAAAGTTCGTCTTCTACTGCCTCAAGTTTTCCAAAATGGTTCTGGGCCCAAACGGAGGAATCTCGAAACATGTTCATGCATTCTGGGATCCTCACGAGAAATGAGGAGAGTGGGTGAGTTTCTAAGCAATTCTGAGACGTTGAAAAAAGTTCGTCTTCTTCTGCCTCAAGTAGTCCCAAACGGTTCAGGGCCAAAACAGAGGAATCTCGAAATAAGTTCATGCATTCTGGAATACTCAAGAGAAATGAGGAGGGTGGGTGAGTTTCCACGCAATTCCGAGACGTTGAAAAAAGTTCGTCTTCTATTGCCTCAAGTTGTCCAAAACGGTTCAGGGCCGAAACAGAGGAATTTCGAAACAACTTAATGCATTCTGGAATCCTCACGATAAATGAGGAGGGTGGGTGAGTTTCCATGCAATTCCGAGACGTTGAAAAAAGTTCGTCTTCCTCTACCTTAAGTTGTCCCAAATGGTTCAGGGCCCAAACGGAGGAATCTCGAAACAAGTTCATGCATTCTGGAATACTCAAGAGAAATGAGGAGGGTGGTTGAGTTTCCACGCAAGTCCGAGACGTTGATAAAAGTTCGTCTTCTACTGCCTCAAGTTGTCCAAAATGGTTCAGGGCCCAAAGGAAGGAATCTCGAAACAACTTAATGCATTCTGGAATCCTCACGATAAATGAGGAGGGTGGGTGAGTTTCCATGCAATTCCGAGACGTTGAAAAAAGTTCGTCTTCCTCTGCCTGAAGTTGTCCCAAATGGTTCAGGGCCCAAACGGAGGAATCTCGAAACAAGTTCATGCATTCTGGAATACTCAAGAGAAATGAGGAGGGTGGGTGAGTTTCCATGCAATTCTGAGACGTTGAAAAAAGTTCGTCTTCATCTGCCTCAAGTTGTCCAAAATGGTTCTGGGCCCAAACGGAGGAATCTCGAAACATGTTCATGCATTCTGGGATCCTCACGAGAAATGAGGAGAGTTGGTGAGTTTCGAAGCAATTCCGAGACGTTGAAAAAAGTTCGTCTTCTTCTGCCTCAAGTAGTCCCAAACGGTTCAGGGCCAAAACAGAGGAATCTCGAAACAAGTTCATGCATTCTGGAATACTCAAGAGAAATGAGGAGGGTGGGTGAGTTTCCACGCAATTCCGAGACGTTGAAAAAAGTTCGTCTTCTACTGCCTCAAGTTGTCCAAAACGGTTCAGGGCCGAAACAGAGGAATCTCGAAACAACTTAATGCATTCTGGAATCCTCACGATAAATGAGGAGGGTGGGTGAGTTTCCATGCAATTCCGAGACGTTGAAAAAAGTTCGTCTTCCTCTGCCTTAAGTTGTCCCAAATGGTTCAGGGCCCAAACGGAGGAATCTCGAAACAAGTTCATGCATTCTGGAATACTCAAGAGAAATGAGGAGGGTGGATGAGTTTCCACTCAATTCCGAGACGTTGATAAAAGTTCATCTTCTATTGCCTCAAGTTGTCCAAAATGGTTCTGGGCCCAAACGAAGGAATCTCGAAACAACTTAATGCATTCTGGAATCCTCACGATAAATGAGGAGGGTGGGTGAGTTTCCACGCAATTCCGAGACATTGAAAAAAGTTCGTCTTCCTCTGCCTTAAGTTGTCCCAAATGGTTCAGGGCCCAAACGGAGGAATCTCGAAACAAGTTCATGCATTCTGGAATACTCAAGAGAGATAAGGAGGGTGGATGAGTTTCCACGCAATTCCGAGACGTTGAAAAAAGTTCGTCTTCTACTGCCTCAAGTTGTCCAAAATGGTTCAGGGCCCAAACGCAGGAATCTCGAAACAACATAATGCATTCTGGAATCCTCACGATAAATGACGAGGGTGGGTGAGTTTCGATGCAATTCCGAGACGTTGAAAAAAGTTCGTCTTCCTCTGCCTTAAGTTGTCCCAAATGGTTCAGGGCCCAAACGGAGGAATCTCGAAACAAGTTCATGCATTCTGGAATACTCAAGAGAAATGAGGAGGGTGGTTGAGTTTCCACGCAAGTCCGAGACGTTGATAAAAGTTCGTCTTCTACTGCCTCAAGTTGTCCAAAATGGTTCAGGGCCCAAAGGAAGGAATCTCGAAACAACTTAATGCATTCTGGAATCCTCACGATAAATGAGGAGGGTGGGTGAGTTTCCATGCAATTCTGAGACGTTGAAAAAAGTTCGTCTTCCTCTGCCTTAAGTTGTCCCAAATGGTTCAGGGCCCAAACGGAGGAATCTCGAAACAAGTTCATGCATTCTGGAATACTCAAGAGAAATGAGGAGGGTGGGTGAGTTTCCATGCAATTCTGAGACGTTGAAAAAAGTTCGTCTTCATCTGCCTCAAGTTGTCCAAAATGGTTCTGGGCCCAAACGGAGGAATCTCGAAACATGTTCATGCATTCTGGGATCCTCACGAGAAATGAGGAGAGTGGGTGAGTTTCTAAGCAATTCCGAGACGTTGAAAAAAGTTCGTCTTCTTCTGCCTCAAGTAGTCCCAAACGGTTCAGGGCCAAAACAGAGGAATCTCGAAACAAGTTCATGCATTCTGGAATACTCAAGAGAAATGAGGAGGGTGGGTGAGTTTCCACGCAATTCCGAGACGTTGAAAAAAGTTCGTCTTCTACTGCCTCAAGTTGTCCAAAACGGTTCAGGGCCGAAACAGAGGAATCTCGAAACAACTTAATGCATTCTGGAATCCTCACGATAAATGAGGAGGGTGGGTGAGTTTCCATGCAATTCCGAGACGTTGAAAAAAGTTCGTCTTCCTCTGCCTTAAGTTGTCCCAAATGGTTCAGGGCCCAAACGGAGGAATCTCGAAACAAGTTCATGCATTCTGGAATACTCAAGAGAAATGAGGAGGGTGGATGAGTTTCCACTCAATTCCGAGACGTTGATAAAAGTTCATCTTCTACTGCCTCAAGTTGTCCAAAATGGTTCTGGGCCCAAACGAAGGAATCTCGAAACAACTTAATGCATTCTGGAATCCTCACGATAAATGAGGAGGGTGGGTGAGTTTCCACGCAATTCCGAGACATTGAAAAAAGTTCGTCTTTCTCTGCCTTAAGTTGTCCCAAATGGTTCAGGGCCCAAACGGAGGAATCTCGAAACAAGTTCATGCATTCTGGAATACTCAAGAGAGATAAGGAGGGTGGATGAGTTTCCACGCAATTCCGAGACGTTGAAAAAAGTTCGTCTTCTACTGCCTCAAGTTGTCCAAAATGGTTCAGGGCCCAAACGCAAGAATCTCGAAACAACTTAATGCATTCTGGAATCCTCACGATAAATGAGGAGGGTGGGTGAGTTTCCACGCAATTCCGAGACGTTGAAAAAAGTTCGTCTTCCTCTGCCTTAAGTTGTCCCAAATGGTTCAGGGCCCAAACGGAGGAATCTCGAAGCAAGTTCATGCATTCTGGATTCCTCACGAGAAATGAGGAGGGTGGGTGAGTTTCCTCGCAATTCCGAGACGTTGAAAAAAGTTCGTCTTCTTATGCCTCAAGTTGTCCCATATGGTTCAGGGCCCAAACGGAGGAATCTCGAAACAAGTTCATGCGTTCTGGAATACTCAAGAGAAATGAGGAGGGTGGGTGAGTTTCCACGCAATTCCGAGACGTTGAAAAAAGTTCGTCTTCATCTGCCTCAAGTTGTCCAAAATGGTTCTGGGCCCAAACGGAGGAATCTCGAAACATGTTCATGCATTCTGGGATCCTCACGAGAAATGAGGAGAGTGGGTGAGTTTCTAAGCAATTCTGAGACGTTGAAAAAAGTTCGTCTTCTTCTGCCTCAAGTAGTCCCAAACGGTTCAGGGCCAAAACAGAGGAATCTCGAAATAAGTTCATGCATTCTGGAATACTCAAGAGAAATGAGGAGGGTGGGTGAGTTTCCACGCAATTCCGAGACGTTGAAAAAAGTTCGTCTTCTATTGCCTCAAGTTGTCCAAAACGGTTCAGGGCCGAAACAGAGGAATTTCGAAACAACTTAATGCATTCTGGAATCCTCACGATAAATGAGGAGGGTGGGTGAGTTTCCATGCAATTCCGAGACGTTGAAAAAAGTTCGTCTTCCTCTACCTTAAGTTGTCCCAAATGGTTCAGGGCCCAAACGGAGGAATCTCGAAACAAGTTCATGCATTCTGGAATACTCAAGAGAAATGAGGAGGGTGGTTGAGTTTCCACGCAAGTCCGAGACGTTGATAAAAGTTCGTCTTCTACTGCCTCAAGTTGTCCAAAATGGTTCAGGGCCCAAAGGAAGGAATCTCGAAACAACTTAATGCATTCTGGAATCCTCACGATAAATGAGGAGGGTGGGTGAGTTTCCATGCAATTCCGAGACGTTGAAAAAAGTTCGTCTTCCTCTGCCTGAAGTTGTCCCAAATGGTTCAGGGCCCAAACGGAGGAATCTCGAAACAAGTTCATGCATTCTGGAATACTCAAGAGAAATGAGGAGGGTGGGTGAGTTTCCATGCAATTCTGAGACGTTGAAAAAAGTTCGTCTTCATCTGCCTCAAGTTGTCCAAAATGGTTCTGGGCCCACACGGAGGAATCTCGAAACATGTTCATGCATTCTGGGATCCTCACGAGAAATGAGGAGAGTTTGTGAGTTTCGAAGCAATTCCGAGACGTTGAAAAAAGTTCGTCTTCTTCTGCCTCAAGTAGTCCCAAACGGTTCAGGGCCAAAACAGAGGAATCTCGAAACAAGTTCATGCATTCTGGAATACTCAAGAGAAATGAGGAGGGTGGGTGAGTTTCCACGCAATTCCGAGACGTTGAAAAAAGTTCGTCTTCTACTGCCTCAAGTTGTCCAAAACGGTTCAGGGCCGAAACAGAGGAATCTCGAAACAACTTAATGCATTCTGGAATCCTCACGATAAATGAGGAGGGTGGGTGAGTTTCCATGCAATTCCGAGACGTTGAAAAAAGTTCGTCTTCCTCTGCCTTAAGTTGTCCCAAATGGTTCAGGGCCCAAACGGAGGAATCTCGAAACAAGTTCATGCATTCTGGAATACTCAAGAGAAATGAGGAGGGTGGATGAGTTTCCACTCAATTCCGAGACGTTGATAAAAGTTCATCTTCTATTGCCTCAAGTTGTCCAAAATGGTTCTGGGCCCAAACGAAGGAATCTCGAAACAACTTAATGCATTCTGGAATCCTCACGATAAATGAGGAGGGTGGGTGAGTTTCCACGCAATTCCGAGACATTGAAAAAAGTTCGTCTTCCTCTGCCTTAAGTTGTCCCAAATGGTTCAGGGCCCAAACGGAGGAATCTCGAAACAAGTTCATGCATTCTGGAATACTCAAGAGAGATTAGGAGGGTGGATGAGTTTCCACGCAATTCCGAGACGTTGAAAAAAGTTCGTCTTCTACTGCCTCAAGTTGTCCAAAATGGTTCAGGGCCCAAACGCAGGAATCTCGAAACAACATAATGCATTCTGGAATCCTCACGACAAATGACGAGGGTGGGTGAGTTTCGATGCAATTCCGAGACGTTGAAAAAAGTTCGTCTTCCTCTGCCTTAAGTTGTCCCAAATGGTTCAGGGCCCAAACGGAGGAATCTCGAAATAAGTTCATGCATTCTGGAATACTCAAGAGAAATGAGGAGGGTGGTTGAGTTTCCACGCAAGTCCGAGACGTTGATAAAAGTTCGTCTTCTACTGCCTCAAGTTGTCCAAAATGGTTCAGGGCCCAAAGGAAGGAATCTCGAAACAACTTAATGCATTCTGGAATCCTCACGATAAATGAGGAGGGTGGGTGAGTTTCCATGCAATTCTGAGACGTTGAAAAAAGTTCGTCTTCCTCTGCCTTAAGTTGTCCCAAATGGTTCAGGGCCCAAACGGAGGAATCTCGAAACAAGTTCATGCATTCTGGAATACTCAAGAGAAATGAGGAGGGTGGGTGAGTTTCCATGCAATTCTGAGACGTTGAAAAAAGTTCGTCTTCATCTGCCTCAAGTTGTCCAAAATGGTTCTGGGCCCAAACGGAGGAATCTCGAAACATGTTCATGCATTCTGGGATCCTCACGAGAAATGAGGAGAGTGGGTGAGTTTCTAAGCAATTCCGAGACGTTGAAAAAAGTTCGTCTTCTTCTGCCTCAAGTAGTCCCAAACGGTTCAGGGCCAAAACAGAGGAATCTCGAAACAAGTTCATGCATTCTGGAATACTCAAGAGAAATGAGGAGGGTGGGTGAGTTTCCACGCAATTCCGAGACGTTGAAAAAAGTTCGTCTTCTACTGCCTCAAGTTGTCCAAAACGGTTCAGGGCCGAAACAGAGGAATCTCGAAACAACTTAATGCATTCTGGAATCCTCACGATAAATGAGGAGGGTGGGTGAGTTTCCATGCAATTCCGAGACGTTGAAAAAAGTTCGTCTTCCTCTGCCTTAAGTTGTCCCAAATGGTTCAGGGCCCAAACGGAGGAATCTCGAAACAAGTTCATGCATTCTGGAATACTCAAGAGAAATGAGGAGGGTGGCTGAGTTTCCACTCAATTCCGAGACGTTGATAAAAGTTCCTCTTCTACTGCCTCAAGTTGTCCAAAATGGTTCTGGGCCCAAACGAAGGAATCTCGAAACAACTTAATGCATTCTGGAATCCTCACGATAAATGAGGAGGGTGGGTGAGTTTCCACGCAATTCCGAGACATTGAAAAAAGTTCGTCTTTCTCTGCCTTAAGTTGTCCCAAATGGTTCAGGGCCCAAACGGAGGAATCTCGAAACAAGTTCATGCATTCTGGAATACTCAAGAGAGATAAGGAGGGTGGATGAGTTTCCACGCAATTCCGAGACGTTGAAAAAAGTTCGTCTTCTACTGCCTCAAGTTGTCCAAAATGGTTCAGGGCCCAAACGCAAGAATCTCGAAACAACTTAATGCATTCTGGAATCCTCACGATAAATGAGGAGGGTGGGTGAGTTTCCACGCAATTCCGAGACGTTGAAAAAAGTTCGTCTTCCTCTGCCTCAAGTTGTCCCATATGGTTCAGGGCCCAAACGGAGGAATCTCGAAACAAGTTCATGCATTCTGGAATACTCAAGAGAAATGGGGAGCGTGGGTGAGTTTCCACGCAATTCCGAGACGTTAAAAAAAGTTCGTCTTCTACTGCCTCAAGTTGTCCAAAATGGTTCAGGGCCCAAACAGAGGAATCTCGAAACAACTTAATGCATTCTGGAGTCCTCACGATAAATGAGGAGGGTGGGTGAGTTTCGATGCAATTCCGAGACGTTGAAAAAAGTTCGTCTTCCTCTGCCTTAAGTTGTCCCAAATGGTTCAGGGCCCAAACGGAGGAATCTCGAAACAAGTTCATGCATTCTGGAATACTCAAGAGAAATGAGGAGGGTGGGTGAGTTTCCACGCAATTCCAAGACGTTGAAAAAAGTTCGTCTTCCTCTGCCTCAAGTTGTCCAAAATGGTTCTGGGCCCAAACAGAGGAATCTCGAAACATGTTCATGCATTCTGGGATCCTCACGAGAAATGAGGAGAGTGGGTGAGTTTCTAAGCAATTCCGAGACGTTGAAAAAAGTTCGTCTTCTTCTGCCTCAAGTAGTCCCAAACGGTTCAGGGCCAAAACAGAGGAATCTCGAAACAAGTTCATGCATTCTGGAATACTCAAGAGAAATGAGGAGGGTGGGTGAGTTTCCACGCAATTCCGAGACGTTGAAAAAAGTTCGTCTTCTACTGCCTCAAGTTGTCCAAAACGGTTCAGGGCCGAAACAGAGGAATCTCGAAACAACTTAATGCATTCTGGAATCCTCACGATAAATGAGGAGGGTGGGTGAGTTTCCATGCAATTCCGAGACGTTGAAAAAAGTTCGTCTTCCTCTGCCTTAAGTTGTCCCAAATGGTTCAGGGCCCAAACGGAGGAATCTCGAAACAAGTTCATGCATTCTGGAATACTCAAGAGAAATGAGGAGGGTGGGTGAGTTTCCACGCAATTCCGAGACGTTGAAAAAAGTTCGTCTTCTACTGCCTCAAGTTGTCCAAAACGGTTCAGGGCCGAAACAGAGGAATCTCGAAACAACTTAATGCATTCTGGAATCCTCACGATAAATGAGGAGGGTGGGTGAGTTTCCATGCAATTCCGAGACGTTGAAAAAAGTTCGTCTTCCTCTGCCTTAAGTTGTCCCAAATGGTTCAGGGCCCAACCGGAGGAATCTCGAAACAAGTTCATGCATTCTGGAATACTCAAGAGAAATGAGGAGGGTGGATGAGTTTCCACTCAATTCCGAGACGTTGATAAAAGTTCATCTTCTACTGCCTCAAGTTGTCCAAAATGGTTCAGGGCCCAAAGGAAGGAATCTCGAAACAACTTAATGCATTCAGGAATCCTCACGATAAATGAGGAGGGTGGGTGAGTTTCCAAGCAATTCCGAGACGTTGAAAAAAGTTCGTCTTCCTCTGCCTTAAGTTGTCCCAAATGGTTCAGGGCCCAAACGGAGGAATCTCGAAACAAGTTCATGCATTCTGGAATACTCAAGAGAAATGAGGAGGGTGGATGAGTTTCCACTCAATTCCGAGACGTTGATAAAAGTTCATCTTCTACTGCCTCAAGTTGTCCAAAATGGTTCAGGGCCCAAACGAAGGAATCTCGAAACAACTTAATGCATTCTGGAATCCTCACGATAAATGAGGAGGGTGGGTGAGTTTCCACGCAATTCCGAGACATTGAAAAAAGTTCGTCTTCCTCTGCCTTAAGTTGTCCCAAATGGTTCAGGGCCCAAACGGAGGAATCTCGAAACAAGTTCATGCATTCTGGAATACTCAAGAGAAATAAGGAGGGTGGATGAGTTTCCACGCAATTCCGAGACGTTGAAAAAAGTTCGTCTTCTACTGCCTCAAGTTGTCCAAAATGGTTCAGCGCCCAAACGCAGGAATCTCGAAACAACTTAATGCATTCTGGAATCCTCACGATAAATGAGGAGGGTGGGTGAGTTTCCACGAAATTCCGAGACGTTGAAAAAAGTTCGTCTTCCTCTGCCTCAAGTTGTCCCATATGGTTCAGGGCCCAAACGGAGGAATCTCGAAACAAGTTCATGCATTCTGGAATACTCAAGAGAAATGAGGAGGGTGGGTGAGTTTCCACGCAATTCCAAGACGTTGAAAAAAGTTCGTCTTCCTCTGCCTCAAGTTGTCCAAAATGGTTCTGGGCCCAAACAGAGGAATCTCGAAACATGTTCATGCATTCTGGGATCCTCACAAAAAATGAGGAGAGTGGGTGAGTTTCGAAGCAATTCCGAGACGTTGAAAAAAGTTCGTCTTCTTCTGCCTCAAGTAGTTCCAAATGGTTCAGGGCCAAAACAGAGGAATCTCGAAATAAGTTCATGCATTCTGGAATACTCAAGAGAAATGAGGAGCGTGGGTGAGTTTCCACGCAATTCCGAGACGTTCAAAAAAGTTCGTCTTCTACTGCCTCAAGTTGTCCAAAATGGTTCAGGGCCCAAACAGAGGAATCTCGAAACAACTTAATGCATTCTGGAATCCTCACGATAAATGAGGAGGGTGGGTGAGTTTCCATGCAATTCCGAGACGTTGAAAAAAGTTCGTCTTCCTCTGCCTTAAGTTGTCCCAAATGGTTCAGGGCCCAAACGGAGGAATCTCGAAACAAGTTCATGCATTCTGGAATACTCAAGAGAAATGACGAGGGTGGTTTAGCTTCCACGCAATTCCGAGACGTTGAAAAAAGTTCGTCTTCTTCTGGCTCAAGCTGTCCCATATGGTTCAGGGCCCAAACGGAGGAATCTCGAAACAAGTTCATGCATTCTGGAATACTCAAGAGAAATGAGGAGGGTGGGAGAGTTTCCACGCAATTCCGAGACGTTGAAAAAAGTTCGTCTTCTACTGCCTCAAGTTGTCCAAAACGGTTCAGGGCCCAAACGAAGGAATCTCGAAACAACTTAATGCATTCTGGAATCCTCACGATAAATGAGGAGGGTGGGTGAGTTTCGATGCAATTCCGAGACGTTGAAAAAAGTTCGTCTTCCTCTGCCTTAATTTGTCCCAAATGGTTCAGGGCCCAAACGAAGGAATCTCGAAACAAGTTCATGCATTCTGGAATACTCAAGAGAAATGAGGAGGGTGGCTGAGTTTCCATGCAATTCCGAGACGTTGATAAAAGTTCGTCTTCTACTGCCTCAAGTTGTCCAAAATGGTTCAGGGCCCAAACGAAGGAATCTCAAAACAACTTAATGCATTCTGGAATCCTCACGATAAATGAGGAGGGTGGGTGAGTTTCCACGCAATTCCGAGACGTTGAAAAAAGTTCGTCTTCCTCTGCCTTAAGTTGTCCCAAATGGTTCAGGCCCAAACGGAGGAATCTCCAAACAAGTTCATGCATTCTGGAATACTCAAGAGAAATGAGGAGGGTGGGTGAGTTTCTACGCAATTCCAAGACGTTGAAAAAACTTCCTCTTCTTCTGCCTCAAGTTGTCCCATATGGTTCAGGGCCCAAACGGAGGAATCTCGAAAAAAGTTCATGCATTCTGGAATACTCAAGAGAAATGAGGAGGGTGGGTGAGTTTCCAAGCATTTCCGAGACGTTGAAAAATGTTTGTGTTCGCCTGCCTGAAGTTGAACCAAATGGTTCTAGGCCGAAATGGAGGAATCTCGAAACAAGTTTAGACATTCTGGAGTCCACACGAGAAATGAGGAGGGCGGGTGAGTTTCCACGCATTTCCGAGACGTTGAAAAAAGTTCGTGTTCTTCTGCCTGATGTTGTCCCAAAAGGTTCAGGGCCCAAACGGAACAATCTTGAAACAAGTTCAAGCATTCTGGGATCCTAACAAGAAATGAGACGGTGGGTGAGTTTCCAAGGAATTCCGAGACATTGAAAACAGTTCCTTTTCTTCTGCCTCAAGTTGTCCCATATGATTCAGGGCCCAAACAGAGGAATCTCAAAACAATTTCATGCATTCTGGAATACTCAAGAGAAATGAGGAGGTTGGGTGCGATTCCCTGCAATTCCGAGACGTTGAAAAAAGTTCGTCTTCTTCTGCCTCAAGTTGTCCAAAATGGTTCAGGGCCCAAACGGAGGAATCTCGAAACAAGTTCATGCATTCTGGAATCCTCACGAGAAGTGAGGAGGGTGGGTGATTTTCCACGCAATTCCGAGACGTTGAAAAAAGTTCGTCTTCTTCTGCCTCAAGTTGTCCAAAATGGTTCATGGCACAAACAATGGAATCTCAGAACAAGTTCATGCATTCTAGAATCCTCACGAGAAATGAGGAGGGTGGGTGAGTTTCCACGCAATTCCGAGACGTTGAAAAAAGTTCGTCTTCTTCTGCCTCAAGTAGTCCCAAATGGTTCAGAACCCAAAAAACGGAATCTCGAAACAAGTTCATGCATTCTGGAATACTCAAGAGATATGAGGAGGGTGGGTGAGTTTCCACACAATTCCGAGACGTTGAAAAAAGTTCGTCTTCCTCTGCCTCAAGTTGTCCCAAATGGTTCAGGGCCCAAACGGAGGAATCTCGAAACAAGTTCATGCATTCTGGAATACTCAAGAGAAATGAGGAGGGTGGATGAGTTTCCATGCAATTCCGAGACGTTGAAAAAAGTTCGTCTTCTTCTGCCTCAAGTAGTCCCAAATGGTTCAGGGCCAAAACAGAGGAATCTCGAAACAAGTTCATGCATTCTGGAATAGTCAAGAGAAATGAGGAGGGTGGGTGAGTTTCCACGCAATTCCGAGACGTTGAAAAAAGTTCGTGTTCATCTGCCTCAAGTTGTCCAAAATGGTTCAGGGCCCAAGTGGAGGAATCTCGAAACATGTTCATGGATTCTGGGATCCTCACGAGAAATGAGGAGGGTGGGTGAGTTTCCACGCAATTCCGAGACGTTGAAAGAAGTTCGTCTTCTTCTGCCTCAAGTTGTCCCAAATAGTTCAGGGCCCAAACGGAGGAATCTCGAAAAAAGTTCATGCATTCTGGAATACTCAAGAGAAATGAGGAGGGTGGGTGAGTTTCCAAGCATTTCCGAGACGTTGAAAAATTTTCGTGTTCGCCTGCCTGAAGTTGAACCAAATGGTTCTAGGCCGAAATGGAGGAATCTCGAAACAAGTTTAGGCATTCTGGAGTCCACACGAGAAATGAGGAGGGCGGGTGAGTTTCCACGCATTTCCGAGACGTTGAAAAAAGTTCGTGTTCTTCTGCCTGATCTTGTCCCAAAAGGTTCAGGGCCCAAACGGAGGAATCTTGAAACAAGTTCAAGCATTCTGGGATCCTAACAAGAAATGAGAGGGTGGGTGAGTTTCCAAGGAATTCCGAGACATTGAAAACAATTCCTTTTCTTCTGCCTAAAGTTGTCCCATATGATTCAGGGCCCAAACGGAGGAATCTCAAAACAATTTCATGCATTCTGGAATACTCAAGAGAAATGAGGAGGGTGGGTGCGATTCCCTGCAATTCCGAGACGTTGAAAAAAGTTCGTCTTCTTCTGGCTCAAGTTGTCCAAAATGGTTCAGGGCCCAAACGGAGCAATCTCGAACCAAGTTCATGCATTCTGGAATCCTCACGAGAAGTGAGGAGGGTGGGTGAGTTTCCACGCAATTCCGAGACGTTGAAAAAAGTTCGTCTTCTTCTGCCTCAAGTAGTCCCAAATGGTTCAGGGCCAAAACAGAGGAATCTCGAAACAAGTTCATGCATTCTGGAATAGTCAAGAGAAATGAGGAGGGTGGGTGAGTTTCCACGCAATTCCGAGACGTTGAAAAAAGTTCGTGTTCATCTGCCTCAAGTTGTCCAAAATGGTTCAGGGCCCAAGTGGAGGAATCTCGAAACATGTTCATGGATTCTGGGATCCTCACGAGAAATGAGGAGGGTGGGTGAGTTTCCACGCAATTCCGAGACGTTGAAAGAAGTTCGTCTTCTTCTGCCTCAAGTTGTCCCAAATAGTTCAGGGCCCAAACGGAGGAATCTCGAAAAAAGTTCATGCATTCTGGAATACTCAAGAGAAATGAGGAGGGTGGGTGAGTTTCCAAGCATTTCCGAGACGTTGAAAAATTTTCGTGTTCGCCTGCCTGAAGTTGAACCAAATGGTTCTAGGCCGAAATGGAGGAATCTCGAAACAAGTTTAGGCATTCTGGAGTCCACACGAGAAATGAGGAGGGCGGGTGAGTTTCCACGCATTTCCGAGACGTTGAAAAAAGTTCGTGTTCTTCTGCCTGATCTTGTCCCAAAAGGTTCAGGGCCCAAACGGAGGAATCTTGAAACAAGTTCAAGCATTCTGGGATCCTAACAAGAAATGAGAGGGTGGGTGAGTTTCCAAGGAATTCCGAGACATTGAAAACAATTCCTTTTCTTCTGCCTAAAGTTGTCCCATATGATTCAGGGCCCAAACGGAGGAATCTCAAAACAATTTCATGCATTCTGGAATACTCAAGAGAGATAAGGAGGGTGGATGAGTTTCCACGCAATTCCGAGACGTTGAAAAAAGTTCGTCTTCTACTGCCTCAAGTTGTCCAAAATGGTTCAGGGCCCAAACGCAGGAATCTCGAAACAACATAATGCATTCTGGAATCCTCACGATAAATGACGAGGGTGGGTGAGTTTCGATGCAATTCCGAGACGTTGAAAAAAGTTCGTCTTCCTCTGCCTTAAGTTGTCCCAAATGGTTCAGGGCCCAAACGGAGGAATCTCGAAACAAGTTCATGCATTCTGGAATACTCAAGAGAAATGAGGAGGGTGGTTGAGTTTCCACGCAAGTCCGAGACGTTGATAAAAGTTCGTCTTCTACTGCCTCAAGTTGTCCAAAATGGTTCAGGGCCCAAAGGAAGGAATCTCGAAACAACTTAATGCATTCTGGAATCCTCACGATAAATGAGGAGGGTGGGTGAGTTTCCATGCAATTCTGAGACGTTGAAAAAAGTTCGTCTTCCTCTGCCTTAAGTTGTCCCAAATGGTTCAGGGCCCAAACGGAGGAATCTCGAAACAAGTTCATGCATTCTGGAATACTCAAGAGAAATGAGGAGGGTGGGTGAGTTTCCATGCAATTCTGAGACGTTGAAAAAAGTTCGTCTTCATCTGCCTCAAGTTGTCCAAAATGGTTCTGGGCCCAAACGGAGGAATCTCGAAACATGTTCATGCATTCTGGGATCCTCACGAGAAATGAGGAGAGTGGGTGAGTTTCTAAGCAATTCCGAGACGTTGAAAAAAGTTCGTCTTCTTCTGCCTCAAGTAGTCCCAAACGGTTCAGGGCCAAAACAGAGGAATCTCGAAACAAGTTCATGCATTCTGGAATACTCAAGAGAAATGAGGAGGGTGGGTGAGTTTCCACGCAATTCCGAGACGTTGAAAAAAGTTCGTCTTCTACTGCCTCAAGTTGTCCAAAACGGTTCAGGGCCGAAACAGAGGAATCTCGAAACAACTTAATGCATTCTGGAATCCTCACGATAAATGAGGAGGGTGGGTGAGTTTCCATGCAATTCCGAGACGTTGAAAAAAGTTCGTCTTCCTCTGCCTTAAGTTGTCCCAAATGGTTCAGGGCCCAAACGGAGGAATCTCGAAACAAGTTCATGCATTCTGGAATACTCAAGAGAAATGAGGAGGGTGGATGAGTTTCCACTCAATTCCGAGACGTTGATAAAAGTTCATCTTCTACTGCCTCAAGTTGTCCAAAATGGTTCTGGGCCCAAACGAAGGAATCTCGAAACAACTTAATGCATTCTGGAATCCTCACGATAAATGAGGAGGGTGGGTGAGTTTCCACGCAATTCCGAGACATTGAAAAAAGTTCGTCTTTCTCTGCCTTAAGTTGTCCCAAATGGTTCAGGGCCCAAACGGAGGAATCTCGAAACAAGTTCATGCATTCTGGAATACTCAAGAGAGATAAGGAGGGTGGATGAGTTTCCACGCAATTCCGAGACGTTGAAAAAAGTTCGTCTTCTACTGCCTCAAGTTGTCCAAAATGGTTCAGGGCCCAAACGCAAGAATCTCGAAACAACTTAATGCATTCTGGAATCCTCACGATAAATGAGGAGGGTGGGTGAGTTTCCACGCAATTCCGAGACGTTGAAAAAAGTTCGTCTTCCTCTGCCTCAAGTTGTCCCATATGGTTCAGGGCCCAAACGGAGGAATCTCGAAACAAGTTCATGCATTCTGGAATACTCAAGAGAAATGGGGAGCGTGGGTGAGTTTCCACGCAATTCCGAGACGTTAAAAAAAGTTCGTCTTCTACTGCCTCAAGTTGTCCAAAATGGTTCAGGGCCCAAACAGAGGAATCTCGAAACAACTTAATGCATTCTGGAGTCCTCACGATAAATGAGGAGGGTGGGTGAGTTTCGATGCAATTCCGAGACGTTGAAAAAAGTTCGTCTTCCTCTGCCTTAAGTTGTCCCAAATGGTTCAGGGCCCAAACGGAGGAATCTCGAAACAAGTTCATGCATTCTGGAATACTCAAGAGAAATGAGGAGGGTGGGTGAGTTTCCACGCAATTCCAAGACGTTGAAAAAAGTTCGTCTTCCTCTGCCTCAAGTTGTCCAAAATGGTTCTGGGCCCAAACAGAGGAATCTCGAAACATGTTCATGCATTCTGGGATCCTCACGAGAAATGAGGAGAGTGGGTGAGTTTCTAAGCAATTCCGAGACGTTGAAAAAAGTTCGTCTTCTTCTGCCTCAAGTAGTCCCAAACGGTTCAGGGCCAAAACAGAGGAATCTCGAAACAAGTTCATGCATTCTGGAATACTCAAGAGAAATGAGGAGGGTGGGTGAGTTTCCACGCAATTCCGAGACGTTGAAAAAAGTTCGTCTTCTACTGCCTCAAGTTGTCCAAAACGGTTCAGGGCCGAAACAGAGGAATCTCGAAACAACTTAATGCATTCTGGAATCCTCACGATAAATGAGGAGGGTGGGTGAGTTTCCATGCAATTCCGAGACGTTGAAAAAAGTTCGTCTTCCTCTGCCTTAAGTTGTCCCAAATGGTTCAGGGCCCAAACGGAGGAATCTCGAAACAAGTTCATGCATTCTGGAATACTCAAGAGAAATGAGGAGGGTGGGTGAGTTTCCACGCAATTCCGAGACGTTGAAAAAAGTTCGTCTTCTACTGCCTCAAGTTGTCCAAAACGGTTCAGGGCCGAAACAGAGGAATCTCGAAACAACTTAATGCATTCTGGAATCCTCACGATAAATGACGAGGGTGGGTGAGTTTCCATGCAATTCCGAGACGTTGAAAAAAGTTCGTCTTCCTCTGCCTTAAGTTGTCCCAAATGGTTCAGGGCCCAAACGGAGGAATCTCGAAACAAGTTCATGCATTCTGGAATACTCAAGAGAAATGAGGAGGGTGGATGAGTTTCCACTCAATTCCGAGACGTTGATAAAAGTTCATCTTCTACTGCCTCAAGTTGTCCAAAATGGTTCAGGGCCCAAACGAAGGAATCTCGAAACAACTTAATGCATTCAGGAATCCTCATGATAAATGAGGAGGGTGGGTGAGTTTCCAAGCAATTCCGAGACGTTGAAAAAAGTTCGTCTTCCTCTGCCTTAAGTTGTCCCAAATGGTTCAGGGCCCAAACGGAGGAATCTCGAAACAAGTTCATGCATTCTGGAATACTCAAGAGAAATGAGGAGGGTGGATGAGTTTCCACTCAATTCCGAGACGTTGATAAAAGTTCATCTTCTACTGCCTCAAGTTGTCCAAAATGGTTCAGGGCCCAAACGAAGGAATCTCGAAACAACTTAATGCATTCTGGAATCCTCACGATAAATGAGGAGGGTGGGTGAGTTTCCACGCAATTCCGAGACATTGAAAAAAGTTCGTCTTCCTCTGCCTTAAGTTGTCCCAAATGGTTCAGGGCCCAAACGGAGGAATCTCGAAACAAGTTCATGCATTCTGGAATACTCAAGAGAAATAAGGAGGGTGGATGAGTTTCCACGCAATTCCGAGACGTTGAAAAAAGTTCGTCTTCTACTGCCTCAAGTTGTCCAAAATGGTTCAGCGCCCAAACGCAGGAATCTCGAAACAACTTAATGCATTCTGGAATCCTCACGATAAATGAGGAGGGTGGGTGAGTTTCCACGAAATTCCGAGACATTGAAAAAAGTTCGTCTTCCTCTGCCTTAAGTTGTCCCAAATGGTTCAGGGCCCAAACGGAGGAATCTCGAAACAAGTTCATGCATTCTGGAATACTCAAGAGAAATAAGGAGGGTGGATGAGTTTCCACGCAATTCCGAGACGTTGAAAAAAGTTCGTCTTCTACTGCCTCAAGTTGTCCAAAATGGTTCAGCGCCCAAACGCAGGAATCTCGAAACAACTTAATGCATTCTGGAATCCTCACGATAAATGAGACGGTGGGTGAGTTTCCAAGGAATTCCGAGACATTGAAAACAGTTCCTTTTCTTCTGCCTCAAGTTGTCCCATATGATTCAGGGCCGAAACGGAGGAATCTCAAAACAATTTCATGCATTCTGGAATACTCAAGAGAAATGAGGAGGTTGGGTGCGTTTCCATGCAATTCCGTGACGTTGAAAAAAGTTCGTCTTCTTCTGCCTCAAGTTGTCCAAAATGGTTCAGGGCCCAAACGGAGGAATCTCGAAACAAGTTCATGCATTCTGGAATCCTCACGAGAAGTGAGGAGGGTGGGTGAGTTTCCACGCAATTCCGAGACGTTGAAAAAAGTTCGTCTTCTTCTGCCTCAAGTTGTCCAAAATGGTTCAGGGCCCAAACAATGGAATCTCAGAACAAGTTCATGCATTCTAGAATCCTCACGAGAAATGAGGAGGGTGGGTGAGTTTCCACGCAATTCCGAGACGTTGAAAAAAGTTCGTCTTCTTCTGTCTCAAGTTGTCCCATATGGTTCAGGGCCCAAACGGAGGAATCTCGAAACAACTTCATGCTTTCTGGAATACTCAACAGAAATGAGGAGGGTGGATGAGTTTCCACGCAACTCCGAGACGTTGAAAAAGGTTCGTCTTCTTCTGCCTCAAGTTGTCCCAAATGGTTCAGGGCCCAAACGGAGGAATCTCGAAACAAGTTCATGCATTCTGGAATACTCAAGAGAAATGAGGAGGGTGGGTGAGTTTCCAAGCATTTCCGAGACGTTGAAAAATGTTCGTCTTCGCCTGCCTGAAGTTGAACCAAATGGTTCTAGGCCGAAACGGATGAATCTCGAAACAAGTTTAGGCATTCTGGAGTCCACACGAGAAATGAGGAGGGCGGGTGAGTTTCCACGCATTTCCGAGACGTTGAAAAAAGTTCGTGTTCTTCTGCCTGATGTTGTCCCAAAAGGTTCAGGGCCCAAACGGAGGAATCTTGAAACAAGTTCAAGCATTCTGGGATCCTCACAAGAAATGAGAGGGTGGGTGAGTTTCCAAGGAATTCCGAGACATTGAAAACAGTTCCTTTTCTTCTGCCTCAAGTTGTCCCATATGATTCAGGGCCCAAACGGAGGAATCTCAAAACAATTTCATGCATTCTGGAATACTCAAGAGAAATGAGGAGGGTGGGTGCGTTTCCATGCAATTCCGAGACGTTGAAAAAAGTTCGTCTTCTTCTGCCTCAAGTTGTCCAAAATGGTTCAGGGCCCAAACAGAGAAATCTCGAAACAAGTTCATGCATTTTGGAATCCTCACGAGAAGTGAGGAGGGTGGGTGAGTTTCCACGCAATTCCGAGACGTTGGAAAAAGTTCGTCTTCTTCTGCCTCAAGTTGTCCAAAATGGTTCGGGGCCCAAACGGAGGAATCTTGAAACAAGTTCATGCATTCTGGAATCCTCACGAGAAGTGAGGAGGGTGGGTGAGTTTTCACGCAATTCCGAGACGTTGAAAAAAGTTAGTCTTCTTCTGCCTCAAGTTGTCCAAAATGGTTCAGGGCCCAAACAATGGAATCTCAGAACAAGTTCATGCATTCTAGAATCCACACGAGAAATGAGGAGGGTGGGTGAGTTTCCACGTAATTCCGAGACGTTGAAAAAAGTTCGTCTTCTTCTGTCTCAAGTTGTCCCATATGGTTCAGGGCCCAAACGGAGGAATCTCGAAACAAGTTCATGCTTTATGGAATACTCAACAGAAATGAGGAGGGTGGATGAGTTTCCACGCAACTCCAAGACGTTGAAAAAAGTTCGCTTCTTCTGCCTCAAGTTGTCCCAAATGGTTCAGGGCCCAAACGGAGGAATCTCAAAACAAGTTCATGCATTCTGGAATACTCAAGAGAAATGAGGAGGGTGGGTGAGTTTCCAAGGATTTCCGAGACGTTGAAAAATGTTCGTCTTCGCCTGCCTGAAGTTGAACCAAATGGTTCTAGGCAGAAATGGATGAATCTCGAAACAAGTTTAGGCATTCTGGAGTCCACACGAGAAATGAGGAGGGCGGGTGAGTTTCCACGCATTTCCGAGACGTTGAAAAAAGTTCGTGTTCTTCTGCCTGATGTTGTCCCAAAAGGTTCAGGGCCCAAACGGAGGAATCTTGAAACAAGTTCAAGCATTCTGGGATCCTCTAAAGAAATGAGAGGGTGGGTGAGTTTCCAAGGAATTCCGAGACATTGAAAACAGTTCCTTTTCTTCTGCCTCAAGTTGTCCCATATGATTCAGGGCCGAAACGGAGGAATCTCAAAACAATTTCATGCATTCTGGAATACTCAAGAGAAATGAGGAGGGTGGGTGCGTTTCCATGCAATTCCGAGACGTTGAAAAAAGTTCGTCTTCTTCTGCCTCAAGTTGTCCAAAATGGTTCAGGGCCCAAACAGAGGAATCTCGAAACAAGTTCATGCATTCTGGAATCCTCACGAGAAGTGAGGAGGGTGGGTGAGTTTCCACGCAATTCCGAGACATTGGAAAAAGTTCGTCTTCTTCTGCCTCAAGTTGTCCAAAATGGTTCATGACCCAAACAATGGAATCTCAGAACAAGTTCATGCATTCTAGAATCCTCACGAGAAATGAGGAGGGTGGGTGAGTTTCCACGCAATTCCGAGACGTTGAAAAAAGTTCATCTTCTTCTGCCTCAAGTAGTCCCAAATGGTTCAGAACCCAAACAGAGGAATCTCGAAACAAGTTCATGCATTCTGGAATACTCAAGAGAAATGAGGAGGGTGGGTGAGTTTCCACGCAATTCCGAGACGTTGAAAAAAGTTCGTCTTCTTCTGCCTCAAGTTGTCCCATATGGTTCAGGGCCCAAACGGAGGAATCTCGAAACAAGGTCATGCTTTCTGGAATACTAACCAGAAATTAGGAGGGTGGATGAGTTTCCACGCAATTCCGAGACGTTGAAAAAAGTTCGTCTTCTTCTGCCTCAAGTTGTCCCAAATGGTTCAGGGTCCAAACGGAGGAATCTCGAAACAAGTTCATGCATTCTGGAATACTCAAGATAAATGAGGAGGGAGGGTGAGTTTCCACGCATTTCCGAGACGTTGAAAAATGTTCGTGTTCGCCTGCCTGAAGTTGAACCAAATGGTTCTAGGCCGAAATGGAGGAATCTCGAAACAAGTTTAGGCATTCTGGAGTCCGCACGAGAAATGAGGAGGGCGGGTGAGTTTCCACGCATTTCCGAGACGTTGAAAAAAGTTCGTGTTCTTCTGCCTGATGTTGTCCGAAAAGGTTCAGGGCCCAAACGGAGGAATCTTGAAACAAGTTCAAGCATTCTGGGATCCTCTAAAGAAATGAGAGGGTGGGTGAGTTTCCAAGGAATTCCGAGACATTGAAAACAGTTCCTATTCTTCTGCCTCAAGTTGTCCCATATGATTCAGGGCCCAAACGGAGGAATCTCAAAACAATTTCATGCATTCTGGAATACTCAAGAGAAATGAGGAGGGTGGGTGCGTTTCCATGCAATTCCGAGACGTTGAAAAAAGTTCGTCTTCTTCTGCCTCAAGTTGTCCAAAATGGTTCAGGGTCCAAACGGAGGAATCTCGAAACAAGTTCATGCATTCTGGAATCCTCACGAGAAGTGAGGAGGGTGGGTGAGTTTCCACGCAATTCCGAGACGTTGAAAAAAGTTCGTCTTCTTCTGCCTCAAGTTGTCCAAAATGGTTCAGGGCCCAAACAATGGATCTCAGAACAAGTTCATGCATTCTAGAATCCTCACGAGAAATGAGGAGGGTGGGTGAGTTTCCACGCAATTCCGAGACGTTGAAAAAAGTTCGTCTTCTTCTGCCTCAAGTAGTCCCAAATGGTTCAGAACCCAAACAGAGGAATATCGAAACAAGTTCATGCATTCTGGAATACTCAAGAGAAATGAGGAGGGTGGGTGAGTTTCCACGCAATTCCGAGACGTTGAAAAAAGCTCGTCTTCTTCTGCCTCAAGTTGTCCCATATGGTTCAGGGCCCAAAGAGAGGAATCTCGAAACAAGTTCATGCTTTCTGGAGTACAAAACAGAAATGAGGAGGGTGACTGAGATTCCACGCAATTCCGAGACGTTGAAAAAAGTTCGTCTTCTTCTGCCTCAAGTTGTCCCAAATGGTTCAGGGCCCAAACGGAGGAATCTCGAAACAAGTTCATGCATTCTGGAATACTCAAGAGAAATGAGGAGGGTGGGTGAGTTTCCAAGCATTTCCGAGACGTTGAAAAATGTTCGTGTTCGCCTGCCTGAAGTTGAACCAAATGGTTCTAGGCCGAAATGGAGGAATCTCGAAACAAGTTCATGCATTCTGGAATCCTCACGAGAAGTGAGGAGGGTGGGTGAGTTTCCACGCAATTCCGAGACGTTGAAAAAAGTTCGTCTTCTTCTGCCTCAAGTTGTCCAAAATGGTTCAGGGCCCAAACAATGGATCTCAGAACAAGTTCATGCATTCTAGAATCCTCACGAGAAATGAGGAGGGTGGGTGAGTTTCCACGCAATTCCGAGACGTTGAAAAAAGTTCGTCTTCTTCTGCCTCAAGTAGTCCCAAATGGTTCAGAACCCAAACAGAGGAATATCGAAACAAGTTCATGCATTCTTGAATACTCAAGAGAAATGAGGAGGGTGGGTGAGTTTCCACGCAATTCCGAGACGTTGAAAAAAGCTCGTCTTCTTCTGCCTCAAGTTGTCCCATATGGTTCAGGGCCCAAAGAGAGGAATCTCGAAACAAGTTCATGCTTTCTGGAGTACAAAACAGAAATGAGGAGGGTGGCTGAGTTTCCACGCAATTCCGAGACGTTGAAAAAAGTTCGTCTTCTTCTGCCTCAAGTTGTCCCAAATGGTTCAGGGCCCAAACGGAGGAATCTCGAAACAAGTTCATGCATTCTGGAATACTCAAGAGAAATGAGGAGGGTGGGTGAGTTTCCAAGCATTTCCGAGACGTTGAAAAATGTTCGTCTTCGCCTGCCTGAAGTTGAACCAAATGGTTCTAGGCCGAAATGGAGGAATCTCGAAACAAGTTTAGGCATTCTGGAGTCCGCACGAGAAATGAGGAGGGCGGGTGAGTTTCCACGCATTTCCGAGACGTTGAAAAAAGTTCGTGTTCTTCTGCCTGATGTTGTCCCAAAAGGTTCAGGGCCCAAACGGAGGAATCTTGAAACAAGTTCAAGCATTCTGGGATCCTCACAAGAAATGAGAGGGTGGGTGAGTTTCCAAGGAATTCCGAGACATTGAAAATAGTTCCTTTTCTTCTGCCTCAAGCTGTCCCATATGATTCAGGGCCCAAACGGAGGAATCTCAAAAACAATTTCATGCATTCTGGAATACTCAAGAGAAATGAGGAGGGTGGGTGCGTTTCCATGCAATTCCGAGACGTTGAAAAAAGTTCGTCTTCTTCTGCCTCAAGTTGTCCAAAATGGTTCAGGGTCCAAACGGAGGAATCTCGAAACAAGTTCATGCATTCTGGAATCCTCACGAGAAGTGAGGAGGGTGGGTGAGTTTCCACGCAATTCCGAGACGTTGAAAAAAGTTCGTCTTCTTCTGCCTCAAGTTGTCCAAAATGGTTCAGGGCCCAAACAATGGATCTCAGAACAAGTTCATGCATTCTAGAATCCTCACGAGAAATGAGGAGAGTGGGTGAGTTTCCACGCAATTCCGAGACGTTGAAAAAAGTTCGTCTTCTTCTGCCTCAAGTAGTCCCAAATGGTTCAGAACCCAAACAGAGGAATATCGAAACAAGTTCATGCATTCTGGAATACTCAAGAGAAATGAGGAGGGTGGGTGAGTTTCCACGCAATTCCGAGACGTTGAAAAAAGCTCGTCTTCTTCTGCCTCAAGTTGTCCCATATGGTTCAGGGCCCAAAGAGAGGAATCTCGAAACAAGTTCATGCTTTCTGGAGTACAAAACAGAAATGAGGAGGGTGGCTGAGATTCCACGCAATTCCGAGACGTTGAAAAAAGTTCGTCTTCTTCTGCCTCAAGTTGTCCCAAATGGTTCAGGGCCCAAACGGAGGAATCTCGAAACAAGTTCATGCATTCTGGAATACTCAAGAGAAATGAGGAGGGTGGGTGAGTTTCCAAGCATTTCCGAGACGTTGAAAAATGTTCGTGTTCGCCTGCCTGAAGTTGAACCAAATGGTTCTAGGCCGAAATGGAGGAATCTCGAAACAAGTTCATGCATTCTGGAATCCTCACGAGAAGTGAGGAGGGTGGGTGAGTTTCCACGCAATTCCGAGACGTTGAAAAAAGTTCGTCTTCTTCTGCCTCAAGTTGTCCAAAATGGTTCAGGGCCCAAACAATGGATCTCAGAACAAGTTCATGCATTCTAGAATCCTCACGAGAAATGAGGAGGGTGGGTGAGTTTCCACGCAATTCCGAGACGTTGAAAAAAGTTCGTCTTCTTCTGCCTCAAGTAGTCCCAAATGGTTCAGAACCCAAACAAAGGAATATCGAAACAAGTTCATGCATTCTGGAATACTCAAGAGAAATGAGGAGGGTGGGTGAGTTTCCACGCAATTCCGAGACGTTGAAAAAAGCTCGTCTTCTTCTGCCTCAAGTTGTCCCATATGGTTCAGGGCCCAAAGAGAGGAATCTCGAAACAAGTTCATGCTTTCTGGAGTACAAAACAGAAATGAGGAGGGTGGCTGAGTTTCCACGCAATTCCGAGACGTTGAAAAAAGTTCGTCTTCTTCTGCCTCAAGTTGTCCCAAATGGTTCAGGGCCCAAACGGAGGAATCTCGAAACAAGTTCATGCATTCTGGAATACTCAAGAGAAATGAGGAGGGTGGGTGAGTTTCCAAGCATTTCCGAGACGTTGAAAAATGTTCGTCTTCGCCTGCCTGAAGTTGAACCAAATGGTTCTAGGCCGAAATGGAGGAATCTCGAAACAAGTTTAGGCATTCTGGAGTCCGCATGAGAAATGAGGAGGGCGGGTGAGTTTCCACGCATTTCCGAGACGTTGAAAAAAGTTCGTGTTCTTCTGCCTGATGTTGTCCGAAAAGGTTCAGGGCCCAAACGGAGGAATCTTGAAACAAGTTCAAGCATTCTGGGATCCTCACAAGAAATGAGAGGGTGGGTGAGTTTCCAAGGAATTCCGAGACATTGAAAACAGTTCCTATTCTTCTGCCTCAAGTTGTCCCATATGATTCAGGGCCGAAACGGAGGAATCTCAAAACAATTTCATGCATTCTGGAATACTCAAGAGAAATGAGGAGGGTGGGTGCGTTTCCATGCAATTCCGAGACGTTGAAAAAAGTTCGTCTTCTTCTGCCTCAAGTTGTCCAAAATGGTTCAGGGTCCAAACGGAGGAATCTCGAAACAAGTTCATGCATTCTGGAATCCTCACGAGAAGTGAGGAGGGTGGGTGAGTTTCCACGCAATTCCGAGACGTTGAAAAAAGTTCGTCTTCTTCTGCCTCAAGTTGTCCAAAATGGTTCAGGGCCCAAACAATGGATCTCAGAACAAGTTCATGCATTCTAGAATCCTCACGAGAAATGAGGAGGGTGGGTGAGTTTCCACGCAATTCCGAGACGTTGAAAAAAGTTCGTCTTCTTCTGCCTCAAGTAGTCCCAAATGGTTCAGAACCCAAACAGAGGAATATCGAAACAAGTTCATGCATTCTGGAATACTCAAGAGAAATGAGGAGGGTGGGCGAGTTTCCACGCAATTCCGAGACGTTGAAAAAAGCTCATCTTCTTCTGCCTCAAGTTGTCCCATATGGTTCAGGGCCCAAAGAGAGGAATCTCGAAACAAGTTCATGCTTTCTGGAGTACAAAACAGAAATGAGGAGGGTGGCTGAGTTTCCACGCAATTCCGAGACGTTGAAAAAAGTTCGTCTTCTTCTGCCTCAAGTTGTCCCAAATGGTTCAGGGCCCAAACGGAGGAATCTCGAAACAAGTTCATGCATTCTGGAATACTCAAGAGAAATGAGGAGGGTGGGTGAGTTTCCAAGCATTTCCGAGACGTTGAAAAATGTTCGTCTTCGCCTCCCTGAAGTTGAACCAAATGGTTCTAGGCCGAAATGGAGGAATCTCGAAACAAGTTTAGGCATTCTGGAGTCCGCACGAGAAATGAGGAGGGCGGGTGAGTTTCCACGCATTTCAGAGACGTTGAAAAAAGTTCGTGTTCTTCTGCCTGATGTTGTCCCAAAAGGTTCAGGGCCCAAACGGAGGAATCTTGAAACAAGTTCAAGCATTCTGGGATCCTCACAAGAAATGAGAGGGTGGGTGAGTTTCCAAGGAATTCCGAGACATTGAAAACAGTTCCTTTTCTTCTGCCTCAAGTTGTCCCATATGATTCAGGGCCGAAACGGAGGAATCTCAAAACAATTTCATGCATTCTGGAATACTCAAGAGAAATGAGGAGGGTGGGTGCGTTTCCATGCAATTCCGAGACGTTGAAAAAAGTTCGTCTTCTTCTGCCTCAAGTTGTCCAAAATGGTTCAGGGTCCAAACGGAGGAATCTCGAAACAAGTTCATGCATTCTGGAATCCTCACGAGAAGTGAGGAGGGTGGGTGAGTTTCCACGCAATTCCGAGACGTTGAAAAAAGTTCGTCTTCTTCTGCCTCAAGTTGTCCAAAATGGTTCAGGGCCCAAACAATGGATCTCAGAACAAGTTCATGCATTCTAGAATCCTCACGAGAAATGAGGCGGGTGGGTGAGTTTCCACGCAATTCCGAGACGTTGAAAAAAGTTCGTCTTCTTCTGCCTCAAGTAGTCCCAAATGGTTCAGAACCCAAACAGAGGAATATCGAAACAAGTTCATGCATTCTGGAATACTCAAGAGAAATGAGGAGGGTGGGTGAGTATCCACGCAATTCCGAGACGTTGAAAAAAGCTCGTCTTCTTCTGCCTCAAGTTGTCCCATATGGTTCAGGGCCCAAAGAGAGGAATCTCGAAACAAGTTCATGCTTTCTGGAGTACAAAACAGAAATGAGGAGGGTGGCTGAGATTCCACGCAATTCCGAGACGTTGAAAAAAGTTCGTCTTCTTCTGCCTCAAGTTGTCCCAAATGGTTCAGGGCCCAAACGGAGGAATCTCGAAACAAGTTCATGCATTCTGGAATACTCAAGAGAAATGAGGAGGGTGGGTGAGTTTCCAAGCATTTCCGAGACGTTGAAAAATGTTCGTGTTCGCCTGCCTGAAGTTGAACCAAATGGTTCTAGGCCGAAATGGAGGAATCTCGAAACAAGTTTAGGCATTCTGGAGTCCGCACGAGAAATGAGGAGGGCGGGTGAGTTTCCACGCATTTCCGAGACGTTGAAAAAAGTTCGTGTTCTTCTGCCTGATGTTGTCCCAAAAGGTTCAGGGCCCAAACGGAGGAATCTTGAAACAAGTTCAAGCATTCTAGGATCCTCACAAGAAATGAGAGGGTGGGTGAGTTTCCAAGGAATTCCGAGACATTGAAAACAGTTCCTTTTCTTCTGCCTCAAGTTGTCCCATATGATTCAGGGCCGAAACGGAGGAATCTCAAAACAATTTCATGCATTCTGGAATACTCAAGAGAAATGAGGAGGGTGGGTGCGTTTCCATGCAATTCCGAGACGTTGAAAAAAGTTCGTCTTCTTCTGCCTCAAGTTGTCCAAAATGGTTCAGGGCCCAAACAATGGATCTCAGAACAAGTTCATGCATTCTAGAATCCTCACGAGAAATGAGGAGGGTGGGTGAGTTTCCACGCAATTCCGAGACGTTGAAAAAAGTTCGTCTTCTTCTGCCTCAAGTTGTCCCAAATGGTTCAGGGCCCAAACGGAGGAATCTCGAAACAAGTTCATGCATTCTGGAATACTCAAGAGAAATGAGGAGGGTGGGTGAGTTTCCAAGCATTTCCGAGACGTTGAAAAATGTTCGTGTTCGCCTGCCTGAAGTTGAACCAAATGGTTCTAGGCCGAAATGGAGGAATCTCGAAACAAGTTTAGGCATTCTGGAGTCCGCACGAGAAATGAGGAGGGCGGGTGAGTTTCCACGCATTTCCGAGACGTTGAAAAAAGTTCGTGTTCTTCTGCCTGATGTTGTCCCAAAAGGTTCAGGGCCCAAACGGAGGAATCTTGAAACAAGTTCAAGCATTCTAGGATCCTCACAAGAAATGAGAGGGTGGGTGAGTTTCCAAGGAATTCCGAGACATTGAAAACAGTTCCTTTTCTTCTGCCTCAAGTTGTCCCATATGATTCAGGGCCGAAACGGAGGAATCTCAAAACAATTTCATGCATTCTGGAATACTCAAGAGAAATGAGGAGGGTGGGTGCGTTTCCATGCAATTCCGAGACGTTGAAAAAAGTTCGTCTTCTTCTGCCTCAAGTTGTCCAAAATGGTTCAGGGCCCAAACAATGGATCTCAGAACAAGTTCATGCATTCTAGAATCCTCACGAGAAATGAGGAGGGTGGGTGAGTTTCCACGCAATTCCGAGACGTTGAAAAAAGTTCGTCTTCTTCTGCCTCAAGTAGTCCCAAATGGTTCAGAACCCAAACAGAGGAATATCGAAACAAGTTCATGCATTCTGGAATACTCAAGAGAAATGAGGAGGGTGGGTGAGTTTCCACGCAATTCCGAGACGTTGAAAAAAGCTCGTCTTCTTCTGCCTCAAGTTGTCCCAAATGGTTCAGGGCCCAAACGGAGGAATCTCGAAACAAGTTCATGCATTCTGGAATACTCAAGAGAAATGAGGAGGGTGGGTGAGTTTCCAAGCATTTCCGAGACGTTGAAAAATGTTCGTGTTCGCCTGCCTGAAGTTGAACCAAATGGTTCTAGGCCGAAATGGAGGAATCTCGAAACAAGTTTAGGCATTCTGGAGTCCGCACGAGAAATGAGGAGGGCGGGTGAGTTTCCACGCATTTCCGAGACGTTGAAAAAAGTTCGTGTTCGTCTGCCTGATGTTGTCCCAAAAGGTTCAGGGCCCAAACGGAGAAATCTTGAAACAAGTTCAAGCATTCTGGGATCCTCACAAGAAATGAGAGGGTGGGTGAGTTTCCAAGGAATTCCGAGACATTGAAAACAGTTCCTTTTCTTCTGCCTCAAGTTGTCCCATATGATTCAGGGCCCAAACGGAGGAATCTCAAAACAATTTCATGCATTCTGGAATACTCAAGAGAAATGAGGAGGGTGGGTGCGTTTCCATGCAATTCCGAGACGTTGGAAAAAGTTCATCTTCTTCTGCCTCAAGTTGTCCAAAATGGTTCAGGGCCCAAACGGAGGAATCTCGAAACAAGTTCATGGATTCTGGAATCCTCACGAGAAGTGAGGAGGGTGGGTGAGTTTCCACGCAATTCCGAGACGTTGAAAAAAGTTCGTCTTCTTCTGCCTCAAGTTGTCCCATATGGTTCAGGGCCCAAACGGAGGAATCTCGAAACAAGTTCATGCTTTCTGGAATACTCAACAGAAATGAGGAGGGTGGATGAGTTTCCACGCAACTCCGAGACGTTGAAAAAAGTTCGTCTTCTTCTGCCTCAAGTTGTCCCAAATGGTTCAGGGCCCAAACGGAGGAATCTCGAAACAAGTTCATGCATTCTGGAATACTCAAGAGAAATGAGGAGGGTGGGTGAGTTTTCAAGCATTTCCGAGACGTTGAAAAATGTTCGTGTTCGCCTGCCTGAAGTTGAACCAAATGGTTCTAGACCGAAATGGAGGAATCTCGAAACAAGTTTAGGCATTCTGGAGTCCGCACGGGAAATGAGGAGGGCGGGTGAGTTTCCACGCATTTCCGAGACGTTGAAAAAAGTTCGTGTTCTTCTGCCTGATGTTGTCCGAAAAGGTTCAGGGCCCAAACGGAGGAATCTTGAAACAAGTTCAAGCATTCTGGGATCCTCACAAGAAATGAGAGGGTGGGTGAGTTTCCAAGGAATTCCGAGACATTGAAAACAGTTCCTTTTCTTCTGCCTCAAGTTGTCCCATATGATTCAGGGCCGAAACGGAGGAATCTCAAAACAATTTCATGCATTCTGGAATACTCAAGAGAAATGAGGAGGGTGGGTGCGTTTCCATGCAATTCCGAGACGTTGAAAAAAGTTCGTCTTCTTCTGCCTCAAGTTGTCCAAAATGGTTCAGGGTCCAAACGGAGGAATCTCGAAACAAGTTCATGCATTCTGGAATCCTCACGAGAAGTGAGGAGGGTGGGTGAGTTTCCACGCAATTCCGAGACGTTGAAAAAAGTTCGTCTTCTTCAGCCTCAAGTTGTCCAAAATGGTTCAGGGCCCAAACAATGGATCTCAGAACAAGTTCATGCATTCTAGAATCCTCACGAGAAATGAGGAGGGTGGGTGAGTTTCCACGCAATTCCGAGACGTTGAAAAAAGTTCGTCTTCTTCTGCCTCAAGTAGTCCCAAATGGTTCAGAACCCAAACAGAGGAATATCGAAACAAGTTCAAGCATTCTGGAATACTCAAGAGAAATGAGGAGGGTGGGTGAGTTTCCACGCAATTCCGAGACGTTGAAAAAAGCTCGTCTTCTTCTGCCTCAAGTTGTCCCATATGGTTCAGGACCCAAAGAGAGGAATCTCGAAACAAGTTCATGCTTTCTGGAGTACAAAACAGAAATGAGGAGGGTGGCTGAGTTTCCACGCAATTCCGAGACGTTGAAAAAAGTTCGTCTTCTTCTGCCTCAAGTTGTCCCAAATGGTTCAGGGCCCAAACGGAGGAATCTCGAAACAAGTTCATGCATTCTGGAATACTCAAGAGAAATGAGGAGGGTGGGTGAGTTTCCAAGCATTTCCGAGAAGTTGAAAAATGTTCGTCTTCGCCTGCCTGAAGTTGAACCAAATGGTTCTAGGCCGAAATGGAGGAATCTCGAAACAAGTTTAGGCATTCTGGAGTCCGCACGAGAAATGAGGAGGGCGGGTGAGTTTCCACGCATTTCCGAGACGTTGAAAAAAGTTCGTGTTCTTCTGCCTGATGTTGTCCCAAAAGGTTCAGGGCCCAAACGGAGGAATCTTGAAACAAGTTCAAGCATTCTGGGATCCTCACAAGAAATGAGAGGGTGGGTGAGTTTCCAAGGAATTCCGAGACATTGAAAACAGTTCCTTTTCTTCTGCCTCAAGTTGTCCCATATGATTCAGGGCCCAAACGGAGGAATCTCAAAACAATTTCATGCATTCTGGAATACTCAAGAGAAATGAGGAGGGTGGGTGCGTTTCCATGCAATTCCGAGACGTTGAAAAAAGTTCGTCTTCTTCTGCCTCAAGTTGTCCAAAATGGTTCAGGGCCCAAACAGAGGAATCTCGAAACAAGTTCATGCATTTTGGAATCCTCACGAGAAGTGAGGAGGGTGGGTGAGTTTCCACGCAATTCCGAGACGTTGGAAAAAGTTCGTCTTCTTCTGCCTCAAGTTGTCCAAAATGGTTCATGACCCAAACAATGGAATCTCAGAACAAGTTCATGTATTCTAGAATCCTCACGAGAAATGAGGAGGGTGGGTGAGTTTCCACGCAATTCCGAGACGTTGAAAAAAGTTCATCTTCTTCTGCCTCAAGTAGTCCCAAATGGTTCAGAACCCAAACAGAGGAATCTCGAAACAAGTTCATGCATTCTGGAATACTCAAGAGAAATGAGGAGGGTGGGTGAGTTTCCACGCAATTCCGAGACGTTGAAAAAAGTTCCTCTTCTTCTGCCTCAAGTTGTCCCATATGGTTCAGGGCCCAAACGGAGGAATCTCGAAACAAGGTCATGCTTTCTGGAATACTAACCAGAAATTAGGAGGGTGGATGAGTTTCCACGCGATTCCGAGACGTTGAAAAAAGTTCGTCTTCTTCTGCCTCAAGTTGTCCCAAATGGTTCAGGGTCCAAACGGAGGAATCTCGAAACAAGTTCATGCATTCTGGAATACTCAAGAGAAATGAGGAGGGTGGGTGAGTTTCCACGCATTTCCGAGACGTTGAAAAATGTTCGTGTTCGCCTGCCTGAAGTTGAACCAAATGGTTCTAGGCCGAAATGGAGGAATCTCGAAACAAGTTTAGGCATTCTGGAGTCCGCACGAGAAATGAGGAGGGCGGGTGAGTTTCCACGCATTTCCGAGACGTTGAAAAAAGTTCGTGTTCTTCTGCCTGATGTTGTCCCAAAAGGTTCAGGGCCCAAACGGAGGAATCTTGAAACAAGTTCAAGCATTCTGGGATCCTCACAAGAAATGAGAGGGTGGGTGAGTTTCCAAGGAATTCCGAGACATTGAAAACAGTTCCTTTTCTTCTGCCTCAAGTTGTCCCATATGATTCAGGGCCCAAACGGAGGAATCTCAAAACAATTTCATGCATTCTGGAATACTCAAGAGAAATGAGGAGGGTGGGTGCGTTTCCATGCAATTCCGAGACGTTGAAAAAAGTTCATCTTCTTCTGCCTCAAGTTGTCCAAAATGGTTCAGGGCCCAAACGGAGGAATCTCGAAACCAGTTCATGGATTCTGGAATCCTCACGAGAAGTGAGGAGGGTGGGTGAGTTTCCACGCAATTCCGAGACGTTGAAAAAAGTTCGTCTTCTTCTGCCTCAAGTTGTCCCATATGGTTCAGGGCCCAAACGGAGGAATCTCGAAACAAGTTCATGCTTTCTGGAATACTCAACAGAAATGAGGAGGGTGGATGAGTTTCCACGCAACTCCGAGACGTTGAAAAAAGTTCGTCTTCTTCTGCCTCAAGTTGTCCCAAATGGTTCAGGGCCCAAACGGAGGAATCTCGAGACAAGTTCATGCATTCTGGAATACTCAAGAGAAATGAGGAGGGTGGGTGAGTTTTCAAGCATTTCCGAGACGTTGAAAAATGTTCGTGTTCGCCTGCCTGAAGTTGAACCAAATGGTTCTAGGCCGAAATGGAGGAATCTCGAAACAAGTTTAGGCATTCTGGAGTCCGCACGAGAAATGAGGAGGGCGGGTGAGTTTCCACGCATTTCCGAGACGTTGAAAAAAGTTCGTGTTCTTCTGCCTGATGTTGTCCCAAAAGGTTCAGGGCCCAAACGGAGGAATCTTGAAACAAGTTCAAGCATTCTGGGATCCTCACAAGAAATGAGAGGGTGGGTGAGTTTCCAAGGAATTCCGAGACATTGAAAACAGTTCCTTTTCTTCTGCCTCAAGTTGTCCCATATGATTCAGGGCCGAAACGGAGGAATCTCAAAACAATTTCATGCATTCTGGAATACTCAAGAGAAATGAGGAGGGTGGGTGCGTTTCCATGCAATTCCGAGACGTTGAAAAAAGTTCATCTTCTTCTGCCTCAAGTTGTCCAAAATGGTTCAGGGCCCAAACGGAGGAATCTCGAAACCAGTTCATGGATTCTGGAATCCTCACGAGAAGTGAGGAGGGTGGGTGCGTTTCCACGCAATTCCGAGACGTTGAAAAAAGTTCGTGTTCTTCTGCCTGATGTTGTCCCAAAAGTTTCAGGGCCCAAACGGAGGAATCTTGAAACAAGTTCAAGCATTCTGGGATCCTCACAAGAAATGAGAGGGTGGGTGAGTTTCCAAGGAATTTCGAGACATTGAAAACAGTTCCTTTTCTTCTGCCTCAAGTTGTCCCATATGATTCAGGGCCGAAACGGAGGAATCTCAAAACAATTTCATGCATTCTGGAATACTCAAGAGAAATGAGGAGGGTGGGTGCGTTTCCATGCAATTCCGAGACGTTGAAAAAAGTTCATCTTCTTCTGCCTCAAGTTGTCCAAAATGGTTCAGGGCCCAAACGGAGGAATCTCGAAACCAGTTCTTGTATTCTGGAATCCTCACGAGAAGTGAGGAGGGTGGGTGAGTTTCCACGCAATTCCGAGACGTTGAAGAAAGTTAGTCTTCTTCTGCCTCAAGTTGTCCAAAATGGTTCAGGGCCCAAACAATGGAATCTCAGAACAAGTTCATGCATTCTAGAATCCTCACGAGAAATGAGGAGGGTGGGTGAGTTTCCACGCAATTCCGAGACGTTGAAAAAAGTTCGTCTTCTTCTGCCTCAAGTTGTCCCATATGGTTCAGGGCCCAAACGGAGGAATCTCGAAACAAGTTCATGCTTTCTGGAATACTCAACAGAAATGAGGAGGGTGGATGAGTTTCCACGCAACTCCGAGACGTTGAAAATAGTTCGTCTTCTTCTGCCTCAAGTTGTCCCAAATGGTTCAGGGCCCAAACGGAGGAATCTCGAAACAAGTTCATGCATTCTGGAATACTCAAGAGAAATGAGGAGGGTGGGTGAGTTTCCAAGCATTTCCGAGATGTTGAAAAATGTTCGTGTTCTTCTGCCTGATGTTGTCCCAAAAGTTTCAGGGCCCAAACGGAGGAATCTTGAAACAAGTTCAAGCATTCTGGGATACTCACAAGAAATGAGAGGGTGGGTGAGTTTCCAAGGAATTTCGAGACATTGAAAACAGTTCCTTTTCTTCTGCCTCAAGTTGTCCCATATGATTCAGGGCCGAAACGGAGGAATCTCAAAACAATTTCATGCATTCTGGAATACTCAAGAGAAATGAGGAGGGTGGGTGCGTTTCCATGCAATTCCGAGACGTTGAAAAAAGTTCATCTTCTTCTGCCTCAAGTTGTCCAAAATGGTTCAGGGCCCAAACGGAGGAATCTCGAAACCAGTTCTTGTATTCTGGAATCCTCACGAGAAGTGAGGAGGGTGGGTGAGTTTCCACGCAATTCCGAGACGTTGAAGAAAGTTAGTCTTCTTCTGCCTCAAGTTGTCCAAAATGGTTCAGGGCCCAAACAATGGAATCTCAGAACAAGTTCATGCATTCTAGAATCCTCACGAGAAATGAGGAGGGTGGGTGAGTTTCCACGCAATTCCGAGACGTTGAAAAAAGTTCGTCTTCTTCTGCCTCAAGTTGTCCCATATGGTTCAGGGCCCAAACGGAGGAATCTCGAAACAAGTTCATGCTTTCTGGAATACTCAACAGAAATGAGGAGGTTGGATGAGTTTCCACGCAACTCCGAGACGTTGAAAATAGTTCGTCTTCTTCTGCCTCAAGTTGTCCCAAATGGTTCAGGGCCCAAACGGAGGAATCTCGAAACAAGTTCATGCATTCTGGAATACTCAAGAGAAATGAGGAGGGTGGGTGAGTTTCCAAGCATTTCCGAGACGTTGAAAAATGTTCGTGTTCGCCTGCCTGAAGTTGAACCAAATGGTTCTAGGCCGAAATGGAGGAATCTCGAAACAAGTTTAGGCATTCTGGAGTCCGCACGAGAAATGAGGAGGGCGGGTGAGTTTCCACGCATTTCCGAGACGTTGAAAAAAGTTCGTGTTCGTCTGCCTGATGTTGTCCCAAAAGGTTCAGGGCCCAAACGGAGGAATTTTGAAACAAGTTCAAGCATTCTGGGATCCTCACAAGAAATGAGAGGGTGGGTGAGTTTCCAAGGAATTCCGAGACATTGAAAACAGTTCCTTTTCTTCTGCCTCAAGTTGTCCCATATGATTCAGGGCCCAAACGGAGGAATCTCAAAACAATTTCATGCATTCTGGAATACTCAAGAGAAATGAGGAGGGTGGGTGCGTTTCCATGCAATTCCGAGACGTTGGAAAAAGTTCATCTTCTTCTGCCTCAAGTTGTCCAAAATGGTTCAGGGCCCAAACGGAGGAATCTCGAAACAAGTTCATGGATTCTGGAATCCTCACGAGAAGTGAGGAGGGTGGGTGAGTTTCCACGCAATTCCGAGACGTTGAAAAAAGTTCGTCTTCTTCTGCCTCAAGTTGTCCCATATGGTTCAGGGCCCAAACGGAGGAATCTCGAAACAAGTTCATGCTTTCTGGAATACTCAACAGAAATGAGGAGGGTGGATGAGTTTCCACGCAACTCCGAGACGTTGAAAAAAGTTCGTCTTCTTCTGCCTCAAGTTGTCCCAAATGGTTCAGGGCCCAAACGGAGGAATCTCGAAACAAGTTCATGCATTCTGGAATACTCAAGAGAAATGAGGAGGGTGGGTGAGTTTTCAAGCATTTCCGAGACGTTGAAAAATGTTCGTGTTCGCCTGCCTGAAGTTGAACCAAATGGTTCTAGGCCGAAATGGAGGAATCTCGAAACAAGTTTAGGCATTCTGGAGTCCGCACGAGAAATGAGGAGGGCGGGTGAGTTTCCACGCATTTCCGAGACGTTGAAAAAAGTTCGTGTTCTTCTGCCTGATGTTGTCCCAAAAGGTTCAGGGCCCAAACGGAGGAATCTTGAAACAAGTTCAAGCATTCTGGGATCCTCACAAGAAATGAGAGGGTGGGTGAGTTTCCAAGGAATTCCGAGACATTGAAAACAGTTCCTTTTCTTCTGCCTCAAGTTGTCCCATATGATTCAGGGCCGAAACGGAGGAATCTCAAAACAATTTCATGCATTCTGGAATACTCAAGAGAAATGAGGAGGGTGGGTGCGTTTCCATGCAATTCCGAGACGTTGAAAAAAGTTCGTCTTCTTCTGCCTCAAGTTGTCCAAAATGGTTCAGGGTCCAAACGGAGGAATCTCGAAACAAGTTCATGCATTCTGGAATCCTCACGAGAAGTGAGGAGGGTGGGTGAGTTTCCACGCAATTCCGAGACGTTGAAAAAAGTTCGTCTTCTTCTGCCTCAAGTTGTCCAAAATGGTTCAGGGCCCAAACAATGGATCTCAGAACAAGTTCATGCATTCTAGAATCCTCACGAGAAATGAGGAGGGTGGGTGAGTTTCCACGCAATTCCGAGACGTTGAAAAAAGTTCGTCTTCTTCTGCCTCAAGTAGTCCCAAATGGTTCAGAACCCAAACAGAGGAATATCGAAACAAGTTCATGCATTCTGGAATACTCAAGAGAAATGAGGAGGGTGGGTGAGTTTCCACGCAATTCCGAGACGTTGAAAAAAGCTCGTCTTCTTCTGCCTCAAGTTGTCCCATATGGTTCAGGACCCAAAGAGAGGAATCTCGAAACAAGTTCATGCTTTCTGGAGTACAAAACAGAAATGAGGAGGGTGGCTGAGTTTCCACGCAATTCCGAGACGTTGAAAAAAGTTCGTCTTCTTCTGCCTCAAGTTGTCCCAAATGGTTCAGGGCCCAAACGAAGGAATCTCGAAACAAGTTCATGCATTCTGGAATACTCAAGAGAAATGAGGAGGGTGGGTGAGTTTCCAAGCATTTCCGAGACGTTGAAAAATGTTCGTTTTCGCCTGCCTGAAGTTGAACCAAATGGTTCTAGGCCGAAATGGAGGAATCTCGAAACAAGTTTAGGCATTCTGGAGTCCGCACGAGAAATGAGGAGGGCGGGTGAGTTTCCACGCATTTCCGAGACGTTGAAAAAAGTTCGTGTTCTTCTGCCTGATGTTGTCCCAAAAGGTTCAGGGCCCAAACGGAGGAATCTTGAAACAAGTTCAAGCATTCTGGGATGCTCACAAGAAATGAGAGGGTGGGTGAGTTTCCAAGGAATTCCGAGACATTGAAAACAGTTCCTTTTCTTCTGCCTAAAGTTGTCCCATATGATTCAGGGCCGAAACGGAGGAATCTCAAAACAATTTCATGCATTCTGGAATACTCAAGAGAAATGAGGAGGGTGGGTGCGTTTCCATGCAATTCCGAGACGTTGAAAAAAGTTCGTCTTCTTCTGCATCAAGTTGTCCAAAATGGTTCAGTGCCCAAACAGAGGAATCTCGAAACAAGTTCATGCATTTTGGAATCCTCACGAGAAGTGAGGAGGGTGGGTGAGTTTCCACGCAATTCCGAGACGTTGGAAAAAGTTCGTCTTCTTCTTCCTCAAGTTGTCCAAAATGGTTCATGACCCAAACAATGGAATCTCAAAACAAGTTCATGCATTCTAGAATCCTCACGAGAAATGAGGAGGGTGGGTGAGTTTCCACGCAATTCCGAGACGTTGAAAAAAGTTCATCTTCTTCTGCCTCAAGTAGTCCCAAATGGTTCAGAACCCAAACAGAGGAATCTCGAAATAAGTTCATGCATTCTGGAATACTCAAGAGAAATGAGGAGGGTGGGTGAGTTTCCACGCAATTCCGAGACGTTGAAAAAAGTTCCTCTTCTTCTTCCTCAAGTTGTCCCATATGGTTCAGGGCCCAAACGGAGGAATCTCGAAACAAGGTCATGCTTTCTGGAATACTAACCAGAAATTAGGAGGGTGGATGAGTTTCCACGCGATTCCGAGACGTTGAAAAAAGTTCGTCTTCTTCTGCCTCAAGTTGTCCCAAATGGTTCAGGGTCCAAACGGAGGAATCTCGAAACAAGTTCATGCATTCTGGAATACTCAAGAGAAATGAGGAGGGTGGGTGAGTTTCCACGCATTTCCGAGACGTTGAAAAATGTTCGTGTTCGCCTGCCTGAAGTTGAACCAAATGGTTCTAGGCCGAAATGGAGGAATCTCGAAACAAGTTTAGGCATTCTGGAGTCCGCACGAGAAATGAGGAGGGCGGGTGAGTTTCCACGCATTTCCGAGACGTTGAAAAAAGTTCGTGTTCTTCTGCCTGATGTTGTCCCAAAAGGTTCAGGGCCCAAACGGAGGAATCTTGAAACAAGTTCAAGCATTCTGGGATCCTCACAAGAAATGAGAGGGTGGGTGAGTTTCCAAGGAATTCTGAGACATTGAAAACAGTTCCTTTTCTTCTGCCTCAAGTTGTCCCATATGATTCAGGGCCCAAACGGAGGAATCTCAAAACAATTTCATGCATTCTGGAATACTCAAGAGAAATGAGGAGGGTGGGTCCGTTTCCATGCAATTCCGAGACGTTGAAAAAACTTCGTCTTCTTCTGCCTCAAGTTGTCCAAAATGGTTCAGGGTCCAAACGGAGGAATCTCGAAACAAGTTCATGCATTCTGGAATCCTCACGAGAAGTGAGGAGGGTGGGTGAGTTTCCACGCAATTCCGAGACGTTGAAAAAAGTTCGTCTTCTTCTGCCTCAAGTTGTCCAAAATGGTTCAGGGCCCAAACAATGGATCTCAGAACAAGTTCATGCATTCTAGAATCCTCACGAGAAATGAGGAGGGTGGGTGAGTTTCCACGCAATTCCGAGACGTTGAAAAAAGTTCGTGTTCTTCTGCCTGATGTTGTCCCAAGAGTTTCAGGGCCCAAACGGAGGAATCTTGAAACAAGTTCAAGCATTCTGGGATCCTCACAAGAAATGAGAGGGTGGGTGAGTTTCCAAGGAATTTCGAGACATTGAAAACAGTTCCTTTTCTTCTGCCTCAAGTTGTCCCATATGATTCAGGGCCGAAACGGAGGAATCTCAAAACAATTTCATGCATTCTGGAATACTCAAGAGAAATGAGGAGGGTGGGTGCGTCTCCATGCAATTCCGAGACGTTGAAAAAAGTTCGTCTTCTTCTGCATCAAGTTGTCCAAAAGGGTTCAGGGCCCAAACAGAGGAATCTCGAAACAAGTTCATGCATTTTGGAATCCTCACGAGAAGTGAGGAGGGTGGGTGAGTTTCCACGCAATTCCGAGACGTTGGAAAAAGTTCGTCTTCTTCTGCCTCAAGTTGTCCAAAATGGTTCATGACCCAAACAATGGAATCTCAGAACAAGTTCATGCATTCTAGAATCCTCACGAGAAATGAGGAGGGTGGGTGAGTTTCCACGCAATTCCGAGACGTTGAAAAAAGTTCCTCTTCTTCTGCCTCAAGTAGTCCCAAATGGTTCAGAACCCAAACAGAGGAATATCGAAACAAGTTCATGCATTCTGGAATACTCAAGAGAAATGAGGAGGGTGGGTGAGTTTCCACGCAATTCCGAGACGTTGAAAAAAGCTCGTCTTCTTCTGCCTCAAGTTGTCCCATATGGTTCAGGGCCCAAAGAGAGGAATCTCGAAACAAGTTCATGCTTTCTGGAGTACAAAACAGAAATGAGGAGGGTGGCTGAGTTTCCACGCAATTCCGAGACGTTGAAAAAAGTTCGTCTTCTTCTGCCTCAAGTTGTCCCAAATGGTTCAGGGCCCAAACGGAGGAATCTCGAAACAAGTTCATGCATTCTGGAATACTCAAGAAAAATGAGGAGGGTGGGTGAGTTTCCAAGCATTTCCGAGACGTTGAAAAATGTTCGTCTTCGCCTGCCTGAAGTTGAATCAAATGGTTCTAGGCCGAAATGGAGGAATCTCGAAACAAGTTTAGGCATTCTGGAGTCCGCACGAGAAATGAGGAGGGCGGGTGAGTTTCCACGCATTTCCGAGACGTTGAAAAAAGTTCGTGTTCTTCTGCCTGATGTTGTCCCAAGAGTTTCAGGGCCCAAACGGAGGAATCTTGAAACAAGTTCAAGCATTCTGGGATCCTCACAAGAAATGAGAGGGTGGGTGAGTTTCCAAGGAATTTCGAGACATTGAAAACAGTTCCTTTTCTTCTGCCTCAAGTTGTCCCATATGATTCAGGGCCGAAACGGAGGAATCTCAAAACAATTTCATGCATTCTGGAATACTCAAGAGAAATGAGGAGGGTGGGTGCGTCTCCATGCAATTTCGAGACGTTGAAAAAAGTTCGTGTTCTTCTGCCTGATGTTGTCCCAAAAGGTTCGGGGCCCAAACGGAGGAATCTTGAAACAAGTTCAAGCATTCTGGGATCCTCACAAGAAATGAGAGGGTGGGTGAGTTTGCAAGGAATTCCGAGACATTGAAAACAGTTCCTTTTCTTCTGCCTCAAGTTGTCCCATATGATTCAGGGCCGAAACGGAGGAATCTCAAAACAATTTCATGCATTCTGGAATACTCAAGAGAAATGAGGAGGGTGGGTGCGTTTCCATGCAATTCCGAGACGTTGAAAAAAGTTCGTCTTCTTCTGCATCAAGTTGTCCAAAAGGGTTCAGGGCCCAAACAGAGGAATCTCGAAACAAGTTCATGCATTTTGGAATCCTCACGAGAAGTGAGGAGGGTGGGTGAGTTTCCACGCAATTCCGAGACGTTGGAAAAAGTTCGTCTTCTTCTGCCTCAAGTTGTCCAAAATGGTTCATGACCCAAACAATGGAATCTCAGAACAAGTTCATGCATTCTAGAATCCTCACGAGAAATGAGGAGGGTGGGTGAGTTTCCACGCAATTCCGAGACGTTGAAAAAAGTTCCTCTTCTTCTGCCTCAAGTAGTCCCAAATGGTTCAGAACCCAAACAGAGGAATCTCGAAACAAGTTCATGCATTCTGGAATACTCAAGAGAAATGAGGAGGGTGGGTGAGTTTCCACGCAATTCCGAGACGTTGAAAAAAGTTCATCTTCTTCTGCCTCAAGTTGTCCCATATGGTTCAGGGCCCAAACGGAGGAATCTCGAAACAAGGTCATGCTTTCTGGAATACTAACCAGAAATTAGGAGGGTGGATGAGTTTCCACGCGATTCCGAGACGTTGAAAAAAGTTCGTCTTCTTCTGCCTCAAGTTGTCCCAAATGGTTCAGGGTCCAAACGGAGGAATCTCGAAACAAGTTCATGCATTCTGGAATACTCAAGAGAAATGAGGAGGGTGGGTGAGTTTCCACGCATTTCCGAGACGTTGAAAAATGTTCGTGTTCGCCTGCCTGAAGTTGAACCAAATGGTTCTAGGCCGAAATGGAGGAATCTCGAAACAAGTTTAGGCATTCTGGAGTCCGCACGAGAAATGAGGAGGGCGGGTGAGTTTCCACGCATTTCCGAGACGTTGAAAAAAGTTCGTGTTCTTCTGCCTGATGTTGTCCCAAAAGGTTCAGGGCCCAAACGGAGGAATCTTGAAACAAGTTCAAGCATTCTGGGATGCTCACAAGAAATGAGAGGGTGGGTGAGTTTCCAAGGAATTCCGAGACATTGAAAACAGTTCCTTTTCTTCTGCCTCAAGTTGTCCCATATGATTCAGGGCCCAAACGGAGGAATCTCAAAACAATTTCATGCATTCTGGAATACTCAAGAGAAATGAGGAGGGTGGGTGCGTTTCCATGCAATTCCGAGACGTTGAAAAAAGTTCGTCTTCTTCTGCCTCAAGTTGTCCAAAATGGTTCAGGGTCCAAACGGAGGAATCTCAAAACAAGTTCATGCATTCTGGAATCCTCACGAGAAGTGAGGAGGGTGGGTGAGTTTCCACGCAATTCCGAGACGTTGAAAAAAGTTCGTCTTCTTCTGCCTCAAGTTGTCCAAAATGGTTCAGGGCCCAAACAATGGATCTCAGAACAAGTTCATGCATTCTAGAATCCTCACGAGAAATGAGGAGGGTGGGTGAGTTTCCACGCAATTCCGAGACGTTGAAAAAAGTTCGTCTTCTTCTGCCTCAAGTAGTCCCAAATGGTTCAGAACCCAAACAGAGGAATATCGAAACAAGTTCATGCATTCTGGAATACTCAAGAGAAATGAGGAGGGTGGGTGAGTTTCCACGCAATTCCGAGACGTTGAAAAAAGCTCGTCTTCTTCTGCCTCAAGTTGTCCCATATGGTTCAGGGCCCAAAGAGAGGAATCTCGAAACAAGTTCATGCTTTCTGGAGTACAAAACAGAAATGAGGAGGGTGGCTGAGTTTCCACGCAATTCCGAGACGTTGAAAAAAGTTCGTCTTCTTCTGCCTCAAGTTGTCCCAAATGGTTCAGGGCCCAAACGGAGGAATCTCGAAACAAGTTCATGCATTCTGGAATACTCAAGAGAAATGAGGAGGGTGGGTGAGTTTCCAAGCATTTCCGAGACGTTGAAAAATGTTCGTCTTCGCCTGCCTGAAGTTGAATCAAATGGTTCTAGGCCGAAATGGAGGAATCTCGAAACAAGTTTAGGCATTCTGGAGTCCGCACGAGAAATGAGGAGGGCGGGTGAGTTTCCACGCATTTCCGAGACGTTGAAAAAAGTTCGTGTTCTTCTGCCTGATGTTGTCCCAAAAGTTTCAGGGCCCAAACGGAGGAATCTTGAAACAAGTTCAAGCATTCTGGGATCCTCACAAGAAATGAGAGGGTGGGTGAGTTTCCAAGGAATTTCGAGACATTGAAAACAGTTCCTTTTCTTCTGCCTCAAGTTGTCCCATATGATTCAGGGCCGAAACGGAGGAATCTCAAAACAATTTCATGCATTCTGGAATACTCAAGAGAAATGAGGAGGGTGGGTGCGTTTCCATGCAATTCCGAGACGTTGAAAAAAGTTCATCTTCTTCTGCCTCAAGTTGTCCAAAATGGTTCAGGGCCCAAACGGAGGAATCTCGAAACAAGTTCATGTATTCTGGAATCCTCACGAGAAGTGAGGAGGGTGGGTGAGTTTCCACGCAATTCCGAGACGTTGAAGAAAGTTAGTCTTCTTCTGCCTCAAGTTGTCCAAAATGGTTCAGGGCCCAAACAGAGGAATCTCGAAACAAGTTCATGCATTTTGGAATCCTCACGAGAAGTGAGGAGGGTGGGTGAGTTTCCACGCAATTCCGAGACGTTGGAAAAAGTTCGTCTTCTTCTGCCTCAAGTTGTCCAAAATGGTTCATGACCCAAACAATGGAATCTCAGAACAAGTTCATGCATTCTAGAATCCTCACGAGAAATGAGGAGGGTGGGTGAGTTTCCACGCAATTCCGAGACGTTGAAAAAAGTTCCTCTTCTTCTGCCTCAAGTAGTCCCAAATGGTTCAGAACCCAAACAGAGGAATCTCGAAACAAGTTCATGCATTCTGGAATACTCAAGAGAAATGAGGAGGGTGGGTGAGTTTCCACGCAATTCCGAGACGTTGAAAAAAGTTCATCTTCTTCTGCCTCAAGTTGTCCCATATGGTTCAGGGCCCAAACGGAGGAATCTCGAAACAAGGTCATGCTTTCTGGAATACTAACCAGAAATTAGGAGGGTGGATGAGTTTCCACGCGATTCCGAGACGTTGAAAAAAGTTCGTCTTCTTCTGCCTCAAGTTGTCCCAAATGGTTCAGGGTCCAAACGGAGGAATCTCGAAACAAGTTCATGCATTCTGGAATACTCAAGAGAAATGAGGAGGGTGGGTGAGTTTCCACGCATTTCCGAGACGTTGAAAAATGTTCGTGTTCGCCTGCCTGAAGTTGAACCAAATGGTTCTAGGCCGAAATGGAGGAATCTCGAAACAAGTTTAGGCATTCTGGAGTCCGCACGAGAAATGAGGAGGGCGGGTGAGTTTCCACGCATTTCCGAGACGTTGAAAAAAGTTCGTGTTCTTCTGCCTGATGTTGTCCCAAAAGGTTCAGGGCCCAAACGGAGGAATCTTGAAACAAGTTCAAGCATTCTGGGATGCTCACAAGAAATGAGAGGGTGGGTGAGTTTCCAAGGAATTCCGAGACATTGAAAACAGTTCCTTTTCTTCTGCCTCAAGTTGTCCCATATGATTCAGGGCCCAAACGGAGGAATCTCAAAACAATTTCATGCATTCTGGAATACTCAAGAGAAATGAGGAGGGTGGGTGCGTTTCCATGCAATTCCGAGACGTTGAAAAAAGTTCGTCTTCTTCTGCCTCAAGTTGTCCAAAATGGTTCAGGGTCCAAACGGAGGAATCTCGAAACAAGTTCATGCATTCTGGAATCCTCACGAGAAGTGAGGAGGGTGGGTGAGTTTCCACGCAATTCCGAGACGTTGAAAAAAGTTCGTCTTCTTCTGCCTCAAGTTGTCCAAAATGGTTCAGGGCCCAAACAATGGATCTCAGAACAAGTTCATGCATTCTAGAATCCTCACGAGAAATGAGGAGGGTGGGTGAGTTTCCACGCAATTCCGAGACGTTGAAAAAAGTTCGTCTTCTTCTGCCTCAAGTAGTCCCAAATGGTTCAGAACCCAAACAGAGGAATATCGAAACAAGTTCATGCATTCTGGAATACTCAAGAGAAATGAGGAGGGTGGGTGAGTTTCCACGCAATTCCGAGACGTTGAAAAAAGCTCGTCTTCTTCTGCCTCAAGTTGTCCCATATGGTTCAGGGCCCAAAGAGAGGAATCTCGAAACAAGTTCATGCTTTCTGGAGTACAAAACAGAAATGAGGAGGGTGGCTGAGTTTCCACGCAATTCCGAGACGTTGAAAAAAGTTCGTCTTCTTCTGCCTCAAGTTGTCCCAAATGGTTCAGGGCCCAAACGGAGGAATCTCGAAACAAGTTCATGCATTCTGGAATACTCAAGAGAAATGAGGAGGGTGGGTGAGTTTCCAAGCATTTCCGAGACGTTGAAAAATGTTCGTCTTCGCCTGCCTGAAGTTGAATCAAATGGTTCTAGGCCGAAATGGAGGAATCTCGAAACAAGTTTAGGCATTCTGGAGTCCGCACGAGAAATGAGGAGGGCGGGTGAGTTTCCACGCATTTCCGAGACGTTGAAAAAAGTTCGTGTTCTTCTGCCTGATGTTGTCCCAAAAGTTTCAGGGCCCAAACGGAGGAATCTTGAAACAAGTTCAAGCATTCTGGGATCCTCACAAGAAATGAGAGGGTGGGTGAGTTTCCAAGGAATTTCAAGACATTGAAAACAGTTCCTTTTCTTCTGCCTCAAGTTGTCCCATATGATTCAGGGCCGAAACGGAGGAATCTCAAAACAATTTCATGCATTCTGGAATACTCAAGAGAAATAAGGAGGGTGGGTGCGTTTCCATGCAATTCCGAGACGTTGAAAAAAGTTCATCTTCTTCTGCCTCAAGTTGTCCAAAATGGTTCAAGGCCCAAACGGAGGAATCTCGAAACAAGTTCATGTATTCTGGAATCCTCACGAGAAGTGAGGAGGGTGGGTGAGTTTCCACGCAATTCCGAGACGTTGAAGAAAGTTAGTCTTCTTCTGCCTCAAGTTGTCCAAAATGGTTCAGGGCCCAAACAGAGGAATCTCGAAACAAGTTCATGCATTTTGGAATCCTCACGAGAAGTGAGGAGGGTGGGTGAGTTTCCACGCAATTCCGAGACGTTGGAAAAAGTTCGTCTTCTTCTGCCTCAAGTTGTCCAAAATGGTTCATGACCCAAACAATGGAATCTCAGAACAAGTTCATGCATTCTAGAATCCTCACGAGAAATGAGGAGGGTGGGTGAGTTTCCACGCAATTCTGAGACGTTGAAAAAAGTTCCTCTTCTTCTGCCTCAAGTAGTCCCAAATGGTTCAGAACCCAAACAGAGGAATCTCGAAACAAGTTCATGCATTCTGGAATACTCAAGAGAAATGAGGAGGGTGGGTGAGTTTCCACGCAATTCCGAGACGTTGAAAAAAGTTCATCTTCTTCTGCCTCAAGTTGTCCCATATGGTTCAGGGCCCAAACGGAGGAATCTCGAAACAAGGTCATGCTTTCTGGAATACTAACCAGAAATTAGGAGGGTGGATGAGTTTCCACGCGATTCCGAGACGTTGAAAAAAGTTCGTCTTCTTCTGCCTCAAGTTGTCCCAAATGGTTCAGGGTCCAAACGGAGGAATCTCGAAACAAGTTCATGCATTCTGGAATACTCAAGAGAAATGAGGAGGGTGGGTGAGTTTCCACGCATTTCCGAGACGTTGAAAAATGTTCGTGTTCGCCTGCCTGAAGTTGAACCAAATGGTTCTAGGCCGAAATGGAGGAATCTCGAAACAAGTTTAGGCATTCTGGAGTCCGCACGAGAAATGAGGAGGGCGGGTGAGTTTCCACGCATTTCCGAGACGTTGAAAAAAGTTCGTGTTCTTCTGCCTGATGTTGTCCCAAAAGGTTCAGGGCCCAAACGGAGGAATCTTGAAACAAGTTCAAGCATTCTGGGATGCTCACAAGAAATGAGAGGGTGGGTGAGTTTCCAAGGAATTCCGAGACATTGAAAACAGTTCCTTTTCTTCTGCCTCAAGTTGTCCCATATGATTCAGGGCCCAAACGGAGGAATCTCAAAACAATTTCATGCATTCTGGAATACTCAAGAGAAATGAGGAGGGTGGGTGCGTTTCCATGCAATTCCGAGACGTTGAAAAAAGTTCGTCTTCTTCTGCCTCAAGTTGTCCAAAATGGTTCAGGGTCCAAACGGAGGAATCTCGAAACAAGTTCATGCATTCTGGAATCCTCACGAGAAGTGAGGAGGGTGGGTGAGTTTCCACGCAATTCCGAGACGTTGAAAAAAGTTCGTCTTCTTCTGCCTCAAGTTGTCCAAAATGGTTCAGGGCCCAAACAATGGATCTCAGAACAAGTTCATGCATTCTAGAATCCTCACGAGAAATGAGGAGGGTGGGTGAGTTTCCACGCAATTCCGAGACGTTGAAAAAAGTTCGTCTTCTTCTGCCTCAAGTAGTCCCAAATGGTTCAGAACCCAAACAGAGGAATATCGAAACAAGTTCATGCATTCTGGAATACTCAAGAGAAATGAGGAGGGTGGGTGAGTTTCCACGCAATTCCGAGACGTTGAAAAAAGCTCGTCTTCTTCTGCCTCAAGTTGTCCCATATGGTTCAGGGCCCAAAGAGAGGAATCTCGAAACAAGTTCATGCTTTCTGGAGTACAAAACAGAAATGAGGAGGGTGGCTGAGTTTCCACGCAATTCCGAGACGTTGAAAAAAGTTCGTCTTCTTCTGCCTCAAGTTGTCCCAAATGGTTCAGGGCCCAAACGGAGGAATCTCGAAACAAGTTCATGCATTCTGGAATACTCAAGAGAAATGAGGAGGGTGGCTGAGTTTCCAAGCATTTCCGAGACGTTGAAAAATGTTCGTCTTCGCCTGCCTGAAGTTGAATCAAATGGTTCTAGGCCGAAATGGAGGAATCTCGAAACAAGTTTAGGCATTCTGGAGTCCGCACGAGAAATGAGGAGGGCGGGTGAGTTTCCACGCATTTCCGAGACGTTGAAAAAAGTTCGTGTTCTTCTGCCTGATGTTGTCCCAAAAGTTTCAGGGCCCAAACGGAGGAATCTTGAAACAAGTTCAAGCATTCTGGGATCCTCACAAGAAATGAGAGGGTGGGTGAGTTTCCAAGGAATTTCGAGACATTGAAAACAGTTCCTTTTCTTCTGCCTCAAGTTGTCCCATATGATTCAGGGCCGAAACGGAGGAATCTCAAAACAATTTCATGCATTCTGGAATACTCAAGAGAAATGAGGAGGGTGGGTGCGTTTCCATGCAATTCCGAGACGTTGAAAAAAGTTCATCTTCTTCTGCCTCAAGTTGTCCAAAATGGTTCAGGGCCCAAACGGAGGAATCTCGAAACAAGTTCATGTATTCTGGAATCCTCACGAGAAGTGAGGAGGGTGGGTGAGTTTCCACGCAATTCCGAGACGTTGAAGAAAGTTAGTCTTCTTCTGCCTCAAGTTGTCCAAAATGGTTCAGGGCCCAAACAATGGAATCTCAGAACAAGTTCATGCATTCTAGAATCCTCACGAGAAATGAGGAGGGTGGGTGAGTTTCCACGCAATTCCGAGACGTTGAAAAAAGTTCGTCTTCTTCTGCCTCAAGTTGTCCCATATGGTTCAGGGCCCAAACGGAGGAATCTCGAAACAAGTTCATGCTTTCTGGAATACTCAACAGAAATGAGGAGGGTGGATGAGTTTCCACGCAACTCCGAGACGTTGAAAAAAGTTCGTCTTCTTCTGCCTCAAGTTGTCCCAAATGGTTCAGGGCCCAAACGGAGGAATCTCGAAACAAGTTCATGCATTCTGGAATACTCAAGAGAAATGAGGAGGGTGGGTGAGTTTCCAAGCATTTCCGAGACGTTGAAAAATGTTCGTGTTCGCCTGCCTGAAGTTGAACCAAATGGTTCTAGGCCGAAATGGAGGAATCTCGAAACAAGTTTAGGCATTCTGGAGTCCGCACGAGAAATGAGGAGGGCGGGTGAGTTTCCACGCATTTCCGAGACGTTGAAAAAAGTTCGTGTTCTTCTGCCTGATGTTGTCCCAAAAGGTTCAGGGCCCAAACGGAGGAATCTTGAAACAAGTTCAAGCATTCTGGGATCCTCAAAAGAAATGAGAGGGTGGGTGAGTTTCCAAGGAATTCCGAGACATTGAACACAGTTCCTTTTCTTCTGCCTCAAGTTGTCCCATATGATTCAGGGCCGAAACGGAGGAATCTCAAAACAATTTCATGCATTCTGGAATACTCAAGAGAAATGAGGAGGGTGGGTGCGTTTCCATGAAATTCCGAGACGTTGAAAAAAGTTCGTCTTCTTCTGCCTCAAGTTGTCCAAAATGTTTCAGGGCCCAAACAGAGGAATCTCGAAACAAGTTCATGCATTCTGGAATCCTCACGAGAAGTGAGGAGGGTGGGTGAGTTTCCACGCAATTCCGAGACGTTGGAAAAAGTTAGTCTTCTTCTGCCTCAAGTTGTCCAAAATGGTTCAGGGCCCAAACAATGGAATCTCAGAACAAGTTCATGCATTCTAGAATCCTCACGAGAAGTGAGGAGGGTGGGTGAGTTTCCACGCAATTCCGAGACGTTGAAAAAAGTTCGTCTTCTTCTGCCTCAAGTAGTCCCAAATGGTTCAGAACCCAAACAGAGGAATATCGAAACAAGTTCATGCATTCTGGAATACTCAAGAGAAATGAGGAGGGTGGGTGAGTTTCCACGCAATTCCGAGACGTTGAAAAAAGCTCGTCTTCTTCTGCCTCAAGTTGTCCCATATGGTTCAGGGCCCAAACGGAGGAATCTCGAAACAAGTTCATGCATTCTGGAATACTCAAGAGAAATGAGGAGGGTGGGTGAGTTTCCACGCAATTCCGAGACGTTGAAAAAAGTTCGTCTTCTTCTGCCTCAAGTTGTCCCATATGGTTCAGGGCCCAAAGAGAGGAATCTCGAAACAAGTTCATGCTTTCTGGAATACTCAACAGAAATGAGGAGGGTGGATGAGTTTCCACGCAATTCCGAGACGTTGAAAAAAGTTCGTCTTCTTCTGCCTCAAGTTGTCCCAAATGGTTCAGGGCCCAAACGGAGGAATCTCGAAACAAGTTCATGCATTCTGGAATACTCAAGAGAAATGAGGAGGGTGGGTGAGTTTCCAAGCATTTCCGAGACGTTGAAAAATGTTCGTGTTCGCCTGCCTGAAGTTGAACCAAATGGTTCTAGGCCGAAATGGAGGAATCTCGAAACAAGTTTAGGCATTCTGGAGTCCACACGAGAAATGAGGAGGGCGGGTGAGTTTCCACGCATTTCCGAGATGTTGAAAAAAGTTCGTGTTCTTCTGCCTGATGTTGTCCCATAAGGTTCAGGGCCCAAACGGAGGAATCTTGAAAAAAGTTCAAGCATTCTGGGATCCTCACAAGAAATGAGAGGGTGGGTGAGTTTCCAAGGAATTCCGAGACATTGAAAACAGTTCCTTTTCTTCTGCGTCAAGTTGTCCCATATGATTCAGGGCCCAAACGGAGGAATCTCAAAACAATTTCATGCATTCTGGAATACTCAAGAGAAATGAGGAGGGTGGGTGCGTTTCCATGCAATTCCGAGACGTTGAAAAAAGTTCGTCTTCTTCTGCCTCAAGTTGTCCAAAATGGTTCAGGGCCCAAACGGAGGAATCTCGAAACAAGTTCATGGATTCTGGATTCCTCACGAGAAGTAAGGAGGGTGGGTGAGTTTCCACGCAATTCCGAGACGTTGGAAAAAGTTAGTCTTCTTCTGCCTCAAGTTTTCCCAAATGGTTCAGGGCCCAAACGGAGGAATCTCGAAACAAGTTCATGCATTCTGGAATACTCAAGAGAAATGAGGAGGGTGGGTGAGTTTCCAAGCATTTCCGAGACGTTGAAAAATGTTCGTCTTCGCCTGCCTGAAGTTGAACCAAATGGTTCTAGGCCGAAATGGAGGAATCTCGAAACAAGTTTAGGCATTCTGGAGTCCGCACGAGAAATGAGGAGGGCGGGTGAGTTTCCACGCATTTCCGAGACGTTGAAAAAAGTTCGTGTTCTTCTGCCTGATGTTGTCCGAAAAGGTTCAGGGCCCAAACGGAGGAATCTTGAAACAAGTTCAAGCATTCTGGGATCCTCACAAGAAATGAGAGGGTGGGTGAGTTTCCAAGGAATTCCGTGACATTGAAAACAGTTCCTTTTCTTCTGCCTCAAGTTGTCCCATATGATTCAGGGCCGAAACGGAGGAATCTCAAAACAAGTTCATGCATTCTGGAATACTCAAGAGAAATGAGGAGGGTGGGTGAGTTTCCACGCAATTCCGAGACGTTGAAAAAAGTTCGTGTTCTTCTGCCTCAAGTTGTCCAAAATGGTTCAGCGCCCAAACGGAGGAATCTTGAAACAAGTTCATGCATTCTGGAATAGTCAAGAGAAATGAGGATGGTGGGTGAGTTTCCACGCAATTCCGAGACGTTGAAAAAAGTTCATCTTCTTCTGCCTCAAGTTGTCCCATATGATTCAGCGCCCAAACGGAGGAATCTCGAAACAAGTTAATGCATTCTGGAATACTCAAGAGAAATGAGGAGGGTGGGTGAGTTTCCACGCAATTCCCTGACGTTGAAAAAAGTTCGTCTTCATCTGCCTCAAGTAGTCCCAAATGGTTCAGAACCCAAAGAGAGGAATCTCGAAACAAGTTCATGCATTCTGGAATACTCAAGAGAAATGAGGAGGGTGGGTGAGTTTCCACGCAATTCCGAGACGTTGAAAAAAGTTCGTCTTCTTCTGCCTCAAGTTGTCCCATATGATTCAGGGCCCAAACGGAGGAATCTCGATACAAGTTCATGCATTCTGCAATCCCCACGAGAAATGAGGAGGGTGGGTGAGTTTCCAAGCAAATCCGAGACGTTGAAAAAAGTTCGTCTTCTTCTGCCTTAAGTAGTCCCAAATGGTTCAGAACCCAAACAGAGGAATATCGAAACAAGTTCATGCATTCTGGAATACTCAAGAGAAATGAGGAGGGTGGGTGAGTTTCCACGCAATTCCGAGACGTTGAAAAAAGTTCGTCTTCTTCTGCCTCAAGTTGTCCCATATGGTTCAGGGCCCAAAGAGAGGAATCTCGAAACAAGTTCATGCTTTCTGGAATACTCAACAGAAATGAGGAGGGTGGATGAGTTTCCACGCAATTCAGAGACGTTGAAAAAAGTTCGTCTTCTTCTGCCTCAAGTTGTCCCAAATGGTTCAGGGCCCAAACGGAGGAATCTCGAAACAAGTTCATGCATTCTGGAATACTCAAGAGAAATGAGGAGGGTGGGTGAGTTTCCAAGCATTTCCGAGACGTTGAAAAATGTTCGTGTTCGCCTGCCTGAAGTTGAACCAAATGGTTCTAGGCCGAAATGGAGGAATCTCGAAACAAGTTTAGGCATTCTGGAGTCCACACGAGAAATGAGGAGGGCGGGTGAGTTTCCACGCATTTCCGAGACGTTGAAAAAAGTTCGTGTTCTTCTGCCTGATGTTGTCCCAAAAGGTTAAGGGCCCAAACGGAGGAATCTTGAAACAAGTTTAAGCATTCTGGAATACTCAAGAGAAATGAGGAGGGTGGGTGAGTTTCCACGCAATTCCGAGACGTTGAAAAAAGTTCGTGTTCTTCTGCCTCAAGTTGTCCAAAATGGTTCAGCGCCCAAACGGAGGAATCTCGAAACAAGTTCATGCATTCTGGAATACTCAAGAGAAATGAGGATGGTGGGTGAGTTTCCACGCAATTCCGAGACGTTGAAAAAAGTTCATCTTCTTCTGCCTCAAGTTGTCCCATATGATTCAGCGCCCAAACGGAGGAATCTCGAAACAAGTTCATGCATTCTGGAATACTCAAGAGAAATGAGTAGGGTGGGTGAGTTTCCACGCAATTCCGAGAAGTTGAAGAAAGTTCGTCTTCTTCTGCCTCAAGTTGTCCCAAATGGTTCAGGGCCCAAACGGAGGAATCTCGAAACAAGTTCATGCATTCTGGAATACTCAAGAGAAATGAGGAGGGTGCGTGAGTTTCCAAGCATTTCCGAGACGTTGAAAAATGTTCGTCTTCGCCTGCCTAAAGTTGAACCAAATGGTTCTAGGCCGAAATGGATGAATCTCGAAACAAGTTTAGGCATTCTGGAGTCCACATGAGAAATGAGGAGGGCGGGTGAGTTTCCACGCATTTCCGAGACGTTGAAAAAAGTTCGTGTTCTTCTGCCTGATGTTGTCCCAAAAGGTTCAGGGCCCAAACGGAGGAATCTTGAAACAAGTTCAAGCATTCTGGGATCCTCAAAAGAAATGAGAGGGTGGGTGAGTTTCCAAGGAATTCCGAGACATTGAACACAGTTCCTTTTCTTCTGCCTCAAGTTGTCCCATATGATTCAGGGCCGAAACGGAGGAATCTCAAAACAATTTCATGCATTCTGGAATACTCAAGAGAAATGAGGAGGGTGGGTGCGTTTCCATGAAATTCCGAGACGTTGAAAAAAGTTCGTCTTCTTCTGCCTCAAGTTGTCCAAAATGTTTCAGGGCCCAAACAGAGGAATCTCGAAACAAGTTCATGCATTCTGGAATCCTCACGAGAAGTGAGGAGGGTGGGTGAGTTTCCACGCAATTCCGAGACGTTGGAAAAAGTTAGTCTTCTTCTGCCTCAAGTTGTCCAAAATGGTTCAGGGCCCAAACAATGGAATCTCAGAACAAGTTCATGCATTCTAGAATCCTCACGAGAAGTGAGGAGGGTGGGTGAGTTTCCACGCAATTCCGAGACGTTGAAAAAAGTTCGTCTTCTTCTGCCTCAAGTAGTCCCAAATGGTTCAGAACCCAAACAGAGGAATATCGAAACAAGTTCATGCATTCTGGAATACTCAAGAGAAATGAGGAGGGTGGGTGAGTTTCCACGCAATTCCGAGACGTTGAAAAAAGCTCGTCTTCTTCTGCCTCAAGTTGTCCCATATGGTTCAGGGCCCAAACGGAGGAATCTCGAAACAAGTTCATGCATTCTGGAATACTCAAGAGAAATGAGGAGGGTGGGTGAGTTTCCACGCAATTCCGAGACGTTGAAAAAAGTTCGTCTTCTTCTGCCTCAAGTTGTCCCATATGGTTCAGGGCCCAAAGAGAGGAATCTCGAAACAAGTTCATGCTTTCTGGAATACTCAACAGAAATGAGGAGGGTGGATGAGTTTCCACGCAATTCCGAGACGTTGAAAAAAGTTCGTCTTCTTCTGCCTCAAGTTGTCCCAAATGGTTCAGGGCCCAAACGGAGGAATCTCGAAACAAGTTCATGCATTCTGGAATACTCAAGAGAAATGAGGAGGGTGGGTGAGTTTCCAAGCATTTCCGAGACGTTGAAAAATGTTCGTGTTCGCCTGCCTGAAGTTGAACCAAATGGTTCTAGGCCGAAATGGAGGAATCTCGAAACAAGTTTAGGCATTCTGGAGTCCACACGAGAAATGAGGAGGGCGGGTGAGTTTCCACGCATTTCCGAGATGTTGAAAAAAGTTCGTGTTCTTCTGCCTGATGTTGTCCCATAAGGTTCAGGGCCCAAACGGAGGAATCTTGAAAAAAGTTCAAGCATTCTGGGATCCTCACAAGAAATGAGAGGGTGGGTGAGTTTCCAAGGAATTCCGAGACATTGAAAACAGTTCCTTTTCTTCTGCGTCAAGTTGTCCCATATGATTCAGGGCCCAAACGGAGGAATCTCAAAACAATTTCATGCATTCTGGAATACTCAAGAGAAATGAGGAGGGTGGGTGCGTTTCCATGCAATTCCGAGACGTTGAAAAAAGTTCGTCTTCTTCTGCCTCAAGTTGTCCAAAATGGTTCAGGGCCCAAACGGAGGAATCTCGAAACAAGTTCATGGATTCTGGAATCCTTACGAGAAGTAAGGAGGGTGGGTGAGTTTCCACGCAATTCCGAGACGTTGGAAAAAGTTAGTCTTCTTCTGCCTCAAGTTTTCCCAAATGGTTCAGGGCCCAAACGGAGGAATCTCGAAACAAGTTCATGCATTCTGGAATACTCAAGAGAAATGAGGAGGGTGGGTGAGTTTCCAAGCATTTCCGAGACGTTGAAAAATGTTCGTCTTCGCCTGCCTGAAGTTGAACCAAATGGTTCTAGGCCGAAATGGAGGAATCTCGAAACAAGTTTAGGCATTCTGGAGTCCGCACGAGAAATGAGGAGGGCGGGTGAGTTTCCACGCATTTCCGAGACGTTGAAAAAAGTTCGTGTTCTTCTGCCTGATGTTGTCCGAAAAGGTTCAGGGCCCAAACGGAGGAATCTTGAAACAAGTTCAAGCATTCTGGGATCCTCACAAGAAATGAGAGGGTGGGTGAGTTTCCAAGGAATTCCGTGACATTGAAAACAGTTCCTTTTCTTCTGCCTCAAGTTGTCCCATATGATTCAGGGCCGAAACGGAGGAATCTCAAAACAAGTTCATGCATTCTGGAATACTCAAGAGAAATGAGGAGGGTGGGTGAGTTTCCACGCAATTCCGAGACGTTGAAAAAAGTTCGTGTTCTTCTGCCTCAAGTTGTCCAAAATGGTTCAGCGCCCAAACGGAGGAATCTTGAAACAAGTTCATGCATTCTGGAATAGTCAAGAGAAATGAGGATGGTGGGTGAGTTTCCACGCAATTCCGAGACGTTGAAAAAAGTTCATCTTCTTCTGCCTCAAGTTGTCCCATATGATTCAGCGCCCAAACGGAGGAATCTCGAAACAAGTTAATGCATTCTGGAATACTCAAGAGAAATGAGGAGGGTGGGTGAGTTTCCACGCAATTCCCTGACGTTGAAAAAAGTTCGTCTTCATCTGCCTCAAGTAGTCCCAAATGGTTCAGAACCCAAAGAGAGGAATCTCGAAACAAGTTCATGCATTCTGGAATACTCAAGAGAAATGAGGAGGGTGGGTGAGTTTCCACGCAATTCCGAGACGTTGAAAAAAGTTCGTCTTCTTCTGCCTCAAGTTGTCCCATATGATTCAGGGCCCAAACGGAGGAATCTCGATACAAGTTCATGCATTCTGCAATCCCCACGAGAAATGAGGAGGGTGGGTGAGTTTCCAAGCAAATCCGAGACGTTGAAAAAAGTTCGTCTTCTTCTGCCTTAAGTAGTCCCAAATGGTTCAGAACCCAAACAGAGGAATATCGAAACAAGTTCATGCATTCTGGAATACTCAAGAGAAATGAGGAGGGTGGGTGAGTTTCCACGCAATTCCGAGACGTTGAAAAAAGTTCGTCTTCTTCTGCCTCAAGTTGTCCCATATGGTTCAGGGCCCAAAGAGAGGAATCTCGAAACAAGTTCATGCTTTCTGGAATACTCAACAGAAATGAGGAGGGTGGATGAGTTTCCACGCAATTCAGAGACGTTGAAAAAAGTTCGTCTTCTTCTGCCTCAAGTTGTCCCAAATGGTTCAGGGCCCAAACGGAGGAATCTCGAAACAAGTTCATGCATTCTGGAATACTCAAGAGAAATGAGGAGGGTGGGTGAGTTTCCAAGCATTTCCGAGACGTTGAAAAATGTTCGTGTTCGCCTGCCTGAAGTTGAACCAAATGGTTCTAGGCCGAAATGGAGGAATCTCGAAACAAGTTTAGGCATTCTGGAGTCCACACGAGAAATGAGGAGGGCGGGTGAGTTTCCACGCATTTCCGAGACGTTGAAAAAAGTTCGTGTTCTTCTGCCTGATGTTGTCCCAAAAGGTTAAGGGCCCAAACGGAGGAATCTTGAAACAAGTTTAAGCATTCTGGAATACTCAAGAGAAATGAGGAGGGTGGGTGAGTTTCCACGCAATTCCGAGACGTTGAAAAAAGTTCGTGTTCTTCTGCCTCAAGTTGTCCAAAATGGTTCAGCGCCCAAACGGAGGAATCTCGAAACAAGTTCATGCATTCTGGAATACTCAAGAGAAATGAGGATGGTGGGTGAGTTTCCACGCAATTCCGAGACGTTGAAAAAAGTTCATCTTCTTCTGCCTCAAGTTGTCCCATATGATTCAGCGCCCAAACGGAGGAATCTCGAAACAAGTTCATGCATTCTGGAATACTCAAGAGAAATGAGTAGGGTGGGTGAGTTTCCACGCAATTCCGAGAAGTTGAAGAAAGTTTGTCTTCTTCTGCCTCAAGTTATCCCAAATGGTTCAGGGCCCAAACGGAGGAATCTCGAAACAAGTTCATGCATTCTGGAATCCCCACGAGAAATGAGGAGGGTGGGTGAGTTTCCAAGCAAATCCGAGACGTTGAAAAAAGTTTGTCTTCTTCTGCCTCAAGTAGTTCCAAATGGTTCAGAACCCAAACAGAGGAATCTCGAAACAAGTTCATGCATTCTTGAATACTCAAGAGAAATGAGGAGGGTGGGTGAGTTTCCACGCAATTTCGAGAAGTTGAAGAAAGTTTGTCTTCTTCTGCCTCAAGTTATCCCAAATGGTTCAGGGCCCAAACGGAGGAATCTCGAAACAAGTTCATGCATTCTGGAATCCCCACGAGAAATGAGGAGGGTGGGTGAGTTTCCACGCAATTCCGAGACGTTGAAAAAAGTTCGTGTTCTTCTGCCTCAAGTTGTCCCATATGATTCAGCGCCCAAACGGAGGAATCTCGAAACAAGTTCATGCATTCTGGAATCCTCAAGAGAAATGAGGAGGGTGGGTGAGTTTCCACGCAATCTCGAGAAGTTGAAGAAAGTTTGTCTTCTTCTGCCTCGAGTTATCCCAAATGGTTCGGGGCCCAAACGGAGGAATCTCGAAACAAGTTCATGCATTTTGGAATCCTCACGAGAAATGAGGAGGCTGGGTGAGTTTCCACGGAATTCCGAGACGTTGAAAAAAGTTCGTCTTCTTCTGCCTCAAGTTGTCCCAAATGATTTAGGGGCCAAACGGGGGAATCTCGAAACAAGGTCATGCATTCTGGAAAACTCAAGAGAAATGAGGATGGTGGGTGAGTTTCAACGCAATTCCGAGACGTTGAAAAAAGTTCGTCTTCTTCTGCCTCACGTTGTCCCAAATGGTTCAGGGCACAATCGGAGGAATCTCGAAACAAGTTCATGCATTCTGGGAATACTCCAGAGAAATGAGGAGGGTGGGTGAGTTTCCACGCAATTCCGAGACGTTGAAAAAAGTTCGTGTTCTTCTGCCTCAAGTTGTCCAAAATGGTTCAGCGCCCAAACGGAGGAATCTCGAAACAAGTTCATGCATTCTGGAATACTCAAGAGAAATGAGGATAGTGGGTGAGTTTCCACGCAATTCCGAGACGTTGAAAAAAGTTCATCTTCTTCTGCCTCAAGTTGTCCCATATGATTCAGCGCCCAAACGGAGGAATCTCGAAACAAGTTCATGCATTCTGGAATACTCAAGAGAAATGAGGAGGGTGGGTGAGTTTCCACGCAATTCCGAGAAGTTGAAGAAAGTTTGTCTTCTTCTGCCTCAAGTTATCCCAAATGGTTCAGGGCCCAAACGGAGGAATCTCGAAACAAGTTCATGCATTCTGGAATCCCCACGAGAAATGAGGAGGGTGGGTGAGTTTCCAAGCAAATCCGAGACGTTGAAAAAAGTTCGCCTTCTTCTGCCTCAAGTAGTCCCAAATGGTTCAGAACCCAAACAGAGGAATCTCGAAACAAGTTCATGCATTCTTGAATACTCAAGAGAAATGACGAGGGTGGGTGAGTTTCAATGCAATTTCGAGAAGTTGAAGAAAGTTTGTCTTCTTCTGCCTCAAGTTATCCCAAATGGTTCAGGGCCCAAACGGAGGAATCTCGAAACAAGTTCTTGCATTCTGGAATCCTCACGGGAAATGAGGAGGGTGGGTGAGTTTCCAAGCAATTCCGAGACGTGGAAAAAAGTTCGTCTTCTTCTGCCTCAAGTAGTCCCAAATGGTTCAGAACTCAAACAGAGGAATCTCGAAACAAGTTCATGCATTCTGGAATACTCAAGAGAAATGAGGAGGGTGGGTGAGTTTCCACACAATCTCGAGAAGTTGAAGAAAGTTTGTCTTCTTCTGCCTCAAGTTATCCCAAATGGTTCGGGGCCCAAACGGAGGAATCTCGAAACAAGTTCATGCATTCTGGAATCCTGACGAGAAATGAGGAGGGTGTGTGAGTTTCCACGCAATTCCGAGACGTTGAAAAAAGTTCGTCTTCTTCTGCCTCAAGTTGTCCCATATGATTAAGGGTCCAAGCGGAGGAATCTCGAAAAAAGTTCATGCATTCTGGAATACTCAAGAGAAATGAGGAGGGTGGGTGAGTTTCCACGCAATTCCGAGACGTTGAAAAAATTTCGTCTTCCTCTGCCTCAAGTTGTCCCTTATGGTTCAGGGCCCAAACGGAGGAATCTCGAAACATGTTCATGCATTCTGGGATCGTGACAAGAAATGAGGAGGGTGGGTGAGTTTCCACGCAATTCCGAGACGTTGAAAAAAGTTCGTCTTCCTCTGCCTTAAGTTGTCCAAAATGGTTCTGGGCCCAAATGGAGGAATCTCGAAACAAGTTCATGAATTCTGGATTCCTCACGAGAATCGAGGAGGGTGGGTGAGTTTCCAAGCAATTCCGAGACGTTGAAAAAAGTTCGTCTTCTTCTGCCTAGAGTAGTCCCAAATGGTTCAGGGCCAAAATAGAGGAATCTCGAAACAAGTTCATGCATTCTGGAATACTCAAGAGAAATGAGGAGGGTGGGTGAGTTTCCACGCAATTCCGAGACGTTGAAAAAAGTTCGTCTTCTTCTGCCTCAAGTTGTCCAAAATGGTTCAGCGGCCAAACGGAGGAATCTCGAAACATGTTCAAGCATTCTGGGATCCTCACGATAAATGAGGAGGTTGGGTGGGTTTCCACGCAATTCCGAGACGTTGAAAAAAGTTCGTCTTCTTCTGCCTCAAGTTGTCCCAAATGATTCAGGGTCCAAACGGAGGAATCTCGAAACAAGGTCATGCATTCTGGAATACTCAAGAGAAATGAGGATGGTGGGTGAGCTTCCACGCAATTCCGAGACGTTGAAAAAAGTTCGTCTTCTTCTGCCTCAAGTTGTCCCATATGGTTCAGCGCCCAAACGGAGGAATCTCGAAACAAGTTCATGCATTCTGGAATCCTCACGAGAAATGAGGAGGGTGGGTGAGTTTCCAAGCAATTCCGAGACGTTGAAAAAAGTTCGTCTTCTTCTGCCTCAAGTAGTCCCAAATGGTTCAGAACCCAAACAGAGGAATCTCGAAACAAGTTCATGGATTCTGGAATACTCAAGAGAAATGAGGAGGGTGGGTGAGTTTCCACGCAATTCCGAGAAGTTGCAGAAAGTTTGTCTTCTTCAGCCTCAAGTTTCCCAAATGGTTCAGGGCCCAAACGGAGGAATCTCGAAACAAGTTCATGGATTCTGAAATCCTCACGAGAAATGAGGAGGGTGGGTGAGTTTCCAAGCAATTCCGAGACGTTGAAAAAAGTTCGTCTTCTTCTGCCTCAAGTTGTACCAAATGGTTCAGGGCCCAAACGGAGAAATCTCAAAACAAGTTCATGCATTCTGGAATACTCAAGAGAAATGAGGAGGGTGGGTGAGTTTCCACGCAATTCCGAGACGTTGAAAAAAGTTCGTGTTCTTCTGCCTCAAGTTGTCCAAAATGGTTCAGGGCCCGAACGGAGGAATCTCGAAACATGTTCATGCATTTAGGGATCCTCACGAGAAATGAGGAGGGTGGGTGAGTTTCCAAGTAATTCTGAGACGTTGAAAAAAGTTTGTCTTCTTCTGCCTCAAGTTGTCCCATATGATTAAGGGTCCAAACGGAGGAATCTCGAAACAAGGTCATGCATTCTGGAATACTCAAGAGAAATGAGGAGGGTGGGTGAGTTTCCACGCAATTCCGAGACGTTGAAAAAAGTTCGTCTTCTTCTGCCTCAAGTTGTCCCATATGGTTCAGGGCCCAAACGGAGGAACCTCGAAACATGTTCATGCATTCTGGGATCGTCACAAGAAATGAGGAGGGTGGGTGAGTTTCCACGCAATTCCGAGACGTTGAAAAAAGTTCGTCTTCCTCTGCCTTAAGTTGTCCAAAATGGTTCTGGGCCCAAATGGAGGAATCTCGAAACAAGTTCATGAATTATGGATTCCTCACGAGAATCGAGGAGGGTGGGTGAGTTTCCAAGCAATTCCGAGACGTTGAAAAAAGTTCGTCTTCTTCTACCTCAAGTAGTCCCAAATGGTTCAGGGCCAAAACAGAGGAATCTCGAAACAAGTTCATGCATTCTGGAATACTCAAGAGAAATGAGGAGGGTGGGTGAGTTTCCACGCAATTCCGAGACGTTGAAAAAAGTTCGTCTTCTTCTGCCTCAAGTTGTCCAAAATGGTTCAGCGCCCAAACGGAGGAATCTCGAAACATGTTCAAGCATTCTGGGATCCTCACGATAAATGAGGAGGTTGGGTGGGTTTCCTCGCAATTCCGAGACGTTGAAAAAAGTTCGTCTTCTTCTGCCTCAAGTTGTCCCAAATGATTCAGGGTCCAAACGGTGGAATCTCGAAACAAGGTCATGCATTCTGGAATAGTCAAGAGAAATGAGGATGGTGGGTGAGCTTCCACGCAATTCCGAGACGTTGAAAAAAGTTCGTCTTCTTCTGCCTCAAGTTGTCCCATATGATTCAGCGCCCAAACATAGGAATCTCGGAACAAGTTCATGCATTCTGGAATCCTCACGAGAAATGAGGAGGGTGGGTGAGTTTCCAAGCAATTCCGAGACGTTGAAAAAAGTTCGTCTTCTTCTGCCTCAAGTAGTCCCAAATGGTTCAGAACCCAAACAGAGGAATCTCGAAACAAGTTCATGGATTCTGGAATACTCAAGAGAAATGAGGAGGGTGGGTGAGTTTCCACGCAATTCCGAGAAGTTGAAGAAAGTTTGTCTTCTTCTGCCTCAAGTTTCCCAAATGGTTCAGGGCCCAAACGGAGGAATCTCGAAAAAAGTTCAGGGACTCTGGAATCCTCACGAGAAATGAGGAGGGTGGGTGAGTTTCCAAGCAATTCCGAGACGTTGAAAAAAGTTCGTCTTCTTCTGCCTCAAGTTGTACCAAATGGTTCAGGGCCCAAACGGAGAAATCTCAAAACAAGTTCATGCATTCTGGAATACTCAAGAGAAATGAGGAGGGTGGGTGAGTTTCCACGCAATTCCGAGAAGTTGAAGAAAGTTTGTCTTCTTCAGCCTCAAGTTATCCCAAATGGTTCAGGGCCCAAACGGAGGAATCTCGAAACAAGTTCATGGATTCTGGAATCCTCACGAGAAATGAGGAGGGTGGGTGAGTTTCCAAGCAATTCCGAGACGTTGAAAAAAGTTCGTCTTCTTCTGCCTCAAGTTGTACCAAATGGTTCAGGGCCCAAACGGAGAAATCTCAAAACAAGTTCATCCATTCTGGAATACTCAAGAGAAATGAGGAGGGTGGGTGAGTTTCCACGCAATTCCGAGACGTTGAAAAAAGTTCGTGTTCTTCTGCCTCAAGTTGTCCAAAATGGTTCAGGGCCCGAACGGAGGAATCTCGAAACATGTTCATGCATTCTGGGATCCTCACGAGAAATGAGGAGGGTGGGTGAGTTTCCAAGGAATTCTGAGACGTTGAAAAAAGTTTGTCTTCTTCTGCCTCAAGTTGTCCCATATGATTAAGGGTCCAAATGGAGGAATCTCGAAACAAGGTCATGCATTCTGGAATACTCAAGAGAAATGAGGAGGGTGGGGGAGTTTCCACGCAATTCCGAGACGTTGAAAAAAGTTCGTCTTCTTCTGCCTCATGTTGTCCAAAATGTTTCTGGGCCCAAATGGAGGAATCTCGAAACAAGTTCATGAATTATGGATTCCTCACGAGAATCGAGGAGGGTGGGTGAGTTTCCAAGCAATTCCGAGACGTTGAAAAAAGTTCGTCTTCTACTGCCTCAAGTAGTCCCAAATGGTTCAGGGCCAAAACAGAGGAATCTCGAAACAAGTTCATGCATTCTGGAATACTCAAGAGAAATGAGGAGGGTGGGCGAGTTTCCACGCAATTCCGAGACGTTGAAAAAAGTTCGTCTTCTTCTGCCTCAAGTTGTCCAAAATGGTTCAGCGCCCAAACGGAGGAATCTCGAAACATGTTCAAGCATTCTGGGATCCTCACGAGAAATGAGGAGGGTGGGTGGGTTTCCACGCAATTCCGAGACGTTGAAAAAAGTTCGTCTTCTTCTGCCTCAAGTTGTCCAAAATGGATCAGGGCCCAAACAGAGGAATCTCGAAACAAGTTCATGCATACTAGAATCCTTACGAGAAATGAGGAGGGCGGGTGAGTTTCCACGCAATTCCGAGACGTTGAAAAAAGTTCGTCTTCCTCTGCCTCAAGTTGTCCCATATGGTTCCAGGCCCAAACGGAGGAATCTCGAAACAAGGTCATGCATTCTGGAATACTCAAGAGTTATGAGGAGGGTGGGTGAGTTTCCACGCAATTCCGACACGTTGAAAAAAGTTTGTGTTCTTCTTCCTCAAGTTGTCCAAAATGGTTCAGGGCCCGAACGGAGGAATCTCGAAACATGTTCATGCATTCTGGGATCCTCACGAGAAATGAGGAGGGTGGGTGAGTTTCCAAGGAATTCCGAGACGTTGAAAAAAGTTTGTCTTCTTCAGCCTCAAGTTGTCCCATATGATTAAGGGTCCAAATGGAGGAATCTCGAAACAAGGTCATGCATTCTGGAATACTCAAGAGAAATGAGGAGGGTGGGTGAGTTTCCACGCAATTCCGAGACGTTGAAAAATGTTCGTGTTCGCCTGCCTGAAGTTGAACCAAATGGTTCTAGGCCGAAATGGAGGAATCTCGAAACAAGTTTAGGCATTCTGGAGTCCGCACGAGAAATGAGGAGGGCGGGTGAGTTTCCACGCATTTCCGAGACGTTGAAAAAAGTTCGTCTTCTTCTGCCTCAAGTTGTCCCATATGATTCAGCGCCCAAACATAGGAATCTCGGAACAAGTTCATGCATTCTGGAATCCTCACGAGAAATGAGGAGGGTGGGTGAGTTTCCAAGGAATTCTGAGACGTTGAAAAAAGTTTGTGTTCTTCTGCCTCAAGTTGTCCCATATGCTTAAGTGTCTAAACGGAGGAATCTCGAAACAAGGTCATGCATTCTGGAATACTCAAGAGAAATGAGGAGGGTGGGGGAGTTTCCACGCAATTCCGAGACGTTGAAAAAAGCTCGTCTTCTTCTGCCTCAAGTTGTCCCAAATGGTTCAGGGCCCAAACGGATGAATCTCGAAACAATTTCATGCATTCTGGAATCCTCACGAGAAATGAGGAGGGTGGGTGAGTTTACACGCAATTCCGAGACGTTGAACAAAGTTCGTCTTCCTCTGCCTCAAGTTGTCCCATATGGTTTAGGACACAATCGGAGGAATCTCGAAAAGAGTTCATGCATTCTGGAATACTCAAGAGAAATGAGGAGGGTGGGTGAGTTTGCACGCAATTCCGAGACGTTCAAAAAAGTTCAACTTCGTCTGCCTCAAGTTGTCCAAAATGGTTCAGGGCCCAAACGGAGGAATCTCGAAACAAGTTCATGCATTCTAGAATCCTTACGAGAAATGAGGAGGGTGGGTGAGTTTCCACGCAATTCCGAGACGTTGAAAAAAGTTCATCTTCTTCTGCCTCAAGTTGTCCAAAATGGTTCAGGGCCCAAACGGAGGAATCTCGAAACAATTTCATGCATTCTGGAATCCTCACGAGAATTGAGGAGGGTGGGTGAGTTTACACGCAATTCCGAGACGTTCAAAAAAGATCGTCTTCTTCTGCCTCAAGTTGTCCAAAATGGTTCAGGGCCCAAACGGAGGAATCTCGAAACAAGTTCATGCATTCTAGAATCCTTACGGGAAATGAGGAAGGTGGGTGAGTTTCCAGGTGTAACATCCCAAATTTTGAGATTTGGGATTTGAATATTTTGTGGTTAATTAAATTACGAAATTTCCCCTAAGATAATTATGGAGTAAATTATTGGAAATTAAGTATTGGAATTTAAAGACAAATAATTATAAAATGCAGCATCCCATGTGAAGTTTAATTATAAAAATGAAACTCCTTCAGCATATATACCTACGTGATCCTAAATCAGCCCAATACTATTAATCTAATGCTCAACCCAACTGTTTAATTATTTTTGCCAAAATCCCATCAGCCTACGAGCTAAAAGTAGTAACATATATATATTCAATTGAGTAGCCCAAATGTACAGCCCTATACTTCCAGCCCAAAACTAAAGCAAAGCCAACACGCACAAGTAGCAGCAGTGACAGAACAACGATTTTCCTTTCCCCTTCCTCAAATCACGACACCACATATTTCTTTCTTTATTCACATGACCCACCAATTCCAATTAAACAATATGCAGCATTTTTTTTAAAGGCCACCCACATTCACTTGCTTCTCTCGAAATTCTGCAAGTCGCTTGGTTTCTTGCAGCCCATACTCCACTGTCTTGTGTATCCAACATCCATACTTCATTGTTTCGTGCTCTTGACCAGTGACGCCATGCTCCACAAACAGATCCTTCATTCTTTATCCGACAGCAAAATGAGGCAGCGGGCATTACATTTTCATATTAATAAGTGCTAGTTGACAGCACACCCACTCGTTCTTCCTCTAAACCGAACACCTCACACATACTCTCATATTTCATTCCTCAATCCATCACCACATCACTGCTGCACCTCAATATATGTCTACCAATATCCATTCCTCTCTCATTCTACTCGCTGGACCAGACGCAACGTTGAGAGGCGAGAGTCTGAGAGAAATGAGAGCTAGACAGAAAAACAGAAACGCTATAGTGAGAGCATGAAGAGAAATGAACGGAGGGGAAGTGTTATGGCTCATTTCTGCACAGAAATGAAATGCAAACAGAGGGAGATGAAGCTGGAACTAAGAAGCACGGTAGTTGGAAGAGAAGAAGTATGAGCATGCATGGAAGCTTGAGTGTCAAACAAGGTGAGTTTTGAACCTCTTTCCAGGTAGCTTCGGTGGGTTCTGTACGTAGGTTCTCAACGTTGAAGCTTCTGCATGATGAAACTCTGTTTTTGAGTGCAGAAACAGAACCAAGAGCGTCAGCTACAGTAAATCCGTAGATGAACAGTTCACTGGTTACTGTAGCAACACCTGGAAAACTGAATGTGCTGTTGGAACAGTGATCTTTGAGCAAGGTAAAACCAGGGCTAACAAACTCCTTTGAACCTGAAATTTTGTGGGTAATTAGTACACATCATGACCTTTAACATGAGCCAAACAACACCCAAATCCGATGTGTACAAAGAGAATTAGGAATTTCCAAAGTTTGAAAGAAAAACTGAAAACTGTCAGTCTCCAGCAATGAACAGTTATTTTTGGGTTCAGTTTTGAAATGGTAAATGAAAGCTTTTTGCTCTGAAATTTTTACAGTGCATAGAAGACGTCTTAAGCTTTCCAAAAAGTCAAAGAACACCTAAAACGGACGTGTAGAATGGGAGTTATGATTTTTCAAAGTTGGATTAAAAACCTGCAAAATTTTCGGTAGGGTTCTGAAACATCAAAATGACGAAGCAGTTCGGACCCAGTAAAAATTTGAGTTTTGATCTGAAATTTTTACAGTAGAAAATAGACTCCTTAAGGTTTAAAATAAGCTTTGGTTCACCCTAAACGGGGATCTACAACTCCAGTTATGAATTTTGGAAGTTGAGTCAAAAATCTGCAGAATTTCTGGTTTGTTTCTGGTGTCAGTGGATGGCGTTGGATTTCGAACTGAACAAACAAAATCATAAAATTGTGATATTTTCCAGTTAAATAGTAGACACATAGAGGTTTAATTTGATAGGTAATTCGTCAAATTCCGATGAGAATCGAGGGAGATATAATTTTCCAAATTTTAGCCAAAATCTGAAATGTTTTCTCCAACTTTTGGTGACCAGAGATTTTTAAGCTTGATTTTGAAATGGCAAACGTTTGAGTTTAATCTTGAAATTTTTATGGTAAATAGTAGACATCTCAATCTTTCCAAAAAGCCAAAGAACACCTGAATCGGACGTGTAGATGGGGAGATATGATTTTCCGAAGTTTAACCAAAAATCTGGATGAATTTCGTGTTCCAGGAATGGTGATCATTTTATGGCGTGTGTTTAAGCTCTTGGATTAGGAGCACTATCATGATAGTTAGCCACGGTGAGAGGTAACCACTTTCCACTTTTTATGGGTATTGATATGTTGCTTGTGAGTGTTTGTGAAATGATGGTAAATATTTTAATAGAGATTGCCTTGTGGAACTTTATGATTTGAATTATGAATATATATACATAATTACTCATTCATGTATAAGAATTGTTCATTTTAATATCATGATATTTATTTATTCATGTATAAGAATGTTTCATTTTAATATCATGATATTTATCATATTTACTTATTCATGTATAAGAATTGTTCATTTTAATATCATGATATTTATCATATCTACTATTTCATGTATAAGAATGGATCATTTTAATATCATGATATTTATTCTGATAATTATGGTAAGGGTTGAATTGGGAAGATGGAGTATTTTATTCCACCACGTGGTGAGGCCTCCATTAATGCATGATGGTTGGCTTTCTATTGTCCCACTGTTCAATAAGGGACGAGCCCACTAATTCAATAAAGGGCATACGACACCCCACATGTTCAATGAGGGGAAAAGGCCCATGGTCTGGGACATGTGCTCTGAAGATTTTGGCCGGTCCTCATCACATGACCAGAGAGCTTTTCGAGTCACCAGTAACGTGGATGTAACTTAGCCCATGGGTCTAGTCGGAGGAAATAAGGCGGTTCGGTTGGATTGGTGGGAGGCAATTTGGGAATTGTTTTAATGAGACCTATGATACAAAATTTTGATATAGTATTTAAAATATAAATTTTGTGACATTATATTGATAATTTATACTTTTAATACCTGGTTATATAAACTGTTCCACTTGGCACCTCATTAGTACATATTAGTATTCGTAATAGGTTGGATTGATGGTTACCCATATTTTTCAGGTGATAGCCCTCGTGCAGGTCCATCAGGGAAGACGCAAGAAGCTTAAACTACTTCTGCTGAAAGTAGTACTTCTGTCTTTTTGGGTTTATGTGGGATGAATGTATATTGCCACGTTAGGGCTCATACTGCATACTCTGATTTACATTTGCATATTTTAATTCAATAATGGACATTACTTCGTTGTTAATGAACCTTTAATTACTTATTATGTTAAGCAAATTTTTGGGATGTTTCAATAGGCAATTCCGAGATGTTGAAAAAAGTTCGTCTTCTTCTGCCTCAAGTTGTCCAAAATGGTTCAGGGCCCAAACGGAGGAATCTCGAAACAATTTCATGCATTATGGAATCCTCACGAGAAATGAGGAGGGTGGGTGAGTTTACACGCAATTCCGAGACGTTGAAAAAAGTTCGTCTTCTTCTGCCTCAAGTTGTCGAAAATGGTTCAGGGCCCAAACGGAGGAATCTCGAAACAAGTTCATGCATTCTTGAATCCTTACGAGAAATGAGGAGGGTGGGTGAGTTTCCACGCAATTCCGAGACGTTGTAAAAAGTTCGTCGGCTTCTGCCTCAAGTTGTCCCATATGGTTCCGGGCCCAAACGGAGGAATCTCGAAACAAGGTCATGCATTCTGGAATACTCAAGAGTTATGAGGAGGGTGAGTGAGTTTCCACGCAATTCCGAGACGTTGAAAAAAGTTCGTGTTCTTCTACCTCAAGTTGACCAAAATGGTTTTGGGCCCAAACGGAGGAATCTCGAAACATGTTCAAGCATTCTGGGATCCTCACGAGAAATGAGGAGGGTGGGTGGGTTTCCACGCAATTCCAAGACGTTGAAAAAAGTTCGTCTTCTTCTGCCTCAAGTTGTCCCATATAATTCAGCGCCCAAACGGAGGAATCTCGAAAAAAGTTCATGCATTCTGGAATCCTCAAGAGAAATGAGGAGGGCGGGTGAGTTTCCGATCAATTCCGAGACGTTTAAAAAAGTTCTTCTTCTTCTGCCTCAAGTAGTCCCAAATGGTTCAGAACCCAAACAGAGGAATCTCGAAACAAGTTCAAGGATTCTGGAATACTCAAGAGAAATGAGGAGGGTGGGTGAGTTTCCACGCAATTCCGAGAAGTTGAAGAAAGTTTGTCTTCTTCTGCCTCAAGTTTCCCAAATGGTTCAGGGCCCAAACGGAGGAATCTCGAAACAAGTTCATGGATTCTGGAATCCTCACGAGAAATGAGGAGGGTGGGTGAGTTTCCACGCAATTCCGAGACGTTGAAAAAAGTTCGTCTTCTTCTGCCTGAAGTTGTCCCATATGGTTCCGGGCCCAAACGGAGGAATCTCGAAACAAGTTCATGCATTCTGGAATACTCAAGAGAAATGAGGAGGGTGGGTGAGTTTCCACGCAATTCTGAGACGTTGAAAAAAGTTCGTGTTCTTCTGCCTCAAGTTGTCCAAAATGGTTCAGGGCCCGAACGGAGGAATCTCGAAACATGTTCATGCATTCTGGGATCCTCACGAGAAATGAGGAGGGTGGGTGAGTTTCCAAGGAATTCTGAGACGTTGAAAAAAGTTTGTGTTCTTCTGCCTCAAGTTGTCCCATATGCTTAAGTGTCTAAACGGAGGAATCTCGAAACAAGGTCATGCATTCTGGAATACTCAAGAGAAATGAGGAGGGTGGGTGAGTTTCCACGCAATTCCGAGACGTTGAAAAAAGTTCGTCTTCTTCTGCCTCAAGTTGTCGCATATGATTCAGCGCCCAAACGGAGGAATCTCGAAACAAGTTCATGCATTCTGGCATCCTCACGAGAAATGTGGAGGGTGCGTTAGTTTCCAAGCAATTCCGAGACGTTGAAAAAAGTTCGTCTTCTTCTGCCTCAAGTTGTACCAAATGGTTCAGGGCCCAAACGGAGAAATCTCGAAACAAGTTCATGCATTCTGGAAAACTCAATAGAAATGAGGAGGGTGGGTGAGTTTCCACGCAATTCTGAGAAGTTGAAGAAAGTTTGTCTTTTCTGCCTCAAGTTGTCCCAAATGGTTCAGGGCCCAAACGGAGGAATCTCGAAACAATTTCTTGCATTCTGGAATCCTCACGAGAAATGAGGAGGGTGGGTGAGTTTACACGCAATTCCGAGACGTTGAACAAAGTTCGTCTTCCTCTGCCTCAAGTTGTCCCATAAGGTTCATGACACAATCGGAGGAATCTCGAAACAAGTTCATGCATTCTGGAATACTCAAGAGAAATGAGGAGGGTGGGTGAGTTTCCACGCAATTCCGAGACGTTGAAAAAAGTTCGTGTTCTTCTGCCTCAAGTTGTCCAAAATGGTTCAGGGCCCGCACGGAGGAATCTCGAAACATGTTTATGCATTCTGGGATCCTCACGAGAAATGAGGAGGGTGGGTGTGTTTCCAAGGAATTCTGAGACGTTGAAAAAAGTTTGTCTTCTTCTGCCTCAAGTTGTCCCATATGATTAAGGGTCCAAACGGAGGAATCTCGAAACAAGGTCATGCATTCTTGAATACTCAAGAGAAATGAGGAGGGTGGCTGAGTTTCCACGCAATTCCGAGACGTTGAAAAAAGTTCGTCTTCTTCTGCCTCAAGTTGTCCCATATGATTCAGCGCCAAAACGGAGGAATCTCGAAGCAAGTTCATGCATTCTGGCATCCTCACGAGATATGTGGAGGGTGGGTTAGTTTCCAAGCAATTCCGAGACGTTGAAAAAAGTTCGTCTTCTTCTGCCTCAAGTTGTACCAAATAGTTTAGGGCCCAAACGGAGAAATCTCGAAACAAGTTCATGCATTCTGGAATACTCATGAGAAATGGGGTGGGAGGGTGAGTTTCCACGCAAATCCGAGAAGTTGAAGAAAGTTTGTCTTCTTCTGCCTCAAGTTGTCCCAAATGGTTCAGGGCCCAAACGGAGGAATCTTGAAACAATTTCTGGCATTCTGGAATCCTCACGAGAAATGAGGAGGGTGGGTCAGTTTACACGCAATTCTGAGACGTTGAACAAAGTTCGTCTTCCTCTGCCTCAAGTTGTCCCATATGGATCAGGACACAATCGGAGGAATCTCGAAACAAGTTCATGCATTCTGGAATACTCAAGAGAAATGAGGAGGGTGGGTGAGTTTCCACGCAATTCCGAAACGTTGTAAAAAGTTCGTCTTCTTCTGCCTCAAGTTGTCCAAAATGGTTCAGGGCCCAAACGGAGGAATCTCGAAACAATTTCATGCATTCTGGAATCCTCACGAGAAATGAGGAGGGTGGGTGAGTTTACACGCAATTCCGAGACGTTGAAAAAAGTTCGTCTTCTTCTGCCTCAAGTTGTCCAAAATGGTTCACGACCCAAACGGAGGAATCTCGAAACAAGTTCATGCATTCTAGAATCCTTACGCGAAATGAGGAGGGTGGGTGAGTTTCCACGCAATTCCGAGACGTTGAAAAAAGTTCGTGTTCTTCTGCCTCAAGTTGTCCCATATGGTTCCGGGCCCAAACGGAGAAATCTCAAAACAAGTTCATGCATTCTGGAATCCTCACGAGAAATGAGGAGGGTGGGTGAGTTTCCAAGCAATTCCGAGACGTTGAAAAAAGTTCGTCTTCTTCTGCCTCAAGTAGTCCCAAATGGTTCAGAACCTAAACAGAGGAATCTCGACACAATTTCATGCATTCTGGAATACTCAAGAGAAATGAGGAGGGTGGGTGAGTTTCCACGCAATTCCGAGAAGTTGAAGAAAGTTTGTCTTCTTCAGCCTCAAGTTATCCCAAATGGATCAGGGCCCAAACGGAGGAATCTCGAAACAAGTTCATGGATTCTGGAATCCTCACGAGAAATGAGGAGGGTGGGTGAGTTTCCAAGCAATTCCGAGACGTTGAAAAAAGTTCGTCTTCTTCTGCCTCAAGTTGTACCAAATGGTCAGGGCCCAAACGGAGCAATCTCACAACAAGTTCATGCATTCTGGAATACTCAAGAGAAATGAGGAGGGTGGGTGAGTTTCCACGCAGTTCCGAGACGTTGAAAAAAGTTCGTGTTCTTCTACCTCAAGTTGTCCAAAATGGTTCAGGGCCCGAACGGAGGAATCTCGAAACATGTTCATGCATTCTGGGATCCACACGAGAAATGAGGAGGGTGGGTGAGTTTCCAAGGAATTCTGAGCCGTTGAAAAAAGTTTGTGTTCTTCTGCCTCAAGTTGTCCCATATGCTTAAGGGTCTAAACGGAGGAATCTCGAAACAAGGTCATGCATTCTGGAATACTCAAGAGAAATGAGGAGGGTGGGTGAGTTTCCACGCAATTCCGAGACGTTGAAAAAAGTTCGTCTTCTTCTGCCTCAAGTTGTCCCATATGATTCAGCGCCCAAACGGAGGAATCTCGAAACAAGTTCATGCATTCTGGCATCCTCACGAGAAATGTGGAGGGTGGGTTAGTTTCCAAGCAATTCTGAGACGTTGAAAAAAGTTCGTCTTCTTCTGCCTCAAGTTGTACCAAATGGTTCAGGGCCCAAACGGAGAAATCTCGAAACAAGTTCATGCATTCTGGAAAACTCAAGAGAAATGAGGAGGGTGGGTGAGTTTCCACGCAATTCCGAGAAGTTGAAGAAAGTTTGTCTTTTCTGCCTCAAGTTGTCCCAAATGGTTCAGGGCCCAAACGGAGGAATCTCGAAACAATTTCTTGCATTCTGGAATCCTCACGAGAAATGAGGAGGGTGGGTGAGTTTACACGCAATCCCGAGACGTTGAACAAAGTTCGTCTTCCACTGCCTCAAGTTGTCCCATACGGTTCAGGACACAATCGGAGGAATCTAGAAACAAGTTCATGCATTCTGGAATACTCAAGAGAAATGAGGAGGGTGGGTGAGTTTCCACGCAATTCCGAGACGTTGAAAAAAGTTCGTTTTCTTCTGCCTCAAGTTGTCCAAAATGGTTCAGGGGCCGAACGGAGGAATCTCGAAACATGTTCATGCATTCTGGGATCCTCACGAGAAATGAGGAGGGTGGGTGAGTTTCCAAGGAATTCTGAGACGTTGAAAAAAGTTTGTCTTCTTCTGCCTCAAGTTGTCCCACATGATTAAGGGTCCAAACGGAGGAATCTCGAAACAAGGTCATGCATTCTGGAATACTCAAGAGAAATGAGGAGGGTGGGTGAGTTTCCACGCAATTCCGAGACGTTGAAAAAAGTTCGTCTTCTTCTGCCTCAAGTTGTCCCATATGATTCAGCGCCTAAACAGAGGAATCTCGAAACAAGTTCATGCATTCTGGCATCCTCACGAGATATGTGGAGGGTGGGTTAGTTTCCAAGCAATTCCGAGACGTTGAAAAAAGTTCGTCTTCTTCTGCCTCAAGTTGTACCAAATAGTTCAGGGCCCAAACGGAGAAATCTCGAAACAAGTTCATGCATTCTGGAATACTCATGAGAAATGAGGTGGGAGGGTGAGTTTCCACGCAATTCCGAGAAGTTGAAGAAAGTTTGTCTTCTTCTGCCTCAAGTTGTCCAAAATGGTTCAGGGCCCAAACGGAGGAATCTCGAAGCAAGTTCAGGCATTCTAGAATCCTTACGACAAATGAGGAGGGTGGGTGAGTTTCCACGCAATTCCGAGACGTTGAAAAAAGTTTGCCTTCTTCTGCCTCAAGTTGTCCCATATGATTCAGGGCCCAAACGGAGGAATCTCGAAACATGTTAAAGCATTCTGGGATCCTCACGAGAAATGAGGAGGGTGGGTGAGTTGACACGCAATTCCGAGACGTTGAAAAAAGTTTGTCTTCTTCTGCCTCAAGTTGTCCAAAATGGTTCAGGGCCCAAACGGAGGAATCTCGAAGCAAGTTCAGGCATTCTAGAATCCTTACGACAAATGAGGATGGTGGGTGAGTTTACACGCAATTCTGAGACGTTGAACAAAGTTCGTTTTCCTCTGCCTCAAGTTGTCCCATATGGTTCAGGACACAATCGGAGGAATCTCGAAACAAGTTCATGCATTCTGGAATACTCAAGAGAAAAGAGGAGGGTGGGTGAGTTTCCACGCAATTCCGAGACGTTGAAGAAAGTTTGTCTTCTTCTGCCTCAAGTTGTCCCAAATGGTTCAGGGCCCAAACGGAGGAATCTCGAAACAATTTCTTGCATTCTGGAATGCTCACGAGAAATGAGGCGGGTGGGTGAGTTTACACGCAATTCTGAGACGTTGAACAAAGTTCGTCTTCCTCTGCCTCAAGTTGTCCCATATGGTTCAGGACACAATCGGAGGAATCTCGAAACAAGTTCATGCATTCTGGAACACTCAAGAGAAATGAGGAGGGTGGGTTAGTTTCCAAGCAATTCCGAGACGTTGAAAAAAGTTCGTCTTCTTCTGCCTCAAGTTGTACCAAATAGTTCAGGGCCCAAACGGAGAAATCTCGAAATAAGTTCATGCATTCTGGAATACTCAAGTGAAATGAGGAGGGTGGGTGAGTTTCCACGCAATTCCGAGAAGTTGAAGAAAGTTTGTCTTCTTCTGCCTCAAGTTGTCCCATATGATTCAGGGCCCAAACGGAGGAATCTCGAAACAAGTTCATGCATTCTAGAATACTCAAGAGAAATGAGGAGGGTGGGTGAGTTTCCACGCAATTCCGAGACGTTGAAAAAAGTTCGTCTTCTTCTACCTCAAGTTGTCCAAAATGGTTCAGGGCCCAAACAGAGGAATCTCGAAACAATTTCATGCATTCTGGAATCCTCACGAGAAATGAGGAGGGTGGGTGAGTTTACACGCAATTCCGAGACGTTGAAAAAAGTTCGTCTTCTTCTGCCTCAAGTTGTCCAAAATGGTTCAAGGCCCAAACGGAGGAATCTCGAAACAAGTTCATGCATTCTAGAATCCTTTCGAGAAATGAGGAGGGTGGGTGAGTTTCCACGCAATTCCGAGACGTTGAAAAAAGTTCGTCTTCTTCTGCCTCAAGTTGTCCCATATGGTTCCGGGCACAAACGGAGGAATCTCGAAACAAGGTCATGCATTCTGGAATACTCAAGAGTTATGAGGAGGGTGGGTGAGTTTCCACGCAATTCCGAGACGTTGAAAAAAGTTCATGTTCTTCTTCCTCAAGTTGTCCAAAATGGTTCAGGGCCCGAACGGAGGAATCTCGAAATATGTTCATGCATTCTGGGATCCTCACGGGAAATGAGGAGGATGGGTGAGTTTCCAAGCAATTCCGAGACGTTGAAAAAAGTTTGCCTTCTTCTGCCTCAAGTTGTCCCATATGAATCAGGGCCCAAACGGAGGAATCTCGAAACATGTTAAAGCATTCTGGGATCCTCACGAGAAATGAGGAGGGTGGGTGAGTTGACACGCAATTCCGAGACGTTGAAAAAAGTTTGTCTTCTTCTGCCTCAAGTTGTGCAAAATGGTTCAGGGCCCAAACGGAGGAATCTCGAAGCAAGTTCAGGCATTCTAGAATCCTTACGAGAAATGAGGAGGGTGGGTGAGTTTCCACGCAATTCCGAGACGTTGAAAAAAGTTCGTCTTCTTCTTCCTCAAGTTGTCCCATATGGTTCTGGGCCCAAACGGAGGAATCTCGAAACAAGTTCATGCATTCTGGAATACTCAAGAGAAATGAGGAGGGTGGGTGAGTTTCCACGCAATTCCGAGTCGTTGAAAAAAGTTCGCCTTCTTCTGCCTCAAGTTGTCTAAAATGGTTCAGGGCCCAAACGGAGGAATCTCGAAACAATTTCATGCATTCTGGAATCCTCACGAGAAATGAGGAGGGTGGGTGAGTTTACACGCAATTCCGAGACGTTGAAAAAAGTTCGTCTTCTTTTGCCTCAAGTTGGCCAAAATGGTTCAAGTCCCAAACGGAGGAATCTCAAAACAAGTTCATGCATTCTAGAATCCTTACGAGAAATGAGGAGGGTGGGTGAGTTTCCACGCAATTCCGAGACGTTGAAAAAAGTTCGTCTTCTTCTGCCTCAAGTTGTCCAAAATGGTTCAGGGCCCAAACGGAGGAATCTCGAAACAAGTTCATGCATTCTAGAATCCTTACGAGAAATGAGGAGGGTGGGTGAGTTTCCACGCAATTCCGAGACGTTGAAAAAAGTTCGTCTTCTTCTGCCTCAAGTTGTCCCATATGGTTCCGGGCCCAAACGGAGGAATCTCGAAACATGTTAAAGCATTCTGGGATCCTCACGAGAAATGAGGAGGGTGGGTGAGTTGACACGCAATTCCGAGACGTTGAAAAAAGTTTGTCTTCTTCTGCCTCAAGTTGTGCAAAATGGTTCAGGGCCCAAACGGAGGAATCTCGAAGCAAGTTTAGGCATTCTAGAATCCTTATGAGAAATGAGGAGGGTGGGTGAGTTTCCACGCAATTCCGAGACGTTGAAAAAAGTTCGTCTTCTTCTGCCTCAAGTTGTCCCATATGGTTCTGGGCCCAAACGGAGGAATCTCGAAACAAGTTCATGCATTCTGGAATACTCAAGAGAAATGAGGAGGGTGGGTGAGTTTCCACGCAATTCCGAGACGTTGAAAAAAGTTCGCCTTCTTCTGCCTCAAGTTGTCTAAAATGGTTCAGGGCCCAAACGGAGGAATCTCGAAACAATTTCATGCATTCTGGAATCGTCACGAGAAATGAGGAGGGTGGGTGAGTTTACACGCAATTCCGAGACGTTGAAAAAAGTTCGTCTTCTTTTGCCTCAAGTTGGCCAAAATGGTTCAAGTCCCAAACGGAGGAATCTCAAAACAAGTTCATGCATTCTAGAATCCTTACGAGAAATGAGGAGGGTGGGTGAGTTTCCACGCAATTCCGAGACGTTGAAAAAAGTTCGTCTTGTTCTGCCTCAAGTTGTCCAAAATGGTTCAGGGCCCAAACGGAGGAATCTCGAAACAAGTTCATGCATTCTAGAATCCTTACGAGAAATGAGGAGGGTGGGTGAGTTTCCACGCAATTCCGAGACGTTGAAAAAAGTTCGTCTTCTTCTGCCTCAAGTTGTCCCATATGGTTCCGGGCCCAAACGGAGGAATCTCGAAACATGTTAAAGCATTCTGGGATCCTCACGAGAAATGAGGAGGGTGGGTGAGTTGACACGCAATTCCGAGACGTTGAAAAAAGTTTGTCTTCTTCTGCCTCAAGTTGTGCAAAATGGTTCAGGGCCCAAACGGAGGAATCTCGAAGCAAGTTTAGGCATTCTAGAATCCTTACGAGAAATGAGGAGGGTGGGTGAGTTTCCACGCAATTCCGAGACGTTGAAAAAAGTTCGTCTTCTTCTGCCTCAAGTTGTCCCATATGGTTCTGGGCCCAAACGGAGGAATCTCGAAACAAGTTCATGCATTCTGGAATACTCAAGAGAAATGAGGAGGGTGGGTGAGTTTCCACGCAATTCCGAGACGTTGAAAAAAGTTCGTGTTCTTCTTCCTCAAGTTGTCCAAAATGGTTCAGGGCCCGAACGGAGGAATCTCGAAATATGTTCATGCATTCTGGGATCCTCACGAGAAATGAGGAGGGTGGGTGAGTTTCCAAGCAATTCCGAGACGTTGAAAAAAGTTTGTCTTCTTCTGCCTCAAATTGTCCCATATGATTCAGGGCCCAAACGGAGGAATCTCGAAACAAGTTCATGCATTCTGGAATACTCAAGAGAAATGAGGAGGGTGGGTGAGTTTCCACGCAATTCCGAGACGTTGAAAAAAGTTCGTCTTCTTCTGCCTCAAGTTGTCCCAAATGGTTCAAGGCCCAAACGGAGGAATCTCGAAACATGTTCAAGCATTCTGGGATCCTCACGAGAAATGAGGAGGGTGGGTGAGTTTACACGCAATTCCGAGACGTTGAAAAAAGTTCGCCTTCTTCTGCCTCAAGTTGTCTAAAATGGTTCAGGGCCCAAACGGAGGAATCTCGAAACAATTTCATGCATTCTGGAATCCTCACGAGAAATGAGGAGGGTGGGTGAGTTTACACGCAATTCCGAGACGTTGAAAAAAGTTCGTCTTCTTTTGCCTCAAGTTGTCCAAAATGGTTCAAGTCCCAAACGGAGGAATCTCAAAACAAGTTCATGCATTCTAGAATCCTTACGAGAAATGAGGAGGGTGGGTGAGTTTCCACGCAATTCCGAGACGTTGAAAAAAGTTCGTCTTCTTCTGCCTCAAGTTGTCCAAAATGGTTCAGGGCCCAAACGGAGGAATCTCGAAACAAGTTCATGCATTCTAGAATCCTTACGAGAAATGAGGAGGGTGGGTGAGTTTCCACGCAATTCCGAGACGTTGAAAAAAGTTCGTCTTCTTCTGCCTCAAGTTGTCCCATATGGTTCCGGGCCCAAACGGAGGAATCTCGAAACAAGGTCATGCATTCTGGAATACTCAAGAGTTATGAGTGTTGGGATTCGTACACGCAGCGGATTAAAAATTTCTTACGAATCCTTCCGAAGGATCACTCAATGACGTTTAAATCAGAGTTAAGGAAACCGAATCATACCTTGTGTTGAACTATTCCGCGTTCCGTTCCTTTGATCACGTGGGCTACCTTCTCGAACAACACGTCCGCGTCTCGTTTCTTTGATCAGGTGGGCGATCAACACGTCCGCGTCTCGTTCTTTCGATTAGCAGAAGTCGACTCTTGGATCGGCCTCCTCTACTGGTATCCACACGAACAATCCCTAAAACACGGTTGCAGCAGCGTGCTATCGCTTCTTGTGCGTCTCTCTCTCTCAAGTTGCTCTAGGGTTTCTCGCGGCTTTTCTGAATACGCTCAACTGAGAATCCCGTAGGTTTTTCTAAACCAGATAGGCGTATTATATAACCAAAATTAATCCTTTATTAATTTTGGAAATTCGGATTTTTGAATCTGGTCAACATATCAATCACATATATCTCATAAATGTAATTGAATATATTAAAAGCCAGATTTGGAAATCCGAGTTTTGAATTTAAATCAAATCTAAATTTAAAGCCTTTTGATTTAATTTATCATCATAAATTAAATCTGAGATATGATATCTATCTATTTAATTAAATCTGAGATACCATATCTCAATTTAATATTAAATAGATATACGATATCTTTATTCGAAATTAAATGAGATACAATATCTCTATTTGTTTCAGATATTTAATTTATCAAATAAATTAAATACTAAACAAATATCATATATAATATTATAATCTCAATTTATAATATATATATATATTAATTTCGAATTTTATATATATATATATATATATATATATATATATATATATATATCCTAGATCAAATTTAGTATTCATTTAATCTCAGATTAATATGAGATTCAATGAACCTGGACACTTTCACCCGTGTTGGATTATTCTTGTGTGCGACCCTGCAGGCCCAAATGAGATTGGCAGTGGGCCAACACTGTATCAGCCCACAAGTCGCAAGCGGCCTCTAGCAAGACATTGCAACTACCCAATTCACATGGGGATCGATGACACGATACTACCTATCGTACAAACATCTCACGTCCCTTTTGTCACGCGATAATTTGGTCAAGGATGAGGCATGGATAATGTCAACTTCCTTTTCTTGACCAATGCTTTCTCGATTCTCGAGTAGTCTAACAAGTGAAATGGAAACTCCTTTCCATCACAGTATGGCCATACATTTCTTAGACTCACTCATCGAGGGGCCCAGCATTATCTCTCTACATATGTGAGGGACAAATCCCATCTTAACCACTCACATTCCTCCGCATGAAAACCACTGATCCTGATCCTAGCCTTTATCATCACCCGGTCAAAGGTGACTTTTGACTAGGTCAAAGACCAGTGACTCATCATGTAGGAATCTATGATGGTCTCAGGTCATAGGGCGTCGTGACGCGGTTATACATGAGATAAGCTTATGACTTAATCCATGCAGCTTTCTCATAGTGGGTCGGTCCAGCACCTTGTACTCTTACAAGTGCCCATGACTTTGATTCGTATCTCCATACCTCACCAAAGTCATACTGATCTTATTTCATCTTCACTCCCATGTAGATGACCGACCAGGGACATTTAGGATAATTTATAAGATTATCCAGGGATGCAGTTATCAATACAAACAAACGAAAATGATAACAAAAGAGAATACTTTAAATAACTTAAATATCCAAAGTACAATGAATTGCCCCTAGGGAAAAATTTCCAACAATGAGGAGGGTGGGTGAGTTTCCACGCAATTCCGAGACGTTGAAAAAAGTTCGTGTTCTTCTTCCTCAAGTTGTCCAAAATGGTTCAGGGCCCGAACGGAGGAATCTAGAAATATGTTCATGCATTCTGGGATCCTCACGAGAAATGAGGAGGATGGGTGAGTTTCCAAGCAATTCCAAGACGTTGAAAAAAGTTTGTCTTCTTCTGCCTCAAGTTGTCCCATATGATTCAGGGCCCAAACGGAGGAATCTCGAAACATGTTAAAGCATTATGGGATCCTCACGAGAAATGAGGAGGGTTGGTGAGTTTACACGCAATTCCGAGACGTTGAAAAAAGTTCGTGCTCTTCTTCCTCAAGTTGTCCAAAAAGGTTCAGGGCCCGAACGGAGGAATCTCGAAATATGTTCATGCATTCTGGGATCCTCACGAGAAATGAGGAGGGTGGGTGAGTTTCCAAGCAATTCCGAGACGTTCAAAAAAGTTGGTCTTCTTCTGCCTCAAGTTGTCCCATTATGATTCAGGGCCCAAACGGAGGCATCTCGAAACAAGTTCATGCATTCTGGAATACTCAAGAGAAATGAGGAGGGTGGGTGAGTTTCCACGCAATTCCGAGACGTTGAAAAAAGTTCGTCATCTTCTGCCTCAAGTTGTCCCATATGGTTCCGGGCCCAAACGGAGGAATCTCGAAACAAGTTCATGCATTCTGGAATACTCAAGAGAAATGAGGAGCGTGGGTGAGTTTCCACGCAATTCCGAGACGTTGAAAAAAGTTCGTCATCTTCTGCCTCAAGTTGTCCCATATGGTTCCGGGCCCAAACGGAGGAATCTCGAAACAAGATCATGCATTCTGGAATACTCAAGAGAAATGAGGAGGGTGGGTGAGTTTCCACGCAATTCCGAGACGTTGAAAAAAGTTCGTGTTCTTCTGCCTCAAGTTGTCCAAAATGGTTCAGGGCCCGAACGGAGGAATCTCGAAACAAGTTCATGCATTCTGGAATACTCAAGAGAAATGAGGAGGGTGGGTGAGTTTCCACGCGATTCCGAGACGTTGAAAAAAGTTCGTCTTCCTCTGCCTCAAGTTGTCCAAAATGGTTCTGGGCCCAAACGGAGGAATCTCGAATGATGTTCATGCATTCTGGAATACTCAAGAGAAATGAGGAGGGTTGGTGAGTTTCCACGCAATTCCGAGACGTTGAAAAAAGTTCGTGTTCTTCTGCCTCAAGTTGTCCCATAAGATTTAGGGCCCAAACGGAGGAATCTCGAAACAAATTTATGCATTCTGGAATCCTGAGGAGAAATGAGGAGGGTGGGTGAGTTTCCACGCAATTCCGAGACGTTGAAAAAAGTTCTTGTTCTTCTTCCTGTAGTTGTCCCAAATGGTTCAGGGCCCAAACGGAGGAATCTCGAAACAAGTTTAGGCATTCTGGAATCCTCACGAGAAATGAGGAGGGTGGGTGAGTTTCCAAGCAATTCTAAGACGTTGAAAAAAGTTCGTCTTCTTCTGCCTCAAGTTGTCCCATATGATTCAGGGCCCAAACGGAGGAATCTCGAAACAAGTTCATGCATTCTGGAATACTCAAGAGAAATGAGGAGGGTGGGTGAGTTTCCACGCAATTCCGAGAAGTTGAAGAACGTTTGTCTTCTTCTGCCTCAAGTTGTCCCATATGATTCAGGGCCCAAACGGACGAATCTTGAAACAAGTTTAGGCATTCTGGAATCCTCACGAGAACTGAGGAGGGTGGGTGAGTTTCCAAGCAATTCCGAGACGTTGAAAAAAGTTTGTCTTCTTCTGCCTCAGGTTGTCCCATATGATTCAGGGCCCAAACGGTGGAATCTCGAAACCAGTTTATGCATTTTGGAATACTCAAGAGAAATGAGGAGGGTGGGTGAGTTTCCACGCAATTCCGAAACGTTGAAACAAGTTCTTGTTCTTCTGCCTCAAGTTGTCCCATATGATTCAGGGACCAAATGGAGGAATCTCGAAACAAGTTTATGCATTTTGGAATACTCAAGAGAAATGAGGAGGGTGGGTGAGTTTCCAAGCAATTCCGAGACGTTGAAAAAAGTTCGTCTTCTTCTGCCTCAAGTAGTCCCAAATGGTTCAGGGCCCAAACAGAGGAATCTCGAAATAAGTTCATGCATTCTGGAATACTCAAGAGAAATGAGGAGGGTGGGTGAGTTTCCACGCAATTCCGAAACGTTGAAACAAGTTCTTGTTCTTCTGCCTCAAGTTGTCCCATATGATTTAGGGCCCAAACGGAGGAATCTCGAAACAAGTTTATGCATTTTGGAATACTCAAGAGAAATGAGGAGGGTGGGTGAGTTTCCAAGCAATTCCGAGACGTTGAAAAAAGTTCGTCTTCTTCTGCCTCAAGTAGTCCCAAATGGTTCAGGGCCCAAACAGAGGAATCTCGAAATAAGTTCATGCATTCTGGAATACTCAAGAGAAATGAGGAGGGTGGGTGAGTTTCCAAGCAATTCCGAGACGTTGAAAAAAGTTCGTCTTCTTCTGCCTCAAGTAGTCACAAATGGTTCAGGGCCCAAACAGAGGAATCTCGAAATAAGTTCATGCATTCTGGAATACTCAAGAGAAATGAGGAGGGTGGGTGAGTTTCCAAGCAATTCCGTAACGTTGAAACAAGTTCTTGTTCTTCTGCCTCAAGTTGTCCCATATGATTCAGGGCCCAAACGGAGGAATCTCGAAACAAGTTTATGCATTTTGGAATAATCAAGAGAAATGAGGAGGGTGGGTGAGTTTCAGAGCAATTCCGAGACGTTGAAAAAAGTTCGTCTTCTTCTACCTCAAGTAGTCCCAAATGGTTCAGGGCCCAAACAGAGGAATCTCGAAATAAGTTCAAGCATTCTGGAATACTCAAGAGAAATGAGGAGAGTGGGTGAGTTTCCACGCAATTCCGAGACGTTGAAAAAAGTTCTTGTTCTTCTTCCTGAAGTTGTCCAAAATGGTTCAGGGCCCAAATGGAGGAATCTCGAAACAAGTTTAGGCATTCTGGAATCCTCACGAGAACTGAGGAGGGTGGGTGAGTTTCCAAGCAATTCCGAGACGTTGAAAAAAGTTCGTCTTCTTCTGCCTCAAGTTGTCCCATATGATTCAGGGCCCAAACGGAGGAATCTCGAAACAAGTTCATGCATTCTGGAATACTCAAGAGAAATGAGGAGGGTGGGTGAGTTTCCACGCAATTCCGAGACGTTGAAAAAAGGTCGTGTTCTTCTGCCTCAAGTTGTCCCATATGATTCAGGGCCCAAACGGAGGAATCTCGAAACAAGTTTATGCATTCTGGAATCCTTAGGAGAAATGAGGAGGGTGGGTGAGTTTCCACGCAATTCCGAGACGTTGAAAAAAGTTCTTGTTCTTCTTCCTGAAGTTGTCCCAAATGGTTAAGGGCCCAAACGGAGGAATCTCGAAACAAGTTTAGGCATTCTGGAATCCTGACGAGAACTGAGGAGGGTTGGTGAGTTTCCAAGCAATTCTGAGACGTTGAAAAAAGTTCGTCTTCTTCAGCCTCAAGTTGTCCCATATGATTCAGGGCCCAAACGGAGGAATCTCGAAACAAGTTCATGCATTCTGGAATACTCAAGAGAAATGTGGAGGGTGGGTGAGTTTCCACGCAATTCCGAGACGTTGAAAAAAGTTCTTGTTCTTCTTCCTGAAGTTGTCCCAAATGGTTAAGGGCCCAAACGGAGGAATCTCGAAACAAGTTTAGGCATTCTGGAATCCTGACGAGAACTGAGGAGGGTTGGTGAGTTTCCAAGCAATTCTGAGACGTTGAAAAAAGTTCGTCTTCTTCTGCCTCAAGTAGTCCCAAATGGTTCAGGGCCCAAACAGAGGAATCTCGAAATAAGTTCATGCATTCTGGAATACTCAAGAGAAATGAGGAGGGTGGGTGAGTTTCCAAGCAATTCCGAGACGTTGAAAAAAGTTCGTCTTCTTCTGCCTCAAGTAGTCACAAATGGTTCAGGGCCCAAACAGAGGAATCTCGAAATAAGTTCATGCATTCTGGAATACTCAAGAGAAATGAGGAGGGTGGGTGAGTTTCCATGCAATTCCGAAACGTTGAAAAAAGTTCTTGTTCTTCTGCCTCAAGTTGTCCCATATGATTCAGGGCCCAAACGGAGGAATCTCGAAACAAGTTTATGCATTTTGGAATACTCAAGAGAAATGAGGAGGGTGGGTGAGTTTCAGAGCAATTCCGAGACGTTGAAAAAAGTTCGTCTTCTTCTGCCTCAAGTAGTCCCAAATGGTTCAGGGCCCAAACAGAGGAATCTCGAAATAAGTTCAAGCATTCTGGAATACTCAAGAGAAATGAGGAGAGTGGGTGAGTTTCCACGCAATTCCGAGACGTTGAAAAAAGTTCTTGTTCTTCTTCCTGAAGTTGTCCAAAATGGTTCAGGGCCCAAACGGAGGAATCTCGAAACAAGTTTAGGCATTCTGGAATCCTCACGAGAACTGAGGAGGGTGGGTGAGTTTCCAAGCAATTCCGAGACGTTGAAAAAAGTTCGTCTTCTTCTGCCTCAAGTAGTCCCAAATGGTTCAGGGCCCAAACAGAGGAATCTCGAAATAAGTTCATGCATTCTGGAATACTCAAGAGAAATGAGGAGGGTGGGTGAGTTTCCACGCAATTCCGAAACGTTGAAACAAGTTCTTGTTCTTCTGCCTCAAGTTGTCCCATAAGATTTAGGGCCCAAACGGAGGAATCTCGAAACAAATTTATGCATTCTGGAATCCTGAGGAGAAATGAGGAGGGTGGGTGAGTTTCCACGCAATTCCGAGACGTTGAAAAAAGTTCTTGTTCTTCTTCCTGTAGTTGTCCCAAATGGTTCAGGGCCCAAACAGAGGAATCTCGAAACAAGTTTAGGCATTCTGGAATCCTCACGAGAAATGAGGAGGGTGGGTGAGTTTCCAAGCAATTCTAAGACGTTGAAAAAAGTTCGTCTTCTTCTGCCTCAAGTTGTCCCATATGATTCAGGGCCCAAACGGAGGAATCTCGAAACAAGTTCATGCATTCTGGAATACTCAAGAGAAATGAGGAGGGTGGGTGAGTTTCCATGCAATTCCGAAACGTTGAAACAAGTTCTTGTTCTTCTGCCTCAAGTTGTCCCATATGATTCAGGGCCCAAACGGAGGAATCTCGAAACAAGTTTATGCATTTTGGAATACTCAAGAGAAATGAGGAGGGTGGGTGAGTTTCAGAGCAATTCCGAGACGTTGAAAAAAGTTCGTCTTCTTCTGCCTCAAGTAGTCCCAAATGGTTCAGGGCCCAAACAGAGGAATCTCGAAATAAGTTCAAGCATTCTGGAATACTCAAGAGAAATGAGGAGAGTGGGTGAGTTTCCACGCAATTCCGAGACGTTGAAAAAAGTTCTTGTTCTTCTTCCTGAAGTTGTCCAAAATGGTTCAGGGCCCAAACGGAGGAATCTCGAAACAAGTTTAGGCATTCTGGAATCCTCACGAGAACTGAGGAGGGTGGGTGAGTTTCCAAGCAATTCCGAGACGTTGAAAAAAGTTCGTCTTCTTCTGCCTCAAGTTGTCCCATATGATTCAGGGCCCAAACGGAGGAATCTCGAAACAAGTTCATGCATTCTGGAATACTCAAGAGAAATGAGGAGGGTGGGTGAGTTTCCACGCAATTCCGAGACGTTGAAAAAAGGTCGTGTTCTTCTGCCTCAAGTTGTCCCATATGATTCAGGGCCCAAACGGAGGAATCTCGAAACAAGTTTATGCATTCTGGAATCCTTAGGAGAAATGAGGAGGGTGGGTGAGTTTCCACGCAATTCCGAGACGTTGAAAAAAGTTCTTGTTCTTCTTCCTGAAGTTGTCCCAAATGGTTAAGGGCCCAAACGGAGGAATCTCGAAACAAGTTTAGGCATTCTGGAATCCTGACGAGAACTGAGGAGGGTTGGTGAGTTTCCAAGCAATTCTGAGACGTTGAAAAAAGTTCGTCTTCTTCAGCCTCAAGTTGTCCCATATGATTCAGGGCCCAAACGGAGGAATCTCGAAACAAGTTCATGCATTCTGGAATACTCAAGAGAAATGTGGAGGGTGGGTGAGTTTCCACGCAATTCCGAGACGTTGAAAAAAGTTCTTGTTCTTCTTCCTGAAGTTGTCCCAAATGGTTAAGGGCCCAAACGGAGGAATCTCGAAACAAGTTTAGGCATTCTGGAATCCTGACGAGAACTGAGGAGGGTTGGTGAGTTTCCAAGCAATTCTGAGACGTTGAAAAAAGTTCGTCTTCTTCTGCCTCAAGTAGTCCCAAATGGTTCAGGGCCCAAACAGAGGAATCTCGAAATAAGTTCATGCATTCTGGAATACTCAAGAGAAATGAGGAGGGTGGGTGAGTTTCCAAGCAATTCCGAGACGTTGAAAAAAGTTCGTCTTCTTCTGCCTCAAGTAGTCACAAATGGTTCAGGGCCCAAACAGAGGAATCTCGAAATAAGTTCATGCATTCTGGAATACTCAAGAGAAATGAGGAGGGTGGGTGAGTTTCCATGCAATTCCGAAACGTTGAAAAAAGTTCTTGTTCTTCTGCCTCAAGTTGTCCCATATGATTCAGGGCCCAAACGGAGGAATCTCGAAACAAGTTTATGCATTTTGGAATACTCAAGAGAAATGAGGAGGGTGGGTGAGTTTCAGAGCAATTCCGAGACGTTGAAAAAAGTTCGTCTTCTTCTGCCTCAAGTAGTCCCAAATGGTTCAGGGCCCAAACAGAGGAATCTCGAAATAAGTTCAAGCATTCTGGAATACTCAAGAGAAATGAGGAGAGTGGGTGAGTTTCCACGCAATTCCGAGACGTTGAAAAAAGTTCTTGTTCTTCTTCCTGAAGTTGTCCAAAATGGTTCAGGGCCCAAACGGAGGAATCTCGAAACAAGTTTAGGCATTCTGGAATCCTCACGAGAACTGAGGAGGGTGGGTGAGTTTCCAAGCAATTCCGAGACGTTGAAAAAAGTTCGTCTTCTTCTGCCTCAAGTAGTCCCAAATGGTTCAGGGCCCAAACAGAGGAATCTCGAAATAAGTTCATGCATTCTGGAATACTCAAGAGAAATGAGGAGGGTGGGTGAGTTTCCACGCAATTCCGAAACGTTGAAACAAGTTCTTGTTCTTCTGCCTCAAGTTGTCCCATAAGATTTAGGGCCCAAACGGAGGAATCTCGAAACAAATTTATGCATTCTGGAATCCTGAGGAGAAATGAGGAGGGTGGGTGAGTTTCCACGCAATTCCGAGACGTTGAAAAAAGTTCTTGTTCTTCTTCCTGTAGTTGTCCCAAATGGTTCAGGGCCCAAACAGAGGAATCTCGAAACAAGTTTAGGCATTCTGGAATCCTCACGAGAAATGAGGAGGGTGGGTGAGTTTCCAAGCAATTCTAAGACGTTGAAAAAAGTTCGTCTTCTTCTGCCTCAAGTTGTCCCATATGATTCAGGGCCCAAACGGAGGAATCTCGAAACAAGTTCATGCATTCTGGAATACTCAAGAGAAATGAGGAGGGTGGGTGAGTTTCCATGCAATTCCGAAACGTTGAAACAAGTTCTTGTTCTTCTGCCTCAAGTTGTCCCATATGATTCAGGGCCCAAACGGAGGAATCTCGAAACAAGTTTATGCATTTTGGAATACTCAAGAGAAATGAGGAGGGTGGGTGAGTTTCAGAGCAATTCCGAGACGTTGAAAAAAGTTCGTCTTCTTCTGCCTCAAGTAGTCCCAAATGGTTCAGGGCCCAAACAGAGGAATCTCGAAATAAGTTCAAGCATTCTGGAATACTCAAGAGAAATGAGGAGAGTGGGTGAGTTTCCACGCAATTCCGAGACGTTGAAAAAAGTTCTTGTTCTTCTTCCTGAAGTTGTCCAAAATGGTTCAGGGCCCAAACGGAGGAATCTCGAAACAAGTTTAGGCATTCTGGAATCCTCACGAGAACTGAGGAGGGTGGGTGAGTTTCCAAGCAATTCCGAGACGTTGAAAAAAGTTCGTCTTCTTCTGCCTCAAGTTGTCCCATATGATTCAGGGCCCAAACGGAGGAATCTCGAAACAAGTTCATGCATTCTGGAATACTCAAGAGAAATGAGGAGGGTGGGTGAGTTTCCACGCAATTCCGAGACGTTGAAAAAAGGTCGTGTTCTTCTGCCTCAAGTTGTCCCATATGATTCAGGGCCCAAACGGAGGAATCTCGAAACAAGTTTATGCATTCTGGAATCCTTAGGAGAAATGAGGAGGGTGGGTGAGTTTCCACGCAATTCCGAGACGTTGAAAAAAGTTCTTGTTCTTCTTCCTGAAGTTGTCCCAAATGGTTAAGGGCCCAAACGGAGGAATCTCGAAACAAGTTTAGGCATTCTGGAATCCTGACGAGAACTGAGGAGGGTTGGTGAGTTTCCAAGCAATTCTGAGACGTTGAAAAAAGTTCGTCTTCTTCAGCCTCAAGTTGTCCCATATGATTCAGGGCCCAAACGGAGGAATCTCGAAACAAGTTCATGCATTCTGGAATACTCAAGAGAAATGAGGAGGGTGGGTGAGTTTCGAAGCAATTCCGAGACGTTGAAAAAAGTTCGTGTTCGCCTGCCTGAAGTTGAACCAAATGGTTCTAGGCCGAAATGGAGGAATCTCGAAACAAGTTTAGGCATTCTGGAGTCCTCACGAGAAATGAGGAGGGTGGGTTAATTTCCACGGATTTCCGAGACGTTGAAAAAAGTTGGTGTTCTTCTGCCTTAAGTTGTCCCAAATGGTTCAGGGCCCAAACGGAGGAATCTCGAAACAAGTTTAGGGATTCTGGAATCCTCACGAGAAATGAGGAAGGTGGGTTAGTTTCCACGCAATTCCGAGACGTTGAAAAAAGTTCTTGTTCTTCTTCCTGAAGTTGTCCCAAATGGTTCAGGGCCCAAACGGAGGAATCTCGAAATAAGTTTAGGCATTCTGGAATCCTCACAAGAAATGAGGAGGGTGGGTGAGTTTCCACGTATTTCCGAGACGTTGAAAAAAGTTCGTGTTCTTCTGTTTGATGTTGTCCCAAATGGTTCAGGGCCCAAACGGACGAATCTTGAAATAAGTTTAGGCATTCTGGAATCCTCACGATAAATGAGGAGGGTGGGTCAGTTTCCGCGCAATTCCGAGACGTTGAAAAAAGTTCGTGTTCTTCTGCTTGAAGTTGTCCCAAATGGTTCTAGGCCGAAACGGAGGAATCTCGAAACAAGTTTAGGCATTTTTGAATCCTCACGAGAAATTAGGAGGGTGGGTGAGTTTCCACGCAATTCCGAGACGTTGAAAAAAGTTCGTGTTCTTCTGCCTGAAGTTGAACCAAGTGGTTCGGGGCCGAAACGGAGGAATCTCAGAACAAGTTTAGGCATTCTCGAGTCCTCACGAGAAATGAGGAGGGTGGGTGAGTTTCCACGTATTTCTTAGACGTTGAAAAAAATTCGTGTTCTTCTGCCTGAAGTTCTCCCAAATGGTTCCGGGCCCAAACGGAGGAATCTCGAAACAAGTTTAGGGATTCTGGAATCCTCACGAGAAATGAGGGTGGGTTAGTTTCCGCGCAATTCCGAGACATTGAAAAAAGTTCTTGTTCTTCTTCCTGAAGTTGTCCCAAATGGTTCAGGGCCCAAACGGAGGAATCTCGAAACAAGTTCATGCATTCTGGAATGCTCAAGAGAAATGAGGAGGGTGGATGAGTTTCCACGCAATTCCGAGACGTTGAAAAAAGGTCGTGTTCTTCTGCCTCAAGTTGTCCCATATGATTCAGGGCCCAAACGGAGGAATCTCGAAACAAGTTTATGCATTCTGGAATCCTTAGGAGAAATGAGGAGGGTGGGTGAGTTTCCACGCAATTCCGAGACGTTGAAAAAAGTTCTTGTTCTTCTTCCTGAAGTTGTCCCAAATGGTTAAGGGCCCAAACGGAGGAATCTCGAAACAAGTTTAGGCATTCTGGAATCCTGACGAGAACTGAGGAGGGTTGGTGAGTTTCCAAGCAATTCTGAGACGTTGAAAAAAGTTCGTCTTCTTCAGCCTCAAGTTGTCCCATATGATTCAGGGCCCAAACGGAGGAATCTCGAAACAAGTTTATGCATTTTGGAATACTCAAGAGAAATGAGGAGGGTGGGTGAGTTTCCAAGCAATTCCGAGACGTTGAAAAAAGTTCGTCTTCTTCTGCCTCAAGTAGTCCCAAATGGTTCAGGGCCCAAACAGAGGAATCTCGAAATAAGTTCATGCATTCTGGAATACTCAAGAGAAATGAGGAGGGTGGGTGAGTTTCCACGCAATTCCGAAACGTTGAAACAAGTTCTTGTTCTTCTGCCTCAAGTTGTCCCATATGATTTAGGGCCCAAACGGAGGAATCTCGAAACAAGTTTATGCATTTTGGAATACTCAAGAGAAATGAGGAGGGTGGGTGAGTTTCCAAGCAATTCCGAGACGTTGAAAAAAGTTCGTCTTCTTCTGCCTCAAGTAGTCCCAAATGGTTCAGGGCCCAAACAGAGGAATCTCGAAATAAGTTCATGCATTCTGGAATACTCAAGAGAAATGAGGAGGGTGGGTGAGTTTCCAAGCAATTCCGAGACGTTGAAAAAAGTTCGTCTTCTTCTGCCTCAAGTAGTCACAAATGGTTCAGGGCCCAAACAGAGGAATCTCGAAATAAGTTCATGCATTCTGGAATACTCAAGAGAAATGAGGAGGGTGGGTGAGTTTCCATGCAATTCCGAAACGTTGAAACAAGTTCTTGTTCTTCTGCCTCAAGTTGTCCCATATGATTCAGGGCCCAAACGGAGGAATCTCGAAACAAGTTTATGCATTTTGGAATACTCAAGAGAAATGAGGAGGGTGGGTGAGTTTCAGAGCAATTCCGAGACGTTGAAAAAAGTTCGTCTTCTTCTGCCTCAAGTAGTCCCAAATGGTTCAGGGCCCAAACAGAGGAATCTCGAAATAAGTTCAAGCATTCTGGAATACTCAAGAGAAATGAGGAGAGTGGGTGAGTTTCCACGCAATTCCGAGACGTTGAAAAAAGTTCTTGTTCTTCTTCCTGAAGTTGTCCAAAATGGTTCAGGGCCCAAACGGAGGAATCTCGAAACAAGTTTAGGCATTCTGGAATCCTCACGAGAACTGAGGAGGGTGGGTGAGTTTCCAAGCAATTCCGAGACGTTGAAAAAAGTTCGTCTTCCTCTGCCTCAAGTTGTCCCATATGATTCAGGGCCCAAACGGAGGAATCTCGTAACAAGTTCATGCATTCTGGAATACTCAAGAGAAATGAGGAGGGTGGGTGAGTTTCCACGCAATTCCGAGACGTTGAAAAAAGGTCGTGTTCTTCTGCCTCAAGTTGTCCCATATGATTCAGGGCCCAAACGGAGGAATCTCGAAACAAGTTTATGCATTCTGGAATCCTTAGGAGAAATGAGGAGGGTGGGTGAGTTTCCACGCAATTCCGAGACGTTGAAAAAAGTTCTTGTTCTTCTTCCTGAAGTTGTCCCAAATGGTTAAGGGCCCAAACGGAGGAATCTCGAAACAAGTTTAGGCATTCTGGAATCCTGACGAGAACTGAGGAGGGTTGGTGAGTTTCCAAGCAATTCTGAGACGTTGAAAAAAGTTCGTCTTCTTCAGCCTCAAGTTGTCCCATATGATTCAGGGCCCAAACGGAGGAATCTCGAAACAAGTTCATGCATTCTGGAATACTCAAGAGAAATGAGGAGGGTGGGTGAGTTTCCACGCAATTCCGAGACGTTGAAAAAAGTTCTTGTTCTTCTTCCTGAAGTTGTCCCAAATGGTTAAGGGCCCAAACGGAGGAATCTCGAAACAAGTTTAGGCATTCTGGAATCCTGACGAGAACTGAGGAGGGTTGGTGAGTTTCCAAGCAATTCTGAGACGTTGAAAAAAGTTCGTCTTCTTCTGCCTCAAGTAGTCCCAAATGGTTCAGGGCCCAAACAGAGGAATCTCGAAATAAGTTCATGCATTCTGGAATACTCAAGAGAAATGAGGAGGGTGGGTGAGTTTCCAAGCAATTCCGAGACGTTGAAAAAAGTTCGTCTTCTTCTGCCTCAAGTAGTCACAAATTGTTCAGGGCCCAAACAGAGGAATCTCGAAATAAGTTCATGCATTCTGGAATACTCAAGAGAAATGAGGAGGGTGGGTGAGTTTCCATGCAATTCCGAAACGTTGAAACAAGTTCTTGTTCTTCTGCCTCAAGTTGTCCCATATGATTCAGGGCCCAAACGGAGGAATCTCGAAACAAGTTTATGCATTTTGGAATACTCAAGAGAAATGAGGAGGGTGGGTGAGTTTCAGAGCAACTCCGAGACGTTGAAAAAAGTTCGTCTTCTTCTGCCTCAAGTAGTCCCAAATGGTTCAGGGCCCAAACAGAGGAATCTCGAAATAAGTTCAAGCATTCTGGAATACTCAAGAGAAATGAGGAGAGTGGGTGAGTTTCCACGCAATTCCGAGACGTTGAAAAAAGTTCTTGTTCTTCTTCCTGAAGTTGTCCAAAATGGTTCAGGGCCCAAACGGAGGAATCTCGAAACAAGTTTAGGCATTCTGGAATCCTCACGAGAACTGAGGAGGGCGGGTGAGTTTCCAAGCAATTCCGAGACGTTGAAAAAAGTTCGTCTTCTTCTGCCTCAAGTAGTCCCAAATGGTTCAGGGCCCAAACAGAGGAATCTCGAAAAAAGTTCATGCATTCTGGAATACTCAAGAGAAATGAGGAGGGTGGGTGAGTTTCCACGCAATTCCGAAACGTTGAAACAAGTTCTTGTTCTTCTGCCTCAAGTTGTCCCATATGATTTAGGGCCCAAACAGAGGAATCTTGAAACAAGTTTAGGCATTTTGGAATACTCAAGAGAAATGAGGAGGGTGGGTGAGTTTCCAAGCAATTCCGAGACGTTGAAAAAAGTTCGTCTTCTTCTGCCTCAAGTAGTCCCAAATGGTTCAGGGCCCAAACAGAGGAATCTCGAAATAAGTTCATGCATTCTGGAATACTCAAGAGAAATGAGGAGGGTGGGTGAGTTTCCAAGCAATTCCGAGACGTTGAAAAAAGTTCGTCTTCTTCTGCCTCAAGTAGTCACAAATGGTTCAGGGCCCAAACAGAGGAATCTCGAAATAAGTTCATGCATTCTGGAATACTCAAGGGAAATGAGGAGGGTGGGTGAGTTTCCATGCAATTCCGAAACGTTGAAACAAGTTCTTGTTCTTCTGCCTCAAGTTGTCCCATATGATTCAGGGCCCAAACGGAGGAATCTCGAAACAAGTTTATGCATTTTGGAATACTCAAGAGAAATGAGGAGGGTGGGTGAGTTTCAGAGCAATTCCGAGACGTTGAAAAAAGTTCGTCTTCTTCTGCCTCAAGTAGTCCCAAATGGTTCAGGGCCCAAACAGAGGAATCTCGAAATAAGTTCAAGCATTCTGGAATACTCAAGAGAAATGAGGAGAGTGGGTGAGTTTCCACGCAATTCCGAGACGTTGAAAAAAGTTCTTGTTCTTCTTCCTGAAGTTGTCCAAAATGGTTCAGGGCCCAAACGGAGGAATCTCGAAACAAGTTTAGGCATTCTGGAATCCTCACGAGAACTGAGGAGGGTGGGTGAGTTTCCAAGCAATTCCGAGACGTTGAAAAAAGTTCGTCTTCTTCTGCCTCAAGTTGTCCCATATGATTCAGGGCCCAAACGGAGGAATCTCGAAACAAGTTCATGCATTCTGGAATACTCAAGAGAAATGAGGAGGGTGGGTGAGTTTCCACGCAATTCCGAGACGTTGAAAAAAGGTCGTGTTCTTCTGCCTCAAGTTGTCCCAAATGATTCAGGGCCCAAACGGAGGAATCTCGAAACAAGTTTATGCATTCTGGAATCCTTAGGAGAAATGAGGAGGGTGGGTGAGTTTCCACGCAATTCCGAGACGTTGAAAAAAGTTCTTGTTCTTCTTCCTGAAGTTGTCCCAAATGGTTAAGGGCCCAAACGGAGGAATCTCGAAACAAGTTTAGGCATATTGGAATCCTGACGAGAACTGAGGAGGGTTGGTGAGTTTCCAAGCAATTCTGAGACGTTGAAAAAAGTTCGTCTTCTTCAGCCTCAAGTTGTCCCATATGATTCAGGGCCCAAACGAAGGAATCTCGAAACAAGTTCATGCATTCTGGAATACTCAAGAGAAATGAGGAGGGTGGGTGAGTTTCGAAGCAATTCCGAGACGTTGAAAAAAGTTCGTGTTCGCCTGCCTGAAGTTGAACCAAATGGTTCTAGGCCGAAATGGAGGAATCTCGAAACAAGTTTAGGCATTCTGGAGTCCTCACGAGAAATGAGGAGGGTGGGTTAATTTCCACGGATTTCCGAGACGTTGAAAAAAGTTGGTGTTCTTCTGCCTTAAGTTGTCCCAAATGGTTCAGGGCCCAAACGGAGGAATCTCGAAACAAGTTTAGGGATTCTGGAATCCTCACGAGAAATGAGGAAGGTGGGTTAGTTTCCGCGCAATTCCGAGACGTTGAAAAAAGTTCTTGTTCTTCTTCCTGAAGTTGTCCCAATTGGTTCAGGGCCCAAACGGAGGAATCTCGAAATAAGTTTAGGCATTCTGGAATCCTCACAAGAAATGAGGAGGGTGGGTGAGTTTCGACGTATTTCCGAGACGTTGAAAAAAGTTCGTGTTCTTCTGTTTGATGTTGTCCCAAATGGTTCAGGGCCCAAACGGACGAATCTTGAAATAAGTTTAGGCATTCTGGAATCCTCACGATAAATGAGGAGGGTGGGTCAGTTTCCGCGCAATTCCGAGACGTTGAAAAAAGTTCGTGTTCTTCTGCTTGAAGTTGTCCCAAATGGTTCTAGGCCGAAACGGAGGAATCTCGAAACAAGTTTAGGCATTTTTGAATCCTCACGAGAAATTAGGAGGGTGGGTGAGTTTCCACGCAATTCCGAGACGTTGAAAAAGGTTCGTGTTCTTCTGCCTGAAGTTGAACCAAGTGGTTCGGGGCCGAAACGGAGGAATCTCAGAACAAGTTTAGGCATTCTCGAGTCCTCACGAGAAATGAGGAGGGTGGGTGAGTTTCCACGTATTTCTTAGACGTTGAAAAAAATTCGTGTTCTTCTGCCTGAAGTTCTCCCAAATGGTTCCGGGCCCAAACGGAGGAATCTCGAAAGAAGTTTAGGGATTCTGGAATCCTCACGAGAAATGAGGGTGGGTTAGTTTCCGCGCAATTCCGAGACATTGAAAAAAGTTCTTGTTCTTCTTCCTGAAGTTGTCCCAAATGGTTCAGGGCCCAAACGGAGGAATCTCGAAACAAGTTTAGGCATTTTGGAATCCTCACGACAAATTAGGATGGTGGGTGAGTTTCCACGTATTTCCGAGACGTTGAAAAAAGTTCGTGTTCTTCTGCCTGAAGTTGTCCCAAATGGTTCAGGGCCCAAACGGAGGAATCTCGAAGCAAGTTTAGGGATTCTGGAATCCTCACGAGAACTGAGGAAGGTGGGTGAGTTTCCAAGCAATTCCGAGACGTTGAAAAAAGTTTGTCTTCTTCTGCCTCAAGTTGTCCCATATGATTCAGGGCCCAAACGGAGGAATCTCGAAACAAGTTTATGCATTCTGGAATACTCAAGAGAAATGGGGAGGGTGGGTGAGTTTCCACGCAATTCCTAGACATTGAAAAAAGTTCGTGTTCTTCTGCCTCAAGTTGTCCCATATGATTCAGGGCCCAAACGGAGGAATCTCGAAAAAAGTTTATGCATTCTAGAATCCTGACGAGAAATGAGGAGGGTGGGTGAGTTTCCACGCAATTCCGAGAAGTTGAAAAAACTTCGTTTTCTTCTGCCTCAAGTTGTCCCAAATAGTTCAGGGCCCAAACGGAGGAATCTCGAAACAAGTTCATGCATTCTGGAATACTCAGGAGAAATGAGGAGGGTGGGTGAGTTTCCAAGCAATTCCGAGACGTTGAAAAAAGTTCTTGTTTGCCTGCCTGAAGTTGAACCAAATGGTTCTCGGCCGAAATGGACGAATCTCGAAAAAAGTTTAGCATTCTGGAGTCCTCACGAGAAATGAGGAGGGTGGGTGATTTTCCACGCATTTCCGAGACGTTGAAAAAACTTCTTGTTCTTCTTCCTGAAGTTGCCCCAAATGGTTCAGGGCCCAAACAGAGGAATCTCGAAACAAGTTTAGGCATTCTGGAATCCTCACGAGAAATTAGGAGGGTGGGTGAGTGTCCACATAATTCCGAGATATTGAAAAAAGTTCTTGTTCTTCTTCCTGAAGTTGTCCCAAATGGTTCAGGGCCCAAACGGAGGAATCTCGAAACAAGTTTAGGGATTCTGGAATCCTCACGAGAAATGAGGGTGGGTTAGTTTCCGCGCATTTCCGAGACGTTGAAAAAAGTTCTTGTTCTTCTTCCTGAAGTTGTCCAAAATGGTTCAGGGCCCAAACGGAGGAATCTCGAAACAAGTTTATGCATTCTGGAATCCTGACGAGAAATGAGGAGGCTGGGTGAGTTTCCACGCATTTCCGAGACGTTGAAAAAAGTTCGTGTTCTTCTGCCTCAAGTTGTCCCACATGATTCAGGTCCCAAACGGAGGAATCTCGAAACAAGTTTATGCATTCTGGAGTCCTCACGAGAAATGAGGAGGGTGGGTGAGTTTCCACGCATTTCCGAGACGTTGAAAAAAGTTCTTGTTCTTCTTCCTGAAGTTGTTCCAAATGGTTCAGGGCCCAAACGGAGGAATCTCGAAACAAGTTTATGCATTCTGGAATCCTGACGAGAAATGAGGAGGGTGGGTGAGTTTCCACGCAATTCCGAGACGTTGAAAAAAGTTCTTCTTCTTCTGCATCAAGTTGTCCCAAATGGTTCAGGGCCCAAACGGAGGAATCTCGAAACAAGTTCATGCATTCTGGAATACTCAAGAGAAATGAGGAGGGTGGGTGAGTTTCCACGCAATTCCGAGACGTTGAAAAAAGTTCGTGTTCTTCTGCCTCAAGTTGTCCCATATGATTCAGGGCCCAAACGGAGGAATCTCGAAACAAGTTTATGCATTCTAGAATCCTGACGATAAATGAGGAGGGTGGGTGAGTTTCCACGCAATTCCGAGAAGTTGAAAAAACTTCGTCTTCTTCTGCCTGAAGTTGTCCCAAATAGATCAGGGCCCAAACGGAGGAATCTCGAAACAAGTTCATGCATTCTGGAATACTCAGGAGAAATGAGGAGGGTGGGTGAGTTTCCAAGCAATTCTGAGACGTTGAAAAAAGTTCTTGTTTGCCATCCTGAAGTTGAACCAAATGGTTCTCGGCCGAAACGGAGGAATCTCGTAACAAGTTTAGGCATTCTGGAGTCCTCACGAGAAATGAGGAGGGTGGGTGAGTTTCCACGCATTTCCGAGACGTTGAAAAAAGTTCTTGTTCTTCTTCCTGATGTTGTCCCAAATGGTTCAGGGCCCAAACGGAGGAATCTCGAAAAAAGTTTAGGCATTCTGGATTCCTCACGAGAACTGAGGAGGGTGGGTGAGTTTCCGCGCAGTTCCGAGACGTTGAAAAAAGTTCTTGTTCTTCTTCCTGATGTTGTCCCAAATGGTTCAGGGCCCAAACGGAGGAATCTCGAAGCAAGTTTAGGGATTCTGGAATCCTCACGAGAACTGAGGAGGGTGGCTGAGTTTCCAAGCAATTCCGAGACGTTGAAAAAAGTTTGTCTTCTTCTGCCTCAAGTTGTCCCATATGATTCAGGGCCCAAACGGAGGAATCTTGAAACAAGTTCATGCATTCTGGAATACTCAAGAGAAATGAGGAGGGTGGGTGAGTTTCCACGCAATTCCGAGACGTTGAAAAAAGTTCTTGTTTGCCATCCTGAAGTTGAACCAAATGGTTCTCGACCGAAACGGAGGAATCTCGTAACAAGTTTAGGCATTCTGGAGTCCTCACGAGAAATGAGGAGGGTGGGTGAGTTTCCACGCATTTCCGAGACGTTGAAAAAAGTTCTTGTTCTTCTTCCTGATGTTGTCCCAAATGGTTCAGGGCCCAAACGGAGGAATCTCGAAAAAAGTTTAGGCATTCTGGAATCCTCACGAGAACTGAGGAGGGTGGGTGAGTTTCCGCGCAGTTCCGAGACGTTGAAAAAAGTTCTTGTTCTTCTTCCTGATGTTGTCCCAAATGGTTCAGGGCCCAAACGGAGGAATCTCGAAGCAAGTTTAGGCATTCTGGAATCCTCACGAGAACTAAGGAGGGTGGGTGAGTTTCCAAGCCATTCCGAGACGTTGAAAAAAGTTTGTCTTCTTCTGCCTCAAGTTGTCCCATATGATTCAGGGCCCAAACGGAGGAATCTCGAAACAAGTTCATGCATTCTGGAATACTCAAGAGAAATGGGGAGGGTGGGTGAGTTTCCACGCAATTCCTAGACGTTGAAAAAAGTTCGTGTTCTTCTGCCTCAAGTTGTCCCATATGATTCAGGGCCCAAACGGAGGAATCTCGAAACAAGTTTATGCATTCTAGAATCCTGACGAGAAATGAGGAGGGTGGGTGAGTTTCCTCGCAATTCCGAGAAGTTGAAAAAACTTCGTTTTCTTCTGCCTCAAGTTGTCCCAAATAGTTCAGGGCCCAAACGGAGGAATCTCGAAACAAGTTCATGCATTCTGGAATACTCAGGAGAAATGAGGAGGATGGGTGAGTTTCCAACCAATTCCGAGACATTGAAAAAAGTTCTTGTTTGCCTGCCTGAAGTTGAACCAAATGGTTCTCGGCCGAAATGGACGAATCTCGAAAAAAGTTTAGCATTCTGGAGTCCTCCCGAGAAATGAGGAGGGTGGGTGATTTTCCACGCATTTCCGAGACGTTGAAAAAACTTCTTGTTCTTCTTCCTGAAGTTGCCCCAAATGGTTCAGGGCCCAAACGGAGGAATCTCGAAACAAGTTTAGGCATTCTGGAATCCTCACGAGAAATTAGGAGGGTGGGTGAGTGTCCACATAATTCCGAGACATTGAAAAAAGTTCTTGTTCTTCTTCCTGAAGTTGTCCCAAATGGTTCAGGGCCCAAACGGAGGAATCTCGAAACAAGTTTAGGGATTCTGGAATCCTCACGAGAAATGAGGGTGGGTTAGTTTCCGCGCATTTCCGAGACGTTGAAAAAAGTTCTTGTTCTTCTTCCTGAAGTTGTCCAAAATGGTTCAGGGCCCAAACGGAGGAATCTCGAAACAAGTTTATGCATTCTGGAATCCTGACGAGAAATGAGGAGGCTGGGTGAGTTTCCACGCATTTCCGAGACGTTGAAAAAAGTTCGTGTTCTTCTGCCTCAAGTTGTCCCACATGATTCAGGTCCCAAACGGAGGAATCTCGAAACAAGTTTATGCATTCTGGAATCCTGACGAGAAATGAGGAGGGTGGGTGAGTTTCCACGCAATTCCGAGACGTTGAAAAAAGTTCTTCTTCTTCTGCCTCAAGTTGTCCTTATTGGTTCAGGGCCCAAACGGAGGAATCTCGAAACAAGTTCATGCATTTTGGAATACTCAAGAGAAATAAGGAGGGTGGGTGAGTTTCCAAGCAATTCCGAGACGTTGAAAAAAGTTCGTGTTCGCCTGCCTGAAGTTGAACCAAATGGTTCTCGGCCGAAATGGAGGAATCTCGAAAAAAGTTTAGCATTCTGGAGTCCTCACGAGAAATGAGGAGGGTGGGTGAGTTTCCACGCATTTCCGAGACGTTGAAAAAAGTTCTTGTTCTTCTTCCTGAAGTTGTTCCAAATGGTTCAGGGCCCAAACGGAGGAATCTCGAAACAAGTTTATGCATTCTGGAATCCTGACGAGAAATGAGGAGGGTGGGTGAGTTTCCACGCATTTCCGAGACGTTGAAAAAAGTTCGTGTTCTTCTGCCTCAAGTTGTCCCACATGATTCAGGGCCCAAACGGAGGAATCTCGAAACAAGTTTATGCATTCTGGAATCCTGACGAGAAATGAGGAGGGTGGGTGAGTTTCCACGCAATTCCGAGACGTTGAAAAAAGTTCTTCTTCTTCTGCATCAAGTTGTCCCAAATGGTTCAGGGCCCAAACGGAGGAATCTCGAAACAAGTTCATGCATTCTGGAATACTCAAGAGAAATGAGGAGGGTGGGTGAGTTTCCACGCAATTCCGAGACGTTGAAAAAAGTTCGTGTTCTTCTGCCTCAAGTTGTCCCATATGATTCAGGGCCCAAACGGAGGAATCTCGAAACAAGTTTATGCATTCTAGAATCCTGACGATAAATGAGGAGGGTGGGTGAGTTTCCACGCAATTCCGAGAAGTTGAAAAAACTTCGTCTTCTTCTGCCTGAAGTTGTCCCAAATAGATCAGGGCCCAAACGGAGGAATCTCGAAACAAGTTCATGCATTCTGGAATACTCAGGAGAAATGAGGAGGGTGGGTGAGTTTCCAAGCAATTCCGAGACGTTGAAAAAAGTTCTTGTTTGCCATCCTGAAGTTGATCCAAATGGTTCTCGGCCGAAACGAAGGAATCTCGTAACAAGTTTAGGCATTCTGGAGTCCTCACGAGAAATGAGGAGGGTGGGTGAGTTTCCACGCATTTCCGAGACGTTGAAAAAAGTTCTTGTTCTTCTTCCTGATGTTGTCCCAAATGGTTCAGGGCCCAAACGGAGGAATCTCGAAAAAAGTTTAGGCATTCTGGATTCCTCACGAGAACTGAGGAGGGTGGGTGAGTTTCCGCGCAGTTCCGAGACGTTGAAAAAAGTTCTTGTTCTTCTTCCTGATGTTGTCCCAAATGGTTCAGGGCCCAAACGGAGGAATCTCGAAGCAAGTTTAGGGATTCTGGAATCCTCACGAGAACTGAGGAGGGTGGCTGAGTTTCCAAGCAATTCCGAGACGTTGAAAAAAGTTTGTCTTCTTCTGCCTCAAGTTGTCCCATATGATTCAGGGCCCAAACGGAGGAATCTTGAAACAAGTTCATGCATTCTGGAATACTCAAGAGAAATGAGGAGGGTGGGTGAGTTTCCACGCAATTCCGAGACGTTGAAAAAAGTTCTTGTTTGCCATCCTGAAGTTGAACCAAATGGTTCTCGGCCGAAACGGAGGAATCTCGTAACAAGTTTAGGCATTCTGGAGTCCTCACGAGAAATGAGGAGGGTGGGTGAGTTTCCACGCATTTCCGAGACGTTGAAAAAAGTTCTTGTTCTTCTTCCTGATGTTGTCCCAAATGGTTCAGGGCCCAAACGGAGGAATCTCGAAAAAAGTTTAGGCATTCTGGAATCCTCACGAGAACTGAGGAGGGTGGGTGAGTTTCCGCGCAGTTCCGAGACGTTGAAAAAAGTTCTTGTTCTTCTTCCTGATGTTGTCCCAAATGGTTCAGGGCCCAAACGGAGGAATCTCGAAGCAAGTTTAGGCATTCTGGAATCCTCACGAGAACTAAGGAGGGTGGGTGAGTTTCCAAGCCATTCCGAGACGTTGAAAAAAGTTTGTCTTCTTCTGCCTCAAGTTGTCCCATATGATTCAGGGCCCAAACGGAGGAATCTCGAAACAAGTTCATGCATTCTGGAATACTCAAGAGAAATGGGGAGGGTGGGTGAGTTTCCACGCAATTCCTAGACGTTGAAAAAAGTTCGTGTTCTTCTGCCTCAAGTTGTCCCATATGATTCAGGGCCCAAACGGAGGAATCTCGAAACAAGTTTATGCATTCTAGAATCCTGACGAGAAATGAGGAGGGTGGGTGAGTTTCCTCGCAATTCCGAGAAGTTGAAAAAACTTCGTTTTCTTCTGCCTCAAGTTGTCCCAAATAGTTCAGGGCCCAAACGGAGGAATCTCGAAACAAGTTCATGCATTCTGGAATACTCAGGAGAAATGAGGAGGGTGGGTGAGTTTCCAAGCAATTCCGAGACGTTGAAAAAAGTTCTTGTTTGCCTGCCTGAAGTTGAACCAAATGGTTCTCGGCCGAAATGGACGAATCTCGAAAAAAGTTTAGCATTCTGGAGTCCTCACGAGAAATGAGGAGGGTGGGTGATTTTCCACGCATTTCCGAGACGTTGAAAAAAGTTCGTGTTCTTCTTCCTGAAGTTGCCCCAAATGGTTCAGGGCCCAAACGGAGGAATCTCGAAACAAGTTTAGGCATTCTGGAATCCTCACGAGAAATTAGGAGGGCAGGTGAGTGTCCACATAATTCCGAGACATTGAAAAAAGTTCTTGTTCTTCTTCCTGAAGTTGTCCCAAATGGTTCAGGGCCCAAACGGAGGAATCTCGAAACAAGTTTAGGGATTCTGGAATCCTCACGAGAAATGAGGGTGGGTTAGTTTCCGCGCATTTCCGAGACGTTGAAAAAAGTTCTTGTTCTTCTTCCTGAAGTTGTCCAAAATGGTTCAGGGCCCAAACGGAGGAATCTCGAAACAAGTTTATGCATTCTAGAATCCTGACGAGAAATGAGGAGGCTGGGTGAGTTTCCACGCATTTCCGAGACGTTGAAAAAAGTTCGTGTTCTTCTGCCTCAAGTTGTCCCATATGATTCAGGGCCCAAACGGAGGAATCTCGAAACAAGTTTATGCATTCTAGAATCCTGACGATAAATGAGGAGGGTGGGTGAGTTTCCACGCAATTCCGAGAAATTGAAAAAACTTCGTCTTCTTCTGCCTCAAGTTGTCCCAAATCGATCAGGGCCCAAACGGAGGAATCTCGAAACAAGTTCATGCATTCTGGAATACTCAGGACAAATGAGGAGGGTGGGTGAGTTTCCAAGCAATTCCGAGACGTTGAAAAAAGTTCTTGTTTGCCTGCCTGAAGTTGAACCAAATGGTTCTCGGCCGAAACGGAGGAATCTCGTAACAAGTTTAGGCATTCTGGAGTCCTCACGAGAAATGAGGAGGGTGGGTGAGTTTCCACGCATTTCCGTGACGTTGAAAAAAGTTCTTGTTCTTCTTCCTGAAGTTGTCCCAAATGGTTCAGGGCCCAAACGGAGGAATCTCGAAACAAGTTTAGGGATTCTGGAATCCTCACGAGAAATGAGGGTGGGTTAGTTTCCGCGCAATTCCGAGACGTTGAAAGAAGTTCTTGTTCTTCTTCCTAAAGTTGTCCAAAATGGTTCAGGGCCAAAACGGAGGAATCTCGAAACAAGTTTAGGGATTCTGGAATCCTTACGAGAAATGACGGTGGGTTAGTTTCCGCGCAATTCCGAGACGTTGAAAAAAGTTCTTGTTCTTCTTCCTGAAGTTGTCCAAAATGGTTCAGGGCCCAAACGGAGGAATCTCGAAATAAGTTTATGCATTCTGGAATCCTGACGAGAAATGAGGAGGGTGGGTGAGTTTCCACGCATTTCCGAGACGTTGAAAAAAGTTCGTGTTCTTCTGCCTCAAGTTGTCCCACATGATTCAGGGCCCAAACGGAGGAATCTCGAAACAAGTTCATGCATTCTGGAATCCTGACGAGAAATGAGGAGGGTGGGTGAGTTTCCACGCAATTCCGAGACGTTGAAAAAAGTTCGTCTTCTTCTGCCTCAAGTTGTCCCAAATGGTTCAGGGCCCAAACGGAGGAATCTCGAAACAAGTTCATGCATTCTGGAATACTCAAGAGAAATGAGGAGGGTGGGTGAGTTTCCACGCAATTCCGAGACGTTGAAAAAAGTTCATGTTCTTCTGCCTCAAGTTGTCCCATATGATTCAGGGCCCAAACGGAGGAATCTCGGAACAAGTTTATGCATTCTAGAATCCTGACGAGAAATGAGGAGGGTGGGTGAGTTTCCACGCAATTCCGAGAAGTTGAAAAAACTTCGTCTTCTTCTGCCTCAAGTTGTCCCACATGATTCAGGGCCCAAACGGAGGAATCTTGAAGCAAGTTTAGGCATTCTAGAATCCTCACGATAAATGAGGAGGGTGGGTGAGTTTCCACGCATTTCCGTGACGTTGAAAAAAGTTCTTGTTCTTCTTCCTGAAGTTGTCCCAAATGGTTCAGGGCCCAAACGGAGGAATCTCGAAACAAGTTTAGGGATTCTGGAATCCTCACGAGAAATGAGGGTGGGTTAGTTTCCGCGCAATTCCGAGACTTTGAAAAAAGTTCTTGTTCTTCTTCCTGAAGTTGTCCAAAATGGTTCAGGGCCCAAACGGAGGAATCTCGAAACAAGTTTAGGGATTCTGGAATCCTCACGAGAAATGAGGGTGGGTTAGTTTCCGCGCAATTCCGAGACGTTGAAAAAAGTTCTTGTTCTTCTTCCTGAAGCTGTCCAAAATGGTTCAGGGCCCAAACGGAGGAATCTCGAAACAAGTTTAAGCATTCTGGAATCCTGACGAGAAATGAGGAGGGTGGGTGAGTTTCCACGCATTTCCGAGACATTGAAAAAAGTTCGTGTTCTTCTGCCTCAAGTTGTCCCACATGATTCAGGGCCCAAACGGAGGAATCTCGAAACAAGTTTATGCATTCTGGAATCCTGACGAGAAATGAGGAGGGTGGGTGAGTTTCCACGCATTTCCGAGACGTTGAAAAAAGTTCGTGTTCTTCTGCCTCAAGTTGTCCCACATGATTCAGGGCCCAAACGGAGGAATCATGAAGCAAGTTTAGGCATTCTAGAATCCTCACGATAAATGAGGAGGGTGGGTCAGTTTCCGCGCAATTGCGAGACGTTGAAAAAAGTTCGTGTTCTTCTGCCTGAAGTTATCCCAAATGGTTCTAGGCCGAAACGGAGGAATCTCGTAACAAGTTTAGGCATTCTGGAGTCCTCACGAGAAATGAGGAGGGTGGGTGAGTTTCCACGCATTTCCGAGACGTTGAAAAAAGTTCTTGTTCTTCTTCCTGAAGTTGTCCCAAATGGTTCAGGGCCCAAACGGAGGAATCTCGAAACAAGTTTAGGCATTCTGGAATCCTCACGAGAAATGAGGAGGGTGGGTCAGTTTCCCCGCATTTCCGAGACGTTGAAAAAAGTTCTTGTTCTTCTTCCTGAAGTGTTCCCAAATGGCTCAGGGCCCAAACGGAGGAATCTCGAAACATGTTTAGGCATTCTGGAATCCTCACGAGAACTGAGGAGGGTGGGTGAGTTTTCAAGCAATTCCGAGACGTTGAAAAAAGTTTGTCTTCTTCTGCCTCAAGTTGTCCCATATGATTCAGGGCCCAAACGGAGGAATCTCGAAACAAGTTCGTGCATTCCGGAATACTCAAGAGAAATGAGAAGGGTGGGTGAGTTTCCAAGCAATTCCGAGACGTTGAAAAAAGTTTGTCTTCTTCTGCCTCAAGTTGTCCCATATGATTCAGGGCCCAAACGGAGGAATCTCGAAACAAGTTCATGCATTCTGGAAAACTCAAGAGAAATGAGGAGGGTGGGTGAGTTTCCACGCAATTCCGAGACGTTGAAAAAAGTTCGTGTTCTTCTGCCTGAAGTTGTCCCAAATGGTTCTAGGCCGAAACAGAGGAATCTCGTAACAAGTTTAGGCATTCTGGAGTCCTCACGAGAAATGAGGAGGGTGGGTGAGTTTCCACGCATTTCCGAGACGTTGAAAAAATTCTTGTTCTTCTTCCTGAAGTTGTCTCAAATGGTTCAGGGCCCAAACGGAGGAATCTCGAAACAAGTTTAGGCATTCTGGAATCCTCACGAGAAATGAGGAGGGTGGGTGAGTTTCCACGTATTTCTGAGACGTTGAAAAAAGTTCGTGTTCTTCTGCCTGATGTTGTCCCAAATGGTTCAGGGCCCAAACGGAGGAATCTTGAAACAAGTTTAGCCATTCTGGAATCCTCACGGTAAATGAGGAGGGTGGGTCAGTTTCCGCGCAATTGCGAGACGTTGAAAAAAGTTCGTGTTCTTCTGCCTGAAGTTGTCCCAAATGGTTCTAGGCCGAAACGGAGGAATCTCGAAACAAGTTTAGGCATTCTGGAATCCTCACTAGAAATAAGGAGGGTGGGTGAGTTTCCACGCAATTCCGAGACGTTGAAAAAAGTTCGTGTTCTTCTACCTGAAGTTGAACCAAATGGTTCGGGGCCGAAACGGAGGAATCTCGAAACAAGTTTAGGCATTCTGGAATCCTGACGAGAAATGAGGAGGGTGGGTGAGTTTCCACGTATTTCCGAGACGTTGAAAAAAGTTCGTGTTCTTCTGCCTGATGTTGTCCCAAATGGTTCAGGGCCCAAACGGAGGAATCTCGAAACAAGTTTAGGCATTCTGGAATCCTCACGAGAACTGAGGAGGGTGGGTGAGTTTCCGCGCAGTTCCGAGACGTTGAAAAAAGTTCTTGTTCTTCTTCCTGAAGTTGTCCCAAATGGTTCAGGGCCCAAACGGAGGAATCTCGAAGCAAGTTTAGGCATTCTGGAATCCTCACTAGAACTGAGGAGGGTGGGTGAGTTTCCAAGCAATTCCGAGACGTTGAAAAAAGTTTGTCTTCTTCTGCCGCAAGTTGTCCCATATGATTCAGGGCCCAAACGGAGGAATCTCGAAACAAGTTCATGCATTCTGGAATACTCAAGAGAAATGAGGAGGGTGGGTGAGTTTCCACGCAATTCCGAGACGTTGAAAAAAGTTCGTGTTCTTCTGCCTCAAGTTGTCCCATATGATTCAGGGCCCAAACGGAGGAATCTCGAAACAAGTTTATGCATTCTCGAATCCTGACGAGAAATGAGGAGGGTGGGTGAGTTTCCACGCAATTCCGAGAAGTTGAAAAAACTTCGTTTTCTTCTGCCTCAAGTTGTCCCAAATAGTTCAGGGCCCAAACGGAGGAATCTCGAAACAAGTTCATGCATTCTGGAATACTCAGGAGAAATGAGGAGGGTGGGTGATTTTCCACGCATTTCCGAGACGTTGAAAAAACTTCTTGTTCTTCTTCCTGAAGTTGCCCCAAATGGTTCAGGGCCCAAACGGAGGAATCTTGAAAAAAGTTTAGCATTCTGGAGTCCTCACGAGAAATGAGGTGGGTGGGTGAGTGTCCACATAATTCCGAGACATTGAAAAAAGTTCTTGTTCTTCTTCCTGAAGTTGTCCCAAATGGTTCAGGGCCCAAACGGAGGAATCTCGAAACAAGTTTAGGGATTCTGGAATCCTCACGAGAAATGAGGGTGGGTTAGTTTCCGCGCAATTCCGAGACGTTGAAAGAAGTTCTTGTTCTTCTTCCTGAAGTTGTCCAAAATGGTTCAGGGCCCAAACGGAGGAATCTCGAAACAAGTTTAGGGATTCTGGAATCCTCACGAGAAATGAGGGTGGGTTAGTTTCCGCGCAATTCCGAGACGTTGAAAAAAGTTCTTGTTCTTCTTCCTGAAGTTGTCCAAAATGGTTCAGGGCCCAAACGGAGGAATCTCGAAACAAGTTTATGCATTCTGGAATTCTGACGAGAAATGAGGAGGGTGGGTGAGTTTCCACGCAATTCCGAGACGTTGAAAAAAGTTTTTCTTCTTCTGCCTCAAGTTGTCCCAAATGGTTCAGGGCCCAAACGGAGGAATCTCGAAACAAGTTCATGCATTCTGGAATACTCAAGAGAAATGAGGAGGGTGGGTGAGTTTCCACGCAATTCCGAGACGTTGAAAAAAGTTCATGTTCTTCTGCCTCAAGTTGTCCCATATGATTCAGGGCCCAAACGGAGGAATCTCGGAACAAGTTTATGCATTCTAGAATCCTGACGAGAACTGAGGAGGGTGGGTGAGTTTCCACGCAATTCCGAGAAGTTGAAAAAACTTCGTCTTCTTCTGCCTCAAGTTGTCCCAAATAGATCAGGGCCCAAACGGAGGAATCTCGAAACAAGTTCATGCATTCTGGAATACTCAGGAGAATGAGGAGGGTGGGTGAGTTTCCAAGCAATTCCGAGACGTTGAAAAAAGTTCTTGTTTGCCTGCCTGAAGTTGAACCAAATGGTTCTCGGCCGAAACGGAGGAATCTCGTAACAAGTTTAGGCATTCTGGAGTCCTCACGAGAAATGAGGAGGGTGGGTGAGTTTCCACGCATTTCCGAGTCGTTGAAAAAAGTTCTTGTTCTTCTTCCTGAAGTTGTCCCAAATGGTTCAGGGCCCAAACGGAGGAATCTCGAAACAAGTTTAGGGATTCTGGAATCCTCACGAGAAATGAGGGTGGGTTAGTTTCCGCGCAATTCCGAGACTTTGAAAAAAGTTCTTGTTCTTCTTCCTGAAGTTGTCCAAAATGGTTCAGGGCCCAAACGGAGGAATCTCGAAACAAGTTTAGGGATTCTGGAATCCTCACGAGAAATGAGGGTGGGTTAGTTTCCGCGCAATTCCGAGACGTTGAAAAAAGTTCTTGTTCTTCTTCCTGAAGCTGTCCAAAATGGTTCAGGGCCCAAACGGAGGAATCTCGAAACAAGTTTATGCATTCTGGAATCCTGACGAGAAATGAGGAGGGTGGGTGAGTTTCCACGCATTTCCGAGACATTGAAAAAAGTTCGTGTTCTTCTGCCTCAAGTTGTCCCACATGATTCAGGGCCCAAACGGAGGAATCTCGAAACAAGTTTATGCATTCTGGAATCCTGATGAGAAATGAGGAGGGTGGGTGAGTTTCCACGCATTTCCGAGACGTTGAAAAAAGTTCGTGTTCTTCTGCCTCAAGTTGTCCCACATGATTCAGGGCCCAAACGGAGGAATCTTGAAGCAAGTTTAGGCATTCTAGAATCCTCACGATAAATGAGGAGGGTGGGTCAGTTTCCGCGGAATTGCGAGACGTTGAAAAAAGTTCGTGTTCTTCTGCCTGAAGTTATCCCAAATGGTTCTAGGCCGAAACGGAGGAATCTCGTAACAAGTTTAGGCATTCTGGAGTCCTCACGAGAAATGAGGAGGGTGGGTGAGTTTCCACGCATTTCCGAGACGTTGAAAAAAGTTCTTGTTCTTCTTCCTGAAGTTGTCCCAAATGGTTCAGGGCCCAAACGGAGGAATCTCGAAACAAGTTTAGGCATTCTGGAATCCTCACGAGAAATGAGGAGGGTGGGTCAGTTTCCCCGCATTTCCGAGACGTTGAAAAAAGTTCTTGTTCTTCTTCCTGAAGTGTTCCCAAATGGCTCAGAGCCCAAACGGAGGAATCTCGAAACATGTTTAGGCATTCTGGAATCCTCACGAGAATTGAGGAGGGTGGGTGAGTTTTCAAGCAATTCCGAGACGTTGAAAAAAGTTTGTCTTCTTCTGCCTCAAGTTGTCCCATATGATTCAGGGCCCAAACGGAGGAATCTCGAAACAAGTTCGTGCATTCCGGAATACTCAAGAGAAATGAGGAGGGTGGGTGAGTTTCCAAGCAATTCCGAGACGTTGAAAAAAGTTTGTCTTCTTCTGCCTCAAGTTGTCCCATATGATTCAGGGCCCAAACGGAGGAATCTCGAAACAAGTTCATGCATTCTGGAAAACTCAAGAGAAATGAGGAGGGTGGGTGAGTTTCCACGCAATTCCGAGACGTTGAAAAAAGTTCGTGTTCTTCTGCCTGAAGTTGTCCCAAATGGTTCTAGGCCGAAACGGAAGAATCTCGTAACAAGTTTAGGCATTCTGGAGTCCTCACGAGAAATGAGGAGGGTGGGTGAGTTTCCACGCATTTCCGAGACGTTGAAAAAAGTTCTTGTTCTTCTTCCTGAAGTTCTCCTAAATGGTTCAGGGCCCAAACGGAGGAATCTCGAAACAAGTTTAGGCATTCTGGAATCCTCACGAGAAATGAGGAGGGTGGGTGAGTTTCCACGCAATTCCGAGACGTTGAAAAAAGTTCGTGTTCTTCTGCCTGAAGTTGTCCCAAATGGTTCTAGGCCGAAACGGAAGAATCTCGTAACAAGTTTAGGCATTCTGGAGTCCTCACGAGAAATGAGGAGGGTGGGTGAGTTTCCACGCATTTCCGAGACGTTGAAAAAAGTTCTTGTTCTTCTTCCTGAAGTTCTCCCAAATGGTTCAGGGCCCAAACGGAGGAATCTCGAAACAAGTTTAGGCATTCTGGAATCCTCACGAGAAATGAGGAGGGTGGGTGAGTTTCCACGTATTTCCGAGACGTTGAAAAAAGTTCGTGTTCTTCTGCCTGATGTTGTCCCAAATGCTTCAGGGCCCAAACGGAGGAATCTTGAAACAAGTTTAGCCATTCTGGAATCCTCACGGTAAATGAGGAGGGTGGGTCAGTTTCCGCGCAATTGCGAGACGTTGAAAAAAGTTCGTGTTCTTCTGCCTGATGTTGTCCCAAATGGTTCTAGGCCGAAACGGAGGAATCTCGAAACAAGTTTAGGCATTCTGGAATCCTCACTAGAAATAAGGAGGGTGGGTGAGTTTCCACGCAATTCCGAGACGTTGAAAAAAGTTCGTGTTCTTCTACCTGAAGTTGAACCAAATGGTTCGGGGCCGAAACGGAGGAATCTCGAAACAAGTTTAGGCATTCTGGAATCCTGACGAGAAATGAGGAGGGTGGGTGAGTTTCCACGTATTTCCGAGACGTTGAAAAAAGTTCGTGTTCTTCTGCCTGATGTTGTCCCAAATGGTTCAGGGCCCAAACGGAGGAATCTCGAAACAAGTTTAGGCATTCTGGAATCCTCACGAGAACTGAGGAGGGTGGGTGAGTTTCCGCGCAGTTCCGAGACGTTGAAAAAAGTTCTTGTTCTTCTTCCTGAAGTTGTCCCAAATGGTTCAGGGCCCAAACGGAGGAATCTCGAAGCAAGTTTAGGCATTCTGGAATCCTCACTAGAACTGAGGAGGGTGGGTGAGTTTCCAAGCAATTCCGAGACGTTGAAAAAAGTTTGTCTTCTTCTGCCGCAAGTTGTCCCATATGATTCAGGGCCCAAACGGAGGAATCTCGAAACAAGTTCATGCATTCTGGAATACTCAAGAGAAATGAGGAGGGTGGGTGAGTTTCCACGCAATTCCGAGACGTTGAAAAAAGTTCGTGTTCTTCTGCCTCAAGTTGTCCCATATGATTCAGGGCCCAAACGGAGGAATCTCGAAACAAGTTTATGCATTCTCGAATCCTGACGAGAAATGAGGAGGGTGGGTGAGTTTCCACGCAATTCCGAGAAGTTGAAAAAACTTCGTTTTCTTCTGCCTCAAGTTGTCCCAAATAGTTCAGGGCCCAAACGGAGGAATCTCGAAACAAGTTCATGCATTCTGGAATACTCAGGAGAAATGAGGAGGGTGGGTGATTTTCCACGCATTTCCGAGACGTTGAAAAAACTTCTTGTTCTTCTTCCTGAAGTTGCCCCAAATGGTTCAGGGCCAAACGGAGGAATCTTGAAAAAAGTTTAGCATTCTGGAGTCCTCACGAGAAATGAGGTGGGTGGGTGAGTGTCCACATAATTCCGAGACATTGAAAAAAGTTCTTGTTCTTCTTCCTGAAGTTGTCCCAAATGGTTCAGGGCCCAAACGGAGGAATCTCGAAACAAGTTTAGGGATTCTGGAATCCTCACGAGAAATGAGGGTGGGTTAGTTTCCGCGCAATTCCGAGACGTTGAAAGAAGTTCTTGTTTTTCTTCCTGAAGTTGTCCAAAATGGTTCAGGGCCCAAACGGAGGAATCTCGAAACAAGTTTAGGGATTCTGGAATCCTCACGAGAAATGAGGGTGGGTTAGTTTCCGCGCAATTCCGAGACGTTGAAAAAAGTTCTTGTTCTTCTTCCTGAAGTTGTCCAAAATGGTTCAGGGCCCAAACGGAGGAATCTCGAAACAAGTTTATGCATTCTGGAATCCTGACGAGAAATGAGGAGGCTGGGTGAGTTTCCACGCATTTCCGAGACGTTGAAAAAAGTTCGTGTTCTTCTGCCTCAAGTTGTCCCACATGATTCAGGGCCCAAACGGAGGAATCTCGAAACAAGTTTATGCATTCTGGAATCCTGACGAGAAATGAGGAGGCTGGGTGAGTTTCCACGCAATTCCGAGACGTTGAAAAAAGTTCTTCTCTTCTTCTTCTGCCTCAAGTTGTCCCTAATGGTTCAGGGCCCAAACGGAGGAATCTCGAAACAAGTTCATGCATTCTGGAATACTCAAGAGAAATAAGGAGGGTGGGTGAGTTTCCAAGCAATTCCGAGACGTTGAAAAAAGTTCGTGTTCGCCTGCCTGAAGTTGAACCAAATGGTTCTCGGCCGAAATGGAGGAATCTCGAAAAAAGTTTAGCATTCTGGAGTCCTCACGAGAAATGAGGAGGGTGGGTGAGTTTCCACGCCTTTCCGAGACGTTGAAAAAAGTTCTTGTTCTTCTTCCCGAAGTTGTCCCAAATGGTTCAGGGGCCAAACGGAGGAATCTCGAAACAAGTTTAGGGATTCTGGAATCCTCACGAGAAATGAGGGTGGGTTAGCTTCCGCGCAATTCCGAGACGTTGAAAAAAGTTCTTATTCTTCTTCCTGAAGTTGTCCAAAATGGTTCAGGGCCCAAACGGAGGAATCTCGAAACAAGTTTAGGGATTCTGGAATCCTCACGAGAAATGAGGGTGGGTTAGTTTCCGCGCAATTCCGAGACGTTGAAAAAAGTTCTTGTTCTTCTTCCTGAAGTTGTCCAAAATAGTTCAGGGCCCAAACGGAGGAATCTCGAAACAAGTTTATGCATTCTGGAATCCTGACGAGAAATGAGGAGGGTGGGTGAGTTTCCACGCATTTCCGAGACGTTGAAAAAAGTTCGTGTTCTTCTGCCTCAAGTTGTCCCACATGATTCAGGGCCCAAACGGAGGAATCTCGAAACAAGTTTAGGGATTCTGGAATCCTCACGAGAAATGAGGGTGGGTTAGTTTCCGCGCAATTCCGAGACGTTGAAAGAAGTTCTTGTTTTTCTTCCTGAAGTTGTCCAAAATGGTTCAGGGCCCAAACGGAGGAATCTCGAAACAAGTTTAGGGATTCTGGAATCCTCACGAGAAATGAGGGTGGGTTAGTTTCCGCGCAATTCCGAGACGTTGAAAAAAGTTCTTGTTCTTCTTCCTGAAGTTGTCCAAAATGGTTCAGGGCCCAAACGGAGGAATCTCGAAACAAGTTTATGCATTCTGGAATCCTGACGAGAAATGAGGAGGCTGGGTGAGTTTCCACGCATTTCCGAGACGTTGAAAAAAGTTCGTGTTCTTCTGCCTCAAGTTGTCCCACATGATTCAGGGCCCAAACGGAGGAATCTCGAAACATGTTTATGCATTCTGGAATCCTAACGAGAAATGAGGAGGGTGGGTGAGTTTCCACGCAATTCCGAGACGTTGAAAAAAGTTCTTCTTCTTCTGCCTCAAGTTGTCCCAAATGGTTCAGGGCCCAAACGGAGGAATCTCGAAACAAGTTCATGCATTCTGGAATACTCAAGAGAAATAAGGAGGGTAGGTGAGTTTCCAAGCAATTCCGAGACGTTGAAAAAAGTTCGTGTTCGCCTGCCTGAAGTTGAACCAAATGGTTCTCGGCCGAAATGGAGGAATCTCGAAAAAAGTTTAGCATTCTGGAGTCCTCACGAGAAATGAGGAGGGTGGGTGAGTTTCCACGCCTTTCCGAGACGTTGAAAAAAGTTCTTGTTCTTCTTCCCGAAGTTGTCCCAAATGGTTCAGGGGCCAAACGGAGGAATCTCGAAACAAGTTTAGGGATTCTGGAATCCTCACGAGAAATGAGGGTGGGTTAGTTTCCGCGCAATTCCGAGACGTTGAAAAAAGTTCTTATTCTTCTTCCTGAAGTTGTCCAAAATGGTTCAGGGCCCAAACGGAGGAATCTCGAAACAAGTTTAGGGATTCTGGAATCCTCACGAGAAATGAGGGTGGGTTAGTTTCCGCGCAATTCCGAGACGTTGAAAAAAGTTCTTGTTCTTCTTCCTGAAGTTGTCCAAAATAGTTCAGGGCCCAAACGGAGGAATCTCGAAACAAGTTTATGCATTCTGGAATCCTGACGAGAAATGAGGAGGGTGGGTGAGTTTCCACGCATTTCCGAGACGTTGAAAAAAGTTCGTGTTCTTCTGCCTCAAGTTGTCCCACATGATTCAGGGCCCAAACGGAGGAATCTCGAAACAAGTTTATGCATTTTGGAATCCTGACGAGAAATGAGGAGGGTGGGTGAGTTTCCACGCAATTCCGAGACGTTGAAAAAAGTTCTTCTTCTTCTGCCTCAAGTTGTCCCAAATGGTTCAGGGCCCAAACGGAGGAATCTCGAAACAAGTTCATGCATTCTGGAATACTCAAGAGAAATAAGGAGGGTGGGTGAGTTTCCAAGCAATTCCGAGACGTTGAAAAAAGTTCGTGTTCGCCTGCCTGAAGTTGAACCGAATGGTTCTCGGCCGAAATGGAGGAATCTCGAAAAAAGTTTAGCATTCTGGAGTCCTCACGAGAAATGAGGAGGGTGGGTGAGTTTCCACGCCTTTCCGAGACGTTGAAAAAAGTTCTTGTTCTTCTTCCTGAAGTTGTCCCAAATGGTTCAGGGCCCAAACAGAGGAATCTCGAAACAAGTTTAGGGATTCTGGAATCCTCACGAGAAATGAGGGTGGGTTAGTTTCCGCGCAATTCCGAGACGTTGAAAAAAGTTCTTGTTCTTCTTCCTGATGTTGTCCAAAATGGTTCAGGGCCCAAACGGAGGAATCTTGAAACAAGTTTAGGGATTCTGGAATCCTCACGAGAAATGAGGGTGGGTTAGTTTCCGCGCAATTCCGAGACGTTGAAAAAAGTTCTTGTTCTTCTTCCTGAAGTTGTCCAAAATGGTTCAGGGCCCAAACGGAGGAATCTCGAAACAAGTTTATGCATTCTGGAATCCTGACGAGAAATGAGGAGGGTGGGTGAGTTTCCACGCATTTCCGAGACGTTGAAAAAAGTTCGTGTTCTTCTGCCTCAAGTTGTCCCACATGATTCAGGGCCCAAACGGAGGAATCTCGAAACAAGTTTATGCATTCTGGAATCCTGACGAGAAATGAGGAGGGTGGGTGAGTTTCCACGCAATTCCGAGACGTTGAAAAAAGTTTTTCTTCTTCTGCCTCAAGTTGTCCCAAATGGTTCAGGGCCCAAACGGAGGAATCTCGAAACAAGTTCATGCATCCTGGAATACTCAAGAGAAATAAGGAGGGTGGGTGAGTTTCCAAGAAATTCCGAGACGTTGAAAAAAGTTCGTGTTCGCCTGCCTGAAGTTGAACCAAATGGTTCTCGGCCGAAATGGAGGAATCTCGAAAAAAGTTTAGCATTCTGGAGTCCTCACGAGAAATGAGGAGGGTGGGTGAGTTTCCACGCATTTCCTAGACGTTGAAAAAAGTTCTTGTTCTTCTTCCTGAAGTTGTCCCAAATGGTTCAGTGCCCAACCGGAGGAATCTCGAAACAAGTTTATGCATTCTGGAGTCCTCACGAGAAATGAGGAGGGTGGGTGAGTTTCCACGCATTTCCGAGACGTTGAAAAAAGTTCTTGTTCTTCTTCCTGAAGTTGTGCCAAATGGTTCAGGGCCCAAACGGAGGAATCTCGAAACAAGTTTAGGGATTCTGGAATCCTCACGAGAAATGAGGGTGGGTTAGTTTCCGCGCAATTCCGAGACGTTGAAAAAAGTTCTTGTTCTTCTTCCTGAAGTTGTCCAAAATGGTTCAGGGCCCAAACGGAGGAATCTCGAAACAAGTTTAGGGATTCTGGAATCCTCACGAGAAATGAGGGTGGGTTAGTTTCCGCGTAATTCCGAGACGTTGAAAAAAGTTCTTGTTCTTCTTCCTGAAGTTGTCCCAAATGGTTCAGGGCCCAAACGGAGGAATCTCGAAACAAGTTTATGCATTCTGGAATCCTGACGAGAAATGAGGAGGGTGGGTGAGTTTCCACGCATTTCCGAGACGTTGAAAAAAGTTCGTGTTCTTCTGCCTCAAGTTGTTTCACATGATTCAGGGCCCAAACGGAGGAATCTCGAAACAAGTTTATGCATTCTGGAATCCTGACGAGAAATGAGGAGGGTGGGTGAGTTTCCACGCATTTCCGAGACGTTGAAAAAAGTTTTTCTTCTTCTGCCTCAAGTTGTCCCAAATGGTTCAGGGCCCAAACGGAGGAATCTCGAAACAAGTTCATGCATCCTGGAATACTCAAGAGAAATAAGGAGGGTGGGTGAGTTTCCAAGAAATTCCGAGACGTTGAAAAAAGTTCGTGTTCGCCTGCCTGAAGTTGAACCAAATGGTTCTCGGCCGAAATGGAGGAATCTCGAAAAAAGTTTAGCATTCTGGAGTCCTCACGAGAAATGAGGAGGGTGGGTGAGTTTCCACGCATTTCCTAGACGTTGAAAAAAGTTCTTGTTCTTCTTCCTGAAGTTGTCCCAAATGGTTCAGTGCCCAACCGGAGGAATCTCGAAACAAGTTTATGCATTCTGGAATCCTGACGAGAAATGAGGAGGGTGGGTGAGTTTCCACGCATTTCCGAGACGTTGAAAAAAGTTCGTGTTCTTCTGCCTCAAGTTGTTTCACATGATTTAGGGCCCAAACGGAGGAATCTCGAAACAAGTTTATGCATTCTGGAATCCTGACGAGAAATGAGGAGGGTGGGTGAGTTTCCACGCAATTCCGAGACGTTGAAAAAAGTTCTTCTTCTTCTGCCTCAAGTTGTCCCAAATGGTTCAGGGCCCAAACGGAGGAATCTCGAAACAAGTTCATGCATTCTGGAATACTCAAGAGAAATAAGGAGGGTGGGTGAGTTTCCAAGCAATTCCGAGACGTTGAAAAAAGTTCGTGTTCGCCTGCCTGAAGTTGAACCAAATGGTTCTCGGCCGAAATGGAGGAATCTCGAAAAAAGTTTAGCATTCTGGAGTCCTCACGAGAAATGAGGAGGGTGGGTGAGTTTCCACGCATTTCCGAGACGTTGAAAAAAGTTCTTGTTCTTCTTCCTGAAGTTGTGCCAAATGGTTCAGGGCCCAAACGGAGGAATCTCGAAACAAGTTTAGGGATTCTGGAATCCTCACGAGAAATGAGGGTGGGTTAGTTTCCGCGCAATTCCGAGACGTTGAAAAAAGTTCTTGTTCTTCTTCCTGAAGTTGTCCAAAATGGTTCAGGGCCCAAACGGAGGAATCTCGAAACAAGTTTAGGGATTCTGGAATCCTCACGAGAAATGAGGGTGGGTTAGTTTCCGCGTAATTCCGAGACGTTGAAAAAAGTTCTTGTTCTTCTTCCTGAAGTTGTCCCAAATGGTTCAGGGCCCAAACGGAGGAATCTCGAAACAAGTTTATGCATTCTGGAATCCTGACGAGAAATGAGGAGGGTGGGTGAGTTTCCACGCATTTCCGAGACGTTGAAAAAAGTTCGTGTTCTTCTGCCTCAAGTTGTTTCACATGATTCAGGGCCCAAACGGAGGAATCTCGAAACAAGTTTATGCATTCTGGAATCCTGACGAGAAATGAGGAGGGTGGGTGAGTTTCCACGCATTTCCGAGACGTTGAAAAAAGTTCGTGTTCTTCTGCCTCAAGTTGTCCCACATGATTCAGGGCCCAAACGGAGGAATCTCGAAACAAGTTTATGCATTCTGGAATCCTAACGAGAAATGAGGAGGCTGGGTGAGTTTCCACGCAATTCCGAGACGTTGAAAAAAGTTCTTCTTCTTCTGCCTCAAGTTGTCCCAAATGGTTCAGGGCCCAAACGGAGGAATCTCGAAACAAGTTCATGCATTCTGGAATACTCAAGAGAAATAAGGAGGGTGGGTGAGTTTCCAAGCAATTCCGAGACGTTGAAAAAAGTTCGTGTTCGCCTGCCTGAAGTTGAACCAAATGGTTCTCGGCCGAAATGGAGGAATCTCGAAAAAAGTTTAGCATTCTGGAGTCCTCACGAGAAATGAGGAGGGTGGGTGAGTTTCCACGCATTTCCGAGACGTTGAAAAAAGTTCTTGTTCTTCTTCCTGAAGTTGTGCCAAATGGTTCAGGGCCCAAACGGAGGAATCTCGAAACAAGTTTAGGGATTCTGGAATCCTCACGAGAAATGAGGGTGGGTTAGTTTCCGCGCAATTCCGAGACGTTGAAAAAAGTTCTTGTTCTTCTTCCTGAAGTTGTCCAAAATGGTTCAGGGCCCAAACGGAGGAATCTCGAAACAAGTTTAGGGATTCTGGAATCCTCACGAGAAATGAGGGTGGGTTAGTTTCCGCGTAATTCCGAGACGTTGAAAAAAGTTCTTGTTCTTCTTCCTGAAGTTGTCCCAAATGGTTCAGGGCCCAAACGGAGGAATCTCGAAACAAGTTTATGCATTCTGGAATCCTGACGAGAAATGAGGAGGGTGGGTGAGTTTCCACGCATTTCCGAGACGTTGAAAAAAGTTCGTGTTCTTCTGCCTCAAGTTGTTTCACATGATTCAGGGCCCAAACGGAGGAATCTCGAAACAAGTTTATGCATTCTGGAATCCTGACGAGAAATGAGGAGGGTGGGTGAGTTTCCACGCATTTCCGAGACGTTGAAAAAAGTTCGTGTTCTTCTGCCTCAAGTTGTCCCACATGATTCAGGGCCCAAACGGAGGAATCTCGAAACAAGTTTATGCATTCTGGAATCCTAACGAGAAATGAGGAGGCTGGGTGAGTTTCCACGCAATTCCGAGACGTTGAAAAAAGTTCTTCTTCTTCTGCCTCAAGTTGTCCCAAATGGTTCAGGGCCCAAACGGAGGAATCTCGAAACAAGTTCATGCATTCTGGAATACTCAAGAGAAATAAGGAGGGTGGGTGAGTTTCCAAGCAATTCCGAGACGTTGAAAAAAGTTCGTGTTCGCCTGCCTGAAGTTGAACCAAATGGTTCTCGGCCGAAATGGAGGAATCTCGAAAAAAGTTTAGCATTCTGGAGTCCTCACGAGAAATGAGGAGGGTGGGTGAGTTTCCACGCATTTCCGAGACGTTGAAAAAAGTTCTTGTTCTTCTTCCTGAAGTTGTGCCAAATGGTTCAGGGCCCAAACGGAGGAATCTCGAAACAAGTTTAGGGATTCTGGAATCCTCACGAGAAATGAGGGTGGGTTAGTTTCCGCGCAATTCCGAGACGTTGAAAAAAGTTCTTGTTCTTCTTCCTGAAGTTGTCCAAAATGGTTCAGGGCCCAAACGGAGGAATCTCGAAACAAGTTTAGGGATTCTGGAATCCTCACGAGAAATGAGGGTGGGTTAGTTTCCGCGTAATTCCGAGACGTTGAAAAAAGTTCTTGTTCTTCTTCCTGAAGTTGTCCCAAATGGTTCAGGGCCCAAACGGAGGAATCTCGAAACAAGTTTATGCATTCTGGAATCCTGACGAGAAATGAGGAGGGTGGGTGAGTTTCCACGCATTTCCGAGACGTTGAAAAAAGTTCGTGTTCTTCTGCCTCAAGTTGTTTCACATGATTCAGGGCCCAAACGGAGGAATCTCGAAACAAGTTTATGCATTCTGGAATCCTGACGAGAAATGAGGAGGGTGGGTGAGTTTCCACGCATTTCCGAGACGTTGAAAAAAGTTCGTGTTCTTCTGCCTCAAGTTGTCCCACATGATTCAGGGCCCAAACGGAGGAATCTCGAAACAAGTTTATGCATTCTGGAATCCTAACGAGAAATGAGGAGGCTGGGTGAGTTTCCACGCAATTCCGAGACGTTGAAAAAAGTTTTTCTTCTTCTGCCTCAAGTTGTCCCTAATGGTTCAGGGCCCAAACGGAGGAATCTCGAAACAAGTTCATGCATCCTGGAATACTCAAGAGAAATAAGGAGGGTGGGTGAGTTTCCAAGAAATTCCGAGACGTTGAAAAAAGTTCGTGTTCGCCTGCCTGAAGTTGAACCAAATGGTTCTCGGCCGAAATGGAGGAATCTCGAAAAAAGTTTAGCATTCTGGAGTCCTCACGGGAAATGAGGAGGGTGGGTGAGTTTCCACGCATTTCCGAGACGTTGAAAAAAGTTCTTGTTCTTCTTCCTGAAGTTGTTTCACATGATTCAGGGCCCAAACGGAGGAATCTCGAAACAAGTTTATGCATTCTGGAATCCTGACGAGAAATGAGGAGGGTGGGTGAGTTTCCACGCATTTCCGAGACGTTGAAAAAAGTTCGTGTTCTTCTGCCTCAAGTTGTCCGACATGATTCAGGGCCCAAACGGAGGAATCTCGAAACAAGTTTATGCATTCTGGAATCCTAACGAGAAATGAGGAGGCTGGGTGAGTTTCCACGCAATTCCGAGACGTTGAAAAAAGTTCTTCTTCTTCTGCCTCAAGTTGTCCCAAATGGTTCAGGGCCCAAACGGAGGAATCTCGAAACAAGTTCATGCATTCTGGAATACTCAAGAGAAATAAGGAGGGTGGGTGAGTTTCCAAGCAATTCCGAGACGTTGAAAAAAGTTCGTGTTCGCCTGCCTGAAGTTGAACCAAATGGTTCTCGGCCGAAATGGAGGAATCTCGAAAAAAGTTTAGCATTCTGGAGTCCTCACGAGAAATGAGGAGGGTGGGTGAGTTTCCACGCATTTCCGAGACGTTGAAAAAAGTTCTTGTTCTTCTTCCTGAAGTTGTGCCAAATGGTTCAGGGCCCAAACGGAGGAATCTCGAAACAAGTTTAGGGATTCTGGAATCCTCACGAGAAATGAGGGTGGGTTAGTTTCCGCGCAATTCCGAGACGTTGAAAAAAGTTCTTGTTCTTCTTCCTGAAGTTGTCCAAAATGGTTCAGGGCCCAAACGGAGGAATCTCGAAACAAGTTTAGGGATTCTGGAATCCTCACGAGAAATGAGGGTGGGTTAGTTTCCGCGTAATTCCGAGACGTTGAAAAAAGTTCTTGTTCTTCTTCCTGAAGTTGTCCCAAATGGTTCAGGGCCCAAACGGAGGAATCTCGAAACAAGTTTATGCATTCTGGAATCCTGACGAGAAATGAGGAGGGTGGGTGAGTTTCCACGCATTTCCGAGACGTTGAAAAAAGTTCGTGTTCTTCTGCCTCAAGTTGTTTCACATGATTCAGGGCCCAAACGGAGGAATCTCGAAACAAGTTTATGCATTCTGGAATCCTGACGAGAAATGAGGAGGGTGGGTGAGTTTCCACGCATTTCCGAGACGTTGAAAAAAGTTCGTGTTCTTCTGCCTCAAGTTGTCCCACATGATTCAGGGCCCAAACGGAGGAATCTCGAAACAAGTTTATGCATTCTGGAATCCTAACGAGAAATGAGGAGGCTGGGTGAGTTTCCACGCAATTCCGAGACGTTGAAAAAAGTTTTTCTTCTTCTGCCTCAAGTTGTCCCTAATGGTTCAGGGCCCAAACGGAGGAATCTCGAAACAAGTTCATGCATCCTGGAATACTCAAGAGAAATAAGGAGGGTGGGTGAGTTTCCAAGAAATTCCGAGACGTTGAAAAAAGTTCGTGTTCGCCTGCCTGAAGTTGAACCAAATGGTTCTCGGCCGAAATGGAGGAATCTCGAAAAAAGTTTAGCATTCTGGAGTCCTCACGGGAAATGAGGAGGGTGGGTGAGTTTCCACGCATTTCCGAGACGTTGAAAAAAGTTCTTGTTCTTCTTCCTGAAGTTGTCCCAAATGGTTCAGTGCCCAAACGGAGGAATCTCGAAACAAGTTTATGCATTCTGGAATCCTGACGAGAAATGAGGAGGGTGGGTGAGTTTCCACGCATTTCCGAGACGTTGAAAAAAGTTCGTGTTCTTCTGCCTCAAGTTGTTTCACATGATTTAGGGCCCAAACGGAGGAATCTCGAAACAAGTTTATGCATTCTGGAATCCTGACAAGAAATGAGGAGGGTGGGTGAGTTTCCACGCAATTCCGAGACGTTGAAAAAAGTTCTTCTTCTTCTTCTGCCTCAAGTTGTCCCAAATGGTTCAGGGCCCAAACGGAGGAATCTCGAAACAAGTTCATGCATTCTGGAATACTCAAGAGAAATAAGGAGGGTGGGTGAGTTTCCAAGCAATTCCGAGACGTTGAAAAAAGTTCGTGTTCGCCTGCCTGAAGTTGAAGCAAATGGTTCTCGGCCGAAATGGAGGAATCTCGAAAAAAGTTTAGCATTCTGGAGTCCTCACGAGAAATGAGGAGGGTGGGTGAGTTTCCACGCATTTCCGAGACGTTGAAAAAAGTTCTTGTTCTTCTTCCTGAAGTTGTCCCAAATGGTTCAGGGCCCAAACGGAGGAATCTCGAAACAAGTTTAGGGATTCTGGAATCCTCACGAGAAATGAGGGTGGGTTAGTTTCCGCGCAATTCCGAGACGTTGAAAGAAGTTCTTGTTCTTCTTCCTGAAGTTGTCCAAAATGGTTCAGGGCCCAAACGGAGGAATCTCGAAACAAGTTTAGGGATTTTGGAATCCTCACGAGAAATGAGGGTGGGTTAGTTTCCGCGCAATTCCGAGACGTTGAAAAAAGTTCTTGTTCTTCTTCCTGAAGTTGTCCAAAATGGTTCAGGGCCCAAACAGAGGAATCTCGAAACAAGTTTATGCATTCTGGAATCCTGACGAGAAATGAGGAGGGTGGGTGAGTTTCCACGCATTTCCGAGACGTTTTAAAAAGTTCGGGTTCTTCTGCCTCAAGTTGTCCCACATGATTCAGGGCTCAAACGGAGGAATCTCGAAACAAGTTTATGCATTCTTGAATCCTGACGAGAAATGAGGAGGGTGGGTGAGTTTCCACGCAATTCCGAGACGTTGAAAAAAGTTCTTCTTCTTTTGCCTCAAGTTGTCCCAAATGGTTCAGGGCCCAAACGGAGGAATCTCGAAACAAGTTCATGCATTCTGGAATACTCAAGAGAAATAAGGAGGGTGGGTGATTTTCCAAGCAATTCAGAGACGTTGAAAAAACTTCGTGTTCGCCTGCCTGAAGTTGAACCAAATGGTTCTAGGCCGAAATGGAGGAATCTCGAAACAAGTTTAGGCATTCTGGAGTCCTCACGAGAAATGAGGAGGGTGGGTGAGTTTCCACGTATTTCCGAGACGTTGAAAAAAGTTCGTGTTCTTCTGCCTGAAGTTGTCCCAAATGGTTCTAGGCCGAAATGGAGGAATCTCGAAACAAGTTTAGGCATTCTGGAGTCCTCACGAGAAATGAGGAGGGTGGGTGAGTTTCCACGCATTTCCGAGATGTTGAAAAAAGTTCTTGTTCTTCTTCCTGAAGTTGTCCCAAATGGTTCAGGGCCCAAACGGAGGAATCTCGATACAAGTTTAGGGATTCTGGAATCCTCACGAGTAATGAGGGTGGGTTAGTTTCCGCGCAATTCCGAGACGTTGAAAAAAGTTCTTGTTCTTCTTCCTGAAGTTGTCGAAAATGGTTCAGGGCCCAAACGGAGGAATCTCGAAACAAGTTTAGGGATTCTGGAATCCTCACGAGAAATGAGGGTGGGTTAGTTTCCGCGCAATTCCGAGACGTTGAAAAAAGTTCTTGTTCTTCTTCCTGAAGTTGTCCAAAATGGTTCAGGGCCCAAACAGAGGAATCTCGAAACAAGTTTATGCATTCTGGAATCCTGACGAGAAATGAGGAGGGTGGGTGAGTTTCCACGCATTTCCGAGACGTTGAAAAAAGTTCGGGTTCTTCTGCCTCAAGTTGTCCCACATGATTCAGGGCCCAAACGGAGGAATCTCGAAACAAGTTTATGCATTCTGGAATCCTGACGAGAAATGAGGAGGGTGGGTGAGTTTCCACGCAATTCCGAGACGTTGAAAAAAGTTCTTCTTCTTCTGCCTCAAGTTGTCCCAAATGGTTCAGGGCCCAAACGGAGGAATCTCAAAACAAGTTCATGCATTCTGTAATACTCAAGAGAAATAAGGAGGGTGGGTGAGTTTCCAAGCAATTCCGAGACGTTGAAAAAAGTTCGTGTTCGCCTGCCTGAAGTTGAACCAAATGGTTCTCTGCCGAAATGGAGGAATCTCGAAAAAAGTTTAGCATTCTGGAGTCCTCACGAGAAATGAGGAGGGTGGGTGAGTTTCCACGCATTTCCGAGACGTTGAAAAAAGTTCTTGTTCTTCTTCCTGAAGTTGTCCCAAATGGTTCAGGGCCCAAACGGAGGAATCTCGAAACAAGTTTAGGGATTCTGGAATCCTCACGAGAAATGAGGGTGGGTTAGTTTCCGCACAATTCCGAGACGTTGAAAGAAGTTCTTGTTCTTCTTCCTGAAGTTGTCCAAAATGGTTCAGGGCCCAAACGGAGGAATCTCGAAACAAGTTTAGGGATTCTGGAATCCTCACGAGAAATGAGGGTGGGTTAGTTTCCGCGCAATTCCGAGACGTTGAAAAAAGTTCTTGTTCTTCTTCCTGAAGTTGTCCAAAATGGTTCAGGGCCCAAACAGAGGAATCTCGAAACAAGTTTATGCATTCTGGAATCCTGACGAGAAATGAGGAGGGTGGGTGAGTTTCCACGCATTTCCGAGACGTTGAAAAAAGTTCGGGTTCTTCTGCCTCAAGTTGTCCCACATGATTCAGGGCCCAAACGGAGGAATCTCGAAACAAGTTTATGCATTCTGGAATCCTGACGAGAAATGAGGAGGGTGGGTGAGTTTCCACGCAATTCCGAGACGTTGAAAAAAGTTCTTCTTCTTCTGCCTCAAGTTGTCCCAAATGGTTCAGGGCCCAAACGGAGGAATCTCGAAACAAGTTCATGCATTCTGGAATACTCAAGGGAAATAAGGAGGGTGGGTGAGTTTCCAAGCAATTCAGAGACGTTGAAAAAACTTCGTGTTCGCCTGCCTGAAGTTGAACCAAATGGTTCTAGGCCGAAATGGAGGAATCTCGAAACAAGTTTAGGCATTCTGGAGTCCTCACGAGAAATGAGGAGGGTGGGTGAGTTTCCACGTATTTCCGAGACGTTGAAAAAAGTTCGTGTTCTTCTGCCTGAAGTTGTCCCAAATGGTTCTAGGCCGAAATGGAGGAATCTCGAAACAAGTTTAGGCATTCTGGAGTCCTCACGAGAAATGAGGAGGGTGGGTGAGTTTCCACGCATTTCCGAGACGTTGAAAAAAGTTCTTGTTCTTCTTCCTGAAGTTGTCCCAAATGGTTCAGGGCCCAAACGGAGGAATCTCGATACAAGTTTAGGGATTCTGGAATCCTCACGAGTAATGAGGGTGGGTTAGTTTCCGCGCAATTCCGAGACGTTGAAAAAAGTTCTTGTTCTTCTTCCTGAAGTTGTCGAAAATGGTTCAGGGCCCAAACGGAGGAATCTCGAAACAAGTTTAGGGATTCTGGAATCCTCACGAGAAATGAGGGTGGGTTAGTTTCCGCGCAATTCCGAGACGTTGAAAAAAGTTCTTGTTCTTCTTCCTGAAGTTGTCCAAAATGGTTCAGGGCCCAAACAGAGGAATCTCGAAACAAGTTTATGCATTCTGGAATCCTGACGAGAAATGAGGAGGGTGGGTGAGTTTCCACGCATTTCCGAGACGTTGAAAAAAGTTCGGGTTCTTCCTCCTCAAGTTGTCCCACATGATTCAGGGCCCAAACGGAGGAATCTCGAAACAAGTTTATGCATTCTGGAATCCTTACGAGAAATGAGGAGGGTGGGTGAGTTTCCACGCAATTCCGAGACGTTGAAAAAAGTTCTTCTTCTTCTGCCTCAAGTTGTCCCAAATGGTTCAGGGCCCAAACGGAGGAATCTCGAAACAAGTTCATGCATTCTGTAATACTCAAGAGAAATAAGGAGGGTGGGTGAGTTTCCAAGCAATTCCGAGACGTTGAAAAAAGTTCGTGTTCGCCTGCCTGAAGTTGAACCAAATGGTTCTCTGCCGAAATGGAGGAATCTCGAAAAAAGTTTAGCATTCTGGAGTCCTCACGAGAAATGAGGAGGGTGGGTGAGTTTCCACGCATTTCCGAGACGTTGAAAAAAGTTCTTGTTCTTCTTCCTGAAGTTGTCCCAAATGGTTCAGGGCCCAAACGGAGGAATCTCGAAACAAGTTTAGGGATTCTGGAATCCTCACGAGAAATGAGGGTGGGTTAGTTTCCGCACAATTACGAGACGTTGAAAGAAGTTCTTGTTCTTCTTCCTGAAGTTGTCCAAAATGGTTCAGGGCCCAAACGGAGGAATCTCGAAACAAGTTTAGGGATTCTGGAATCCTCACGAGAAATGAGGGTGGGTTAGTTTCCGCGCAATTCCGAGACGTTGAAAAAAGTTCTTGTTCTTCTTCCTGAAGTTGTCCAAAATGGTTCAGGGCCCAAACAGAGGAATCTCGAAACAAGTTTATGCATTCTGGAATCCTGCAAGAAATGAGGAGGGTGGGTGAGTTTCCACGCATTTCCGAGACGTTGAAAAAAGTTCGGGTTCTTCTGCCTCAAGTTGTCCCACATGATTCAGGGCCCAAACGGAGGAATCTCGAAACAAGTTTATGCATTCTGGAATCCTGACGAGAAATGAGGAGGGTGGGTGAGTTTCCACGCAATTCCGAGACGTTGAAAAAAGTTCTTCTTCTTCTGCCTCAAGTTGTCCCAAATGGTTCAGTGCCCAAACGGAGGAATCTCGAAACAAGTTCATGCATTCTGGAATACTCAAGGGAAATAAGGAGGGTGGGTGAGTTTCCAAGCAATTCAGAGACGTTGAAAAAACTTCGTGTTCGCCTGCCTGAAGTTGAACCAAATGGTTCTAGGCCGAAATGGAGGAATCTCGAAACAAGTTTAGGCATTCTGGAGTCCTCACGAGAAATGAGGAGGGTGGGTGAGTTTCCACGCATTTCCGAGACGTTGAAAAAAGTTCTTGTTCTTCTTCCTGAAGTTGTCCCAAATGGTTTACGGCCCAAACGGAGGAATCTTGAAACAAGTTTAGCCATTCTGGAATCCTCACGAGAAATGAGGAGGGTGGGTGAGTTTCCACGTATTTCCGAGACGTTGAAAAAAGTTCGTGTTCTTCTGCCTGATGTTGTCCCAAATGGTTCAGGGCCCAAACGGAGGAATCTCGAAACAAGTTTAGGCTTTCTGGAATCCTCACGAGAAATGAGGAGGGTGGGTGAGTTTCCACGTATTTCCGAGACGTTGAAAAAAGTTCGTGTTCTTCTGCCTGATGTTGTCCCAAATGGTTGAGGGCCCAAACGGAGGAATCTTGAAGCAAGTTTAGGCATTCTGGAATCCTCACGATAAATGAGAAGGGTGGGTCAGTTTCCGCGCAATTGCGAGACGTTGAAAAAAGTTCATGTTCTTCTGCCTGAAGTTGTCCCAAATGGTTCTAGGCCGAAACGGAGGAATCTCGAAACAAGTTTAGGCATTCTGGAGTCCTCACGAGAAATGAGGAGGGTGGGTGAGTTTCCACGCATTTCCGAGACGTTGAAAAAAGTTCTTGTTCTTCTTCCTGAAGTTGTCCCAAATGGTTCAGGGCCCAAACGGAGGAATCTCGAAACAAGTTTAGGGATTCTGGAATCCTCACGAGTAATGAGGGTGGGTTAGTTTCCGCGCAATTCCGAGACGTTGAAAAAAGTTCTTGTTCTTCTTCCTGAAGTTGTCCAAAATGGTTCAGGGCCCAAACGGAGGAATCTCGAAACAAGTTTAGGGATTCTGGAATCCTCACGAGAAATGAGGGTGGGTTAGTTTCCGCGCAATTCCGAGACGTTGAAAAAAGTTCTTGTTCTTCTTCCTGAAGTTGTCCAAAATGGTTCAGGGCCCAAACAGATGAATCTCGAAACAAGTTTATGCATTCTGGAATCCTGACGAGGAATGAGGAGGGTGGGTGAGTTTCCACGCATTTCCGAGACGTTGAAAAAAGTTCGGGTTCTTCTGCCTCAAGTTGTCCCACATGATTCAGGGCCCAAACGGAGGAATCTCGAAACAAGTTTATGCATTCTGGAATCCTGACGAGAAATGAGGAGGGTGGGTGAGTTTCCACGCAATTCCGAGACGTTGAAAAAAGTTCTTCTTCTTCTGCCTCAAGTTGTCCCAAATGGTTCAGGGCCCAAACGGAGGAATCTCGAAACAAGTTTAGGGATTCTGGAATCCTCACGAGTAATGAGGGTGGGTTAGTTTCCGTGCAATTCCGAGACGTTGAAAAAAGTTCTTGTTCTTCTTCCTGAAGTTGTCCAAAATGGTTCAGGGCCCAAACGGAGGAATCTCGAAACAAGTTTAGGGATTCTGGAATCCTCACGAGAAATGAGGGTGGGTTAGTTTCCGCGCAATTCCGAGACGTTGAAAAAAGTTCTTGTTCTTCTTCCTGAAGTTGTCCAAAATGGTTCAGGGCCCAAACAGAGGAATCTCGAAACAAGTTTATGCATTCTGGAATCCTGACGAGAAATGAGGAGGGTGGGTGAGTTTCCACGTATTTCCGAGACGTTGAAAAAAGTTCGTGTTCTTCTGCCTGATGTTGTCCCAAATGGTTGAGGGCCCAAACGGAGGAATCTTGAAGCAAGTTTAGGCATTCTGGAATCCTCACGATAAATGAGAAGGGTGGGTCAGTTTCCGCGCAATTGCGAGACGTTGAAAAAAGTTCGTGTTCTTCTGCCTGAAGTTGTCCCAAATGGTTCTAGGCCGAAACTGAGGAATCTCGAAACAAGTTTAGGCATTCTGGAGTCCTCACGAGAAATGAGGAGGGTGGGTGAGTTTCCACGCATTTCCGAGACGTTGAAAAAAGTTCTTGTTCTTCTTCCTGAAGTTGTTCCAAATGGTTCAGGGCCCAAACGGAGGAATCTCGAAACAAGTTTAGGGATTCTGGAATCCTCACGAGTAATGAGGGTGGGTTAGTTTCCGCGCAATTCCGAGACGTTGAAAAAAGTTCTTGTTCTTCTTCCTGAAGTTGTCCAAAATGGTTCAGGGCCCAAACGGAGGAATCTCGAAACAAGTTTAGGGATTCTGGAATCCTCACGAGAAATGAGGGTGGGTTAGTTTCCGCGCAATTCCGAGACGTTGAAAAAAGTTCTTGTTCTTCTTCCTGAAGTTGTCCAAAATGGTTCAGGGCCCAAACAGAGGAATCTCGAAACAAGTTTATGCATTCTGGAATCCTGACGAGAAATGAGGAGGGTGGGTGAGTTTCCACCCATTTCCGAGACGTTGAAAAAAGTTCGGGTTCTTCTGCCTCAAGTTGTCCCACATGATTCAGGGCCCAAACGGAGGAATCTCGAAACAAGTTTATGCATTCTGGAATCCTGACGAGAAATGAGGAGGGTGGGTGAGTTTCCACGCAATTCCGAGACGTTGAAAAAAGTTCTTCTTCTTCTGCCTCAAGTTGTCCCAAATGGTTCAGGGCCCAAACGGAGGAATCTCGAAACAAGTTCATGCATTCTGTAATACTCAAGAGAAATAAGGAGGGTGGGTGAGTTTCCAAGCAATTCCGAGACGTTGAAAAAAGTTCGTGTTCGCCTGCCTGAAGTTGAACCAAATGGTTCTCTGCCGAAATGGAGGAATCTCGAAAAAAGTTTAGCATTCTGGAGTCCTCACGAGAAATGAGGAGGGTGGGTGAGTTTCCACGCATTTCCGAGACGTTGAAAAAAGTTCTTGTTCTTCTTCCTGAAGTTGTCCCAAATGGTTCAGGGCCCAAACGGAGGAATCTCGAAACAAGTTTAGGGATTCTGGAATCCTCACGAGAAATGAGGGTGGGTTAGTTTCCGCGCAATTCCGAGACGTTGAAAGAAGTTCTTGTTCTTCTTCCTGAAGTTGTCCAAAATGGTTCAGGGCCCAAACGGAGGAATCTCGAAACAAGTTTAGGGATTCTGGAATCCTCACGAGAAATGAGGGTGGGTTAGTTTCCGCGCAATTCCGAGACGTTGAAAAAAGTTCTTGTTCTTCTTCCTGAAGTTGTCCAAAATGGTTCAGGGCCCAAACAGAGGAATCTCGAAACAAGTTTATGCATTCTGGAATCCTGACGAGAAATGAGGAGGGTGGGTGAATTTCCACGCATTTCCGAGACGTTGAAAAAAGTTCGGGTTCTTCTGCCTCAAGTTGTCCCACATGATTCAGGGCCCAAACGGAGGAATCTCGAAACAAGTTTATGCATTCTGGAATCCTGACGAGAAATGAGGAAGGTGGGTGAGTTTCCACGCAATTCCGAGACGTTGAAAAAAGTTCTTCTTCTTCTGCCTCAAGTTGTCCCAAATGGTTCAGGGCCCAAACGGAGGAATCTCGAAACAAGTTCATGCATTCTGGAATACTCAAGAGAAATAAGGAGGGTGGGTGAGTTTCCAAGCAATTCCGAGACGTTGAAAAAACTTCGTGTTCGCCTGCCTGAAGTTGAACCAAATGGTTCTAGGCCGAAATGGAGGAATCTCGAAACAAGTTTAGGCATTCTGGAGTCCTCACGAGAAATGAGGAGGGTGGGTGAGTTTCCACGCATTTCCGAGACGTTGAAAAAAGTTCTTGTTCTTCTTCCTGAAGTTGTCCCAAATGGTTCAGGGCCCAAACGGAGGAATCTTGAAACAAGTTTAGCCATTCTGGAATCCTCACGAGAAATGAGGAGGGTGGGTGAGTTTCCACGTATTTCCGAGACGTTGAAAAAAGTTCGTGTTCTTCTGCCTGATGTTGTCCCAAATGGTTCAGGGCCCAAACGGAGGAATCTCGAAACAAGTTTAGGCTTTCTGGAATACTCAAGAGAAATAAGGAGGGTGGGTGAGTTTCCAAGCAATTCCGAGACGTTGAAAAACTTCGTGTTCGCCTGCCTGAAGTTGAACCAAATGGTTCTAGGCCGAAATGGAGGAATCTCGAAACAAGTTTAGGCATTCTGGAGTCCTCACGAGAAATGAGGAGGGTGGGTGAGTTTCCACGTATTTCCGAGACGTTGAAAAAAGTTCGTGTTCTTCTGCCTGATGTTGTCCCAAATGGTTCAGGGCCCAAACGGAGGAATCTCGAAACAAGTTTAGGCTTTCTGGAATCCTCACGAGAAATGAGGAGGGTGGGTGAGTTTCCACGTATTTCCGAGACGTTGAAAAAAGTTCGTCTTCTTCTGCCTGATGTTGTCCCAAATGGTTGAGGGCCCAAACGGAGGAATCTTGAAGCAAGTTTAGGCATTCTGGAATCCTCACGATAAATGAGAAGGGTGGGTCAATTTCCTCGCAATTGCGAGACGTTGAAAAAAGTTCGTGTTCTTCTGCCTGAAGTTGTCCCAAATGGTTCTAGGCCGAAACTGAGGAATCTCGAAACAAGTTTAGGCATTCTGGAGTCCTCACGAGAAATGAGGAGGGTGGGTGAGTTTCCACGCATTTCCGAGACGTTGAAAAAAGTTCTTGTTCTTCTTCCTGAAGTTGTTCCAAATTGTTCAGGGCCCAAACGGAGGAATCTCGAAACAAGTTTAGGGATTCTGGAATCCTCACGAGTAATGAGGGTGGGTTAGTTTCCGCGCAATTCCGAGACGTTGAAAAAAGTTCTTGTTCTTCTTGCTGAAGTTGTCCAAAATGGTTCAGGGCCCAAACGGAGGAATCTCGAAACAAGTTTAGGGATTCTGGAATCCTCACGAGAAATGAGGGTGGGTTAGTTTCCGCGCAATTCCGAGACGTTGAAAAAAGTTCTTGTTCTTCTTCCTGAAGTTGTCCAAAATGGTTCAGGGCCCAAACAGAGGAATCTCGAAACAAGTTTATGCATTCTGGAATCCTGACGAGAAATGAGGAGGGTGGGTGAGTTTCCACGCATTTCCGAGACGTTGAAAAAAGTTCGAGTTCTTCTGCCTCAAGTTGTCCCACATGATTCAGGGCCCAAACGGAGGAATCTCGAAACAAGTTTATGCATTCTGGAATCCTGACGAGAAATGAGGAGGGTGGGTGAGTTTCCACGCAATTCCGAGACGTTGAAAAAAGTTCTTCTTCTTCTGCCTCAAGTTGTCCCAAATGGTTCAGGGCCCAAACGGAGGAATCTCGAAACAAGTTCATGCATTCTGTAATACTCAAGAGAAATAAGGAGGGTGGGTGAGTTTCCAAGCAATTCCGAGACGTTGAAAAAAGTTCGTGTTCGCCTGCCTGAAGTTGAACCAAATGGTTCTCTGCCGAAATGGAGGAATCTCGAAAAAAGTTTAGCATTCTGGAGTCCTCACAAGAAATGAGGAGGGTGGGTGAGTTTACACGCATTTCCGAGACGTTGAAAAAAGTTCTTGTTCTTCTTCCTGAAGTTGTCCCAAATGGTTCAGGGCCCAAACGGAGGAATCTCGAAACAAGTTTAGGGATTCTGGAATCCTCACGAGAAATGAGGGTGGGTTAGTTTCCGCGCAATTCCGAGACGTTGAAAAAAGTTCTTGTTCTTCTTCCTGAAGTTGTCCAAAATGGTTCACGGCCCAAACAGAGGAATCTCGAAACAAGTTTATGCATTCTGGAATCCTGACGAGAAATGAGGAGGGTGGGTGAGTTTCCACGCATTTCCGAGACGTTGAAAAAAGTTCGGGTTCTTCTGCCTCAAGTTGTCCCACATGATTCAGGGCCCAAACGGAGGAATCTCGGAACAAGTTTATGCATTCTGGAATCCTGACGAGAAATGAGGAGGGTGGGTGAGTTTCCACGCAATTCCGAGACGTTGAAAAAAGTTCTTCTTCTTCTGCCTCAAGTTGTCCCAAATGGTTCAGGGCCCAAACGGAGGAATCTCGAAACAAGTTCATGCATTCTGGAATACTCAAGAGAAATAAGGAGGGTGGGTGAGTTTCCAAGCAATTCCGAGACGTTGAAAAAACTTCGTGTTCGCCTGCCTGAAGTTGAACCAAATGGTTCTAGGCCGAATTGGAGGAATCTCGAAACAAGTTTAGGCATTCTGGAGTCCTCACGAGAAATGAGGAGGGTGGGTGAGTTTCCACGTATTTCCGAGACGTTGAAAAAAGTTCGTGTTCTTCTGCCTGATGTTGTCCCAAATGGTTCAGGGCCCAAACGGAGGAATCTCGAAACAAGTTTAGGCTTTCTGGAATACTCAAGAGAAATAAGGAGGGTGGGTGAGTTTCCAAGCAATTCCGAGACGTTGAAAAACTTCGTGTTCGCCTGCCTGAAGTTGAACCAAATGGTTCTAGGCCGAAATGGAGGAATCTCGAAACAAGTTTAGGCATTCTGGAGTCCTCACGAGAAATGAGGAGGGTGGGTGAGTTTCCACGTATTTCCGAGACGTTGAAAAAAGTTCGTGTTCTTCTGCCTGATGTTGTCCCAAATGGTTCATGGCCCAAACGGAGGAATCTCGAAACAAGTTTAGGCTTTCTGGAATCCTCACGAGAAATGAGGAGGGTGGGTGAGTTTCCACGTATTTCCGAGACGTTGAAAAAAGTTCGTGTTCTTCTGCCTGATGTTGTCCCAAATGGTTGAGGGCCCAAACGGAGGAATCTTGAAGCAAGTTTAGGCATTCTGGAATCCTCACGATAAATGAGAAGGGTGGGTCAGTTTCCTCGCAATTGCGAGACGTTGAAAAAAGTTCGTGTTCTTCTGCCTGAAGTTGTCCCAAATGGTTCTAGGCCGAAACTGAGGAATCTCGAAACAAGTTTAGGCATTCTGGAGTCCTCACGAGAAATGAGGAGGGTGGGTGAGTTTCCACGCATTTCCGAGACGTTGAAAAAAGTTCTTGTTCTTCTTCCTGAAGTTGTTCCAAATTGTTCAGGGCCCAAACGGAGGAATCTCGAAACAAGTTTAGGGATTCTGGAATCCTCACGAGTAATGAGGGTGGGTTAGTTTCCGCGCAATTCCGAGACGTTGAAAAAAGTTCTTGTTCTTCTTGCTGAAGTTGTCCAAAATGGTTCAGGGCCCAAACGGAGGAATCTCAAAACAAGTTTAGGGATTCTGGAATCCTCACGAGAAATGAGGGTGGGTTAGTTTCCGCGCAATTCCGAGACGTTGAAAAAAGTTCTTGTTCTTCTTCCTGAAGTTGTCCAAAATGGTTCAGGGCCCAAACAGAGGAATCTCGAAACAAGTTTATGCATTCTGGAATCCTGACGAGAAATGAGGAGGGTGGGTGAGTTTCCACGCATTTCCGAGACGTTGAAAAAAGTTCGAGTTCTTCTGCCTCAAGTTGTCCCACATGATTCAGGGCCCAAACGGAGGAATCTCGAAACAAGTTTATGCATTCTGGAATCCTGACGAGAAATGAGGAGGGTGGGTGAGTTTCCACGCAATTCCGAGACGTTGAAAAAAGTTCTTCTTCTTCTGCCTCAAGTTGTCCCAAATGGTTCAGGGCCCAAACGGAGGAATCTCGAAACAAGTTCATGCATTCTGTAATACTCAAGAGAAATAAGGAGGGTGGGTGAGTTTCCAAGCAATTCCGAGACGTTGAAAAAAGTTCGTGTTCGCCTGCCTGAAGTTGAACCAAATGGTTCTCTGCCGAAATGGAGGAATCTCGAAAAAAGTTTAGCATTCTGGAGTCCTCACAAGAAATGAGGAGGGTGGGTGAGTTTACACGCATTTCCGAGACGTTGAAAAAAGTTCTTGTTCTTCTTCCTGAAGTTGTCCCAAATGGTTCAGGGCCCAAACGGAGGAATCTCGAAACAAGTTTAGGGATTCTGGAATCCTCACGAGAAATGAGGGTGGGTTAGTTTCCGCGCAATTCCGAGACGTTGAAAAAAGTTCTTGTTCTTCTTCCTGAAGTTGTCCAAAATGGTTCACGGCCCAAACAGAGGAATCTCGAAACAAGTTTATGCATTCTGGAATCCTGACGAGAAATGAGGAGGGTGGGTGAGTTTCCACGCATTTCCGAGACGTTGAAAAAAGTTCGGGTTCTTCTGCCTCAAGTTGTCCCACATGATTCAGGGCTCAAACGGAGGAATCTCGAAACAAGTTTATGCATTCTTGAATCCTGACGAGAAATGAGGAGGGTGGGTGAGTTTCCACGCAATTCCGAGACGTTGAAAAAAGTTCTTCTTCTTCTGCCTCAAGTTGTCCCAAATGGTTCAGGGCCCAAACGGAGGAATCTCGAAACAAGTTCATGCATTCTGGAATACTCAAGAGAAATAAGGAGGGTGGGTGATTTTCCAAGCAATTCAGAGACGTTGAAAAAACTTCGTGTTCGCCTGCCTGAAGTTGAACCAAATGGTTCTAGGCCGAAATGGAGGAATCTCGAAACAAGTTTAGGCATTCTGGAGTCCTCACGAGAAATGAGGAGGGTGGGTGAGTTTCCACGTATTTCCGAGACGTTGAAAAAAGTTCGTGTTCTTCTGCCTGAAGTTGTCCCAAATGGTTCTAGGCCGAAATGGAGGAATCTCGAAACAAGTTTAGGCATTCTGGAGTCCTCACGAGAAATGAGGAGGGTGGGTGAGTTTCCACGCATTTCCGAGACGTTGAAAAAAGTTCTTGTTCTTCTTCCTGAAGTTGTCCCAAATGGTTCAGGGCCCAAACGGAGGAATCTCGAAACAAGTTTAGGGATTCTGGAATCCTCACGAGTAATGAGGGTGGGTTAGTTTCCGCGCAATTCCGAGACGTTGAAAAAAGTTCTTGTTCTTCTTCCTGAAGTTGTCCAAAATGGTTCAGGGCCCAAACGGAGGAATCTCGAAACAAGTTTAGGGATTCTGGAATCCTCACGAGAAATGAGGGTGGGTTAGTTTCCGCGCAATTCCGAGACGTTGAAAAAAGTTCTTGTTCTTCTTCCTGAAGTTGTCCAAAATGGTTCAGGGCCCAAACAGAGGAATCTCGAAACAAGTTTATGCATTCTGGAATCCTGACGAGAAATGAGGAGGGTGGGTGAGTTTCCACGCATTTCCGAGACGTTGAAAAAAGTTCGAGTTCTTCTGCCTCAAGTTGTCCCACATGATTCAGGGCCCAAACGGAGGAATCTCGAAACAAGTTTATGCATTCTGGAATCCTGACGAGAAATGAGGAGGGTGGGTGAGTTTCCACGCAATTCCGAGACGTTGAAAAAAGTTCTTCTTCTTCTGCCTCAAGTTGTCCCAAATGGTTCAGGGCCCAAACGGAGGAATCTCGAAACAAGTTCATGCATTCTGTAATACTCAAGAGAAATAAGGAGGGTGGGTGAGTTTCCAAGCAATTCCGAGACGTTGAAAAAAGTTCGTGTTCGCCTGCCTGAAGTTGAACCAAATGGTTCTCTGCCGAAATGGAGGAATCTCGAAAAAAGTTTAGCATTCTGGAGTCCTCACAAGAAATGAGGAGGGTGGGTGAGTTTACACGCATTTCCGAGACGTTGAAAAAAGTTCTTGTTCTTCTTCCTGAAGTTGTCCCAAATGGTTCAGGGCCCAAACGGAGGAATCTCGAAACAAGTTTAGGGATTCTGGAATCCTCACGAGAAATGAGGGTGGGTTAGTTTCCGCGCAATTCCGAGACGTTGAAAAAAGTTCTTGTTCTTCTTCCTGAAGTTGTCCAAAATGGTTCACGGCCCAAACAGAGGAATCTCGAAACAAGTTTATGCATTCTGGAATCCTGACGAGAAATGAGGAGGGTGGGTGAGTTTCCACGCATTTCCGAGACGTTGAAAAAAGTTCGGGTTCTTCTGCCTCAAGTTGTCCCACATGATTCAGGGCCCAAACGGAGGAATCTCGGAACAAGTTTATGCATTCTAGAATCCTGACGAGAAATGAGGAGGGTGGGTGAGTTTCCACGCAATTCCGAGACGTTGAAAAAAGTTCTTCTTCTTCTGCCTCAAGTTGTCCCAAATGGTTCAGGGCCCAAACGGAGGAATCTCGAAACAAGTTCATGCATTCTGGAATACTCAAGAGAAATAAGGAGGGTGGGTGAGTTTCCAAGCAATTCCGAGACGTTGAAAAAACTTCGTGTTCGCCTGCCTGTAGTTGAACCAAATGGTTCTAGGCCGAATTGGAGGAATCTCGAAACAAGTTTAGGCATTCTGGAGTCCTCACGAGAAATGAGGAGGGTGGGTGAGTTTCCACGTATTTCCGAGACGTTGAAAAAAGTTCGTGTTCTTCTGCCTGATGTTGTCCCAAATGGTTCAGGGCCCAAACGGAGGAATCTCGAAACAAGTTTAGGCTTTCTGGAATCCTCACGAGAAATGAGGAGGGTGGGTGAGTTTCCACGTATTTCCGAGACGTTGAAAAAAGTTCGTGTTCTTCTGCCTGATGTTGTCCCAAATGGTTGAGGGCCCAAACGGAGGAATCTTGAAGCAAGTTTAGGCATTCTGGAATCCTCATGATAAATGAGAAGGGTGGGTCAGTTTCCGCGCAATTGCGAGACGTTGAAAAAAGTTCGTGTTCTTCTGCCTGAAGTTGTCCCAAATGGTTCTAGGCCGAAACGGAGGAATCTCGAAACAAGTTTAGGCATTCTAGTGTCCTCACGAGAAATGAGGAGGGTGGGTGAGTTTCCACGCATTTCCGAGACGTTGAAAAAAGTTCTTGTTCTTCTTCCTGAAGTTGTCCCAAATGGTTCAGGGCCCAAACGGAGGAATCTCGAAACAAGTTTAGGGATTCTGGAATCCTCACGAGTAATGAGGGTGGGTTAGTTTCCGCGCAATTCCGAGACGTTGAAAAAAGTTCTTGTTCTTCTTCCTGAAGTTGTCCAAAATGGTTCAGGGCCCAAACGGAGGAATCTCGAAACAAGTTTAGGGATTCTGGAATCCTCACGAGAAATGAGGGTGGGTTAGTTTCCACGCAATTCCGAGACGTTGAAAAAAGTTCTTGTTCTTCTTCCTGAAGTTGTCCAAAATGGTTCAGGGCCCAAACAGAGGAATCTCGAAACAAGTTTATGCATTCTGGAATCCTGACGAGAAATGAGGAGGGTGGGTGAGTTTCCACGCATTTCCGAGACGTTGAAAAAAGTTCGGGTTCTTCTGCCTCAAGTTGTCCCACATGATTCAGGGCCCAAACGGAGGAATCTCGAAACAAGTTTATGCATTCTGGAATCCTGACGAGAAATGAGGAGGGTGGGTGAGTTTCCACGCAATTCCGAGACGTTGAAAAAAGTTCTTCTTCTTCTGCCTCAAGTTGTCCCAAATGGTTCAGGGCCCAAACGGAGGAATCTCGAAACAAGTTCATGCATTCTGGAATACTCAAGAGAAATAAGGAGGGTGGGTGAGTTTCCAAGCAATTCCGAGACGTTGAAAAAACTTCGTGTTCGCCTGCCTGAAGTTGAACCAAATGGTTCTAGGCCGAAATGGAGGAATCTCGAAACAAGTTAAGGCATTCTGGAGTCCTCACGAGAAATGAGGAGGGTGGGTGAGTTTCCACGTATTTCCGAGACGTTGAAAAATGTTCGTGTTCTTCTGCCTGATGTTGTCCCAAATGGTTCAGGGCCCAAACGGAGGAATCTTGAAGCAAGTTTAGGCATTCTGGAATCCTCACGATAAATGAGAAGGGTGGGTCAGTTTCCGAGCAATTGCGAGACGTTGAAAAAAGTTCGTGTTCTTCTGCCTGAAGTTGTCCCAAATGGTTCTAGGCCGAAACGGAGGAATCTCGAAACAAGTTTAGGCATTCTGGAGTCCTCACGAGAAATGAGGAGGGTGGGTGAGTTTCCACGCATTTCCGAGACGTTGAAAAAAGTTCTTGTTCTTCTTCCTGAAGTTGTCCCAAATGGTTCAGGGCCCAAACGGAGGAATCTCGAAACAAGTTTAGGGATTCTGGAATCCTCACGAGTAATGAGGGTGGGTTAGTTTCCGCGCAATTCCGAGACGTTGAAAAAAGTTCTTGTTCTTCTTCCTGAAGTTGTCCAAAATGGTTCAGGGCCCAAACGGAGGAATCTCGAAACAAGTTTATGCATTCTGGAATCCTGACGAGAAATGAGGAGGGTGGGTGAGTTTCCACGCATTTCCGAGACGTTGAAAAAAGTTCGGGTTCTTCTGCCTCAAGTTGTCCCACATGATTCAGGGCCCAAACGGACGAATCTCGAAACAAGTTGATGCATTCTGGAATCCTGACGAGAAATGAGGAGGGTGGGTGAGTTTCCACGCAATTCCGAGACGTTGAAAAAAGTTCTTCTTCTTCTGCCTCAAGTTGTCCCAAATGGTTCAGGGCCCAAACGGAGGAATCTCGAAACAAGTTCATGCATTCTGGAATACTCAAGAGAAATAAGGAGGGTGGGTGAGTTTCCAAGCAATTCCGAGACGTTGAAAAAAGTTCGTGTTCGCCTGCCTGAAGTTGAACCAAATGGTTCTCTGCCGAAATGGAGGAATCTCGAAAAAAGTTTAGCATTCTGGAGTCCTCACGAGAAATGAGGAGGGTGGGTGAGTTTCCACGCATTTCCGAGACGTTGAAAAAAGTTCTTGTTCTTCTTCCTGAAGTTGTCCCAAATGGTTCAGGGCCCAAACGGAGGAATCTCGAAACAAGTTTAGGGATTCTGGAATCCTCACGAGAAATGAGGGTGGGTTAGTTTCCGCGCAATTCCGAGACGATGAAAGAAGTTCTTGTTCTTCTTCCTGAAGTTGTCCCAAATGGTTCTAGGCCGAAACGGAGGAATCTCGAAACAAGTTTAGGCATTCTGGAGTCCTCACGAGAAATGAGGAGGGTGGGTGAGTTTCCACGCATTTCCGAGACGTTGAAAAAAGTTCTTGTTCTTCTTCCTGAAGTTGTCCCAAATGGTTCAGGGCCCAAACGGAGGAATCTCGAAACAAGTTTAGGGATTCTGGAATCCTCACGAGAAATGAGGGTGGGTTAGTTTCCGCGCAATTCCGAGACGTTGAAAGAAGTTCTTGTTCTTCTTCCTGAAGTTGTCCCAAATGGTTCTAGGCCGAAACGGAGGAATCTCGAAAAAAGTTTAGGCATTCTGGAGTCCTCACGAGAAATGAGGAGGGTGGGTGAGTTTCCACGCATTTCCGAGACGTTGAAAAAAGTTCTTGTTCTTCTTCCTGAAGTTGTCCCAAATGGTTCAGGGCCCAAACGGAGGAATCTCGAAACAAGTTTAGGGATTCTGGAATCCTCACGAGTAATGAGGGTGGGTTAGTTTCCGCGCAATTCCGAGACGTTGAAAAAAGTTCTTGTTCTTCTTCCTGAAGTTGTCCAAAATGGTTCAGGGCCCAAACGGAGGAATCTCGAAACAAGTTTAGGGATTCTGGAATCCTCACGAGAAATGAGGGTGGGTTAGTTTCCGCGCAATTCCGAGACGTTGAAAAAAGTTCTTGTTCTTCTACCTGAAGTTGTCCAGAATGGTTCAGGGCCCAAACAGAGGAATCTCGAAACAAGTTTATGCATTCTGGAATCCTGACGAGAAATGAGGAGGGTGGGTGAGTTTCCACGCATTTCCGAGACGTTGAAAAAAGTTCGGGTTCTTCTGCCTCAAGTTGTCCCACATGATTCAGGGCCCAAACGGAGGAATCTCGAAACAAGTTTATGCATTCTGGAATCCTGACGAGAAATGAGGAGGGTGGGTGAGTTTCCACGCAATTCCGAGACGTTGAAAAAAGTTCTTCTTCTTCTGCCTCAAGTTGTCCCAAATGGTTCAGGGCCCAAACGGAGGAATCTCGAAACAAGTTCATGCATTCTGGAATACTCAAGAGAAATAAGGAGGGTGGGTGAGTTTCCAAGCAATTCCTAGACGTTGAAAAAAGTTCGTGTTCGCCTGCCTGAAGTTGAACCAAATGGTTCTCTGCCGAAATGGAGGAATCTCGAAAAAAGTTTAACATTCTGGAGTCCTCACGAGAAATGAGGAGGGTGGGTGAGTTTCCACGCATTTCCGAGACGTTGAAAAAAGTTCTTGTTCTTCTTCCTGAAGTTGTCCCAAATGGTTCAGGGCCCAAACGGAGGAATCTCGAAACAAGTTTAGGGATTCTGGAATCCTCACGAGAAATGAGGGTGGGTTAGTTTCCGCGCAATTCCGAGACGTTGAAAGAAGTTCTTGTTCTTCTTCCTGAAGTTGTCCAAAATGGTTCAGGGCCCAAACGGAGGAATCTCGAAACAAGTTTAGGTATTCTGGAATCCTCACGAGAAATGAGGGTGGGTTAGTTTCCGCGCAATTCCGAGACGTTGAAAAAAGTTCTTGTTCTTCTTCCTGAAGTTGTCCAAAATGGTTCAGGGCCCAAACAGAGGAATCTCGAAACAAGTTTATGCATTCTGGAATCCTGACGAGAAATGAGGAGGGTGGGTGAGTTTCCACGCATTTCCGAGACGTTGAAAAAAGTTCGGGTTCTTCTGCCTCAAGTTGTCCCACATGATTCAGGGCCCAAACGGAGGAATCTCGAAACAAGTTTATGCATTCTGGAATCCTGACGAGAAATGAGGAGGGTGGGTGAGTTTCCACACAATTCCGAGACGTTGAAAAAAGTTCTTCTTCTTCTGCCTCAAGTTGTCCCAAATGGTTCAGGGCCCAAACAGAGGAATCTCGAAACAAGTTCATGCATTCTGGAATACTCAAGAGAAATAAGGAGGGTGGGTGTGTTTCCAAGCAATTCCGAGACGTTGAAAAAAGTTCGTGTTCGCCTGCCTGAAGTTGAACCAAATGGTTCTCTGCCGAAATGGAGGAATCTCGAAAAAAGTTTAGCATTCTGGAGTCCTCACGAGAAATGAGGAGGGTGGGTGAGTTTCCACGCATTTCCGAGACGTTGAAAAAAGTTCTTGTTCTTCTTCCTGAAGTTGTCCCAAATGGTTCAGGGCCCAAACGGAGGAATCTCGAAACAAGTTTAGGGATTCTGGAATCCTCACGAGAAATGAGGGTGGGTTAGTTTCCGCGCAATTCCGAGACGTTGAAAGAAGTTCTTGTTCTTCTTCCTGAAGTTGTCCCAAATGGTTCTAGGCCGAAACAGAGGAATCTCGAAACAAGTTTAGGCATTCTGGAGTCCTCACGAGAAATGAGGAGGGTGGGTGAGTTTCCACGCATTTCCGAGACGTTGAAAAAAGTTCTTGTTCTTCTTCCTGAAGTTGTCCCAAATGGTTCAGGGCCCAAACGGAGGAATCTCGAAACAAGTTTAGGGATTCTGGAATCCTCACGAGTAATGAGGGTGGGTTAGTTTCCGCGCAATTCGGAGACGTTGAAAAAAGTTCTTGTTCTTCTTCCTGAAGTTGTCCAAAATGGTTCAGGGCCCAAACGGAGGAATCTCGAAACAAGTTTAGGGATTCTGGAATCCTCACGAGAAATGAGGGTGGGTTAGTTTCCGCGCAATTCCGAGACGTTGAAAAAAGTTCTTGTTCTTCTTCCTGAAGTTGTCCAAAATGGTTCAGGGCCCAAACAGAGGAATCTCGAAACAAGTTTATGCATTCTGGAATCCTGACGAGAAATTAGGAGGGTGGGTGAGTTTCCACGCATTTCCGAGACGTTGAAAAAAGTTCGGGTTCTTCTGCCTCAAGTTGTCCCACATGATTCAGGGCCCAAACGGAGGAATCTCGAAACAAGTTTATGCATTCTGGAATCCTGACGAGAAATGAGGAGGGTGGGTGAGTTTCCACGCAATTCCGAGACGTTGAAAAAAGTTCTTCTTCTTCTGGCTCAAGTTGTCCCAAATGGTTCAGGGCCCAAACGGAGGAATGTCGAAACAAGTTCATGCATTCTGGAATACTCAAGAGAAATAAGGAGGGTGGGTGAGATTCCAAGCAATTCCGAGACGTTGAAAAAAGTTCGTGTTCGCCTGCCTGAAGTTGAACCAAATGGTTCTCTGCCGAAATGGAGGAATCTCGAAAAAAGTTTAGCATTCTGGAGTCCTCACGAGAAATGAGGAGGGTGGGTGAGTTTCCACGCATTTCCGAGACGTTGAAAAAAGTTCTTGTTCTTCTTCCTGAAGTTGTCCCAAATGGTTCAGGGCCCAAACGGAGGAATCTCGAAACAAGTTTAGGGATTCTGGAATCCTCACGAGAAATGAGGGTGGGTTTGTTTCCGCGCAATTCCGAGACGTTGAAAGAAGTTCTTGTTCTTCTTCCTGAAGTTGTCCAAAATGGTTCAGGGCCCAAACGGAGGAATCTCGAAACAAGTTTAGGTATTCTGGAATCCTCACGAGAAATGAGGGTGGGTTAGTTTCCGCGCAATTCCGAGACGTTGAAAAAAGTTCTTGTTCTTCTTCCTGAAGTTGTCCAAAATGGTTCAGGGCCCAAACAGAGGAATCTCGAAACAAGTTTATGCATTCTGGAATCCTGACGAGAAATGAGGAGGGTGGGTGAGTTTCCACGCATTTCCGAGACATTGAAAAAAGTTCGGGTTCTTCTGCCTCAAGTTGTCCCACATGATTCAGGGCCCAAACGGAGGAATCTCGAAACAAGTTTATGCATTCTGGAATCCTGACGAGAAATGAGGAGGGTGGGTGAGTTTCCACGCAATTTCGAGACGTTGAAAAAAGTTCTTCTTCTTCTGCCTCAAGTTGTCTCAAATGGTTCAGGGCCCGAACGGAGGAATCTCGAAACAAGTTCATGCATTCCGGAATACTCAAGAGAAATAAGGAGGGTGGGTGAGTTTCCAAGCAATTCAGAGACGTTGAAAAAACTTCGTGTTCGCCTGCCTGAAGTTGAACCAAATGGTTCTAGGCCGAAATGGAGGAATCTCGAAACAAGTTTAGGCATTCTGGAGTCCTCACGAGAAATGAGGAGGGTGGGTGAGTTTCCACGCATTTCCGAGACGTTGAAAAAAGTTCTTGTTCTTCTTCCTGAAGTTGTCCCAAATGGTTCAGGGCCCAAACGGAGGAATCTTGAAACAAGTTTAGCCATTCTGGAATCCTCACGAGAAATGAGGAGGGTGGGTGAGTTTCCACGTATTTCAGAGACGTTGAAAAAAGTTCGTGTTCTTCTGCCTGATGTTGTCCCAAATGGTTCAGGGCCCAAACGGAGGAATCTCGAAACAAGTTTAGGCTTTCTGGAATCCTCACGAGAAATGAGGAGGGTGGGTGAGTTTCCACGTATTTCCGAGACGTTGAAAAAAGTTCGTGTTCTTCTGCCTGATGTTGTCCCAAATGGTTGAGGGCCCAAACGGAGGAATCTTGAAGCAAGTTTAGGCATTCTGGAATCCTCACGATAAATGAGAAGGGTGGGTCAGTTTCCGCGCAATTGCGAGACGTTGAAAAAAGTTCGTGTTCTTCTGCCTGAAGTTGTCCCAAATGGTTCTAGGCCGAAACGGAGGAATCTCGAAACAAGTTTAGGCATTCTGGAGTCCTCACGAGAAATGAGGGTGGGTTAGTTTCCGCGCAATTCCGAGACGTTGAAAAAAGTTCTTGTTCTTCTTCCTGAAGTTGTCCAAAATGGTTCAGGGCCCAAACGGAGGAATCTCGAAACAATTTTAGGGATTCTGGAATCCTCACGAGAAATGAGGGTGGGTTAGTTTCCGCACAATTCCGAGACGTTGAAAAAAGTTCTTGTTCTTCTTCCTGAAGTTGTCCAAAATGGTTCAGGGCCCAAACAGAGGAATCTCGAAACAAGTTTATGCATTCTGGAATCCTGACGAGAAATGAGGAGGGTGGGTGAGTTTCCACGCATTTCCGAGACGTTGAAAAAAGTTCGGGTTCTTCTGCCTCAAGTTGTCCCACATGGTTCAGGGCCCAAACGGAGGAATCTCGAAACAAGTTTATGCATTCTGGAATCCTGACGAGAAATGAGGAGGGTGGGTAAGTTTCCACGCAATTCCGAGACGTTGAAAAAAGTTCTTCTTCTTCTGCCTCAAGTTGTCCCAAATGGTTCAGGGCCCAAACGGAGGAATCTCGAAACAAGTTCATGCATTCTGGAATACTCAAGAGAAATAAGGAGGGTGGGTGAGTTTCCAAGCAATTCAGAGACGAAGAAAAAACTTCGTGTTCGCCTGCCTGAAGTTGAACCAAATGGTTCTAGGCCGAAATGGAGGAATCTCGAAACAAGTTTAGGCATTCTGGAGTCCTCACGAGAAATGAGGAGGGTGGGTGAGTTTCCACGCATTTCGGAGACGTTGAAAAAAGTTCTTGTTCTTCTTCCTGAAGTTGTCCCAAATGGTTCAGGGCCCAAACGGAGGAATCTTGAAACAAGTTTTGCCATTCTGGAATCCTCACGAGAAATGAGGAGGGTGGGTGAGTTTCCACGTATTTCCGAGACGTTGAAAAAAGTTCGTGTTCTTCTGCCTGATGTTGTCCCAAATGGTTCAGGGCCCAAACGGAGGAATCTCGAAACAAGTTTAGGCTTTCTGGAATCCTCACGAGAAATGAGGAGGGTGGGTGAGTTTCCACGTATTTCCGAGACGTTGAAAAAAGTTCGTGTTCTTCTGCCTGATGTTGTCCCAAATGGTTCAGGGCCCAAACGGAGGAATCTTGAAGCAAGTTTAGGCATTCTGGAATCCTCACAATAAATGAGAAGGGTGGGTCAGTTTCCGCGCAATTGCGAGACGTTGAAAAAAGTTCGTGTTCTTCTGCCTGAAGTTGTCCCAAATGGTTCTAGGCCGAAACGGAGGAATCTCGAAACAAGTTTAGGCATTCTGGAGTCCTCACGAGAAATGAGGAGGGTGGGTGAGTTTCCACGCATTTCCGAGACGTTGAAAAAAGTTCTTGTTCTTCTTCCTGAAGTTGTCCCAAATGGTTCAGGGCCCAAACGGAGGAATCTCGAAACAAGTTTATGGATTCTGGAATCCTCACGAGTAACGAGGGTGGGTTAGTTTCCGCGCAATTCCGAGACGTTGAAAAAAGTTCTTGTTCTTCTTCCTGAAGTTGTCCAAAATGGTTCAGGGCCCAAACGGAGGAATCTCGAAACAAGTTTAGGGATTCTGGAATCCTCACGAGAAATGAGGGTGGGTTAGTTTCCACGCAATTCCGAGACGTTGAAAAAAGTTCTTGTTCTTTTTCCTGAAGTTGTCCAAAATGGTTCAGGGCCCAAACGGAGGAATCTCGAAACAAGTTTAGGGATTCTGGAATCCTCACGAGAAATGAGGGTGGGTTAGTTTCCGCGCAATTCCGAGACGTTGAAAAAAGTTCTTGTTCTTCTTCCTGAAGTTGTCCAAAATGGTTCAGGGCCCAAACAGAGGAATCTCGAAACAAGTTTATGCATTCTGGAATCCTGACGAGAAATGAGGAGGGTGGGTGAGTTTCCACGCATTTCCGAGACGTTGAAAAAAGTTCGGGTTCTTCTGCCTCAAGTTGTCCCACATGATTCAGGGCCCAAACGGAGGAATCTCGAAACAAGTCTATGCATTCTAGAATCCTGACGAGAAATGAGGAGGGTGGGTAAGTTTCCACGCAATTCCGAGACGTTGAAAAAAGTTCTTCTTCTTCTGCATCAAGTTGTCCCAAATGGTTCAGGGCCCAAACGGAGGAATCTCGAAACAAGTTCATGCATTCTGGAATACTCAAGAGAAATAAGGAGGGTGGGTGAGTTTCCAAGCAATTCAGAGACGTTGAAAAAACTTCGTGTTCGCCTGCCTGAAGTTGAACCAAATGGTTCTAGGCCGAAATGGAGGAATCTCGAAACAAGTTTAGGCATTCTGGAGTCCTCACGAGAAATGAGGAGGGTGGGTGAGTTTCCACGCATTTCGGAGACGTTGAAAAAAGTTCTTGTTCTTCTTCCTGAAGTTGTCCCAAATGGTTCAGGGCCCAAACGGAGGAATCTTGAAACAAGTTTAGCCATTCTGGAATCCTCACGAGAAATGAGGAGGGTGGGTGAGTTTCCACGTATTTCCGAGACGTTGAAAAAAGTTCGTGTTCTTCTGCCTGATGTTGTCCCAAATGGTTCAGGGCCCAAACGGAGGAATCTCGAAACAAGTTTAGGCTTTCTGGAATCCTCACGAGAAATGAGGAGGGTGGGTGAGTTTCCACGTATTTCCGAGACGTTGAAAAAAGTTCGTGTTCTTCTGCCTGATGTTGTCCCAAATGGTTCAGGGCCCAAACGGAGGAATCTTGAAGCAAGTTTAGGCATTCTGGAATCCTCACGATAAATGAGAAGGGTGGGTCAGTTTCCGCGCAATTGCGAGACGTTGAAAAAAGTTCGTGTTCTTCTGCCTGAAGTTGTCCCAAATGGTTCTAGGCCGAAACGGAGGAATCTCGAAACAAGTTTAGGCATTCTGGAGTCCTCACGAGAAATGAGGAGGGTGGGTGAGTTTCCACGCATTTCCGAGACGTTGAAAAAGGTTCTTGTTCTTCTTCCTGAAGTTGTCCCAAATGGTTCAGGGCCCAAACGGAGGAATCTCGAAACAAGTTTAGGGATTCTGGAATCCTCACGAGTAATGAGGGTGGGTTAGTTTCCGCGCAATTCCGAGACGTTGAAAAAAGTTCTTGTTCTTCTTCCTGAAGTTGTCCAAAATGGTTCAGGGCCCAAACGGAGGAATCTCGAAACAAGTTTAGGGATTCTGGAATCCTCACGAGAAATGAGGGTGGGTTAGTTTCCGCGCAATTCCGAGACGTTGAAAAAAGTTCTTGTTCTTCTTCCTGAAGTTGTCCAAAATGGTTCAGGGCCCAAACAGAGGAATCTCGAAACAAGTTTATGCATTCTGGAATCCTGACGAGAAATGAGGAGGGTGGGTGAGTTTCCACGCATTTCCGAGACGTTGAAAAAAGTTCGGGTTCTTCTGCCTCAAGTTGTCCCACATGATTCAGGGCCCAAACGGAGGAATCTCGAAACAAGTTTATGAATTCTGGAATCCTGACGAGAAATGAGGAGGGTGGGTGAGTTTCCACGCAATTCCGAGACGTTGAAAAAAGTTCTTCTTCTTCTGCCTCAAGTTGTCCCAAATGGTTCAGGGCCCAAACGGAGGAATCTCGAAACAAGTTCATGCATTCTGGAATACTCAAGAGAAATAAGGAGGGTGGGTGAGTTTCCAAGCAATTCCGAGACGTTGAAAAAAGTTCGTGTTCGCCTGCCAGAAGTTGAACCAAATGGTTCTCTGCCGAAATGGAGGAATCTCGAAAAAAGTTTAGCATTCTGGAGTCCTCACGAGAAATGAGGAGGGTGGGTGAGTTTCCACGCATTTCCGAGACGTTGAAAAAAGTTCTTGTTCTTCTTCCTGAAGTTGTCCCAAATGGTTCAGGGCCCAAACGGAGGAATCTCGAAACAAGTTTAGGGATTCTGGAATCCTCACGAGAAATGAGGGTGGGTTAGTTTCCGCGCAATTCCGAGACGTTGAAAGAAGTTCTTGTTCTTCTTCCTGAAGTTGTCCAAAATGGTTCAGGGCCCAAACGGAGGAATCTCGAAACAAGTTTAGGGATTCTGGAATCCTCACGAGAAATGAGGGTGGGTTAGTTTCCGCGCAATTCCGAGACGTTGAAAAAAGTTCTTGTTCTTCTTCCTGAAGTTGTCCAAAATGGTTCAGGGCCCAAACAGAGGAATCTCGAAACAAGTTTATGCATTCTGGAATCCTGACGAGAAATGAGGAGGGTGGGTGAGTTTCCACGCATTTCCGAGACGTTGAAAAAAGTTCGGGTTCTTCTGCCTCAAGTTGTCCCACATGATTCAGGGCCCAAACGGAGGAATCTCGAAACAAGTTTATGCATTCTGGAATCCTGACGAGAAATGAGGAGGGTGGGTGAGTTTCCACGCAATTCCGAGACGTTGAAAAAAGTTCTTCTTCTTCTGCCTCAAGTTGTCCCAAATGGTTCTGGGTCCAAACGGAGGAATCTCGAAACAAGTTCATGCATTCTGGAATACTCAAGAGAAATAAGGAGGGTGGGTGAGTTTCCAAGCAATTCCGAGACGTTGAAAAAACTTCGTGTTCGCCTGCCTGAAGTTGAACCAAATGGTTCTAGGCCGAAATGGAGGAATCTCGAAACAAGTTTAGGCATTCTGGAGTCCTCACGAGAAATGAGGAGGGTGGGTGAGTTTCCACGCATTTCCGAGACATTGAAAAAAGTTCTTGTTCTTCTTCCTGAAGTGTTCCCAAATGGCTCAGGGCCCAAACGGAGGAATCTCGAAACATGTTTAGGCATTCTGGAATACTCATGAGAACTGAGGAGGGTGGGTGAGTTTCCAAGCAATTCCGAGACGTTGAAAAAAGTTGGTCTTCTTCTGCCTCAAGTTGTCCCATATGATTCAGGGCCCAAACGGAGGAATCTCGAAACAAGTTCATGCATTCTGGAATACACAAGAGAAATGAGGAGGGTGGGTGAGTTTCCACGCAATTCCGAGACGTTGAAAAAAGTTCGTCTTCTACTGCCTCAAGTTGTCCCAAATGGTTCAGGAAACGGAGGAATCTCGAAACAAGTTCATGCATTCTGGAATACTCAAGAGAAATGAGGAGGGTGGGTGAGTTTCCAAGCAATTCCAAGACGTTAAAAAAAGTTCGTGTTCGCCTGCCTGAAGTTGATCCAAATGGTTCTAGGCCGAAATGGAGGAATCTCGAAACAAGTTTAGGCATTCTGGAGTCCTCACGAGAAATGAGGAGGGTGGGTGAGTTTCCACGCAATTCCGAGACGTTGAAAAAAGTTCGTGTTCTTCTGCCTTAAGTAGTCCCAAATGGTTCCGGGCCCAAACGGAGGAATCTCGAAACAAGTTTAGGGATTCTGGAATCCTCACGAGAAATGAGGAGGGTGAGTTAGTTTCCGCGCAATTCCGAAACGTTGAAAAAACTTCTTATTCTTCTTCCTGAAGTTTTCCCAAATGGTTCAGGGCCCAAACGGAGGAATCTCGAAACAAGTTTAGGCTTTCTGGAATCCTCACGAGAAATGACGAGGGTGGGTGAGTTTCCACGTATTTCCGAGACGTTGAAAAAAGTTCGTGTTCTTCTGCCTGATGTTGTCCCAAATGGTTCAGGGCCCAAACGGAGGAATCTTGAAGCAAGTTTAGGCATTCTGGAATTCTCACGATAAATGAGAAGGGTGGGTCAGTTTCCGCGCAATTGCGAGACGTTGAAAAAAGTTCGTGTTCTTCTGCCTGAAGTTGTCCCAAATGGTTCTAGGCCGAAACGGAGGAATCTCGAAACAAGTTTAGGCATTCTGGAGTCCTCACGAGAAATGAGGAGGGTGGGTGAGTTTCCACGCATTTCCGAGACGTTGAAAAAAGTTCTTGTTCTTCTTCCTGAAGTTGTCCCAAATGGTTCAGGGCCCAAACGGAGGAATCTCGAAACAAGTTTAGGGATTCTGGAATCCTCACGAGAAATGAGGGTGGGTTAGTTTCCGCGCAATTCCGAGACGTTGAAAAAAGTTCTTGTTCTTCTTCCTGAAGTTGTCCAAAATGGTTCAGGGCCCAAACGGAGGAATCTCGAAACAAGATTAGGGATTCTGGAATCCTCACGAGAAATGAGGGTGGGTTAGTTTCCGCGCAATTCCGAGACGTTGAAAAAAGTTCTTGTTCTTCTTCCTGAAGTTGTCCAAAATGGTTCAGGGCCCAAACAGAGGAATCTCGAAACAAGTTTATGCATTCTGGAATCCTGACGAGAAATGAGGAGGGTGGGTGAGTTTCCACGCATTTCCGAGACGTTGAAAAAAGTTCGGGTTCTTCTGCCTCAAGTTGTCCCACATGATTCAGGGCCCAAACGGAGGAATCTCGAAACAAGTTTATGCATTCTGGAATACTAAAGAGAAATAAGGAGGGTGGGTGAGTTTCCAAGCAATTACGAGACGTTGAAAAAACTTCGTGTTCGCCTGCCTGAAGTTGAACCAAATGGTTCTAGGCCGAAATGGAGGAATCTCGAAACAAGTTTAGGCATTCTGGAGTCCTCACGAGAAATGAGGAGGGTGGGTGAGTTTCCAAGCAATTTCGAGACGTTGAAAAAACTTCGTGTTCGCCTGCCTGAAGTTGAACCAAATGGTTCTAGGCCGAAATGGAGGAATCTCGAAACATGTTTAGGCATTCTGGAGTCCTCACGAGAAATGAGGAGGGTGGGTGAGTTTCCACGCATTTCCGAGACGTTGAAAAAAGTTCTTGTTCTTCTTCCTGAAGTGTTCCCAAATGGCTCAGGGCCCAAACGGAGGAATCTCGAAACATGTTTAGGCATTCTGGAATCCTCACGAGAACTGAGGAGGGTGGGTGAGTTTCCAAGCAATTTCGAGACGTTGAAAAAACTTCGTGTTCGCCTGCCTGAAGTTGAACCAAATGGTTCTAGGCCGAAATGGAGGAATCTCGAAACATGTTTAGGCATTCTGGAGTCCTCACGAGAAATGAGGAGGGTGGGTGAGTTTCCACGCATTTCCGAGACGTTGAAAAAAGTTCTTGTTCTTCTTCCTGAAGTGTTCCCAAATGGCTCAGGGCCCAAACGGAGGAATCTCGAAACATGTTTAGGCATTCTGGAATCCTCACGAGAACTGAGGAGGGTGGGTGAGTTTCCAAGCAATTTCGAGACGTTGAAAAAACTTCGTGTTCGCCTGCCTGAAGTTGAACCAAATGGTTCTAGGCCGAAATGGAGGAATCTCGAAACATGTTTAGGCATTCTGGAGTCCTCACGAGAAATGAGGAGGGTGGGTGAGTTTCCACGCATTTCCGAGACGTTGAAAAAAGTTCTTGTTCTTCTTCCTGAAGTGTTCCCAAATGGCTCAGGGCCCAAACGGAGGATTCTCGAAACATGTTTAGGCATTCTGGAATCCTCACGAGAACTGAGGAGGGTGGGTGAGTTTCCAAGCAATTTCGAGACGTTGAAAAAAGTTTGTCTTCTTCTGCCTCAAGTTGTCCCATATGATTCAGGGCCCAAACGGAGGAATCTCGAAACAAGTTCATGCATTCTGGAATACTCAAGAGAAATGAGGAGGGTGGGTGAGTTTCCACGCAATTCCGAGACGTTGAAAAAAGTTCGTCTTCTTCTGCCTCAAGTTGTCCCAAATGGTTCAGGAAACGGAGGAATCTCGAAACAAGTTCATGCATTCTGGAATACTCAAGAGAAATGAGGAGGGTGGGTGAGTTTCCAAGCAATTCCAAGACGTTGAAAAAAGTTTGTGTTCGCCTGCCTGAAGTTGATCCAAATGGTTCTAGGCCGAAATGGAGGAATCTCGAAACAAGTTTAGGCATTCTGGAGTCCTCACGAGAAATGAGGAGGGTGGGTGAGTTTCCACGCAATTCCGAGACGTTGAAAAAAGTTCGTGTTCTTCTGCCTTAAGTTGTCCCAAATGGTTCCGGGCCCAAACGGAGGAATCTCGAAACAAGTTTAGGGAATCTGGAATCCTCACGAGAAATGAGGAGGGTGAGTTAGTTTCCGCGCAATTCCGAGACGTTGAAAAAACTTCTTATTCTTCTTCCTGAAGTTGTCCCAAATGGTTCAGGGCCCAAACGGAGGAATCTCGAAACAAGTTTAGGCTTTCAGGAATCCTCACGAGAAATGAGGAGGGTGGGTGAGTTTCCACGTATTTCCGAGACGTTGAAAAAAGTTCGTGTTCTTCTGCCTGATGTTGTCCCAATTGGTTCATTAGGGCCCAAACGGAGGAATCTTGAAGCAAGTTTAGGCATTCTGGAATCCTCACAATAAATGAGAAGGGTGGATCAGTTTCCGCGCAATTGCGAGACGTTGAAAAAAGTTCGTGTTCTTCTGCCTGAAGTTGTCCCAAATGGTTCTAGGCCGAAACGGAGGAATCTCGAAACAAGTTTAGGCATTCTGGAGTCCTCACGAGAAATGAGGAGGGTGGGTGAGTTTCCACGCATTTCCGAGACGTTGAAAAAAGTTCTTGTTCTTCTTCCTGAAGTGTTCCCAAATGGCTCAGGGCCCAAACGGAGGAATCTCGAAACATGTTTAGGCATTCTGGAATCCTGACGAGAAATGAGGAGGGTGGGTGAGTTTCCACGTATTTCCGAGACGTTGAAAAAAGTTCGTGTTCTTCTGCCTGATGTTGTCCCAAATGGTTCTGGGCCCAAACGGAGGAATCTCGAAACAAGTTTAGGCATTCTGGAATCCTCACGAGAACTGAGGAGGGTGGGTGAGTTTCCGCGCAGTTCCGAGACGTTGAAAAAAGTTCTTGTTCTTCTTCCTGAAGTTGTCCCAAATGGTTCAGGGCCCAAACGGAGGAATCTCGAAGCAAGTTTAGGCATTCTGGAATCCTCACGAGAACTGAGGAGGGTGGGTGAGTTTCCAAGCAATTCCGAGATGTTGAAAAAAGTTTGTCTTCTTCTGCCTCAAGTTGTCCCATATGATTCAGGGCCCAAACGGAGGAATCTCGAAACAAGTTCATGCATTCTGGAATACTCAAGAGAAATGAGGAGGGTGGGTGAGTTTCCACGCAATTCCGAGACGTTGAAAAAAGTTCGTGTTCTTCTGCCTCAAGTTGTCCCATATGATTCAGGGCCCAAACGGAGGAATCTTGAAACAAGTTTATGCATTCTAGAATCCTGACGAGAAATGAGGTGGGTGGGTGAGTTTCCACGCAATTCCGAGAAGTTGAAAAAACTTCGTCTTCTTCTGCCTCAAGTAGTCCCAAATAGTTCAGGGCCCAAACGGAGGAATCTCGAAACAAGTTCATGCATTCTGGAATACTCAGGAGAAATGAGGAGGGTGGGTGAGTTTCCAAGCAATTCCGAGACGTTGAAAAAAGTTCTTGTTTGCCTGCCTAAAGTTGAACCAAATGGTTCTCGACCGAAATGGAGGAATCTTGAAAAAAGTTTAGCATTCTGGAGTCCTCACGAGAAATGAGGAGGGTGGGTGAGTTTCCACGCATTTCCGAGACGTTGAAAAAAGTTCTTGTTGTTCTTCCTGAAGTTGTCCCAAATGGTTCAGGGCCCAAACGGAGGAATCTCGAAACAAGTTTAGGGATTCTGAAATCCTCACGAGAAATGAGGGTGGGTTAGTTTCCGCGCAATTCCGAGACGTTGAAAAAAGTTCTTGTTCTTCTTCCTGAAGTTGTCCAAAATGGTTCAGGGCCCAAACGGAGGAATCTCGAAACAAGATTAGGGATTCTGGAATCCTCACGAGAAATGAGGGTGGGTTAGTTTCCGCGCAATTCCGAGACGTTGAAAAAAGTTCTTGTTCTTCTTCCTGAAGTTGTCCAAAATGGTTCAGGGCCCAAACAGAGGAATCTCGAAACAAGTTTATGCATTCTGGAATCCTGACGAGAAATGAGGAGGGTGGGTGAGTTTCCACGCATTTCCGAGACGTTGAAAAAAGTTCGGGTTCTTCTGCCTCAAGTTGTCCCACATGATTCAGGGCCCAAACGGAGGAATCTCGAAACAAGTTTATGCATTCTGGAAACCTGACGAGAAATGAGGAGGGTGGGTGAGTTTCCACGCAATTCCGAGACGTTGAAAAAAGTTCTTCTTCTTCTGCCTCAAGTTGTCCCAAATGGTTCAGGGCCCAAACGGAGGAATCTCGAAACAAGTTCATGCATTCTGGAATACTCAAGAGAAATAAGGAGGGTGGGTGAGTTTCCAAGCAATTCCGAGACGTTGAAAAAACTTCGTGTTCGCCTGCCTGAAGTTGAACCAAATGGTTCTAGGCCGAAATGGAGGAATCTCGAAACAAGTTTAGGCATTCTGGAGTCCTCACGAGAAATGAGGAGGGTGGGTGAGTTTCCACGCATTTCCGAGACGTTGAAAAAAGTTCTTGTTCTTCTTCCTGAAGTGTTCCCAAATGGCTCAGGGCCCAAACGGAGGAATCTCGAAACATGTTTAGGCATTCTGGAATCCTCACGAGAACTGAGGAGAGTGGGTGAGTTTCCAAGCAATTTCGAGACGTTGAAAAAAGTTTGTCTTCTTCTGCCTCAAGTTGTCCCATATGATTCAGGGCCCAAACGGAGGAATCTCGAAACAAGTTCATGCATTCTGGAATACTCAAGAGAAATGAGGAGGGTGGGTGAGTTTCCACGCAATTCCGAGACGTTGAAAAAAGTTCGTCTTCTTCTGCCTCAAGTTGTCCCAAATGGTTCAGGAAACGGAGGAATCTCGAAACAAGTTCATGCATTCTGGAATACTCAAGAGAAATGAGGAGGGTGGGTGAGTTTCCAAGCAATTCCAAGACGTTGAAAAAAGTTCGTGTTCGCCTGCCTGAAGTTGATCCAAATGGTTCTAGGCCGAAATGGAGGAATCTCGAAACAAGTTTAGGCATTCTGGAGTCCTCACGAGAAATGAGGAGGGTGGGTGAGTTTCCACGCAATTCCGAGACGTTGAAAAAAGTTCGTGTTCTTCTGCCTTAAGTTCTCCCAAATGGTTCCGGGCCCAAACGGAGGAATCTCGAAACAAGTTTAGGGAATCTGGAATCCTCACGAGAAATGAGGAGGGTGAGTTAGTTTCCGCGCAATTCCGAGACGTTGAAAAAACTTCTTATTCTTCTTCCTGAAGTTGTCCCAAATGGTTCAGGGCCCAAACGGAGGAATCTCGAAACAAGTTTAGGCTTTCTGGAATCCTCACGAGAAATGAGGAGGGTGGGTGAGTTTCCACGTATTTCCGAGACGTTGAAAAAAGTTCGTGTTCTTCTGCCTGATGTTGTCCCAAATGGTTCATCAGGGCCCAAACGGAGGAATCTTGAAGCAAGTTTAGGCATTCTGGAATCCTCACAATAAATGAGAAGGGTTGGTCAGTTTCCGCGCAATTGCGAGACGTTGAAAAAAGTTCGTGTTCTTCTGCCTGAAGTTGTCCCAAATGGTTCTAGGCCGAAACGGAGGAATCTCGAAACAAGTTTAGGCATTCTGGAGTCCTCACGAGAAATGAGGAGGGTGGGTGAGTTTCCACGCATTTCCGAGATGTTGAAAAAAGTTCTTGTTCTTCTTCCTGAAGTGTTCCCAAATGGCTCAGGGCCCAAACGGAGGAATCTCGAAACATGTTTAGGCATTCTGGAATCCTCACGAGAACTGTGGAGGGTGGGTGAGTTTCCGCGCAATTCTGAGACGTTGAAAAAAGTTCTTGTTCTTCCTGAAGTTGTCCCAAATGGTTCAGGGCCCAAACGGAGGAATCTTGAAACAAGTTTTGGCATTCTGGAATCCTCACGAGAACTGAGGAGGGTGGGTGAGTTTCCGCGCAGTTCCGAGACGTTGAAGAAAGTTCTTGTACTTCTTCCTGAAGTTGTCCCAAATGGTTCAGGGCCCAAACGGAGGAATCTCGAAGCAAGTTTAGGCATTCTGGAATCCTCACGAGAACTGAGGAGGGTGGGTGAGTTTCCAAGCAATTCCGAGACGTTGAGAAAAGTTTGTCTTCTTCTGCCTCAAGTTGTCCCATATGATTCAGGGCCCAAACGGAGGAATCTCGAAACAAGTTCATGCATTCTGGAATACTCAAGAGAAATGGGGAGGGTGGGTGAGTTTCCAAGCAATTCCGAGACGTTGAAAAAAGTTCGTGTTCGCCTGCCTGAAGTTGAACCAAATGGTTCTCGGCCGAAATGGAGGAATCTTGAAAAAAGTTTAGCATTCTGGAGTCCTCACGAGAAATGAGGAGGGTGGGTGAGTTTCCACGCATTTCCGAGACGTTGAAAAAAGTTCTTGTTCTACTTCCTGAAGTTGTCCCAAATGGTTCAGGGCCCAAACGGAGGAATCTCGAAACAAGTTTAGGGATTCTGGAATCCTCACGAGAAATGAGGGTGGGTTAGTTTCCGCGCAATTCCGAGACGTTGATAAAAGTTCTTGTTCTTCTTCTTGAAGTTGTCCAAAATGGTTCAGGGCCGAAACGGAGGAATCTCGAAACAAGTTTAGGGATTCTGGAATCCTCACGAGAAATGAGGGTGGGTTAGTTTCCGCGCAATTCCGAGACGTTGAAAAAAGTTCTTGTTCTTCTTCCTGAAGTTGTCCAAAATGGTTCAGGGCCCAAACGGAGGAATCTCGAAACAAGTTTATGCATTCTGGAATCCTGACGAGAAATGAGGAGGGTGGGTGAGTTTCCACGCATTTCCGAGACGTTGAAAAAAGTTCGTGTTCTTCTGCCTCACGTTGTCCCACATGATTCAGGGCCCAAACGGAGGAATCTCGAAACAAGTTTATGCATTCTGGAATCCTGACGAGAAATGAGGAGGGTGGGTGAGATTCCACGCAATTCCGAGACGTTGAAAAAAGTTCTTCTTCTTCTGCCTCAAGTTGTCCCAAATGGTTCAGGGCCCAAACGGAGGAATCTCGAAACAAGTTCATGCATTCTGGAATACTCAAGAGAAATAAGGAGGGTGGGTGAATTTCCAAGCAATTCCGAGACGTTGAAAAAAGTTCGTGTTCGCCTGCCTAAAGTTGAACCAAATGGTTCTCGGCCGAAATGGAGGAATCTCGAAAAAAGTTTAGCATTCTGGAGTCCTCACGAGAAATGAGGAGGGTGGGTGAGTTTCCACGCATTTCCGAGACGTTGAAAAAAGTTCTTGTTCTTCTTCCTGAAGTTGTCCCAAATGGTTCAGGGCCCAAACGGAGGAATCTCGAAACAAGTTTGGGGATTCTGGAATCCTAACGAGAAATGAGGGTGGGTTAGTTTCCGCGCAATTCCGAGACGTTGAAAAAAGTTCTTGTTCTTCTTCCTGAAGTTGTCCAAAATGGTTCAGGGCCCAAACGGAGGAATCTCGAAACAAGTTTAGGGATTCTGGAATCCTCACGAGAAATGAGGGTGGGTTAGTTTCCGCGCAATTCCGAGACGTTGAAAAAAGTTCTTGTTCTTCTTCCTGAAGTTGTCCAAAATGGTTCAGGGCCCAAACGGAGGAATCTAGAAACAAGTTTATGCATTCTGGAATCCTGACGAGAAATGAGGAGGGTGGGTGAGTTTCCACGGATTTCCGAGACGTTGAAAAAAGTTCGTGTTCTTCTGCCTCAAGTTGTCCCACATGATTCAGGGCCCAAACGGAGGAATCTCGAAACAAGTTCATGCATTCTGGAATACTCAAGAGAAATGAGGAGGGTGGGTGAGTTTCCACGCAATTCCGAGACGTTGAAAAAAGTTCGTCTTCTTCTGCCTCAAGTTGTCCCAAATGGTTCAGGAAACGGAGGAATCTCGAAACAAGTTCATGCATTCTAGAATACTCAAGAGAAATGAGGAGGGTGGGTGAGTTTCCAAGCAATTCCGAGACGTTGAAAAAAGTTCGTGTTCGCCTGCCTGAAGTTGATCCAAATGGTTCTAGGCCGAAATGGAGGAATCTCGAAACAAGTTTAGGCATTCTGGAGTCCTCACGAGAAATGAGGAGGGTGGGTGAGTTTCCACGCAATTCCGAGACGTTGAAAAAAGTTCGTGTTCTTCTGCCTTAAGTTGTCCCAAATGGTTCCGGGCCCAAACGGAGGAATCTCGAAACAAGTTTAGGGAATCTGGAATCCTCACGAGAAATGAGGAGGGTGAGTTAGTTTCCGCGCAATTCCGAGACGTTGAAAAAACTTCTTCTTCTTCTTCCTGAAGTTGTCCCAAATGGTTCAGGGCCCAAACGGAGGAATCTCGAAACAAGTTTAGGCTTTCTGGACTCCTCACGAGAAATGAGGAGGGTGGGTGAGTTTCCACGTATTTCCGAGACGTTGAAAAAAGTTCGTGTTCTTCTGCCTGATGTTGTCCCAAATGGTTCATCAGGGCCCAAACGGAGGAATCTTGAAGCAAGTTTAGGCATTCTGGAATCCTCTCCATAAATGAGAAGGGTGGGTCAGTTTCCGCGCAATTGCGAGACGTTGAAAAAAGTTCGTGTTCTTCTACCTGAAGTTGTCCCAAATGGTTCTAGGCCGAAACGGAGGAATCTCGAAACAAGTTTAGGCATTCTGGAGTCCTCACGAGAAATGAGGAGGGTGGGTGAGTTTCCACGCATTTCCGAGACGTTGAAAAAAGTTCTTGTTCTTCTTCCTCAAGTGTTCCCAAATGGCTCAGGGCCCAAACGGAGGAATCTCGAAACATGTTTAGGCATTCTGGAATCCTCACGAGAACTATGGAGGGTGGGTGAGTTTCCGCGCAATTCTGAGACGTTGAAAAAAGTTCTTGTTCTTCCTGAAGTTGTCCGAAATGGTTCGGGGCCCAAACGGAGGAATCTTGAAACAAGTTTAGGCATTCTGGAATCCTCACGAGAACTGAGGAGGGTGGGTGAGTTTCCGCGCAGTTCCGAGACGTTGAAAAAAGTTCTTGTTCTTCTTCCTGAAGTTGTCCCAAATGGTTCAGGGCCCAAACGGAGGAATCTCGAAGCAAGTTTAGGCATTCTGGAATCCTCACGAGAACTGAGGAGGGTGGGTGAGTTTCCAAGCAATTCCGAGACGTTGAGAAAAGTTTGTCTTCTTCTGCCTCAAGTTGTCCCATATGATTCAGGGCCCAAACGGAGGAATCTCGAAACAAGTTCATGCATTCTGGAATACTCAAGAGAAATGGGGAGGGTGGGTGAGTTTCCAAGCAATTCCGAGACGTTGAAAAAACTTCGTGTTCGCCTGCCTGAAGTTGAACCAAGTGGTTCTAGGCCGAAATGGAGGAATCGCGAAACAAGTTTAGGCATTCTGGAGTCCTCACGAGAAATGAGGAGGGTGGGTGAGTTTCCACGCAATTCCGAGACGTTGAAAAAAGTTCGTGTTCTTTTGCCTTAAGTTCTCCCAAATGGTTCCGGGCCCAAACGGAGGAATCTCGAAACAAGTTTAGGGATTCTGGAATCCTCACGAGAAATGAGGAGGGTGAGTTAGTTTCCTCGCAATTCCGAGACGTTGAAAAAACTTCTTATTCTTCTTCCTGAAGTTGTCCCAAATGGTTCAGGACCCAAACGGAGGAATCTCGAAACAAGTTTAGGCATTCTGGAATCCTCACGAGAAATGAGGAGGGTGGGTGAGTTTCCACGTATTTCCGAGACGTTGAAAAAAGTTCGTGTTCTTCTGCCTCAAGTTGTCCCACATGATTCAGGGCCCAAACGGAGGAATCTCGAAACAAGTTTATGCATTCTGGAATCCTGACGAGAAATGAGGAGGGTGCGTGAGTTTCCACGCAATTCCGAGACGTTGAAAAAAGTTCATCTTCTTCTGCCTCAAGTTGTCCCAAATGTTCAGGGCCCAAACGGAGGAATCTCGAAACAAGTTCATGCATTCTGGAATACTCAAGAGAAATAAGGAGGGTGGGTGAGTTTCCAAGCAATTCCGAGACGTTGAAAAAAGTTCGTGTTCGCTTGCCTGAAGTTGAACCAAATGGTTCTAGGCCGAAATGGAGGAATCTCGAAACAAGTTTAGGCATTCTGGAGTCCTCACGAGAAATGAGGAGGCTGGGTGAGTTTCCACGCAATTCCGAGACATTGAAAAAAGTTCGTGTTCTTCTGCCTTAAGTTGTCCCAAATGGTTCCGGGCCCAAACGGAGGAATCTCGAAACAAGTTTAGGGATTCTGGAATCCTCACGAGAAATAAGGAGGGTGAGTTAGTTTCCGCGCAATTCCGACACGTTGAAAAAACTTCTTATTCTTCTTCCAGAAGTTGTCCCAAAAGGTTCAGGGCCCAAAAGGAGGAATCTCGAAACCATTTTAGGCATTCTGGAATCCTCACGAGAAATGAGGAGGGTGGGTGAGTTTCCAAGCAATTCCGAGAGGTTGAAAAAAGTTCGTGTTCGCCTGCCTGAAATTGAACCAAATGGTTCTAGGCCGAAATGGAGGAATCTCGAAACAAGTTTAGGCATTCTGGATTCCTCACGAGAAATGAGGAGCGTGGGTGAGTTTCCACGCATTTCGGAGACGTTGAAAAAAGTTCTTGTTCTTCTTCCTGAAGTTGTCCCAAATGGTTCAGGGCCCAAACGGAGGAATCTTGAAACAAGTTTAGCCATTCTGCAATCCTCACGAGAAATGAGGAGGGTGGGTGAGTTTCCGCGCAATTCCGAGACGTTGAAAAAAGTTCTTGTTCTTCTTCCTGAAGTTGTCCCAAATGGTTCAGGGCCCAAACGGAGGAATCTCGAAACAAGTTTAGGGATTCTGGAATCCTCACGAGAAATGAGGGTGGGTTAGTTTCCACGCAATTCCGAGACGTTGAAAAAAGTTCTTGTTCTTCTTCCTGAAGTTGTCCCAAATGGTTTTGGGCCCAAACGGAGGAATCTCGAAACAAGTTTAAGGATTCTGGAATCCTCACGAGAAATGAGGGTGGGTTAGTTTCCGCGCAATTCCGAGACGTTGAAAAAAGTTCTTGTTCTTCTTCCTGAAGTTGTCCCAAATGGTTCAGGGCCCAAACGGAGGAATCTCGAAACAAGTTTAGGGATTCTGGAATCCTCACGAGAAATGAGGGTGGGTTAGTTTCCGCGCAATTCCGAGACGTTGAAAAAAGTTCTTGTTCTTCTTCCTGAAGTTGTCCAAAATGGTTCAGGGCCCAAACGGAGGAATCTCGAAACAAGTTTATGCATTCTGGAATCCTGACGAGAAATGAGGAGGGTGGGTGAGTTTCCACGCATTTCCGAGACGTTGAAAAAAGTTCGTGTTCTTCTGCCTCACGTTGTCCCACATGATTCAACGCCCAAACGGAGGAATCTCGAAACAAGTTTATGCATTCTGGAATCCTGACGAGAAATGAGGAGGGTGGGTGAGTTTCCACGCAATTCCGAGACGTTGAAAAAAGTTCTTCTTCTTCTGCCTCAAGTTGTCCCAAATGGTTCAGGGCCCAAACGGAGGAATCTCGAAACAAGTTCATGCATTCTGGAATACTCAAGAGAAATGAGGAGGGTGGGTGAGTTTCCAAGCAATTCCGAGACGTTGAAAAAAACTCGTGTTCGCCTGCCTGAAGTTGAACCAAATGGTTCACGGCCGAAATGGAGGAATCTCGTAAAAAGTTTAGCATTCTGGAGTCCTCACAAGAAATGAGGAGGGTGGGTGAGTTTCCACGCATTTCCGAGACGTTGAAAAAAGTTCTTGTTCTTCTTCCTGAAGTTGTCCCAAATGGTTCAGGGCCCAAACGGAGGAATCTCGAAACAAGTTTAAGGATTCTGGAATCCTCACGAGAAAAGAGGGTGGGTTAGTTTCCGCGCAATTCCGAGACGTTGAAAAAAGTTCTTGTTCTTCTTCCTGAAGTTGTCCAAAATGGTTCAGGGCCCAAACGGAGGAATCTCGAAACAAGTTTAGGGATTCTGGAATCCTCACGAGAAATGAGGGTGGGTTAGTTTCCGCGCAATTCCGAGACGTTGAAAAAAGTTCTTGTTCTTCTTCCTGAAGTTGTCCAAAATGGTTCAGGGCCCAAACAGAGGAATCTCGAAACAAGTTTATGCATTCTGGAATCCTGACGAGAAATGAGGAGGGTGGGTGAGTTTCCACGCATTTCCGAGACGTTGAAAAAAGTTCGTGTTCTTCTGCCTCACGTTGTCCCACATGATTCAGGGCCCAAACGGAGGAATCTCGAAACAAGTTTATGCATTCTGGAATCCTGACGAGAAATGAGGAGGGTGGGTGAGTTTCCACGCAATTCCGAGATGTTGAAAAAAGTTCTTCTTCTTCTGCCTCAAGTTGTCCCAAATGGTTCAGGGCCCAAACGGAGGAATCTCGAAACAAGTTCATGCAATCTGGAATACTCAAGAGAAATAAGGAGGGTGGGTGAGTTTCCAAGCAATTCCGAGACGTTGAAAAAACTTCGTGTTCGCCTGCCTGAAGTTGAACCAAATGGTTCTAGGCCGAAATGGAGGAATCTCGAAACAAGTTTAGGCATTCTGGAGTCCTCACGAGAAATGAGGAGGGTGGGTGAGTTTCCACGCATTTCCGAGACGTTGAAAAAAGTTCTTGTTCTTCTTCCTGAAGTGTTCCCAAATGGCTCAGGGCCCAAACGGAGGAATCTCGAAACATGTTTAGGCATTCTGGAATCCTCACGAGAACTGAGGAGGGTGGGTGAGTTTCCAAGCAATTCCGAGACGTTGAAAAAAGTTTGTCTTCTTCTGCCTCAAGTTGTACCATAAGATTCAGGGCCCAAACGGAGGAATCTCGAAACAAGTTCATGCATTCTGGAATACTCAAGAGAAATGAGGAGGGTGGGTGAGTTTCCACGCAATTCCGAGACGTTGAAAAAAGTTCGTCTTCTTCTGCCTCAAGTTGTCCCAAATGGTTCAGGAAACGGAGGAATCTCGAAACAAGTTCATGCATTCTGGAATACTCAAGAGAAATGAGGAGGGTGGGTGAGTTTCCAAGCAATTCCGAGACGTTGAAAAAAGTTCGTGTTCGCCTGCCTGAAGTTGATCCAAATGGTTCTAGGCCGAAATGGAGGAATCTCGAAACAAGTTTAGGCATTCTGGAGTCCTCACGAGAAATGAGGAGGCTGGGTGAGTTTCCACGCAATTCCGAGACGTTGAAAAAAGTTCGTGTTCTTCTGCCTTAAGTTGTCCCAAATGGTTCCGGGCCCAAACGGAGGAATCTCGAAACAAGTTTAGGGAATCTGGAATCCTCACGAGAAATAAGGAGGGTGAGTTAGTTTCCGCGCAATTCCGAGACGTTGAAAAAACTTCTTATTCTTCTTCCTGAAGTTGTCCCAAATGGTTCAGGGCCCAAACGGAGGAATCTCGAAACAAGTTTAGGCTTTCTGGAATCCTCACGAGAAATGAGGAGGGTGGGTGAGTTTCCACGTATTTCCGAGACGTTGAAAAAAGTTCGTGTTCTTCTGCCTGATGTTGTCCCAAATGGTTCAGGGCCCAAACGGAGGAATATTGAAGCAAGTTTAGGCATTCTGGAATCCTCACGATAAATGAGAAGGGTGGGTCAGTTTCCGCGCAATTGCGAGACGTTGAAAAAAGTTCGTGTTCTTCTGCCTAAAGTTGTCCCAAATGGTTCAAGGCTGAAACGGAGGAATCTCGAAACAAGTTTAGGCATTCTGGAGTCCTCACGAGAAATGAGGAGGGTGGGTGAGTTTCCACGCATTTCCGAGACGTTGAAAAAAGTTCTTGTTCTTCTTCCTGAAGTGTTCCCAAATGGCTCAGGGCCCAAACGGAGGAATCTCGAAACATGTTTAGGCATTCTGGAATCCTCACGAGAACTGTGGAGGGTGGGTGAGTTTCCGCGCAGTTCCGAGACGTTGAAAAAAGTTCTTGTTCTTCTTCCTGAAGTTGTCCCGAATGGTTCAGGGCCCAAACGGAGGAATCTCGAAGCAAGTTTAGGCATTCTGGAAACCTCACGAGAACTGAGGAGGGTGGGTGAGTTTCCGCGCAGTTCCGAGACGTTGAAAAAAGTTCTTGTTCTTCTTCCTGAAGTTGTCCCGAATGGTTCAGGGCCCAAACGGAGGAATCTCGAAGCAAGTTTAGGCATTCTGGAATCCTCACGAGAACTGAGGAGGGTGGGTGAGTTTCCGCGTAGTTCCGAGACGTTGAAAAAAGTTCTTGTTCTTCTTCCTGAAGTTCTCCCGAATGGTTCAGGGCCCAAACGGAGGAATCTCGAAGCAAGTTTAGGCATTCTGGAATCCTCACGAGAGCTGAGGAGGGTGGGTGAGTTTCCAAGCAATTCCGAGACGTTGAAAAAAGTTTGTCTTCTTCTGCCTCAAGTTGTCCCATATGATTCAGGGCCCAAACGGAGGAATCTCGAAACAAGTTCATGCATTCTGGAATACTCAAGAGAAATGAGGAGGGTGGGTGAGTTTCCACGCAATTCCGAGATGTTGAAAAAAGTTCTTCTTCTTCTGCCTCAAGTTGTCCCAAATGGTTCAGGGCCCAAACGGAGGAATCTCGAAACAAGTTCATGCATTCTGGAATACTCAAGAGAAATGAGGAGGGTGGGTGAGTTTCCAAGCAATTCCGAGACGTTGAAAAAAGTTCGTGTTCGCCTGCCTGAAGTTGATCCAAATGGTTCTAGGCCGAAATGGAGGAATCTCGAAACAAGTTTAGGCATTCTGGAGTCCTCACGAGAAATGAGGAGGCTGGGTGAGTTTCCACGCAATTCCGAGACGTTGAAAAAAGTTCGTGTTCTTCTGCCTTAAGTTGTCCCAAATGGTTCCGGGCCCAAACGGAGGAATCTCGAAACAAGTTTAGGGAATCTGGAATCCTCACGAGAAATAAGGAGGGTGAGTTAGTTTCCGCGCAATTCCGAGACGTTGAAAAAACTTCTTATTCTTCTTTCTGAAGTTGTCCCAAATGGTTCAGGGCCCAAACGGAGGAATCTCGAAACAAGTTTAGGCTTTCTGGAATCCTCACGAGAAATGAGGAGGGTGGGTGAGTTTCCACGTATTTCCGAGACGTTGAAAAAAGTTCGTGTTCTTCTGCCTGATGTTGTCCCAAATGGTTCAGGGCCCAAACGGAGGAATATTGAAGCAAGTTTAGGCATTCTGGAATCCTCACGATAAATGAGAAGGGTGGGTCAGTTTCCGCGCAATTGCGAGACGTTGAAAAAAGTTCGTGTTCTTCTGCCTAAAGTTGTCCCAAATGGTTCAAGGCTGAAACGGAGGAATCTCGAAACAAGTTTAGGCATTCTGGAGTCCTCACGAGAAATGAGGAGGGTGGGTGAGTTTCCACGCATTTCCGAGACGTTGAAAAAAGTTCTTGTTCTTCTTCCTGAAGTGTTCCCAAATGGCTCAGGGCCCAAACGGAGGAATCTCGAAACATGTTTAGGCATTCTGGAATCCTCACGAGAACTGTGGAGGGTGGGTGAGTTTCCGCGCAGTTCCGAGACGTTGAAAAAAGTTCTTGTTCTTCTTCCTGAAGTTGTCCCGAATGGTTCAGGGCCCAAACGGAGGAATCTCGAAGCAAGTTTAGGCATTCTGGAAACCTCACGAGAACTGAGGAGGGTGGGTGAGTTTCCGCGCAGTTCCGAGACGTTGAAAAAAGTTCTTGTTCTTCTTCCTGAAGTTGTCCCGAATGGTTCAGGGCCCAAACGGAGGAATCTCGAAGCAAGTTTAGGCATTCTGGAATCCTCACGAGAACTGAGGAGGGTGGGTGAGTTTCCGCGTAGTTCCGAGACGTTGAAAAAAGTTCTTGTTCTTCTTCCTGAAGTTCTCCCGAATGGTTCAGGGCCCAAACGGAGGAATCTCGAAGCAAGTTTAGGCATTCTGGAATCCTCACGAGAGCTGAGGAGGGTGGGTGAGTTTCCAAGCAATTCCGAGACGTTGAAAAAAGTTTGTCTTCTTCTGCCTCAAGTTGTCCCATATGATTCAGGGCCCAAACGGAGGAATCTCGAAACAAGTTCATGCATTCTGGAATACTCAAGAGAAATGAGGAGGGTGGGTGAGTTTCCACGCAATTCCGAGATGTTGAAAAAAGTTCTTCTTCTTCTGCCTCAAGTTGTCCCAAATGGTTCAGGGCCCAAACGGAGGAATCTCGAAACAAGTTCATGCATTCTGGAATACTCAAGAGAAATGAGGAGGGTGGGTGAGTTTCCAAGCAATTCCGAGACGTTGAAAAAAGTTCGTGTTCGCCTGCCTGAAGTTGAACCAAATGGTTCTAGGCCGAAATGGAGCAATCTCGAAACAAGTTTAGGCATTCTGGAGTCCTCACGAGAAATGAGGAGGGTGGGTGAGTTTCCACGCAATTCCGAGACGTTGAAAAAAGTTCGTGTTCTTCTGCCTTAAGTTCTCCCAAATGGTTCCGAGCCCAAATGGAGGAATCTCGAAACAAGTTTAGGGATTCTGGAATCCTCACGAGAAATGAGGAGGGTGAGTTAGTTTCCTCGCAATTCCGAGACGTTGAAAAAACTTCTTATTCTTCTTCCTGAAGTTGTCCCAAATGGTTCAGGGCCCAAACGGAGGAATCTCGAAACAAGTTTAGGCATTCTGGACTCCTCACGAGAAATGAGGAGGGTGGGTGAGTTTCCACGTATTTCCGAGACGTTGAAAAAAGTTCGTGTTCTTCTGCCTCAAGTTGTCCCACATGATTCAGGGCCGAAACGGAGGAATCTCGAAACAAGTTTATGCATTCTGGAATCCTGACGAGAAATGAGGAGGGTGGGTGAGTTTCCACGCAATTCCAAGACGTTGAAAAAAGTTCCTCTTCTTCTGCCTCAAGTTGTCCCAAATGGTTCAGGGCCCAAACGGAGGAATCTCGAAGCAAGTTTAGGCATTCTGGAATCCTCACGAGAACTGAGGAGGGTGGGTGAGTTTCCGCGCAGTTCCAAGATGTTGAAAAAAGTTCTTGTTCTTCTTCCTGAAGTTCTCCCGAATGGTTCAGGGCCCAAACGGAGGAATCTCGAAGCAAGTTTAGGCATTCTGGAATCCTCACGAGAACTGAGGAGGGTGGGTGAGTTTCCGCGCAGTTCCGAGACGTTGAAAAAAGTTCTTGTTCTTCTTCCTGAAGTTCTCCCGAATGGTTCAGGGCCCAAACGGAGGAATCTCGAAGCAAGTTTAGGCATTCTGGAATCCTCACGAGAGCTGAGGAGGGTGGGTGAGTTTCCAAGCAATTCCGAGACGTTGAAAAAAGTTTGTCTTCTTCTGCCTCAAGTTGTCCCATATGATTCAGGGCCCAAACGGAGGAATCTCGAAACAAGTTCATGCATTCTGGAATACTCAAGAGAAATGAGGAGGGTGGGTGAGTTTCCACGCAATTCCGAGACGTTGAAAAAAGTTCGTCTTCTTCTGCCTCAAGTTGTCCCAATGGTTCAGGGCCCAAACGGAGAAATCTCGAAACAAGTTCATGCATTCTGGAATACTCAAGAGAAATGAGGAGGGTGGGTGAGTTTCCAAGCAATTCTGAGACGTTGAAAAAAGCTCGTGTTCGCCTGCCTGAAGTTGAACCAAATGGTTCTCGGCCGAAATGGAGGAATCTCGAAAAAAGTTTAGCATTCTGGAGTCCTCACGAGAAATGAGGAGGGTGGGTGAGTTTCCACGCATTTCGGAGACGTTGAAAAAAGTTCTTGTTCTTCTTCCTGAAGTTGTCCCAAATGGTTCAGGGCCCAAACGGAGGAATCTCGAAACAAGTTTAGGGATTCTGGAATCCTCACGAGAAATGAGGGTGGGTTAGTTTCCGCGCAATTCCGAGACGTTGAAAAAAGTTCTTGTTCTTCTTCCTGAAGTTGTCCAAAATGGTTCAGGGCCCAAACGGAGGAATCTCGAAACAAGTTTAGGGATTCTGGAATCCTCACGAGAAATGAGGGTGGGTTAGTTTCCGCGCAATTCCGAGACGTTGAAAAAAGTTCTTGTTCTTCTTCCTGAAGTTGTCCAAAATGGTTCAGGGCCCAAACGGAGGAATCTCGAAACAAGTTTATGCATTCTGGAATCCTGACGAGAAATGAGGAGGGTGGGTGAGTTTCCACGCATTTCCGAGACGTTGAAAAAAGTTCGTGTTCTTCTGCCTCACGTTGTCCCACATGATTCAGGGCCCAAACGGAGGAATCTCGAAACAAGTTTATGCATTCTGGAATCCTGACGAGAAATGAGGAGGGTGGGTGAGTTTCCACGCAATTCCGAGATGTTGAAAAAAGTTCTTCTTCTTCTGCCTCAAGTTGTCCCAAATGGTTCAGGGCCCAAACGGAGGAATCTCGAAACAAGTTCATGCATTCTGGAATACTCAAGAGAAATGAGGAGGGTGGGTGAGTTTCCACGCAATTCCGAGACGTTGAAAAAAGTTCGTCTTCTTCTGCCTCAAGTTGTCCCAAATGGTTCAGGAAACGGAGGAATCTCGAAACAAGTTCATACATTCTGGAATACTCAAGAGAAATGAGGAGGGTGGGTGAGTTTCCAAGCAATTCCGAGACGTTGAAAAAAGTTCGTGTTCGCCTGCCTGAAGTTGATCCAAATGGTTCTAGGCCGAAATGGAGGAATCTCGAAACAAGTTTAGGCATTCTGGAGTCCTCACGAGAAATGAGGAGGCTGGGTGAGTTTCCACGCAATTCCGAGACGTTGAAAAAAGTTCGTGTACTTCTGCCTTAAGTTGTCCCAAATGGTTCCGGGCCCAAACGGAGGAATCTCGAAACAAGTTTAGGGAATCTGGAATCCTCACGAGAAATGAGGAGGGTGAGTTAGTTTCCGCGCAATTCCGAGACGTTGAAAAAACTTCTTATTCTTCTTCCTGAAGTTGTCCCAAATGGTTCAGGGCCCAAACGGAGGAATCTCGAAACAAGTTTAGGCTTTCTGGAATCCTCACGAGAAATGAGGAGGGTGGGTGAGTTTCCACGTATTTCCGAGACGTTGAAAAAAGTTCGTGTTCTTCTGCCTGATGTTGTCCCAAATGGTTCAGGGCCCAAACGGAGGAATATTGAAGCAAGTTTAGGCATTCTGGAATCCTCACGATAAATGAGAAGGGTGGGTCAGTTTCCGCGCAATTGCGAGACGTTGAAAAAAGTTCGTGTTCTTCTGCCTGAAGTTGTCCCAAATGGTTCTAGGCTGAAACGGAGGAATCTCGAAACAAGTTTAGGCATTCTGGAGTCCTCACGAGAAATGAGGAGGGTGGGTGAGTTTCCACGCATTTCCGAGACGTTGAAAAAAGTTCTTGTTCTTCTTCCTGAAGTGTTCCCAAATGGCTCAGGGCCCAAACGGAGGAATCTCGAAACATGTTTAGGCATTCTGGAATCCTCACGAGAACTGTGGAGGGTGGGTGAGTTTCCGCGCAGTTCTGAGACGTTGAAAAAACTTCTTGTTCTTCCTGAAGTTGTCCCAAATGGTTCAGGGCCCAAAAGGAGGAATCTTGAAACAAGTTTAGGCATTCTGGAATCCTCACGAGAACTGAGGAGGGTGGGTGAGTTTCCGCGCAGTTCCGAGACGTTGAAAAAAGTTCTTGTTCTTCTTCCTGAAGTTGTCCCGAATGGTTCAGGGCCCAAACGGAGGAATCTCGAAGCAAGTTTAGGCATTCTGGAATCCTCACGAGAACTGAGGAGGGTGGGTCAGTTTCCGCGCAGTTCCGAGACGTTGAAAAAAGTTCTTGTTCTTCTTCCTGAAGTTATCCCGAATGGTTCAGGGCCCAAACGGAGGAATCTCGAAGCAAGTTTAGGCATTCTGGAATCCTCACGAGAGCTGAGGAGGGTGGGTGAGTTTCCAAGCAATTCCGAGACGTTGAAAAAAGTTTGTCTTCTTCTGCCTCAAGTTGTCCCATATGATTCAGGGCCCAAACGGAGGAATCTCGAAACAAGTTCATGCATTCTGGAATACTCAAGAGAAATGAGGAGGGTGGGTGAGTTTCCACGCAATTCCGAGATGTTGAAAAAAGTTCTTCTTCTTCTGCCTCAAGTTGTCCCAAATGGTTCAGGGCCCAAACGGAGGAATCTCGAAACAAGTTCATGCATTCTGGAATACTCAAGAGAAATGAGGAGGGTGGGTGAGTTTCCAAGCAATTCCGAGACGTTGAAAAAAGTTCGTGTTCGCCTGCCTGAAGTTGAACCAAATGGTTCTTGGCCGAAATGGAGGAACCTCGAAACAAGTTTAGGCATTCTGGAGTCCACACGAGAAATGAGGAGGGTGGGTGAGTTTCCACGCAATTCCGAGACGTTGAAAAAAGTTCGTGTTCTTCTGCCTTAAGTTCTCCCAAATGGTTCCGAGCCCAAACGGAGGAATCTCGAAACAAGTTTAGGGATTCTGGAATCCTCACGAGAAATGAGGAGGGTGAGTTAGTTTCCTCGCAATTCCGAGACGTTGAAAAAACTTCTTATTCTTCTTCCTGAAGTTGTCCCAAATGGTTCAGGGCCCAAACGGAGGAATCTCGAAACAAGTTTAGGCATTCTGGACTCCTCACGAGAAATGAGGAGGGTGGGTGAGTTTCCACGTATTTCCGAGACGTTGAAAAAAGTTCGTGTTCTTCTGCCTCAAGTTGTCCCACATGATTCAGGGCCGAAACGGAGGAATCTCGAAACAAGTTTATGCATTCTGGAATCCTGACGAGAAATGAGGAGGGTGGGTGAGTTTCCACGCAATTCCAAGACGTTGAAAAAAGTTCATCTTCTTCTGCCTCAAGTTGTCCCAAATGGTTCAGGGCCCAAACAGAGGAATCTCGAAACAAGTTCATGCATTCTGGAATACTCAAGAGAAATAAGGAGGGTGGGTGAGTTTCCAAGCAATTCCGAGACGTTGAAAAAAGTTCGTGTTCGCCTGCCTGAAGTTGAACCAAATGGTTCTAGGCCGAAATGGAGGAATCTCGAAACAAGTTTAGGCATTCTGGAGTCCTCACGAGAAATGAGGAGGCTGGGTGAGTTTCCACGCAATTCCGAGACGTTGAAAAAAGTTCGTGTTCTTCTGCCTTAAGTTCTCCCAAATGGTTCCGGGCCCAAACGGAGGAATCTCGAAACAAGTTTAGGGATTCTGGAATCCTCACGAGAAATGAGGAGGGTGAGTTAGTTTCCGCGCAATTCCGACACGTTGAAAAAACTTCTTATTCTTCTTCCTGAAGTTGTCCCAAAAGGTTCAGGGCCCAAAAGGAGGAATCTCGAAACAAGTTTAGGCATTCTGGAATCCTCACGAGAAATGAGGAGGGTGGGTGAGTTTCCACGTATTTCCGAGACGTTGAAAAAAGTTCGTGTTCTTCTGCCTGATGTTGTCCCAAATGGTTCAGGGCCCAAACGGAGGAATCTTGAAGCAAGTTTAGGCATTCTGGAATCCTCACGATAAATGAGGAGGGTGGGTCAGTTTCCGCGCAATTGCGAGACGTTGAAAAAAGTTCTTGTTCTTCTTCCTGAAGTTGTCCCAAATGGTTCAGGGCCCAAACGGAGGAATCTCGAAACAAGTTTAGGGATTCTGGAATCCTCACGAGAAATGAGGGTGGGTTAGTTTCCGCGCAATTCCGAGACGTTGAAAAAAGTTCTTGTTCTTCTTCCTGAAGTTGTCCCAAATGGTTTTGGGCCCAAACGGAGGAATCTCGAAACAAGTTTAGGGATTCTGGAATCCTCACGAGAAATAAGGGTGGGTTAGTTTCCGCGCAATTCCGAGACGTTGAAAAAAGTTCTTGTTCTTCTTCCTGAAGTTGTCCCAAATGGTTCAGGGCCCAAACGGAGGAATCTCGAAACAAGTTTAGGGATTCTGGAATCCTCACGAGAAATGAGGGTGGGTTAGTTTCCGCGCAATTCCGAGACGTTGAAAAAAGTTCTTGTTCTTCTTCCTGAAGTTGTCCAAAATGGTTCAGGGCCCAAACGGAGGAATCTCGAAACAAGTTTATGCATTCTGGAATCCTGACGAGAAATGAGGAGGGTGGGTGAGTTTCCACGCATTTCCGAGACGTTGAAAAAAGTTCGTGTTCTTCTGCCTCACGTTGTCCCACATGATTCAGGGCCCAAACGGAGGAATCTCGAAACAAGTTTATGCATTCTGGAATCCTGACGAGAAATGAGGAGGGTGGGTGAGTTTCCACGCAATTCCGAGACGTTGAAAAAAGTTCTTCTTCTTCTGCCTCAAGTTGTCCCAAATGGTTCAGGGCCCAAACGGAGGAATCTCGAAACAAGTTCATGCATTCTGGAATACTCAAGAGAAATGAGGAGGGTGGGTGAGTTTCCAAGCAATTCTGAGACGTTGAAAAAAGCTCGTGTTCGCCTGCCTGAAGTTGAACCAAATGGTTCTCGGCCGAAATGGAGGAATCTCGAAAAAAGTTTAGCATTCTGGAGTCCTCACGAGAAATGAGGAGGGTGGGTGAGTTTCCACGCATTTCGGAGACGTTGAAAAAAGTTCTTGTTCTTCTTCCTGAAGTTGTCCCAAATGGTTCAGGGCCCAAACGGAGGAATCTCGAAACAAGTTTAGGGATTCTGGAATCCTCACGAGAAATGAGGGTGGGTTAGTTTCCGCGCAATTCCGAGACGTTGAAAAAAGTTCTTGTTCTTCTTCCTGAAGTTGTCCAAAATGGTTCAGGGCCCAAACGGAGGAATCTCGAAACAAGTTTAGGGATTCTGGAATCCTCACGAGAAATAAGGGTGGGTTAGTTTCCGCGCAATTCCGAGACGTTGAAAAAAGTTCTTGTTCTTCTTCCTGAAGTTGTCCCAAATGGTTCAGGGCCCAAACGGAGGAATCTCGAAACAAGTTTAGGGATTCTGGAATCCTCACGAGAAATGAGGGTGGGTTAGTTTCCGCGCAATTCCGAGACGTTGAAAAAAGTTCTTGTTCTTCTTCCTGAAGTTGTCCAAAATGGTTCAGGGCCCAAACGGAGGAATCTCGAAACAAGTTTATGCATTCTGGAATCCTGACGAGAAATGAGGAGGGTGGGTGAGTTTCCACGCATTTCCGAGACGTTGAAAAAAGTTCGTGTTCTTCTGCCTCACGTTGTCCCACATGATTCAGGGCCCAAACGGAGGAATCTCGAAACAAGTTTATGCATTCTGGAATCCTGACGAGAAATGAGGAGGGTGGGTGAGTTTCCACGCAATTCCGAGACGTTGAAAAAAGTTCTTCTTCTTCTGCCTCAAGTTGTCCCAAATGGTTCAGGGCCCAAACGGAGGAATCTCGAAACAAGTTCATGCATTCTGGAATACTCAAGAGAAATGAGGAGGGTGGGTGAGTTTCCAAGCAATTCTGAGACGTTGAAAAAAGCTCGTGTTCGCCTGCCTGAAGTTGAACCAAATGGTTCTCGGCCGAAATGGAGGAATCTCGAAAAAAGTTTAGCATTCTGGAGTCCTCACGAGAAATGAGGAGGGTGGGTGAGTTTCCACGCATTTCGGAGACGTTGAAAAAAGTTCTTGTTCTTCTTCCTGAAGTTGTCCCAAATGGTTCAGGGCCCAAACGGAGGAATCTCGAAACAAGTTTAGGGATTCTGGAATCCTCACGAGAAATGAGGGTGGGTTAGTTTCCGCGCAATTCCGAGACGTTGAAAAAAGTTCTTGTTCTTCTTCCTGAAGTTGTCCAAAATGGTTCAGGGCCCAAACGGAGGAATCTCGAAACAAGTTTAGGGATTCTGGAATCCTCACGAGAAATGAGGGTGGGTTAGTTTCCGCGCAATTCCGAGACGTTGAAAAAAGTTCTTGTTCTTCTTCCTGAAGTTGTCCAAAATGGTTCAGGGCCCAAACGGAGGAATCTCGAAACAAGTTTATGCATTCTGGAATCCTGACGAGAAATGAGGAGGGTGGGTGAGTTTCCACGCATTTCCGAGACGTTGAAAAAAGTTCGTGTTCTTCTGCCTCACGTTGTCCCACATGATTCAGGGCCCAAACGGAGGAATCTCGAAACAAGTTTATGCATTCTGGAATCCTGACGAGAAATGAGGAGGGTGGGTGAGTTTCCACGCAATTCCGAGATGTTGAAAAAAGTTCTTCTTCTTCTGCCTCAAGTTGTCCCAAATGGTTCAGGGCCCAAACGGAGGAATCTCGAAACAAGTTCATGCATTCTGGAATACTCAAGAGAAATGAGGAGGGTGGGTGAGTTTCCACGCAATTCCGAGACGTTGAAAAAAGTTCGTCTTCTTCTGCCTCAAGTTGTCCCAAATGGTTCAGGAAACGGAGGAATCTCGAAACAAGTTCATACATTCTGGAATACTCAAGAGAAATGAGGAGGGTGGGTGAGTTTCCAAGCAATTCCGAGACGTTGAAAAAAGTTCGTGTTCGCCTGCCTGAAGTTGATCCAAATGGTTCTAGGCCGAAATGGAGGAATCTCGAAACAAGTTTAGGCATTCTGGAGTCCTCACGAGAAATGAGGAGGCTGGGTGAGTTTCCACGTAATTCCGAGACGTTGAAAAAAGTTCGTGTACTTCTGCCTTAAGTTGTCCCAAATGGTTCCGGGCCCAAACGGAGGAATCTCGAAACAAGTTTAGGGAATCTGGAATCCTCACGAGAAATGAGGAGGGTGAGTTAGTTTCCGCGCAATTCCGAGACGTTGAAAAAACTTCTTATTCTTCTTCCTGAAGTTGTCCCAAATGGTTCAGGGCCCAAACGGAGGAATCTCGAAACAAGTTTAGGCTTTCTGGAATCCTCACGAGAAATGAGGAGGGTGGGTGAGTTTCCACGTATTTCCGAGACGTTGAAAAAAGTTCGTGTTCTTCTGCCTGATGTTGTCCCAAATGGTTCAGGGCCCAAACGGAGGAATATTGAAGCAAGTTTAGGCATTCTGGAATCCTCACGATAAATGAGAAGGGTGGGTCAGTTTCCGCGCAATTGCGAGACGTTGAAAAAAGTTCGTGTTCTTCTGCCTGAAGTTGTCCCAAATGGTTCTAGGCTGAAACGGAGGAATCTCGAAACAAGTTTAGGCATTCTGGAGTCCTCACGAGAAATGAGGAGGGTGGGTGAGTTTCCACGCATTTCCGAGACGTTGAAAAAAGTTCTTGTTCTTCTTCCTGAAGTGTTCCCAAATGGCTCAGGGCCCAAACGGAGGAATCTCGAAACATGTTTAGGCATTCTGGAATCCTCACGAGAACTGTGGAGGGTGGGTGAGTTTCCGCGCAGTTCTGAGACGTTGAAAAAACTTCTTGTTCTTCCTGAAGTTGTCCCAAATGGTTCAGGGCCCAAAAGGAGGAATCTTGAAACAAGTTTAGGCATTCTGGAATCCTCACGAGAACTGAGGAGGGTGGGTGAGTTTCCGCGCAGTTCCGAGACGTTGAAAAAAGTTCTTGTTCTTCTTCCTGAAGTTGTCCCGAATGGTTCAGGGCCCAAACGGAGGAATCTCGAAGCAAGTTTAGGCATTCTGGAATCCTCACGAGAACTGAGGAGGGTGGGTCAGTTTCCGCGCAGTTCCGAGACGTTGAAAAAAGTTCTTGTTCTTCTTCCTGAAGTTATCCCGAATGGTTCAGGGCCCAAACGGAGGAATCTCGAAGCAAGTTTAGGCATTCTGGAATCCTCACGAGAGCTGAGGAGGGTGGGTGAGTTTCCAAGCAATTCCGAGACGTTGAAAAAAGTTTGTCTTCTTCTGCCTCAAGTTGTCCCATATGATTCAGGGCCCAAACGGAGGAATCTCGAAACAAGTTCATGCATTCTGGAATACTCAAGAGAAATGAGGAGGGTGGGTGAGTTTCCACGCAATTCCGAGATGTTGAAAAAAGTTCTTCTTCTTCTGCCTCAAGTTGTCCCAAATGGTTCAGGGCCCAAACGGAGGAATCTCGAAACAAGTTCATGCATTCTGGAATACTCAAGAGAAATGAGGAGGGTGGGTGAGTTTCCAAGCAATTCCGAGACGTTGAAAAAAGTTCGTGTTCGCCTGCCTGAAGTTGAACCAAATGGTTCTTGGCCGAAATGGAGGAACCTCGAAACAAGTTTAGGCATTCTGGAGTCCACACGAGAAATGAGGAGGGTGGGTGAGTTTCCACGCAATTCCGAGACGTTGAAAAAAGTTCGTGTTCTTCTGCCTTAAGTTCTCCCAAATGGTTCCGAGCCCAAACGGAGGAATCTCGAAACAAGTTTAGGGATTCTGGAATCCTCACGAGAAATGAGGAGGGTGAGTTAGTTTCCTCGCAATTCCGAGACGTTGAAAAAACTTCTTATTCTTCTTCCTGAAGTTGTCCCAAATGGTTCAGGGCCCAAACGGAGGAATCTCGAAACAAGTTTAGGCATTCTGGACTCCTCACGAGAAATGAGGAGGGTGGGTGAGTTTCCACGTATTTCCGAGACGTTGAAAAAAGTTCGTGTTCTTCTGCCTCAAGTTGTCCCACATGATTCAGGGCCGAAACGGAGGAATCTCGAAACAAGTTTATGCATTCTGGAATCCTGACGAGAAATGAGGAGGGTGGGTGAGTTTCCACGCAATTCCAAGACGTTGAAAAAAGTTCATCTTCTTCTGCCTCAAGTTGTCCCAAATGGTTCAGGGCCCAAACAGAGGAATCTCGAAACAAGTTCATGCATTCTGGAATACTCAAGAGAAATAAGGAGGGTGGGTGAGTTTCCAAGCAATTCCGAGACGTTGAAAAAAGTTCGTGTTCGCCTGCCTGAAGTTGAACCAAATGGTTCTAGGCCGAAATGGAGGAATCTCGAAACAAGTTTAGGCATTCTGGAGTCCTCACGAGAAATGAGGAGGCTGGGTGAGTTTCCACGCAATTCCGAGACGTTGAAAAAAGTTCGTGTTCTTCTGCCTTAAGTTCTCCCAAATGGTTCCGGGCCCAAACGGAGGAATCTCGAAACAAGTTTAGGGATTCTGGAATCCTCACGAGAAATGAGGAGGGTGAGTTAGTTTCCGCGCAATTCCGACACGTTGAAAAAACTTCTTATTCTTCTTCCTGAAGTTGTCCCAAAAGGTTCAGGGCCCAAAAGGAGGAATCTCGAAACAAGTTTAGGCATTCTGGAATCCTCACGAGAAATGAGGAGGGTGGGTGAGTTTCCACGTATTTCCGAGACGTTGAAAAAAGTTCGTGTTCTTCTGCCTGATGTTGTCCCAAATGGTTCAGGGCCCAAACGGAGGAATCTTGAAGCAAGTTTAGGCATTCTGGAATCCTCACGATAAATGAGGAGGGTGGGTCAGTTTCCGCGCAATTGCGAGACGTTGAAAAAAGTTCGTGTTCTTCTGCCTGAAGTTGTCCCAAATGGTTCTAGGCCGAAACGGAGGAATCTCGAAACAAGTTTAGGCATTCTGGAGTCCTCACGAGAAATTTGGAGGGTGGGTGAGTTTCCACACAATTCCGAGACGTTGAAAAAAGTTCGTGTTCTTCTGCCTAAAGTTGAACCAAAGGTTCGGGGCCGAAACGGAGGAATCTCGAAACAAGTTTTGGCATTCTGGAGTCCTCACGAGAACTGAGGAGGGTGGCTGAGTTTCCACGTATTTCCGAGACGTTGAAAAAAATTCGTGTTCTTCTGCCAGAAGTTGTCCCAAATGGTTCCGGGCCCAAACGGAGGAATCTCGAAACAAGTTTAGGGGTCCTGGAATCCTCACGAGAATTGAGAGTGGGTTACTTTCCGCGCAATTCCGAGACGTTGAAAAAAGTTCGTGTTCTTCTGCCTCACGTTGTCCCACATGATTCAGGGCCCAAACGGAGGAATCTCGAAACAAGTTTATGCATTCTGGAATCCTGACGAGAAATGAGGAGGGTGGGTGAGTTTCCACGCAATTCCGAGACGTTGAAAAAAGTTCTTCTTCTTCTGCCTCAAGTTGTCCCAAATGGTTCAGGGCCCAAACGGAGGAATCTCGAAACAAGTTCATGCATTCTGCAATACTCAAGAGAAATGAGGAGGGTGGGTGAGTTTCCAAGCAATTCCGAGACGTTGAAAAAACTTCGTGTTCGCCTGCCTGAAGTTGAACCAAATGGTTCTAGGCCGAAATGGAGGAATCACGAAACAAGTTTAGGCATTCTGGAGTCCTCACGAGAAATGAGGAGGGTGGGTTAGTTTCCGCGCAATTCCGAGACGTTGAAAAAACTTCTTGTTCTTCTTCCTGAAGTTGTCCTAAATGGTTCAGAGCCCAAACGGAGGAATCTCGAAACATGTTTAGGCATTCTGGAATCCTCACAAGAAATGAGGAGGGTGGGTGAGTTTCCACGTATTTCCGAGACGTTGAAAAAAGTTCGTGTTCTTCTGCCTGATGTTGTCCCAAATGGTTCAGGGCCCAAACGGAGGAATCATGAAACAAGTTTAGGCATTCTGGAATCCTCACGATAAATGAGGAGGGTGGGTCAGTTTCCGCGCAATTCCGAGACGTTGAAAAAAGTTCGTGTTCTTCTGCCTGAGGTTGTCCCAAATGGTTCTAGGCCGAAACGGAGGAATCTCGAAAAAAGTTTAGGCATTCTGGAGTCTTCCCAAGAAATGAGGAGGGTGGGTGAGTTTCCACGTATTTCTTAGACGTTGAAAAAAATTCGTGTTCTTCTGCCTGAAGTTGTACCAAATGGTTCCGGGCCCAAACGGAGGAATCTCGGAACAAGTTTAGGGATTCTGGAATCCTCACGAGAAATGAGCGTGGGTTAGTTTCCGCGCAATTCCGAGACGTTGAAAAAAGTTCTTGTTCTTCTTCGTGAAGTTGTCCCAAATGGTTCAGGGCCCAAACGGAGGAATCTCGAAACAAGTTTCGGCATTCTGGAATCCTCACGAGAACTGAGGAGGGTGGGTGAGTTTCCAAGCAATTCCGACACGTTGAAAAAAGTTCGTGTTCTTCTGCCTCAAGTTGTCCCATATGATTCAGGGCCCAAACGGAGGAATCTCGAAACAAGTTTATGCATTCTGGAATCCTGACGAGAAATGAGGAGGGTGGTTGCGTTTCCACGCAATTCCGGGAGGTTGAAAAAAGTTCGTCTTCTTCTGCCTCAAGTTGTCCCAAATGGTTCAGGACCCAAACGGAGGAATCTCGACACAAGTTCATGCATTCTGGAATACTCAAGAGAAATGAGGAGGGTGGGCGAGTTTCCAAGCAATTCTGAGACGTTGAAAAAAGGTCGTGTTCGCCTGCCTCAAGTTGAACCAAATGGTTCTGGGCCGAAATAGAGGAATCTCGAAACAAGTTTAGGCATTCTGGAGTCCTCATGAGAAATGAGGAGGGTGGGTGAGTTTCCACGCATTTCCGAGACGTTCAAAAAAGTTCTTGTTCTTCTTCCTGAAGTTGTCCCAAATGGTTCAAGGCCCAAACGGAGGAATCTCGAAGCAAGTTTAGGCATTCTGGAATCCTCACGAGAACTGAGGAGGGTGGGTGTGTTTCCAAGCAATTCCGAGACGTTGAAAAAAGTTTGTCTTCTTCTGCCTCAAGTTGTCCCATATGATTCAGGCCCAAACGGAGGAATCTCGAAACAAGTTTATGCATTCTGGAATACTCAAGAGAAATGAGGAGGGTGGGTGAGTTTCCACGCAATACCGAGACGTTGAAAAAAGTTCGTGTTCTTCTGCCTCAAGTTGTCCCATAAGATTCAGGGCCCAAACGGAGGAATCTCCAAAAAAGTTAATGCATTCTGGAATCCTGACGAGAAATGAGGAGGGTGGGTGAGTTTCCACGCAATTCTGAGACGTTGAAAAAAGTTCGTCTTCTTCTGCCTCAAGTTGTCCCAAATGGTTTAGGGCCCAAACGGAGGAATCTCGAAACAAGTTCATGCATTCTGGAATACTCAAGAGAAATGAGGAGGGTGGGTGAGTTTCCAAGCAATTCCGAGAGGTTGAAAAAAGTTCGTCTTCGCCTGCCTGAAATTGAACCAAATGGTTCTAGGCCGAAATGGAGGAATCTCGAAAGAAGTTTAGGCATTCTGGAATCCTCACCAGAAATGAGGAGGGTGGGTGAGTTTCCAAGCAATTCCGAGACGTTGAAAAAAGTTCGTGTTCTTCTGCCTCAAGTTGTCCCATATGATTCAGGGCCCAAACGGAGGAATCTCGAAACAAGTTTATGCATTCTGGAATCCTGACGAGAAATGAGGAGGGTGGTTGAGTTTCCACGCAATTCCGGGAGGTTGAAAAAAGTTCGTCTTCTTCTGCCTCAAGTTGTCCCAAATGGTTCAGGACCCAAACGGAGGAATCTCGACACAAGTTCATGCATTCTGGAATACTCAAGAGAAATGAGGAGGGTGGGTGAGTTTCCAAGCAATTCTGAGACGTTGAAAAAAGGTCGTGTTTGCCTGCCTCAAGTTGAACCAAATGGTTCTGGGCCGAAATAGAGGAATCTCGAAACAAGTTTAGGCATTCTGGAGTCCTCATGAGAAATGAGGAGTGTGGGTGAGTTTCCACGCATTTCCGAGACGTTCAAAAAAGTTCTTGTTCTTCTTCCTGAAGTTGTCCCAAATGGTTCAAGGCTCAAACGGAGGAATCTCGAAGCAAGTTTAGGCATTCTGGAATCCTCACGAGAACTGAGGAGGGTGGGTGTGTTTCCAAGCAATTCCGAGACGTTGAAAAAAGTTTGTCTTCTTCTGCCTCAAATTGTCCCATATGATTCAGGCCCAAACGGAGGAATCTCGAAACAAGTTTATGCATTCTGGAATACTCAAGAGAAATGAGGAGGGTGGGTGAGTTTCCACGCAATACCGAGACGTTGAAAAAAGTTCGTGTTCTTCTGCCTCAAGTTGTCCCATAAGATTCAGGGCCCAAACGGAGGAATCTCTAAAAAAGTTAATGCATTCTGGAATCCTGACGAGAAATGAGGAGGGTGGGTGAGTTTCCACGCAATTCCGAGACGTTGAAAAAAGTTCGTCTTCTTCTGCCTCAAGTTGTCCCAAATGGTTTAGGGCCCAAACGGAGGAATCTCGAAACAAGTTCATGCATTCTGGAATACTCAAGAGAAATGAGGAGGGTGGGTGAGTTTCCAAGCAATTCCGAGAGGTTGAAAAAAGTTCGTCTTCGCCTGCCTGAAATTGAACCAAATGGTTCTAGGCCGAAATGGAGGAATCTCGAAAGAAGTTTAGGCATTCTGGAATCCTCACCAGAAATGAGGAGGGTGGGTGAGTTTCCAAGCAATTCCGAGACGTTGAAAAAAGTTCGTGTTCTTCTGCCTCAAGTTGTCCCATATGATTCAGGGCCCAAACGGAGGAATCTCGAAACAAGTTTATGCATTCTGGAATCCTGACGAGAAATGAGGAGGGTGGTTGAGTTTCCACGCAATTCCGGGAGGTTGAAAAAAGTTCGTCTTCTTCTGCCTCAAGTTGTCCCAAATGGTTCAGGACCCAAACGGAGGAATCTCGACACAAGTTCATGCATTCTGGAATACTCAAGAGACATGAGGAGGGTGGGTGAGTTTCCAAGCAATTCTGAGACGTTGAAAAAAGGTCGTGTTTGCCTGCCTCAAGTTGAACCAAATGGTTCTGGGCCGAAATAGAGGAATCTCAAAACAAGTTTAGGCATTCTGGAGTCCTCATGAGAAATGAGGAGGGTGGGTGAGTTTCCACGCATTTCCGAGACGTTCAAAAAAGTTCTTGTTCTTCTTCCTGAAGTTGTCCCAAATGGTTCAAGGCCCAAACGGAGGAATCTCGAAGCAAGTTTAGGCATTCTGGAATCCTCACGAGAACTGAGGAGGGTGGGTGTGTTTCCAAGCAATTCCGAGACGTTGAAAAAAGTTTGTCTTCTTCTGCCTCAAGTTGTCCCATATGATTCAGGCCCAAACGGAGGAATCTCGAAACAAGTTTATGCATTCTGGAATACTCAAGAGAAATGAGGAGGGTGGGTGAGTTTCCACGCAATACCGAGACGTTGAAAAAAGTTCGTGTTCTTCTGCCTCAAGTTGTCCCATAAGATTCAGGGCCCAAACGGAGGAATCTCTAAAAAAGTTAATGCATTCTGGAATCCTGACGAGAAATGAGGAGGGTGGGTGAGTTTCCACGCAATTCCGAGACGTTGAAAAAAGTTCGTCTTCTTCTGCCTCAAGTTGTCCCAAATGGTTTAGGGCCCAAACGGAGGAATCTCGAAACAAGTTCATGCATTCTGGAATACTCAAGAGAAATGAGGAGGGTGGGTGAGTTTCCAAGCAATTCCGAGAGGTTGAAAAAAGTTCGTCTTCGCCTGCCTGAAATTGAACCAAATGGTTCTAGGCCGAAATGGAGGAATCTCGAAAGAAGTTTAGGCATTCTGGAATCCTCACCAGAAATGAGGAGGGTGGGTGAGTTTCCAAGCAATTCCGAGACGTTGAAAAAAGTTCGTGTTCTTCTGCCTCAAGTTGTCCCATATGATTCAGGGCCCAAACGGAGGAATCTCGAAACAAGTTTATGCATTCTGGAATCCTGACGAGAAATGAGGAGGGTGGTTGAGTTTCCACGCAATTCCGGGAGGTTGAAAAAAGTTCGTCTTCTTCTGCCTCAAGTTGTCCCAAATGGTTCAGGACCCAAACGGAGGAATCTCGACACAAGTTCATGCATTCTGGAATACTCAAGAGAAATGAGGAGGGTGGGTGAGTTTCCAAGCAATTCCGAGACGTTGAAAAAAGTTCGTGTTCGCCTGCCTGAAGTTGAACCAAATGGTTCTGGGCCGAAATGGAGGAATCTCGAAACAAGTTTAGGCATTCTGGAGTCCTCATGAGAAATGAGGAGGGTGGGTGAGTTTCCACGCATTTCCGAGACGTTCAAAAAAGTTCTTGTTCTTCTTCCTGAAGTTGTCCCAAATGGTTCAGGGCCCAAACGGAGGAATCTCGAATCAAGTTTAGGCATTCTGGAATCCTCACGAGAACTGAGGAGGGTGGGTGTGTTTCCAAGCAATTCCGAGACGTTGAAAAAAGTTCGTGTTCTTCTGCCTCAAGTTGTCCCATATGATTCAGGGCCCAAACGGAGGAATCTCGAAACAAGTTTATGCATTCTGGAAACCTGACGAGAAATGAGGAGGGTGGTTGAGTTTCCACGCAATTCCGAGAGGTTGAAAAAAGTTCGTCTTCTTCTGCCTCAAGTTGTCTCAAGTGGTTCAGGGCCCAAACGGAGGAATCTCGACACAAGTTCATGCATTCTGGAATACTCAAGGGAAATGAGGAGGGTGGGTGAGTTTCCAAGCAATTCCTAGACGTTGAAAAAAGTTCGTGTTCGCCTGCCTGAAGTTGAACCAAATGGTTCTGGGCCGAAATGGAGGAATCTCGAAACAAGTTTAGGCATTCTGGAGTCCTCACGAGAAATGAGGAGGGTGGGTGAGTTTCCACGCATTTCCGAGACGTTGAAAAAAGTTCTTGTTCTTCTTCCTGAAGTTGTCCCAAATGGTTCAGGGCCCAAACGGAGGAATCTCGAATCAAGTTTAGGCATTCTGGAATCCTCACGAGAACTGAGGAGGGTGGGTGAGTTTCCGCGCAGTTCCGAGACGTTGAAAAAAGTTCTTGTTCTTCTTCCTGAAGTTGTCCCAAATGGTTCAGGGCCCAAACGGAGGAATCTCGAAGCAGGTTTAGGCATTCTGGAATCCTCACGAGAACTGAGGAGGGTGGGTGTCTTTCCAAGCAATTCCGAGACGTTGAAAAAAGTTTGTCTTCTTCTGCCTCAAGTTGTCCCATATGATTCAGGGCCCAAACGGAGGAATCTCGAAACAAGTTTATGAATTCTGGAATACTCAAGAGAAATGAGGAGGGTGGGTGAGTTTCCACGCAATACTGAGACGTTGAAAAAAGTTCGTGTTCTTCTGCCTCAAGTTGTCCCTTATGATTCAGCGCCCAAACGGAGGAATCTCGAAACAAGTTTATGCATTCTGGAATGATGACGAGAAATGAGGAGGGTGGGTGAGTTTCCACGCAATTCCGAGACGTTGAAAAAAGTTCGTCTTCTTCTGCCTCAAGTTGTCCCAAATGGTTTAGGGCCCAAACGGAGGAATCTCGAAACAAGTTCATGCATTCTGGAATACTCAAGAGAAATGAGGAGGGTGGGTGAGTTTCCAAGCAATTCCGAGAGGTTGAAAAAAGTTCGTGTTCGCCTGCCTGAAATTGAACCAAATGGTTCTAGGCCAAAATGGAAGAATCTCGAAACAAGTTTAGGCATTCTGGAGTCCTCACAAGAAATGAGGAGGGTGGGTGAGTTTGCACGCATTTCTGAGACGTTGAAAAAAGTTCGTGTTCTTCTGCCTTAAGTTGTCCCAAATGGTTCCGGGCCCAAACGGAGGAATCTCGAAACAAGTTTAGGGATTCTGGAATCCTCACGAGAAATGAGGAGGGTGGGTTAGTTTCCGCGCAGTTCCGAGACATTGAAAAAACTTCTTGTTCTTCTTCCTGAAGTTGTCCCAAATGGTTCAGGGCCCAAACGGAGGAATCTCGAAACAAGTTTAGGGATTCTGGAATCCTCACGAGAAATGAGGGTGGGTTAGTTTCCGCGCAATTCCGAGACGTTGAAAAAGGTTCTTGTTCTTCTTCCTGAAGTTGTCCCAAATGGTTCAGGGCCCAAACGGAGGAATCTCGAAACAAGTTTAGGCATTCTGGAATCCACACGAGAACTGAGGAGGGTGGGTGAGTTTCCAAGCAATTCCGAGACGTTGAAAAAAGTTTGTCTTCTTCTGCCTCAAGTTGTCCTATATGATTGAGGGCCCAAACGGAGGAATCTCGACACAAGTTCATGCATTCTGGAATACTCAAGAGAAATGAGGAGGGTGGGTGAGTTTCCAAGCAATTCCGAGAGGTTGAAAAAAGTTCGTGTTCGCCTGCCTGAAATTGAACCAAATGGTTCTAGGCCAAAATGGAGGAATCTCGAAACAAGTTTAGGTATTCTGGAGTCCTCAACAGAAATGAGGAGGGTGGGTGAGTTTGCACGCATTTCTGAGACGTTCAGAAAAGTTCGTGTTCTTCTGCCTTAAGTTGTCCCAAATGGTTCCGGGCCCAAACGGAGGAATCTCGAAACAAGTTTAGGGATTCTGGAATCCTCACGAGAAATGAGGAGGGTGGGTTAGTTTCCGCGCAATTCCGAGACGTTGAAAAAACTTCTTGTTCTTCTTCTTGAAGTTGTCCCAAATGGTTCAGGGCCCAAACGGAGGAATCTCGAAAAAAGTTTAGGGATTCTGGAATCCTCACGAGAAATGAGGAGGGTGGGTTAGTTTCCGCGCAATTCCGAGACGTTGAAAAAACTTCTTGTTCTTCTTCCTGAAGTTGTCCCAAATGGTTCAGGGCCCAAACGGAGGAATCTCGAAACAAGTTTAGGGATTCTGGAATCCTCACGAGAAATGAGTGTGGGTTAGTTTCAGCGCAATTCCGAGACGTTGAAAAAAGTTCTTGTTCTTCTTCCTGAAGTTGTCCCAAATGGTTCAGGGCCCAAACGGAGGAATCTCGAAGCAAGTTTAGGCATTCTGGAATCCTCACGAGAACTGAGGAGGGTGGGTGTCTTTCCAAGCAATTCCGAGACGTTGAAAAAAGTTTGTCTTCTTCTGCCTCAAGTTGTCCCATATGATTCAGGGCCCAAACGGAGGAATCTCGAAACAAGTTTATGCATTCTGGAATACTCAAGAGAAATGAGGAGGGTGGGTGAGTTTCCACGCAATACTGAGACGTTGAAAAAAGTTCGTGTTCTTCTGCCTCAAGTTGTCCCATATGATTCAGCGCCCAAACGGAGGAATCTCGAAACAAGTTTATGCATTCTGGAATCCTGACGAGACATGAGGAGGGTGGGTGAGTTTCCACGCAATTCCGAGACGTTGAAAAAAGTTCGTCTTCTTCTGCCTCAAGTTGTCCCAAATGGTTCTAGGCCGAAATGGAGGAATCTCGAAACAAGTTTAGGCATTCTGGAGTCCTCACGAGAAATGAGGAGGCTGGGTGAGTTTCCACGCAATTCCGAGAGGTTGAAAAAAGTTCGTGTTCGCCTGCCTGAAATTGAACCACATGGTTCTAGGCCAAAATGGAAGAATCTCGAAACAAGTTTAGGCATTCTGGAGTCCTCACAAGAAATGAGGAGGGTGGGTGAGTTTGCACGCATTTCTGAGACGTTGAAAAAAGTTCGTGTTCTTCTGCCTTAAGTTGTCCCAAATGGTTCCGGGCCCAAACGGAGGAATCTCGAAACAAGTTTAGGGATTCTGGAATCCTCACGAAAAATGAGGAGGGTGGGTTAGTTTCCGCGCAATTCCGAGACATTGAAAAAACTTCTTGTTCTTCTTCCTGAAGTTGTCCCAAATGGTTCAGGGCCCAAACGGAGGAATCTCGAAACAAGTTTAGGGATTCTGGAATCCTCACGAGAAATGAGGGTGGGTTAGTTTCCGCGCAATTCCGAGACGTTGAAAAAAGTTCTTGTTCTTCTTCCTGAAGTTGTCCCAAATGGTTCAGGGCCCAAACGGAGGAATCTCGAAACAAGTTTAGGCATTCTGGAATCCTCACGAGAACTGAGGAGGGTGGGTGAGTTTCCAAGCAATTCCGAGACGTTGAAAAAAGTTTGTCTTCTTGTGCCTCAAGTTGTCCTATATGATTGAGGGCCCAAACGGAGGAATCTCGACACAAGTTCATGCATTCTGGAATACTCAAGAGAAATGAGGAGGGTGGGTGAGTTTCCAAGCAATTCCGAGAGGTTGAAAAAAGTTCGTGTTCGCCTGCCTGAAATTGAACCAAATGGTTCTAGGCCAAAATGGAGGAATCTCGAAACAAGTTTAGGTATTCTGGAGTCCTCACAAGAAATGAGGAGGGTGGGTGAGTTTGCACGCATTTCTGAGACATTCAGAAAAGTTCGTGTTCTTCTTCCTTAAGTTGTCCCAAATGGTTCCGGGCCCAAACGGAGGAATCTCGAAACAAGTTTAGGGATTCTGGAATCCTCACGAGAAATGAGGAGGGTGGGTTAGTTTCCGCGCAATTCCGAGACGTTGAAAAAACTTCTTGTTCTTCTTCCTGAAGTTGTCCCAAATGGTTCAGGGCCCAAACGGAGGAATCTCGAAAAAAGTTTAGGGATTCTAGAATCCTCACGAGAAATGAGGAGGGTGGGTTAGTTTCCGCGCAATTCCGAGACGTTGAAAAAACTTCTTGTTCTTCTACCTGAAGTTGTCCCAAATGGTTCAGGGCCCAAACGGAGGAATCTCGAAACAAGTTTAGGGATTCTGGAATCCTCACGAGAAATGAGTGTGGGTTAGTTTCCGCGCAATTCCGAGACGTTGAAAAAAGTTCTTGTTCTTCTTCCTGAAGTTGTCCCAAATGGTTCAGGGCCCAAACGGAGGAATCTCGAAGCATGTTTAGGCATTCTGGAATCCTCACGAGAACAGAGGAGGGTGGGTGTCTTTCCAGGCAATTCCGAGACGTTGAAAAAAGTTTGTCTTCTTCTGCCTCAAGTTGTCCCATATGATTCAGGGCCCAAACAGAGGAATCTCGAAACAAGTTTATGCATTCTGGAATACTCAAGAGAAATGAGGAGGGTGGGTGAGTTTCCACGCAATACTGAGACGTTGAAAAAAGTTCGTGTTCTTCTGCCTCAAGTTGTCCCATATGATTCAGGGCCCAAACGGAGGAATCTCGAAACAAGTTTATGCATTCTGGAATCCTGACGAGAAATGAGGAGGGTGGGTGAGTTTCCACGCAATTCCGAGACGTTGAAAAAAGTTCGTCTTCTTCTGCCTCAAGTTGTCCCAAATGGTTTAGGGCCCACACGGAGGAATCTCGAAACAAGTTCATGCATTCTGGAATACTCAAGAGAAATGAGGAGGGTGGGTAAGTTTCCAAGCAATTCCGAGAGGTTGAAAAAAGTTCGTGTTCGCCTGCCTGAAATTGAACCAAATGGTTCTAGGCCAAAATGGAGGAATCTCGAAACAAGTTTAGGCATTCTGGAGTCCTCACAAGAAATGAGGAGGGTGGGTGAGTTTGCACGCATTTCTGAGACGTTGAAAAAAGTTCGTGTTCTTCTGCCTTAAGTTGTCCCAAATGGTTCCGGGCCCAAACGGAGGAATCTCGAAACAAGTTTAGGGATTCTGGAATCCTCACGAGAAATGAGGAGGGTGGGTTAGTTTCCGCGCAATTCCGAGACGTTGAAAAAACTTCTTGTTCTTCTTCCTGAAGTTGTCCCAAATGGTTCAGGGCCCAAACGGAGGAATCTCGAAGCAAGTTTAGGCATTCTGGAATCCTCACGAGAACTGAGGAGGGTGGGTGTGTTTCCAAGCAATTCCGAGACGTTGAAAAAAGTTTGTCTTCTTCTGCCTCAAGTTGTCCCATATGATTCAGGGCCCAAACGGAGGAATCTCGAAACAAGTTGATGCATTCTGGAATACTCAAGAGAAATGAGGAGGGTGGGTGAGTTTCCACGCAATACTGAGACGTTGAAAAAAGTTCGTGTTCTTCTGCGTCAAGTTGTCCCATATGATTCAGGGCCCAAACGGAGGTATCTCGAAACAAGTTTATGCATTCTGGAATCCTGACGAGAAATGAGGAGGGTGGGTGAGTTTCCACGCAATTCCGAGATGTTGAAAAAAGTTCGTCTTCTTCTGCTTCAAGTTGTCCCAAATGGTTTAGGGCCCAAACGGAGGAATCTCGAAACAAGTTCATGCATTCTGGAATACTCAAGAGAAATGAGGAGGGTGGGTGAGTTTCCAAGCAATTCCGAGAGGTTGAAAAAAGTTCGTGTTCGCCTGCCTGAAATTGAACCAAATGGTTCTAGGCCAAAATGGAGGAATCTCGAAACAAGTTTAGGCATTCTGGAGTCCTCACAAGAAATGAGGAGGGTGGGTGAGTTTGCACGCATTTCTGAGACGTTGAAAAAAGTTCGTGTTCTTCTGCCTTAAGTTGTCCCAAATGGTTCCGGGCCCAAACGGAGGAATCTCGAAACAAGTTTAGGGATTCTGGAATCCTCACGAGAAATGAGGAGGGTGGGTTAGTTTCCGCGCAATTCCGAGACGTTGAAAAAACTTCTTGTTCTTCTTCCTGAAGTTGTCCCAAATGGTTCAGGGCCCAAACGGAGGAATCTCGAAACAAGTTTAGGGATTCTGGAATCCTCACGAGAAATGAGGTTGGGTTAGTTTCCGCGCAATTCCGAGACGTTCAAAAAAGTTCTTGTTCTTCTTCCTGAAGTTGTCCCAAATGGTTCAGGGCCCAAACGGAGGAATCTCGAAACAAGTTTAGGCATTCTGGAATCCTCACGAGAACTGAGGAGGGTGGGTGAGTTTCCAAGCAATTCCGAGACGTTGAAAAAAGTTTGTCTTCTTCTGCCTCAAGTTGTCCTATATGATTCAGGGCCCAAACGGAGGAATCTCGAAACAAGTTCATGCATTCTGGAATACTCAAGGGAAATGAGGAGGGTGGGTGAGTTTCCAAGCAATTCCGAGAGGTTGAAAAAAGTTCGTGTTCGCCTGCCTGAAATTGAACCAAATGGTTCTAGGCCAAAATGGAGGAATCTCGAAACAAGTTTAGGTATTCTGGAGTCCTCACCAGAAATGAGGAGGGTGGGTGAGTTTGCACGCATTTCTGAGACATTGAAAAAAGTTCGTGTTCTTCTGCCTTAAGTTGTCCCAAATGGTTCCGGGCCCAAACGGAGGAATCTCGAAACAAGTTTAGGGATTCTGGAATCCTCACGAGAAATGAGGAGGGTGGGTTAGTTTCCGCGCAATTCCGAGACGTTGAAAAAACTTCTTGTTCTTCTTCCTGAAGTTGTCCCAAATGGTTCAGGGCCCAAACGGAGGAATCTCGAAACAAGTTTAGGGATTCTGGAATCCTCACGAGAAATGAGTGTGGGTTAGTTTCCGCGCAATTCCGAGACGTTGAACAAAGTTCTTGTTCTTCTTCCTGAAGTTGTCCCAAATGGTTCAGGGCCCAAACGGAGGAATCTCGAAACAAGTTTAGGCATTCTGGAATCCTCACGAGAACTGAGGAGGGTGGGTGAATTTCCAAGCAATTCCGAGACGTTGAAAAAAGTTCGTGTTCTTCTGCCTCAAGTTGTCCCATATGATTCAGGGCCCAAACGGAGGAATCTCGAAACAAGTTTATGCATTCTGGAATCCTGACGAGAAATGAGGAGGGTGGTTGAGTTTCCACGCAATTCCGAGAGGTTGAAAAAAGTTCGTCTTCTTCTGCCTCAAGTTGTCCCAAATGGTTCAGGGCCCAAACGGGGGAATCTCGACACAAGTTCATGCATTCTGGAATACTCAAGAGAAATGAGGAGGGTGGGTGAGTTTCCAAGCAATTCCGAGACGTTGAAAAAAGTTCGTGTTCCCCTGCCTGAAGTTGAACCAAATGGTTCTTGGCCGAAATGGAGGAATCTCGAAACAAGTTTAGGCATTCTGGAGTCCTCACGAGAAATGAGGAGGGTGGGTGAGTTTCCACGCATTTCCGAGACGTTGAAAAAAGTTCTTGTTCTTCTTCCTGAAGTTGTCCCAAATGGTTCAGGGCCCAAACGGAGGAATCTCGAAGCAAGTTTAGGCATTCTGGAATCCTCACGAGAACTGAGGAGGGTGGGTGAGTTTCCAAGCAATTCCGAGACGTTGAAAAAAGTTTGTCTTCTTCTGCCTCAAGTTGTCCCATACGATTCCGGGCCCAAACGGAGGAATCTCGAAACAAGTTCATGTATTCTGGAATACTCAAGAGAAATGAGGAGGGTGGTTGAGTTTCCACGCAATTCCGAGACGTTGAAAAAAGTTCGTGTTCTTCTGCCTCAAGTTGTCCCATATGATTCAGGGCCCAAACGGAGGAATCTCGAAACAAGTTTATGCATTCTGGAATACTCAAGAGAAATGAGGAGGGTGAGTGAGTTTCCATGCATTTCCGAGACGTTGAAAAAAGTTCGTCTTCTTCTGCCTCAAGTTGTCCCAAATGGTTCAGGGCCCAAACGGAGGAATCTCGATACAAGTTCACGCATTCTGGAATACTCAAGAGAAATGAGGAGGGTGTAAGTTCTGGCTGAACCCAAGAGGGGGGGTGAATTGGGTGAAGTATAAAAACTTTGGAAAACTTTGAAACTCTTTTTGTAACTTCCAAAAATCAGTTTAGAAAGTAATAACTGCACATTTATATATGTAAACACATTCAAAGATATATGCTGGAAATGTAAGCGATAAGGGAAGAGAATGTGCAAACAGATTTATACTGGTTCGGCCCTCCTTGACCTACGTCCAGTCCCCAGGCACCCCCTGAGATTTCAATCCACTATTTCCCTCAAGCTTTAATCGGGTACTTGAGAACCGCTACAATCCCACAAGTTTAGCCGGGCACTTGTGCAGCCTTTACAAATCTCTTGCAGAGATATTTCCCCCTTACACACTGTAAGGATACACCGCTTGATCACACACTCTGTACTCAAAGTAATCCTCTCACTAGGATTCACTCCCCCTTACAAGTTGTAATCAACACAATGTATAACCCACTCAAGATTACCCAATCTTGAGTATCTCTCAGAAAGATAAAGTGTTTACAATAAATTTCCTCTCAAAGGAATGGATAGATAATCACTGAAGTACATATACAGATCATTTCACTCAACGCTATCTAGATATGAAAAACAGAGTGAGAATGATGAAAAAGCAGGGGTTCAGCATCTTGGCATTGTAATCTTGTGTCTCTACGTTTTTCTGCTTCAATCCATGTCTTTTATAGGTAGAGAAGAGTCTGTGACCGTTTATGACCGTTGAAGAATCAATCAGACCGTTGTAGCTGATTATCTTTAAGTTTGGTCAGCTTCTTTCTCTAATCTCCAACTAATCCAGTTGTATAATTGATCTGAGGTGGCTTTCTGTGGATTTGCCCGTTGGAGAAGACTTTGCTTGTTGTAGTAATCTTCCTTTTAGCCTTTTGCAGACGTGTACAAGTGGATTAACCAAAGGAAGCAACTATCTGGGCTGTGCATTTATTGTTCTGACAGTTTTTTGCTTTTTGCTCTAATCCTTCAATGAACCTTCGTTAATCTGTCTGAAACTCACTAGAAAGATGGTTAAACATATCTAGAATCAATATAGAATAATCATGGAAAGCATTGAGATCAAACAAGAAGGTATTGCAGATTTCCCAAATTTGAAATTGCACCAACGGTCACAAACCTTGAGGCCAACCTCGAGGTTAGCCTGAAGGTTTCAGGCAAGTACTGGTTTTAGAAACTCACAACCTTGAGGTTGAAACAGTAACCTCGAGGTTGGAAACTTGGTTGAAAGAGCATTTTTCCTCTGGAGCCCGATAACCTCGAGGTTGGAAATCCATACTCGAGGTTTGCTTCTGAAATTGCAAAGTTCAGTTCTTGAAAACAAGCCTCAACCTCGAGGTTGCAAACTTGACCTCGAGGTTGTCAATACTTTGACAACCAGTTTGCTCTCTGTAAGCCATAATACTCGAGGTTCAAAACTGATACTCGAGTATGGCTTCTCATACTGCAGTAGAGCAATTTCTGAGGGCCATATCTCTCTGGTTCGAGCTCTGTTTTGGTCCGTTCAACTCTTGATGGAAATCTCTGTGAGTCTACTTTCATATGCCACTGATTTCAGTCCAATCGGATTTGCCGTTTGTGAGATATACTCAAAATACTAAAGGCTGTTCCTGACTGTGACGCTGATATTTGTGTCAACTTGTAAAATTCATCAATAATTCATCTGAACTCCTTTGGACTTGAATCTTTGTCAAAAGTACGTGTTGGCAGTCTAGTTTCCAATACTTTTGGTTTCGTCTCAATCCGATCTCTGGTTTGGAAGATATCATCAAATTACCAAAGGTCGCCAGAAGCTGAACGTGGAACAGAGTGCACCAGAGTTGCTGATAGTACTGAAACCTTGAGGTTATGACTACAACCTCTGAAAAGACCCTTTCTCACAAGATAACATTTGACCTTAGAGTTTTCTTAAACGAGATTAGTAGTTAATTATGGAAAACTTTCCTTTACAAAACCTCGGGGTCCAGGGCACAAAGTTCGCCCACAAACCCACTACAGAAAATCTATAACTCAGGGCACAGTTATGGAACAGAAAATTTATAGCCCACAAGTCATACAACACAAACCTACAAGAAAAGGGTCTACACAAGACAACGGTCACAAAGATATAATGGTGGATCCACGATGATATGATAATGTATAAAATCAAGCTTTCGGAAAATTAACAGTCATCCAAAAGTAGTTAATGTAGTATTTCACAAATATGAGGGCCCTATGATGGCAATATATAAATCAATACAACACTAATACCAAAAAGAGGCCTACGAGTTTCACAATTTCTATGCCTCTGGTTGCTTCCCTTGTCCTCTACTGAGGTTAGAGGTCTCGCCTAAAAAAAGATTTAATAATAACGGGGTGAGACATAAAGTCCCCGTAACCGAAATTAATTTATCAAATATGCAAGAAAGGATTGCAAGTCAGAGAAGCAGGTTTGCTAATAATATAATAATAATTAAATTTCAATAATTAAATAACCACAAATAAAACAATTAATACATAATAACCATAACAATTAACCATCCCCACTCATCCATCCTGCTCCTCCTTATTTCCTCGTGGACGTGGATCAGCCTATCGGTGCTAGTATACCCGGCCAAGGTTAGCTAGTCACCTCAAGAATACTGTCCCCTCCTATGTCACCACCAGTATACCGTAACAGGGAGGTGTCCGCCCAAAACACTCAACTCAAATTCCGGGCCAGGAATGAGAGAGCCGATGGGCACAATTTCACCCTCAATCTCTTCCGCACAACCCAACATATCCCAACAGAAGAAATAATAAAATTCTAAAACTTTCAACAATATTTTATTAAATTATTATTCCAAACACATCATCTCACAACAAATAGTATAGCCATCACAATAATAACAAACCCATCAATAATAATCAATTAAATACATAGATTGGAAAATATACTGCTTCACTGAATTAATTTCTTATTCAAACATACAAATATTTTTCAAAATACATACAAGTAGCATATATAAAAGTAAGACTTAGAAAATACCTCACAGCCCAAAACAAGCATATAAAATAAATTAACCCCGGTTACCTCACTTCCACGCTTAACCTCAGCTCGATGAGTACCACCCGCACAGTTACCGGTCACAAAAAGACTCTACATTATCACAAATATAACTTATAATTTCCTATAACTTAAAATAAAAGTTCTAATAATATATATATTATCATAACAAAATTTGAAAATGATATTTTGATCCCACAACTACCAGAAATGACATTTTAGTCTCATAATTCCAGAAATTATAGTTTTGTCCCAAAAGTTCCAGAAATTACAGTTTTGCCCCAAAAAATCCAGAAATTACAGTTTTACCCCAAAAATTCCAGAATTTACAGTTTTACCCCAAAAATTCCAGAATTTACAATTTTTACCCCAAAAATTCCAGAATTTACAATTTTGCCCCCATATATCAAAACTAAGCTAATTAAATTCCAATAATATCTTCCCAACCCAAATAAACTATTTTTCATAACATTTAATCAGTAAAAATATTTTCCAGCCATACAATCATAAACTTCTTAAATAGAAAATTCATTTTAAATTTCCATAACAACCAAACAATAAATCTAAATTGATTAAAATTCACTATTAATCATTTGCTACACATATATAGTCTTCTATTGTTAAAACTCAAAACTCTCCCAGAATCTTAGTCACAAAATGTTCACTAACCAACATAATAATAACTTCATTTGAAAGAGAAAAACATGTGGAATAACTTTCATGAAGGAAGTTTCTTGAAAAGAAGCTAGTTTAACTACTTAAATTATCTTATAAGATAAAAGACTTACCTTAAAATTCACTGAAAAGCTCTTAAATCTCTCTCCTTCCTTTCTTCTTCACTCACACTCTCGTCTCTCCTCTCTGCCGGGCACGCACACACTCACCAACACTCCACAACACAACACACACACCTCTTCATATATATATACAAGGGGGAGGGGGTATTAATTACCCCTCCCTATTCTTCAACGTGGGCAGCACATTTCGTGCTGCCCACTATATTATATTTTTTTTTTTATTTTTTTTTTTTATTTTTTTTATAGTGGGAGACATGTCTCCCACTAATTTACATAGTGGGAGGCATGGCCTCCCACTATTATCGGATAGTGGGAGGCCCTGCCTCCCACATTCCATTTTTTTTTAAATATAAAAATATATATATATTTTATTTATTATTTATTTATTTATATTATTATTTTATTTATTTATTTTTTATTTTTATTATTAATATTATTATTTTAAAAAAAATTTATCATATATAATTCTTTTATAATCCTCTTAAATTCCAAAATGAAAAATTAGGACGTTACAACTCTCCCCACCTAAATAGAATTTTGTCCCCAAAATTTCTCACATGTTATTAAAGAAAATAATCCACAACACAATATCAGTATAATAGCATCAGAGACAAAATATTATTATACCAAGAATCACCAACACAACAAGAGTATCACATCACAGAAATTCAATCTCAATACAACACAGCCACAAGTACATCTTATTTCCAACAAACAAGCATACCTAGGCAAACAAATGAGGATAGTCACGCCGCATTCGCTCTTCAGTTTCCCATGTAGCATCACCTGGAGCCATACCCTTCCAGAAAATCTTTAGAAGGCGGATGGTTTTATTCCGTAATTGCTTGTCTTTCACATCAAGGATCCTTTCAGGCTCAGGTATGTAGGTCAAATTTTCTCTTAATTCGACCTCTTCGGGCTCAATTACATGGGAAGGATCTGGATGATATTTTTTAAGTTGTGACACGTGAAACACGTTGTGCACACTTGACAGGTGTGGAGGTAAGGCAATCCGATAAGCAACTGGTCCAATTCGCTCCAGAATTTCGTATGGGCCAATAAATCGAGGACTCAATTTCTTGGCCTTAATGGATCTGCCAATACCAGTTACCGGTGAAACCTTAAGGAATACGTGGTCCCCTACTTCAAACTCCAAAGGTCTTCGTCGCTTATCCGCATAGCTCTTTTGTCTGCTCTGAGCGGTCAACAACCTCTGGCGAATCATCTCAATTTTCTTTGTGGTTTTGTCTACCAAGTCCGGTCCGATCACGGTTCGTTCACTTAATTCAGTCCAACAAAGAGGCGATCTACACTTTCTACCATACAATGCCTCGAAAGGAGCCATTTGAATGCTCGAATGATAACTATTATTGTAAGCAAATTCAGCCAAGGGCAAGTGACGATCCCAACTACCAGGTAACTCAATGGCACATGCCCTCAACATATCTTCGAGGGTTTGAATTGTCCTCTCTGTTTGGCCATCAGTTTGCGGATGGTAAGCGGTACTGTACTTCAACCAGGTCCCCATAGCCTTCTGTAACGACTTCCAAAAGTTTGATGTAAACCTTGGATCACGATCTGACACAATATCTGTGGGTACACCATGCAACCTGACAATCTCATCCACATACAACTGAGCTAGCCTCTCTAAGCTATATCCAATATGGATCGGAAGAAAATGAGCTGATTTCGTCAATCTATCTACAATGACCCATATTGCGTTGTGGTGTGCTGTGGTTTCTGGCAATCCTACAATAAAATCCATGGAAATGCTGTCCCATTTCCATTGCGGAACCTCTAAGGGTTGCGATAATCCTGGAGGCTTTTGATGCTCAATCTTCACCTTTTGACAAGTCAGACACTTCAATACAAAATTTGTCACGTCATGCTTCATTTTTGGCCACCAATATCCTTGCTTCAAATCTCGATACATCTTGGTGATTCCCGGGTGAATGGTATACTTGCTTCGATGAGCTTCTTCAAGAATTGTTTTCTTGATTTCCTCATTATTCGGAACACAAATCCTCTTCTTGTACCTTAGTATACCTGTATCACTAATATCATAATCAGGTACTTTACCATTCTCCAACTCTTCTCTAATCCTTAGTAACCGATTATCTTCCATCTGGGCCATTCTCAAATCATTATAAAAGTCAAAATTCCCTTGCACTGTACCCAAAATCACTTCAGATCTTGGTTCAAGATAAACTTCAGATAACCTTTCTAGAAGATTATACTCAGTCACACACAAGTGAAACATATGCATTGACTTTCGGCTCAAGGCATCTGCAACTACATTTGCCTTCCCTGGATGATACTTCAACTCAAAATCATAATCCTTCAAAAACTCCATCCACCTTCTCTGTCGATTATTCAACTCCTTCTGATCCATAAGATATTTCAAGCTCTTATGGTCACTAAAAATCTCGAATTGAGATCCATACAAGTAATGCCTCCAAATTTTTAAAGCGAAAACGACCGCTGCAAGCTCCAAGTCATGCGTCGGATAGTTCTTCTCGTGAGGTCTCAACTGTCGAGATGCATAAGCCACAACTTTACCATCTTGCATGAGCACACATCCCAAACCCTTCAATGATGCATCTGTGTACACCGTGTATGGTCTGTGTGGGTTGGGTATGATGAGAACAGGTGCAGTAGTTAACCGGTTCTTCAGCTCTTGAAAGGCTGCCTCACACTTCTCATCCCAAACAAACGGTTGCTCTTTCTTAGTCAATCTAGTGAGTGGTGCGGCAATCCGAGAAAATCCCTCTATAAAACGACGGTAGTAACCAGCCAATCCGACAAAACTACGTATCTCTGTCACAGACTTAGGTGGTTCCCACTTCAACACGGCATCCACCTTGCTGGGATCTACTGCTACTCCATTAGCTGAGACTACATGGCCCAAAAACTTCACCTCTCTCAGCCAAAATTCACATTTGCTTAGCTTCGCGTACAACTGATGCTCTCTTAGGATCTGCAATATTATTCGGAGGTGCTCTCGATGTTCCTCTTCACTCTTCGAATAGATAAGGATATCATCAATGAACACCACCACAAATTTATCCAAATAAGGTCTGAAAATTCGATTCATATAATCCATAAACACCGCCGGCGCATTAGTCAAGCCAAAAGGCATGACAAGAAACTCATAGTGGCCGTATCTAGTACGAAAAGCAGTCTTCGGAATGTCTTCTGCCTTTACCCTCAATTGATGATATCCCGATCTCAAATCGATTTTTGAAAATACGGATGAACCTACTAGCTGATCTAGTAAGTCATCTATTCTTGGCAACGGGTACTTATTCTTGATAGTGACTTTATTCAATTGTCGGTAGTCAATGCAAAGCCTCAAGCTGCCATCCTTCTTTTTCACGAACAAAACTGGTGAACCCCATGGAGACACACTTGGCCGGATGAAGCCCTTCTCCAATAAGTCTTCAATCTGCTTCTTTAATTCAGCCAACTCTAAAGGTGACATCCGGTAAGGAGCCTTAGAGATCGGCTCTGTCCCTGGCGCTAATTCTATGGCGAACTCAACTTCTCGCTCTGGAGGTAATCCGGTCAACTCTTCGGGAAACACATCAGGAAACTCTTTAACTACTTCGACTTGCTCAATGTCTCCTTCTGATTCCACCTGAGCTAGGAAGAACACCGCAAAAGCCTCACAACCTTTCCTCACACTTCTCTCAACCTGGGCTACTGACAACATTACCGGATCTTGGGAAATTTCCCTAATTACTGTGCAAGTGTTAAATTGCACAACTTTCTCCTTACATTGCAAGGACACATCGTTGGATGTTAACCAATCCATACCCACAATCACATCTATACCCAGCATGGGTAGACAAATCAAATCGATAGTCGTTTCATGACCCTCACATACAAACATCAATTTCCTACATACCATAGTAGTTTTTACACGTACACCAGTAGGAGTAGACACAAACAAATCATATGACATATTACTCCTAGTAAGACTTAATCTTTCTGCACAGTCATAGGAGATGAAAGAATGTGTAGCACCAGAATCATATATAACACATAAATAGTGACCTTGAAGAATAGCATTACCTCGGATCAAATTAGGAGTAGCTCTCACTTCCTCTGATGTCAAAGCGAACACTCTCCCAGGTGCAGATGGTCTAGATGTCTGACCCTCCTTCATACCCTTGTGACAATACTTTGCAATATGGCCCTTCTCCCCACAAATAAAACAGGTCCAACACTCGCCAGGATGTACTCTCCCGCAACGAGTACAAGGACGGTGCTGAGTTACACTGGGGACTGATGCTACCGACCCTCGTTGAGAGCCTTGACTTACTCCAGCATTGCTCCTACGACTATGACTCATTAGAGGACGACTCCTCTGCTGGGGGCTACCCTGATTAAAAGTCCTCCTGCTTCCGGATCCAGCAAAACTTGGAGGGTAATTCTTCTTACTGATACCTCCTGAGATTCTCATGTTACCACTGAATCGGCCATGAGAATCTCTTCTCGCAGATCTCTCAGCAACTTTATACCTTCTACAGACGTCTCGAATTTTTGCAGTCAACTTCTCAAGAGTCGTGACATCATAGGTACCCATTCTTGCCTTGACCTCATCATTGCATCTCTCAAACATTTGTCTGGCCAGCCAATTATTATGCTGCTCTTCTGTTCTATTTAACTGCGATACATATTTAGCTAGCCCTATGAATTGAGCTATAAAGGTATTCTCATCCATCTCCCCTTGTTGAAGTGTGAAGAACTCAGCTTCTTTTTGATATCTCATCTCAATAGGGAAGTAGTAATCATAGAACATTCTCTTAAATTCACTCCAATCCAGTTGATGTCCATCAGCAGGCTTCACAGTATTCCACCAATCCAATGCACCCCCTTTTAACAGGGTCTTCGCAGCTATAACCTTTTGATATTTATCACAGCCGATTGACTCAAATAGCATCTCTAACCGATCAATCCAACTCTCAGCCTCTGTTGGCAATCCTCCTGAGAAAGTCTCAGGATGGAAACGATCTAAATGTTTCCAGACTGTAAGCATGTTAGGAACAACTCTTTGTCCTGCCGACTCTTCCGATTCATAGCTTGATCGATTTGGAATTGTCTTATTAGCATGAACAGTATTTTCTTCCTCTGATTCTTCGTGTGCTTCTTGGGTATGATTCTTGCTTCCACCACCAAATCCTTCATTGGCTCTGCCTTCCTCGAGTCTCTTCAATCGCTCCTCTGTCATACGGGTCCATTCATACACATGTCGCAACATTTCAGTGTTGGTTAACTGATCCTGAAGCTGATCCTGAGGCCCATTAGACTTCTCCTGGTTGTTGTCACCAATTTTTGTGCGCCTAGTATTTCCCATCTCTCCCCACCTAAGGGTAAAACCCACCAGAGATGGAGAATAATAAGAACAAAAAAACAAAACAAAACACAACAGGGAAGCAGGTGTGTAAAGGTTATATATTGCCATACTCTAAATGCAATGCACAACAGGGCCAGGAAATCATAAACACAGGGCTCTGGATACCAAGTTGAAAAGACCCTTTCTCACAAGATAACATTTGACCTTAGAGTTTTCTTAAACGAGATTAGTAGTTAATTATGGAAAACTTTCCTTTACAAAACCTCGGGGTCCAGGGCACAAAGTTCGCCCACAAACCCACTACAGAAAATCTATAACTCAGGGCACAGTTATGGAACAGAAAATTTATAGCCCACAAGTCATACAACACAAACCTACAAGAAAAGGGTCTACACAAGACAACGGTCACAAAGATATAATGGTGGATCCACGATGATATGATAATGTATAAAATCAAGCTTTCGGAAAATTAACAGTCATCCAAAAGTAGTTAATGTAGTATTTCACAAATATGAGGGCCCTATGATGGCAATATATAAATCAATACAACACTAATACCAAAAAGAGGCCTACGAGTTTCACAATTTCTATGCCTCTGGTTGCTTCCCTTGTCCTCTACTGAGGTTAGAGGTCTCGCCTAAAAAAAGATTTAATAATAACGGGGTGAGACATAAAGTCCCCGTAACCGAAATTAATTTATCAAATATGCAAGAAAGGATTGCAAGTCAGAGAAGCAGGTTTGCTAATAATATAATAATAATTAAATTTCAATAATTAAATAACCACAAATAAAACAATTAATACATAATAACCATAACAATTAACCATCCCCACTCATCCATCCTGCTCCTCCTTATTTCCTCGTGGACGTGGATCAGCCTATCGGTGCTAGTATACCCGGCCAAGGTTAGCTAGTCACCTCAAGAATACTGTCCCCTCCTATGTCACCACCAGTATACCGTAACAGGGAGGTGTCCGCCCAAAACACTCAACTCAAATTCCGGGCCAGGAATGAGAGAGCCGATGGGCACAATTTCACCCTCAATCTCTTCCGCACAACCCAACATATCCCAACAGAAGAAATAATAAAATTCTAAAACTTTCAACAATATTTTATTAAATTATTATTCCAAACACATCATCTCACAACAAATAGTATAGCCATCACAATAATAACAAACCCATCAATAATAATCAATTAAATACATAGATTGGAAAATATACTGCTTCACTGAATTAATTTCTTATTCAAACATACAAATATTTTTCAAAATACATACAAGTAGCATATATAAAAGTAAGACTTAGAAAATACCTCACAGCCCAAAACAAGCATATAAAATAAATTAACCCCGGTTACCTCACTTCCACGCTTAACCTCAGCTCGATGAGTACCACCCGCACAGTTACCGGTCACAAAAAGACTCTACATTATCACAAATATAACTTATAATTTCCTATAACTTAAAATAAAAGTTCTAATAATATATATATTATCATAACAAAATTTGAAAATGATATTTTGATCCCACAACTACCAGAAATGACATTTTAGTCTCATAATTCCAGAAATTATAGTTTTGTCCCAAAAGTTCCAGAAATTACAGTTTTGCCCCAAAAAATCCAGAAATTACAGTTTTACCCCAAAAATTCCAGAATTTACAGTTTTACCCCAAAAATTCCAGAATTTACAATTTTTACCCCAAAAATTCCAGAATTTACAATTTTGCCCCCATATATCAAAACTAAGCTAATTAAATTCCAATAATATCTTCCCAACCCAAATAAACTATTTTTCATAACATTTAATCAGTAAAAATATTTTCCAGCCATACAATCATAAACTTCTTAAATAGAAAATTCATTTTAAATTTCCATAACAACCAAACAATAAATCTAAATTGATTAAAATTCACTATTAATCATTTGCTACACATATATAGTCTTCTATTGTTAAAACTCAAAACTCTCCCAGAATCTTAGTCACAAAATGTTCACTAACCAACATAATAATAACTTCATTTGAAAGAGAAAAACATGTGGAATAACTTTCATGAAGGAAGTTTCTTGAAAAGAAGCTAGTTTAACTACTTAAATTATCTTATAAGATAAAAGACTTACCTTAAAATTCACTGAAAAGCTCTTAAATCTCTCTCCTTCCTTTCTTCTTCACTCACACTCTCGTCTCTCCTCTCTGCCGGGCACGCACACACTCACCAACACTCCACAACACAACACACACACCTCTTCATATATATATACAAGGGGGAGGGGGTATTAATTACCCCTCCCTATTCTTCAACGTGGGCAGCACATTTCGTGCTGCCCACTATATTATATTTTTTTTTTATTTTTTTATTTTATTTTTTTTATAGTGGGAGACATGTCTCCCACTAATTTACATAGTGGGAGGCATGGCCTCCCACTATTATCGGATAGTGGGAGGCCCTGCCTCCCACATTCCATTTTTTTTTAAATATAAAAATATATATATATTTTATTTATTATTTATTTATTTATATTATTATTTTATTTATTTATTTTTTATTTTTATTATTAATATTATTTTTTAAAAAAAAATTTATCATATATAATTCTTTTATAATCCTCTTAAATTCCAAAATGAAAAATTAGGACGTTACAACCTCGAGGTTGGCACTTGCAACCTCGAGTTTGCACTTGCAACCTCGAGGTTGGCTGGTCCAGTGACACCAAAAATGCTGAAGACACTCAAACCTCGAGGTTTATGCTCAAACCTCGAGTTTTCTCGACCTGGACCTCATATTTGCTTGATTTAACTCAGAATTGAGTCAATTAAACTTCCATATGAACTTGTAGCCTTCTAACATCAATATAAGAACTTGAAAACTTATATTCTCATTCTATTCATCAAGTTCTTCCTTCTTTAATCTCCCATCTTGATTATTCCTCATAATCCAACTCTTTCTTCAGCCTCGAATGCTTCTTCTTTATTTGGTCTCTTTTCTTTTACTTGGTTATCACCAAAACCCATTGATAACAACTTGCTTTCTTGATAACCTCTGCAAATACTTCTTTCTTTCAACTCTTATCTCCTTCTTGATTAATCTCAATAATTCAACTTGGAATGATCTACATTAAATGCAATAGTTAGTCCAAGTAGGAGATAATTATATTGCTCAATCTTTTTGCTTATAAGAATGACATCTATGTAAGACATCATCAAAACTAAGTATAACCAACAGAGGGTGGGTGAGTTTCCAAGCAATTCCGAGACGTTGAAAAAAGTTCGTGTTCGCCTGCCTGAAGTTGAACCAAATGGTTCTAGGCCGAAATGGAGGAATCTCGAAACAAGTTTAGGCATTCTGGAGTCCTCACGAGAAATGAGGAGGGTGGGTGAGTTTCCACGCATTTCCGAGACGTTGAAAAAAATTCATGTTCTTCTGCCTGAAGTTGTCCCAAATGGTTCCGGGACAAACAGAGGAATCTCGAAACAAGTTTAGGGATTCTGGAATCCTCACGAGAAATGAGGGTGGGTGAGTTTCCGCGCAGTTCCGAGACGTTGAAAAAAGTTCTTGTTCTTCTTCCTGAAGTTGTCCCAAATGGTTCAGGGCCCAAACGGAGGAATCTCGAAACAAGTTTAGGCATTCTGGAATCCTCACGAGAACTGAGGAGGGTGGGTGAGTTTCCAAGCAATTCCGAGACGTTGAAAAAAGTTTGTCTTCTTCTGCCTCAAGTTGTCCCATACGATTCAGGGCCCAAACGGAGGAATCTCGAAAAAAGTTCATGAATTCTGGAATACTCAAGACAAATGAGGAGGGTGGGTGAGTTTCCACGCAATTCCGAGACGCTGAAAAAAGTTCGTGTTCTTCTGCCTCAAGTTGTACCATATGATTCAGGGCCGAAACGGAGGAATCTCGAAACAAGTTTATGCATTCTGGAATACTCAAGAGAAATGAGGAGGGTGGGTGAGTTTCCACGCATTTCCGAGACGTTGAAAAAAGTTCGTGTTCTTCTGCATCAAGTTGTCCCATATGATTCAGGACCCAAACGAAGGAATCTCGAAACAAGTTTATGCATTCTGGAATCCTGACGAGAAATGAGGAGGGTGGGTGAGTTTCCACGCAATTCCGAGACGTTAAAAAAAGTTCGTCTTCTTTTGCCTCAAGTTGTCCCAAATGGTTCAGGGCCCAAACGGAGGAATCTCGAAACAAGTTCATGCATTCTGGAATACTCAAGAGAAATGAGGAGGCTGGGTGAGTTTCCAAGCAATTCCGAGACGTTGAAAAAAGTTCGTGTTCGCCTGCCTGAAGTTGAACCACATGGTTCTAGGCCGAAATGAAGGAATCTCGAAACAAGTTTAGGTATTCTGGAGGCCTCACGAGAAATGAGGAGGGTGGGTGAGTTTCCACGCATTTCCGAGACGTTGAAAAAAGTTCTTGTTCTTCTTCCTGAAGTTGTCCCAAATCGTTCAGGGACCAAACGGAGGAATCTCGAAACAAGTTTAGGCATTCTGGAATCCTCACGAGAACTGAGGAGGGTGGGTGAGTTTCCACACAGTTCCGAGACGTTGAAAAAAGTTCTTGTTCTTCTTCCTGAAGTTGTCCCAAATGGTTCAGGGCCCAAACGGAGGAATCTCGAAACAAGTTGAGGCATTCTGCAATCCTCACCAGAAATGAGGAGGGTGGGTGAGTTTCCAAGCAATTCCGAGACGTTGAAAAAAGTTTGTCTTCTTCTGCCTCAAGTTGTCCCATATGATTCAGGGCCCAAACGGAGGAATCTCGAAAAAAGTTCATGCATTCTGGAATACTCAAGAGAAATGAGGAGGGTGGGTGAGTTTCCACGCAATTTCGAGACGTTGAAAAAAGTTCGTGTTCTTCTGCCTCAAGTTGTCCCATATGATTCAGGGCCCAAACGGAGGAATCTCGAAACAAGTTTATGGATTCTGGAATACTCAAGAGAAATGAGGAGGGTGGGGGAGTTTCCACGCAATTCCGAGACGTTGGAAAAAGTTCGTGTTCTTCTGCCTCAAGTTGTCCCATATGATTCAGGGCCCAAATGGAGGAATCTCGAAACAAGTTTATGCATTCTGGAATCCTGACGAGAAAAGAGGAGGGTGGGTGAGTTTCCAAGCACTTCCGAGACGTTGAAAAAAGTTCGTCTTCTTTTGCCTCAAGTTGTCCCATATGATTCAGGGCCCAAACGGAGGAATCTCGAAACAAGTTCATGCATTCTGGAATACTCAAGAGAAATGAGGAGGGTGGGTGAGTTTCCGAGGAATTCCGAGACGTTGAAAAAAGTTCGTGTTCGCCTGCCTGAAGTTGAACCAAATGGTTCTAGGCCGAAATGGAGGAATCTCGAAACAAGTTTAGGCATTCTGGAGTCCTCACGAGAAATGAGGAGGGTGGATGAGTTTCCACGTATTTCCGAGACGTTGAAAAAAGTTCGTGTTCTTCTGCCTCAAGTTGTCCCATATGATTCAAGGCCCAAATGGAGGAATCTCGAAACTAGTTTATGCATTCTGGAATCCTGACGAGAAATGAGGAGGGTGGGTGAGTTTCCACGCAATTCCGAGACGTTGAAAAAAGTTCGTCTTCTTCTGCCTCAAGTTGTCCCAAATGGTTCAGGGCCCAAATGGAGGAATCTCGAAACAAGTTTTTGGCATTCTAGAATCCTCACGAGAACTGAGGAGGGTGGGTGAGTTTCCAAGCAATTCCGAGACGTTGAAAAAAGTTCGTGTTCGCCTGCCTGAAGTTAAACCAAATGGTTCTAGGCCGAAATGGAGGAATCTCGAAACAAGTTTAGGCATTCTGGAGTCCTCACGAGAAATGAGGAGGGTGGGTGAGTTTCCACGCATTTCCGAGACGTTGAATAAAGTTAGTGTTCTTCTGCCTTAAGTTGTCCCAAATGGTTCCGGGCCCAAACGGAGGAATCTCGAAACAAGTTTAGGGATTCTGAAATCCTCACGAGAAATAAGGGTGGGTTAGTTTCCGCGCAATTCCGAGACGTTGAAAAAAGTTCTTGTTCTTCTTCCTGAAGTTGTCCCAAATGGTTCAGGGCCCAAACGGAGGAATCTCGAAACAAGTTTAGGCATTCTGGAATCCTCACGAGAAATGAGGTGGGTGGGTGAGTTTCCTCGCAATTCCGAGACGTTGAAAAAAGTTCGTGTTCTTCTACCTGAAGTTGTCCGAAATGGTTCGAGGCCGAAACGGAGGGATCTCGAAACAAGTTTATGCATTCTGGAATACTCAAGAGAAATGAGGAGGGTGGGTGAGTTTCCACGCAATTCCGAGAAGTTGAAGAAAGTTTGTCTTCTTCTGCCTCAAGTTCTCCCAAATGGTTCAGGGCCCAAACGGAGGAATCTCGAAACAAGTTCATGGATTCTGGAATCCTCACGAGAAATGAGGAGGGTGAGGGAGTTTCCACGCAATTCCGAGACGTTGAAAAAAGTTCGTCTTCTTCTGCCTCAAGTTGTCCCAAATGATTCAGTGTCCAAACGGAGGAATCTCGAAACAAGGTTATGCATTCTGGAATACTCAAGAGAAATGAGGAGGGTGGGTGAGTTTCCAAGCGATTCCGAGACGTTGAAAAAAGTTCGTGTTCGCCTGCCTGAAGTTGAACCAAATGGTTCTAGGCCGAAATGGAGGAATCTCGAAACAAGTTTAGGCATTCTGGAGTCCTCACGAGAAATGAGGAGGGCGGGTGAGTTTCCATGCATTTCCGAGACGTTGAAAAAAGTTCATGTTCTTCTACCTTAAGTTGTCCCAAATGGTTCCGGGCCCACACGAAGGAATCTCGAAACAAGTTTAGGGATTCTGGAATCCTCACGAGAAATGAGGAGGGTGGGTTCGTTTCCGCGCAATTCCGAGACGTTGAAAAAAGTTCTTGTTCTTCTTCCTGAAGTTGTCCCAAATGGTTCAGGGCCCAAACGGAGGAATCTCGAAACAAGTTGAGGCATTCTGGAATCCTCACCAGAAATGAGGAGGGTGGGTGAGTTTCCACGTATTTCCGAGACGTTGAAAAAAGTTCGTGTTCTTCTGCCTGATGTTGTCCCAAATGGTTCAGGGCCCAAACGGAGGAATCTTGAAACAAGTTTAGGCATTCTGGAATCTTCACGAGAAATTAGGAGGGTGGGTGAGTTTCCACGCAATTCCGAGACGTTGAAAAAAGTTCGTGTTCTTCTGCCTGAAGTTGAACCAAATGGTTCGGGGCCGAAACGGAGGAATCTCGAAACAAGTTTAGGCATTCTGGAGTCCTCACGAGAAATGAGGAGGGTGGGTGACTTTCCACGCAATTCCGAGACGTTGAAAAAAGTTCGTGTTCTTCTACCTGAAGTTGTCCGAAATGGTTCAGGGCCCAAACGGAGGAATCTCGAAACAAGTTTAGGCATTCTGGGATCCTCACGAGAACTGAGGAGGGTGAGTAAGTTTCCGCGCAATTCTGAGACGTTGAAAAAAGTTCTTGTTCTTCTTCCTGAAGTTGTCCCAAATGGTTCAGGGCCCAAACGGAGGAATCTCGAAACAAGTTTAGGCATTCTGTAATCCTCACGAGAACTGAGGAGGGTGGGTGACTTTCCAAGCAATTCCGAGACGTTGAACAAAGTTTGTCTTCTTCTGCCTCAAGTTGTCCCATATGATTCAGGGCCCAAACGGAGGAATCTCGAAACAAGTTCATGCATTCTGGAATACTCAAGAGAAATGAGGAGGGTGGGTGAGTTTCCACGCAATTCCGAGACGTTGAAAAAAGTTCGTGTTCTTCTGCCTCAAGTTGTCCCATATGATTCAGGGCCCAAACGGAGGAATCTCGAAACAAGTTTATGGATTCTGGAATACTCAAGAGAAATGAGGAGGGTGGGTGAGTTTCCAAGGAATTCCGAGACGTTGAAAAAAGTTCGTGTTCGCCTGCCTGAAGTTGAACCAAATGGTTCTAGGCCGAAATGGAGGAATCTCGAAACAAGTTTAGGCATTCTGGAGTCCTCATGAAAAATGAGGAGGGTGGATGAGTTTCCAAGCACTTCCGAGACGTTGAAAAAAGTTCGTCTTCTTTTGCCTCAAGTTGTCCCATATGATTCAGGGCCCAAACGGAGGAATCTCGAAACAAGTTCATGCATTCTAAAATACTCAAGAGAAATGAGGAGGGTGGGTGAGTTTCCAAGGAATTCCGAGACGTTGAAAAAAGTTCGTGTTCGCCTGCCTGAAGTTGAACCAAATGGTTCTAGGCCGAAATGGAGGAATCTCGAAACAAGTTTAGGCATTCTGGAGTCCTCATGAAAAATGAGGAGGGTGGATGAGTTTCCACGTATTTCCGAGACGTTGAAAAAAGTTCGTGTTCTTCTGCCTCAAGTTGTCCCATATGATTCAGGGCCCAAATGGAGGAATCTCGAAACAAGTTTATGCATTCTGGAATCCTGACGAGAAATGAGGAGGGTGGGTGAGTTTCCACGCAATTCCGAGACGTTGAAAAAAGTTCGTGTTCTTCTGCTTGAAGTTGTCCCAAATGGTTCAGGGCCCAAACGGAGGAATCTTGAAACAAGTTTAGGCATTCTGGAATCCTCACGAGAAATGAGGAGGGTGGGTGAGTTTCCTCGCAATTCCGAGACGTTGAAAAAAGTTCGTGTTCTTCTACCTGAAGTTGTCCGAAATGGTTCGGGGCCGAAATAGAGGGATCTCGAAACAAGTTTAGGCATTCTGGAATGCTCACGAGAAATTAGGAGGGTGGGTGAGTGTCCACATAATTCCGAGACGTTGAAAAAAGTTCGTGTTCTTCTGCCTGAAGTTGTCCCAAATGGTTCTGGGCCCGAACGGAGGAATCTCGAAACAAGTTTAGGCATTCTGGAATCCTCAAGAGAATTGAGGAGGGTGGGTGAGTTTCCTCGCAATTCCGAGAAGTTGAAAAAAGTTCGTGTTCTTCTACCTGAAGTTGTCCGAAATGGTTCAGGGCCCAAACGGAGGAATCTCGAAACAAGTTTAGGCATTCGGGAATGCTCACGAGAACTGAGGAGGGTGGGTGAGTTTCCGCGCAATTCCGAGACGTTGAAAAAAGTTCTTGTTCTTCTTCCTGAAGTTGTCCCAAATGGTTCAGGGCACAAACGGAGGAATCTCGAAACAAGTTTAGGCATTCTGGAATACTCACGAGAACTGAGGAGGGTAGGTGAGTTTCCAAGCAATTCCGAGACGTTGAAAAAAGTTTGCTTCTTTTGCCTCAAGTTGTCCCATATGATTCAGGGCCCAAACGGAGGAATCTCGAAACAAGTTCATGCATTCTGGAATACTCAAGAGAAATGAGGAGGGTGGGTGAGTTTCCACGCAATTCCGAGACGTTGAAAAAAGTTCGTGTTCTTCTGCCTCAAGTTGTCCCATATGATTCAGGGCCCAAACGGAGGAATCTTGAAACAAGTTTATGCATTCTGGAATCCTGACGAGAAATGAGGAGGGTGGGTGAGTTTCCACGCAATTCCGAGACGTCGAAAAAAGTTCGTCTTCTTCTGCCTCAAGTTGTCCCAAATGGTTCAGGGACCAAACGGAGGAATCTCGAAACAAGTTCATGCATTCTGGAATACTCAAGAGAAATGAGGAGGGTGGGTGAGTTTCCAAGCAAGTCCGAGACATTGAAAAAAGTTCGTGTTCGCCTGCCTGAAGTTGAACCAAATGGTTCTAGGCCAAAATGGAGGAATCTCGAAACAAGTTTAGGCATTCTGGAGTCCTCACGAGAAATGAGGAGGGTGGGTGAGTTTCCACGCATTTCCGAGACGTTGAAAAAAGTTCGTGTTCTTCTGCCATAAGTGTTCCCAAATGGTTCTGGGCCCAAACGGAGGAATCTCGAAACAAGTTTAGGGATTCTGGAATCCTCACGAGAAATGAGGAGGGTGGGTTAGTTTCCGCGCAATTCCGAGACGTTGAAAAAACTTCTTGTTCTTCTTCCTGAAGTTGTCCCAAATGGTTCAGGGCCCAAACGGAGGAATCTCGAAACAAGTTTAGGCATTCTGGAATCCTCACAAGAAATGAGGAGGGTGGGTGAGTTTCCATGTATTTCCGAGACGTTGAAAAAAGTTCGTGTTCTTCTGCCTGATGTTGTCCCAAATGGTTCAGGGCCCAAACGGAGGAATCTTGAAACAAGTTTAGGCATTCTGGAATCCTCACGATAAATGAGGAGGGTGGGTCAGTTTCCGCGCAATTGCGAGACGTTGAAAAAAGTTCGTGTTCTTCTGCCTGAAGTTGTCCCAAATGGTTCTAGGCCGAAACGGAGGAATCTCGAAACAAGTTTAGGCATTCTGGAATCCTCACGAGAAATTAGGAGGGTGGGTGAGTTTCCACGCAATTTCGAGACGTTGAAAAAAGTTCGTTTTCTTGTGCCTGAAGTTGTACCAAATGGTTCGGGGCCCAAACGGAGGAATCTCGAAACAAGTTTAGGCATTCTAGAATCCTCACAAGAAATGAGGAGGGTGGGTGAGTTTCCACGCATTTCCGAGACGTTGAAAAAAGTTCGTGTTCTTCTGCCTGAAGTTGTCCCAAATGGTTCAGGGCCCAAACAGAGGAATCTCTAAACAAGTTTAGCATTCTGGAATCCTCACGAGAAATGAGGAGGGTGGGTGAGTTTCCCCGCTATTCCGAGACGTTGAAAAAAGTTCGTGTTCTTCTGCCTGAAGTTGTACCAAATGGTTCGGGGCCGAAACGGAGGAATCTCGGAACAAGTTTAGGCATTCTGAGTCCTCACGAGAAATGAGGAGGGTGGGTGAGTTTCCACACAATTCCGAGACGTTGAAAAAAGTTCGTGTTCTTCTGCCTGAAGTTGTCCTAAATGGTTCAGGGCCCAAACGGAGGAATCTCGAAACAAGTTTAGGCATTCTGGAATCCTCACGAGAAATGAGGAGGGTGTGTGAGTTTCTCCGCAATTCCGAGACGTTGAAAAAAGTTCATGTTCTTCTGCCTGAAGTTGTCCCAAATGGTTCAGGGCCCAAACGGAGGAATCTCGAAACAAGTTTAGACATTCTGGAATCCTCATAAGAAATCATGAGGGTGTGTGATTATTGAAGGGGTAAACCTTTGGTTTGACGTAGTCAGTGAAAAAAAATTTGCATGGGGTAAAACAAACTGCGGGCAACTGAAATTGACGAACAGGACAAAGAATTGTTTGCTACTTGTGTGAAAAGATCAGTACAAGCGATGGAATGTGATGCTTTGGTTGAAAGCAATTCGTACTATCTAATCGAAACTGTTTAACAGGAGAACAAGAAAGGCTTTTACAATTTCATCAGACAAATTACCAACTGTTGTTTTACAAGATGAAGTGGTGTATCGGGCTAGGCTAACACTCTGATAAAAGCAGCAATTAAAATACATTCACATATGACAGAGCAATTTCATATGAATTGAAACCTGTTACTTTTAAACCATGTAGCTGCTGAAAAGGTTTGATGATGAACAACAAAAATTTGCAGGTTACATGTAGGAAGTAGTGGTTATAGTAATTAGATATATGTAGAAAACTTGACCTTCTATATGAATATAACTTATAACTTAGGAAATTATGAGTAACCACTGATGAATTAATCAATAATAACCATTGAGGTGTAAAATATTTATATAAGGATGATGGTTGGACAAAAGGTGTGGCAAATTTCGAAAGCATTGAGAAATTCAAATTTGGCCTTCTCAAATGTTGTCCAGTAATGAAGACAACCTTATTGGGGGAAAGAAAACAATCACAGAAATGTTGCCTGGTTGCTGATATAACATGCACAAATTTGCTTCTTTTGTCTAGCAAAGGAATCCGTTAACGAATCCCCGTTACCATCCACCTCGCCCTTTCTCTTCTTGGACACAGTGGCAACGACGTTCCTCTTCTCAGCACGTTTTCTCTTCTTCGCCTCTTTCGCCTCATTCTCACGCTTCCACCTCATAGCTTCTTCGTACTCATCGTAAACCTCCTTGGACTTGTACTTAGACCGCCCCTCTCGGGCACACCGCCGGATTGTAGCCACATGCGCCCTGTACTTGGAGACATCATCCATTGTGATTCCCAGTTGCTTCAATCGATCATCCGTCATTTTCACCCTCGCCATTTTGATGTGAAAACAGGGAGATAGGGTTTTGAGAGAGGACTTGAAATGTGCAATTGATTTTGTTTGTGAACAGACACTCCCGGGTATTATGGCTACTCTGCAAAAAAAACAGAGCAGGTGCATGACGGTTTCAATTTGAGAGGACGTGCGTTTGAACTTCCTATCGCATGGTGACACATGTTTTATTGCTCTTTTAAATTTTTTTAATAATGTATAACAGAGGAAACCGTCCGACTTCCTGGTTCAAAACATCATGTTCGAACCAAAACATTACGTTCGAACTTTAGCATTTTGGTTACTGTAAGGTATGGAATATAGCATTCTTTATTTTAAGATCGAACTTAGTCGTTAAGTTCGAACTTACTCGTTAAGTTTGAATGCATTTTGTGACAGAGGGGCATATCAGCTGAGGCAAAATGAGAATAATTCCTGTCAACAAAAAACTTTACTACTCCAGAAAACAGAAATACACCTTTAAGATGAGAGCAGGCAGAAAGGTTGCCATATTTTATATTCAAAAACACCATTCACTAATATTGTGGTACACTTTACATTTGCCACTCCATGACAAGTACATTGGCATATCAGCTAAAGTCACATACACCCAGAGGGGACCTATATCATGCCATATATATACAGATGACAGGGACCAAAAAAATTATCCTACATATACAGAGGGAAGACCAAACATTATCTCATGTTCAATAAACAGGATTTCAGACTATGAACATGGTCCAAAGTTTGGTTTCCTACACAAAAGGCAGAGTTCAGTCCAAAAGGCAGAGTTCATTCCAAAATATAGTGAAAGAACTCGCTTCACCCTGACCATCCACCAAAATACAATGTTAACATTACATACTACCCTCTATTGTTTAAGTAGGCTACGGATCCACGACGGCTTAAACATTGGAGGGATTTTTGCAAACGCAGTCAACATTTTCTCACTAGCAAGTATCTTCATATGAGCCTGGTTCCTCTCATCCCATGTCAGATCTTCAACCTCCAGCAAGTCCATGAAAAGATTATCACCCTTTGCATCAATATCAGCTTGCCTTTTTTGGGTAGGCAGGTGATTGCATAGTTTGTCAAACGCACCGACTATTGTCTTCTCTAAAGAGGTAACTGTGTCCTTTAATGCATCAACCATGACTTCAGAGTGGTTCAAACGTCTCTTCTTCCGACAACTGGCAGATGCTTGTGTTGCATTAAATGTTGTTGTTGGAGTTGGGTTGATTGGTTGTGTGAATTCGTATTTAGCAGTAGCATGCTGAGGTGTCTCAGGAAGATCCTCTTGCTCTAAATTAACCTCTTCCTCCATTCCTGTAGGAGAGTTGACATCGTCTCCCACAGCCCTGTCCTTACCCCATACAATGGTAAGCTCCTCAAAGTTTGGAAAAGGCTTAGTGCGAAATTGTCTCGCCTTTGAATAAACCTGTGAATTCACCATATATGTGAGAACAAGGCGGATAAGTTAAATGACATTGTAGGTAAAGTAGCTGATATAGGAGTGAGGAATGCAATAACACACCTTTATATACTCATCCCACACCTCTTTGTCAGCTGTGACACATTTTGTGTCAAGATCCCAACCAAAGCCTGATGTGTTGGTCCCGTAGACCATGTCGTGAGCTACTTGCCACAATTTCTTCAGTGTCTTAATTCTGGATGTTATATGAGGCGATGCCTTGATCCTACATCCGGGAAGCTTTTGCTCCATCATAGTCTGTAGTGCATTGGCAAATCCTAACTTGAAGCCATTATCAGCGATGAACTGATGGTCAAGCTTCAGACTAATCAGGCAGTCAACCAAAGCCTTGTCCTCCTCAGGCGTCCACATTTTTTGTTTTCCCTTTCGTGCTTGATCATGCTGCTCCATCTGTAAGACTCACAGACAATCCACAAAGTGTATTAATTTGCATTAGGTGCAACATAAACATGTAGTAATCATCAAGCACACATCGTAGCAAGTGTAACGCAATTTGTTTAATTAAAGTGGCAACTGAAATTGGTGTTCATAGTAAGCCAACCAAATGAAGTACAACATATCCAACGAAATACAACATAGTGTAATGATTAACAATATTATACATCATCATCAATTCTCAGTAGGTGTCACAAAGGCAGCAAACATGTCATTCGCAACACTCTCCCTAAAATTATTCCACGAGTCAGTAGTTTCCATTGGAACCGTGGGGGTGGTATCGATAATGGGAGGTCCAGCGTCAAATGACTCCAGCTGCTCATCAAGAGGATCTTGAACTGATTCACGACGAATCAGATTATGGATAAGACAACATGCGAGGATGTATCTATTTTGGATCTTCACTGGGTAATAAGATGCACTCCGAAGGATTGCCCAATGTAACTTGAGAATGCCAAAGCACCTTTCTATGACATTACGAGCAGCCAAATGTCGCATATTGAAGCACTCGTGCGGAGTTTGCGGTTGGATTCCATGTCGCCAATCATTAAGGTGGTATCTTTGGCCTCTATATGGAGCCAAAAAACCCTGGCAATTTGTGTACCCCGCATCAACCAAGTAGTAGTTCCCTGTGGCAACAAACGAGCCCACGTGATTCTGTTTCCTTTACAATTGGACAGGGAAATATACATAGTTAATAGTGTACCAACTACAATATGTTTACCTTGTGGTACTCGTAGCCCATGTTGTCTTCGTAGAGCATCTCGCAACACCCTCCCATCCGCAGCTGACCCTTCCCATCCAGGCAAGACGTATATGAATTGACCATCTGGTGAACATACACCCAAAACATTGGTTGTTATCTCTCCTTTCCTATTTCTGTACCTCCCCTTTTTATCTACAGGGACTTGTATGCGAATGTGCGTCCCATCTAATGCACCAAGGCACCCTTGCAAAGATAGGCAATTATTAAAGCATGTGATTATACCATAATTTGCTGAACAATTCAGAATCTAAAAGATGTCACACAAAAACAGATGCTACATACCTTAAACCACTTCCATTTATTGTTATTTAAGTCCTCCAGAATAGGCTCGGGTTTCTTAAGCAGCAATGATTGCAATCTGATAGTAGCATTCACGACAAGCTTAAAGTATCTACTAATCGTTTCACCCGACCTTCCAAACTCAAATTGGATTACTCTGTTCTTGACATGATGGCCTAGGATGTGAAGGAACATAGCCACTTGCTCGTCAACTAGCATATGTTTAGTTGGTTTCAATCCACCAATTGTGTCTAACATGTGACACAATTTATCAAACGTTGCCTGATACATCCTAATTTGGTTGAAGCATGTTGTATCACTACTATATATCATTGCCCTCAAATTCGCTCTCTTCGCATGAAAGTCTAATCTATAAGACCTATCCGGTAAGTGCCTCGGTCTACTTGATCCCACTGCAACTATCATATTGACAATCAACGTCTTGATCGCTAGAAGCAAAGCTAAGCATCCAGACATAATTGCAACCATTTGCTCTGCCTCTTGGTCCATACCTACAAAAATGTTTTCCACACCCATTTGCTTTTCAATGTCATCTACTACTCCTCTTTACATACTATTATGTCTACTTTTATATATATTACTTTGAAACATATGTTATTTTTTCCCCCTCTCAAAACATGTCACATGTCCATATTTTTTCCCTGACTCCAGTGGTGTCCCTTCCTGGTTTAAATGTTAGCTATACATCATTATAACCCAAATGTCATCTCCTAAACCCTAAACCACCAGCCAACACATTTAACACAACTATATCATCACATCATTGTTCCCCTCAACACAACACAGTTTACTTGAAAATGAAACAAATCATCACAGATTTTCATCACCATTACCAACCCACAGACATACACGACATATACACAAACAAAATTTCACCATAGATAAGCATAAAAATTAAACGAATCTAAACTAAACAGAGCATTACAAGCAAACATTCATGTCGATTTAAGCATGTACACATCCTACATGGAAGAAGAAAAGGAAATTTTTTTTGCCACTGTACACCCATGGATTCCTCATTTCCTTCCTCAACAATACGCAACCCCCCACACCGCCTACTACGCATGAGTGCCAACCAGAAGTCATCAAATTTGTCCCCCCCCCCCCCTCATTTTTTTGCTTGCGTCCCTAGCTGCCACAAACAGGTCGTCAACATTTTTTCCCTACCACAGCGAACAATGAACAGAGAAAAGCCATTGTTACTCTTACCTCGAATCGATCTTTGCTATGCCTTTCGTTTGATTGAGCTTGCTGTCGTCAGACGTTCTTTCTTGTGCTCCTTCTTCCAACTCGAAGCTGGATCCTTGCATAAAAATATTTGGCAGGGGCTTTTCAGTCAATATATTTCACTCTCCCGGGAAAATTTTCAAGATCCTGCCTCAGATGGAGGGAGCCGAAATTCCCACGGTTGTGGGAGCTTGGCCAGACGCGGGAAGCCAACTTCCTGGGAGCTCTGCGCACCAAACGCAGTTATGCGTGGGAACTTTAATTAAGTTCCCTCTCCCTCCCTTGAGTTCCCTCAACCAAACGGGGCCTAAGATGATGATACCTAAGAATGTTACATGAAGGCGCAACTTTATGTAGCAATTTCCAAATAAAAAATTGTATTTGTGGGGGGAGAGAAACAGCCCACAAATTTTTTTTAAAAGGATCATGAGCTCCAAAATAGCACTCCCGCAAATTTGATTTATGGTTAAGCTTGGAACCAACGTAGATTGTAAACATTATGCTGGTTTTAGACGTGACTGACATAGAAACCTAATTTAAAAATGGAAAAAAAAAAAAGTCACAAAATGTAACTTATATGTTGATGGGGTCAATGTAGATTGTCCATCAGCGTCAATTTGTGTGCTCTATTGGGAACTCGAAGAAAATATAGCTTTCACTTTAATGATTCACTAAAACACAACCAGGCCATAACTCCCCCAAACAAAATCAATTACTCCCTAGTGCGCTTGCACATGCGCATGTACGATTAAATCTTTCGCGTGCAGTAAGTATTATGCATCAGTTTTCAATAATATGGTTTATTTCTTACACTGTCTGATTACATATAAAATTTAAGAGCCGCCTCCTAATGCAAGAAAACTTGCTAGTGTCAAACATCTAATTTATGCATCTCTCATTGACAATGTGGAGACAAAGAAAATATAATTAGCTCGAGATTAGCTAAGACTTTTATGAAGCAAATAAGCACATCACAACAATAAATTCACACACCCAATAAATGTTACAAAACAGAGCTAGTTTTAATCGACAGCCACTATTCAAGGTAATCTGAAATCACAATAACAGTTTCTTTTTTTATTTTACTCAATTTAAACACACACACAATAACTAGCCATTTACAATAACCGTTAGTTTTGAATGAAACTACAACTCTTAGATACGTCCCTTCTGAAGCATTATTACCACTCTAGATGGGTTGGAGCTAGATACACTCTTAAAACGTGTTTACAATGCTGCTATGCACTCAATTTCAACCTTTGCCTCTAAAGGTAAGGCAACTACTTGATATGTTGCACGAGCCGGGGCAGGTGAGCTGAAGTCTGGAAAAACATATTTGAGAAAGTCAAATGAAAATCCTCAAAATCATCAGCATATGATGAATGGCAGGTTTATACAAAAAAGGCATATCACTATCTATGATAATACATATGTATGACAATCAACATCCTAGCATGAGTCATGAGGATTCTAAATTGGGTTAAGGTACAAATTTGTCCCATAAGTTTTTTGTTGAGAAGAAATGTTATCTCCAAAGATTTTTTAGGTTCAACATTGCTCCGGAGGTATTAAAATGGAGTAATATTACCCATTTCCATTAAAAAGTTAACTTGCATTTTGAAACTTTAAGTGTGACATTGAACCTGAGAAATTTACAATGCAACATTGCTCCTCAGCGAAAACTTCTTAAGGCAATTTTGCAACTTAACCCTTTTAAATTTAATTTGAAAGCTCGCCAACCAATACGCAAGTCACCGAGTTTTATATATGGGGCAACATTGGGTCCCAAACCCATTTTCCATCAAAAAGGAATGTTTGGTGCTGCAAGGGAGTGTGAGAGAGAAGGTGTTGCACATACATCGGATAACATTTTGAATACGACTTATTATATCTTGTTATCATTATTCAACCCTCTATCTCTTTCTGTTTTTTCTTTCTATATAACGTCAAAAGACTCATCTATCACCATGCTCCACTTCCCTTGCTCATTTCATCCTAAAGATTCTACATGCCTAGAAGTGGAGTAAAATCAAACGAGAATTACTATGAGGTCCTAAAGAAAGGATTTGATTACCAAAAAGTTTTAACGACAAGTGAGCAATATAAACTTGTTATTACCTACACTAAAACTTGTCATTACTTGCTCTTCAATTATTATTGGACCTTTGGGTGATTAAATCCCTTCCTTGGGATATCACAGTAATTCCCCCTAAAATCAAATTTCTTGGCAATACTTAGAATAGAGGGCAATGCTTGGTATGCAGAAAAATATTTACCAGAAAGACAATAGGAAATACACCTATCCCATTTTATTTTTAGGCGCATTCCCATTTTCTTTATAAAAAACTGTTATGTAATTGTAATTAAATGTTTTTGAAAGTTAGTTTGTTTAGTTAATTAGACCAACGGCATTAGCTATTAGTGGCACTAGCCGTTAATGAAAGCGGACCTAGCCAAACATGGCCTTAGCAGTGTCTAATAAATAATAACTAACAGGCACCCCTTTGCTACACTCTATATATATGCATATGCAGTCCCCTTTGTAATCCCTTAGTTTTTGCAAGCTAATGAGAATCACAACAGTGTTATTCAGTCTCTCTATGTCTTCTCTCTAATCCTTCTCGACTTCTTCAATCCTTTCTTTCTCTTCTCTTCTACCTTAATTCCCAAATTCAAAAAGATTCATACTACTAATTGCTATAAAAAAATAAATACATAAATAAATAAATAAACACTTTTCCGCATAGTAAACATTGCCTAATTAATTATCAGTAGTGGAATTCATTAGTAAATAGCATTAGGTAGCAGTTAAACCCTATGGTAATTGCAAATAAAATTTTATGAATAAAACAGAAACATAGCACTTCAGTACTGATCTTGAGAATGCAATGATCCTTGACAGACTAACACAGGGTCGTAAAGAACTCACATTTAGCATATATTTCATTTACTTTCTTGAAGTCCTTCAGGTCGGCCAACCTACAGTAATCAAATGGAAAAATAATAGTCATCTTTCTGGCACTCAATACATTCCATACTATGGGGGAGATATGAGACAGAATTTATACAAAATTGTTGTCTTAACCACTGATGAATAGCTGGCTCCACCAGCTTTTAGAATTTCCCCCATATTCTTTAGAACCTGTAATTTTAAATACAACAATTATCAGATAAAATAATGGTAACCAGATTACTCTTGGATGTAAATGGTATATCAATGGCACATGTGCTAGTAGTAAACACAGCCGCACTTCACATGTAACAACCAAAGAAGAACATGTAACAAGAATTAGTAGCATAGAGGTTTGCAATTCACTTTTCAAGTTTTCCACTTCAGTACTGCCTGGTACCACTTAGTGCAATAACAATCATTGAAACGGTAGAAGTTGATGTTACAAGAAAGTAAACCATAAGCAGCAGGTCTAAGTAAACATTGGTCAAGCCAAGTTTTGCTTTTAATTTCCATAAAATTAATCATGTCTGCTCCATATAGGAACAGAAGAAAATTCCAACACATAAATGATCAATTAAAGCCTCTATGCTGTTGGCCGGAAAAGAAAAATTAAAGCCTATGTGCATGAAGCCATACAAAGTACATTAATATGCAAAAGAAAAAATATAGGTCACAAAAGCGGGGAAACGAAGCAAGAGAAAAATCAAGTGACTATGGCATTCCCCAAGATCAGTGGTTCTGGTACCTGCTCTGTTTGATCCTCAACATTCTGAGAGATAAATTTTCCAGTCTGCACTTGAACACATGAAACAAATTGTGAGTACAAATATTTGCCAGCACATGCACATATACAGACACCGAGATGGTGGAAGAATGAAGGGACAAGAGTAAACTCAGATGATAACAAACCTCAGGAACAAGACCAAGAACGCCAGACACAAACAGAAGGTTGTTGGCTTTGATTGCTTGGGAATATGGCCCCAGTGCTGCAGGGGCCTTCTCAGTTTGAACAGCTTCCTTAAGACCTATATTTCACAAAAGAATGACCACACATCAGATTTGATACACAAAAAATGAGTAATGCAACATGGTCTATGAGATTCTAGTGTAAATAGCTCGCTCACTCTTTCTCTCTCTCTCTATATATATATATATATATTATATCACCAAGATGACCACCACGCACATGTAAAGCACCTCTCAGCTATCAACATTACAATTACTTTAGTCTGCATGTTCAATTTTGAGCAATTTTGCTACTTGTACTTGTGAACATCTCATAAGGGAACTCATAATACTTGACATTAAGCTGCTACCCATGTAAACGGTCCATTGATTTTAGAGGAAAAAGCCCAACCAAAGATGCCAAATTCTAAAAGTGAACATTTTATTGAAACTAAATATATTTTATCGAATTGAGAGAAGACTATATTGCTTTCAAGATATTTCAGTGATGATTCCTCCAAATTTATTGAAACTAAAAAGAATAAATCAATGAATCGTCGAGATTTACCAGTATCAGTGGAAATTCTCAAACAAGCAAAAGGCATAGAACGCTTGGAAAAAGACGAAGCAGAAGAACGCCACATGGCAGCTCCGGCCACCGAGACACAGCCGATGCCAGCAACCAAGGAAGCCCGGCTGCGCAACGCACCGATGTCCATAGACGGCACGAGGAAGGACTTGGCAGCATACCACGCCATATCTCTCGCTCTCTTCGTCTGTTACTCACACTTCGTCGGACTCAGCTACTTCGTTATTCCCTAGATTTAGATCTGCTTTCACTCCTACTCATTCCCATCTTTTCCCTCATTTTCCTTTTTCGGTCCTGAGTTAAAATCTCAATAGTTTAAATTTATCATTTTATTTACCATCTTTTTCTATTATAATAATATTTTTATTATATAATAAATATAGATCGTTGAGATCTTAATCCAACTATATAGAAAAAGAAAAAACAAGGGGGAAGGATGGGAAGGGTAAAAGAGAGAAATCAAGTCTGAAAAGAATAAAAGGAAAGGGAAGAGAATGGAAAATATTTTCCCACATAAATGTTTAATATGTACTCAAATGAAAAATGGTATGATAGGAAAATTTATGTTTGGTGTTTAATATGACTAATTTTTATGATGTCAAATAGTAATAGCAAAATGTTTGCATAATGTATTTATCTTATAATTTGGCTAACTATCATATTTAATATGAAATATCTTGCATATTAGTCAAGTAAAAGAAGACGATTGTTAGGGACTCAAATATGAGGCCCACTCAACGTATGGCTCAACAAGGGGAAATCTACTAGAGTATACAAGTTTACAGTTACTACCTGGCACTTCTCGAAAGCGATGAACTCTTCCCTTAGAGATGCGTCCTACACGTGATAACACCTAGATACAATTAAACACCGTGCTCTTAATCACACATTCAAACTTTACTTCTAGTTTCATAAAATTCGCATGGCACCCGAATTTCCAAAATCTCTGACCCAACTTCACGGATTTTTAATAAATTCTAGAAAAATAATATTGGCATGAAATCAATGGCCTTAGAACCCTTAGGATGTCTATTTTATAGGAAAAATAATTCCCAAAGTCCTCTAGGTTCGAATCCTTTTCTGGTTTCCAAACTTTGGCCACTAGTCCAAGACAAAAACCATGTTTTTGGGTCATTTTCAACAGCAAAGAACTCTCAGTTGGAAAATCAAAATGTGTCTACTTTCACCATGAAAAATTTCAAAGCATTTGAACTTCATTTACTACTTCAAAACCATCGATTTCCCCTTGCTGCCCCGAAACCGTAAAAGTTGGCAGATTTTTGTATATTAAAGACTTAAACTTTTTGAGTTTGGAAGAAGGTGACCCACTTGACCCCACACAAAAACACATTTTGGACCCAGTGAAGACCTCAAAAATATGGAAATCCCACTGCATCTACACGAAAACACCATAGGGCAGAAATAAGAGTTTCCAAGTTGTCGGTTAAGAAACTCACCTCGGAATTTCGGTTGCGTATAGCCTTCTTCACCTCTTGAAGCACTAGCTTCAGCTGGAGACTCTCTCTCTCTCTCCTAACCTCAAACTCGTGCTTGGCTGATGGAAAATGGAGGGAGAAGTGCCCTTTATATAGGCTCCATGGGTTAGGTCTTTTATCCAACTTCGGTTATTATCCACTAGACGAAAGAGTGTCTCGAATTTAAATATGATTTTCTTGGCTTAATTCTCAAGGCTTCTAGAGAACTCTTTGGCAGATGGGTGGCGCATTCCAAGACAAAAACAAGATTCCAAAATTGCCCCTGATGGTGGTTTCTGGAATTGCAAGTTGTAGGATTTTGGCCCACAGGTAAAACGGTCATTTTACACTGCTTCTTCTCCAAGCCAGTGGGACCCATGTGATCTGCCCTAGGATGTTCCATAATTGTCCTTTATGTGCCATAATTACTTGTCATTCCATTGTCATGTCAGATTCAAAAGGTGCGGTCCAAATTAATCCTGATTATTTTATCTTTCTCTCTCTTCAAAATTACATGATGTGACCTTTTCTCTCTTCATAATTACATGATGTGACTTTTGTTAGTTCTCGATGAGTTTTGATGATGATTGAACAATTGGAAAGCGTTGAAAACCAAAAAGATAAGTTTTAGGAGGCAAAAATCAGTTTTCCTTGCTATTAGAGGAAAACTCGAGTTTTGGGATCAAAACTCGAGTTTTGGTCTGTGGCAAAACTGCTCAAAAGCCATCACCGCCAGTTTTCATGATCACTGCCAGTTTTGAACTTGTGAACAGTTCAAAACTCGAGTTTTGGAATCCAAAACTCGAGTTTTGGCCTGGTAGAGAGGTTTGAACTTCTCTTATTTTGGAAGAAAGTTCAAAACTCGAGTTTTGGGAACCAAAACTCGAGTTTTGAAGAGATAGAGAGCAATTGATTTTTCTCCAGTTCATCACCGCCGGTTTTGAGACCATCACCGCCAGTTTTCAACTGTACGTGTATTTTCCAAGTTTTCATAGAATATGAAAACTCGAGTTTTGGATACCAAAACTCGAGTTTTGCCAAGGCAGAGAGCCTTCAATCTTTTCGAAATTGAAAACTGCCAGTTTTACTCCAACACCTCCAGTTTTGATGTTTTGAACTAAAATCATGTTTTGCCATGAATAGTTCAAAACTCGAGTTTTGGGAAGCAAAAACTCGAGTTTTGGGCAACCCGAGAGGATTGATTTTTCCAAACTCTGATAACTGCCAGTTTTGGTTTCAACACCGCCGGTTATGAAGTATGAACAGTTCAAAACTCGAGTTTTGGTGAATTATCAGAAAAACGCTGTTTCGTTTAAAACTTGCCAAATCTGATTCAAAGATCCTTGTTTAAAATACCCATTGATCTTATATGTTATATATATCACTTATCATTGTAACCGAGCTGTTCTAACGTGTTTATTCATGAGATTACAGAAAGACTTTAAATTTGTTTGAGATTCAAAAAAAAAAGAGTCATTTTAGGAAACTTGCTGAATATGTGGATAGCCGTTATGCAAACGGTCAAAATCTCCATGAATTGAGCCTCAACGTTCTTCAAACAAAACCAACATGGAAAAGAAACAAGAATCAAGCAAACAAATTTGCGAATGATTTCCCAACGGCTATATTCCAAACAGGGAGTAATTTCAGCTGATTGATCCATGATACAACTCCAGCAACAACTATATTTTTGAATTGGAAAAAGGCCCAACGGATCTATAACGTTCAGAAGCTTCAAATCACTACAAATAGATGAAGATTTGAAGCTGGAAATATACAGAACTGAGTAACAAAAAGCCTACTCGAAAAATATCAGTCTAAGAGCTACTCTTATACATTTGAGTGTATCTTTTGTACTTCAGTAATTATCATCATCTACTCTTAGAAGAGAGTTCTTTCTTTGTAATACATTCTCTATAAGAATCTCAAAGTAGTGGGACTTTGAGATTGGGTTGTCTGATTACAATTTGTAAGGGGGAGTGTGTTCAAGGTTGTGAAACATCCTTCGTTTGCAGAGCCTGTAATCGTCAAGAGAGATAGTGAAAATCCCAGAGTGACTGGGGACTGGACGTAGGTTGAAAGATTAGACCGAACCAGGATAAACGTCTTGTGTCTTGCTTTTCTTCCCTTCATACTTTCATCTACTCTGTTTTAGCAAACAAGAAAAGATAAACCAAAAAAGAATTTTTTTTTAAAATCCCCAATTCACCCCCCTCTTGGTGATTTAGCTCAACTTTCATTTGGTATCAGAGCAAGTCTTCTCTAAAGAGCTTAACATCTTGAGAAGAATCACTATGGAAGGAATTTTACCCGATGGAGCTTCTATCAACCGACCACCTAGTTTTAATGGTGAGCATTATTCTTTCTGGAAAGCTAAATTCAAGGTTTTTGTTTTGGCTACAGAATATGGCTTGTGGAGAGTATTTGAAAAAGGGGACTATGCTCCAACAATTGTGAGGGAAGATGTCAGGATTCCAAAACCTGAAGAAAACTATGATGAGAATGATAGAAGAAACATCACTCTCAATAGCAAAGCCATACTCATGCTACAAAGTGCCCTGAGCCAACAAGAATACTTCCGCGTATGCACTCTAAGTTCAGCAAAAGCCATGTGGGATGCTTTGGAGATAGCTCATGAAGGGACAACTGGAGTCAAGCAGAATAGAGTCAACACTCTTATGACAGAATATGATCTCCTTCGCATGAAACAAGGAGAAACCATTGCTGAGTTTCAGTTAAGATTTACTCATTTGATTAATCAACTTGCTGCCTTAGGTAAGGTATATGAACAACCTGTTCAAGTAAAGAAAATCCTAAATGTTCTCAACAAAGAATGGGAAGCCAAAGTCACTGCCATCGAAGAAGCTCGTGGAGAGTCAATGACATCTGTAGCAGCCCTATTTGGTAGTTTGTCTGAATATGAAGCAAAACTTAAATTCAAGAAAGGGCTTGAAGAAGTTCATGGGAAGAATAAAAGCATAGCTCTCAAAACCACTAGAGAGCCAAAATCAGATGATGAAGAAGATGAGGATGATGATGAAGAATTAAGCTTAATAGTTAGAAAATTCAAGAAATTCTTCAAGAAGGATCAGGCCAACAGAAAACTTCACAAGGGTAGCACAGAAATGAAGAAATCTATTACTTGCTACGAATGTGGACAACCTGGTCACTTCAAGTCTGATTGCCCACAGCTCAAGAACAAAGAAAAGAAATTAAACAAATTCAAAAGAAGAGCTTATGTTTTAGGCATTTGGGGAGATAGCTCATCCGATGAAGATGAAGCTAAAGAGGAAGAAAGAACCAACATCTGTCTTGTAGCTCAAGAAGAATCTGATAATGAAGAGGTAAATACTTCTAACTCACCTTATGATGAATTATCCTCTGAATATAATTCACTCTTTATTGAATTTCGAAAAATAGCCAAAGAACAATCATCTGCAAAGAAGAAAATCAGATTGCTAGAAAAACAAGTTCAAACTTCTTCTTCTCCTACTATAGATTCTGAAAATACTTCTGAAAGGAATTTTGAAAAAGGCACCGAAAAGATTTGTGAAAATTGCTGTACTTTAGAGAAAAGAAATCTGCTTCTTACTAAATCTCTTGAAAAATTCACCAACGGTAGTGAAATACTTAATATTATTTTAAAATAGCAAAGATTCACAAATGATAAGTCAGGAATTGGCTATAAACCTGATCTTGATAAACAAAAGGGAAAGAAGAAGATTGGACAGAAATCATATATGAGTTATTTTCAAAAATCAGTTCATTCATCCAATCCTTTTGCTCACTGCAACTATTGCAATCGAAAAGGTCATACTACTTCATCTTGTTTTCATAGAAGAGAAGGTAAAAGCAAACCTATAGGTAATTATCAATGGGTGCCAAAAGGATCCTATAAGGCTCCTAAGACACAAACTAACCCAAAAGGACCCAAGAAAAAGTGGGTACCTAAGACTTGATATCTTATGTTTTGCAGATCTGTCTTAGAGCATCAAAATCCAATAAATGGTTCATTGATAGTGGATGCTCAAGACACATGACAGGGGATCATTCTAAGTTTGCTACAATCAAATCTAAGGATGGTGGCAAGGTAACATTTGGTGGAAATCAATCAGGCAAGATTGCTGGAATTGGAGACATTGGAAACAACGATGGACCAAAGATCAAAGATGTTTACCTGGTTGAAGGTTTATGCCATAATCTCCTTAGTGTAAGTCAAAGCACAGATAAAGGTAACTTAGTTATCTTTAATTCAGAAGAATGTTTGATTGTTAGGAAGGATATTCTTCCCCTAGAAGATATTAAGTCTAAAGCATTGTTTAGAGCACCTAGAGAAGGAAATTGCTATACTCTTAATCTTTCCAACAATGATAAAGTTTCTGAAAAATGTTTTGTAAGTAATTTAGATGAAACTTGGCTTTGGCACAAAAGATTGGCACATGTTAATATGTCCCAACTTAACAAACTTGTCAAGGAAGACCTAGTAATTGGCATTCCTAAACTTGCTTTCAAAAATGACATGATTTGTGACTCTTGTCAAAAGGGAAAACAGACCAAGACTTCTTTTAATCCCAAAAATGAAATTTCAACTCACAAAGCTCTTCAATTACTTCACAAGGATTTGGTAGGTCCTGCTAGAGTTAGAAGTCTAGGTGGCAATTTGTATACCCTAGTAATAGTTGATGATTATTCCAGATTCACATGGACCATATTTTTATGTTCTAAAGATGAAACATTTGATCAATTTGTTGCCTTTGCCAAAAAGGTCCAGAACGAGAAAGGTCTTTCTATTTCAGGAATTAGAACTGATCATGGAGGAGAATTTGATAATCAAGCCTTTGCTGAATTCTGTGAAAGCATGGGAATTGATCACAACTTTTCAGCTCCAAGGACTCCTCAACAAAATGGAGTAGTTGAAAGAAAGAACAGAGTCCTCACTGAGATGGCAAGAGCAATGTTAAATGAAAACAACACATCTCAAGTATTCTGGGCAGATGCAATGTCTACGGCATGCTACATCTCAAACAGAGCCTATGTACGAAAGAAATTGATCAAAACTCCCTATGAGCTGTACAAAGGAAGGAAGCCAAACTTGGCACATCTACATTTGTTTGGATGTAAGTGTTTCATCCACAACAATGGTAAGGATAACTTAGGAAAATTTGATGCCAAAGCAGATGAAGGTATTGTTCTGGGATACTCTAATAGAAGTAAAGCATATAGAGTATTTAACATTCGAACACATTGTGTGGAAGAATCTGTTCATGTAGTATTTTGTGACTCTTCTTCTAACAAGCCTTTGGATAATGATGATGATGAACCAATTTCGAAAAATCAACTTCATTTAAAAAGTACTTCGGATTCAAAAGAACTAGATGTTTTCGAAACTGATCCTCAAAACCATTTTGAAAATCCTGAACCATCTCAGCCTAAAGCTTGGAAATACATTAGGAATCATCCTTTAGACCAAGTAATAGGTGATGTCAATCAAGGAGTAAGAACCAGAAAAAGCACTTTGAATGAAGTAACATTTTCTGCATTCATATCTCACATTGAACCCTCTAAAATTGATGAAGCCCTTTCAGACAATGATTGGGTGATAGCAATGCAAGAGGAGTTACATCAATTTGACAGAAATCAAGTTTGGGATTTGGTACCTAGGCCTAAAGACCATCCAGTCATTGGCACTAAATGGGTATTCAAAAACAAACGAGATGAATCTGCAATCATTGTCCGCAACAAGGCAAGATTGGTTGCTAAAGGCTATAATCAGGAAGAAGGGATTGATTATGAAGAAACTTATGCTCCAGTAGCAAGATTGGAAGCCATAAGAGTTCTTTTCTAGCCTTTGCTTATGTTAAAGGAATTAAGCTTTATCAAATGGATGTAAAAAGTGCATTTTTAAATGGTTTTATACAGGAGGAAGTTTATGTTGAACAACCTCCAGGATTTCAAAATGAAAAATTTCCAGATCATGTTTATCATCTCAAGAAAGCATTGTATGGTCTTAAGCAAGCTCCTAGAGCTTGGTATGAACGTTTAAGCAAATTTCTTCTAGATCAAGGCTTTCTTAGAGGAAAAGCTGACACGACTCTTTTCATTAGAACTAATAAGTTAAATGAAAGTTTAGTTGTTCAGATATATGTGGATGATATAATATTTGGTGCTTCTAATGATGGTTTATGTGAAGATTTTGCAAAGAAAATGTAGGGAGAATTTGAAATGTCTATGATGGGAGAACTTAATTACTTTCTTGGTTTACAAATTAAGCAAAAGAAGGATGGGATCTTCATATCACAAACCAAGTATCTGAATGATCTCTTAAAGAAGTTTGGAATGGATCAATGTAATGGTGCTGAGACTCCTATGAGTGCAACTACTTCATTGGATGCTGATGAAGAGGGCAAAGACTTCAATATTACAAAATATAGAGGAATGATTGGTTCATTACTCTACCTAACAGTAAGCCGCCCGGACATCCAATTCAGTGTTGGAATGTGTGCAAGGTTCCAATCCGCCCCAAAAGAGTCACATGCTGAACATGTGAAAAGAATTTTCAGATACCTTGCTGACACTAAAACTCTAGGATTGTGGTTTCCCAAAGGTCAACCTGAACATTTGGTGGCATATTCAGACTCAGATCATGCTGGATACAAAACCGATAGGAAAAGCACAAGTGGACAGTGTGAATTCTTTGGTGGGTCACTTGTGTCATGGTTTAGCAAGAAACAAACAACGGTAGCTGTATCATCTACTGAAGCTGAATATGTAGCTGCTTCAAGTTGCTGTGCACAAGTTTTGTGGCTGAAACAACAACTCTCAAATTTGGGAATCAACCTCAAAGAAGTTCCAATATTGTGTGACAATACAAGCACAATAAGCTTGGCCAAAAATCCAGTCCAACATACTAGGACCAAGCACATTGATGTAAGGCATCATTTCATAAGAGATTATGTTCAGAAAAAGGAAGTCAAGGTCATGTTTATTCCGACTAATCTCCAATTGGCAGACATCTTCACAAAACCACTAGCTAAGGAACAATTTAATTTCATAAGAAGAGAATTGGGAATGGTAAATCCCAATGAGCTGTAAGTATTTCTCACTTAATTCAATGTTAGTTATGGTTTTGATGATTATAAGTTACTGACTTAAGCATCGGGGTATCTAGTTTTCTCTTGTGCAGGATGTTTTAAAATCAGTCTTTACTGTCAAAAGATGAAAACTCGAGTTTTGGAGTGCAAAACTCGAGTTTTGGACTCAGAATATCAACGGTTCACGGTACACCATTGACATCCAGGTTAGTATCTAAATGTCATCAAAACTCGAGTTTTGGTGATGAAAACTCGAGTTTTGGACTGTGTATATATATATGTCCGTGTGTGTTCTTCAAAACCGTTCTCAAAACTGCCGGTTTTGCCCTAGCTTCTGTTTTGTTCTCTCACTCTGTTCTTTCTCTATTCATCGTGAATCAACCCAGAAACCTTCGAAATCACTCAAAAACCTTATAATGACTTCCAAATCCACTCAACCCGAAGCTAATCCGCAGCCTAAGAGGTCTCAATCTCAGACATCTTCTCCCTCACAGTCTCTTCAACGTCCGTCGAGAACCAAGATGATACCCAGAAAACTTCAAGAGGGTATTGACCGTTCAATTCCAGGTGTCAGTAGCGAAATTCCACAGGATACTTCAAAGGACACTTCAGCCACACCCTCTCGTTCCAAAGGAGTATCATTTCAAGAACCAATAGCCACTCCTCTAAGAAAACGAAAGGCAACAGAGGCGGTACCAGACCCTGTGGCTAAGAGCAAGAAGAAGGCCAGAATGAAGAGAGCTTCCAACTATGAAGCAGAAACGACTCAGAAGAAGAAAGCCTCAAGCTCTGGGCATCAGACAACTCAACAGACAAAGCCATCTTCTTCTTAGTCTTCTCCAACTATGGAAAATGCCATAGCTGATATATATCGTATACAGTCTCCTCCTTCATCCTTTGATATTGCTACTATAAATTTGAAGGCACTAGATAAAGCTTTCAAAGAAAAATTTGCCTCTAGAGAATTCTGTGCAGTTGTAGTTGTAGATTTTGAACAATTAGAGAGGGAGACCAACTTGAACTTAAAACCCTGGTTAAGTTTTTATGAGAATTTTGTTTCCTTAGCTTGCCCATATTCCCCAAACTTTGTTCGGTTATTCTATTACAATATGGTTTATGACAATATTTTGGGTCCTGAGGGTGAGTTGATTGAAGAAAGAATTAATACTGTTGTTAGGGGTACTAAATTTACTCTGTCTGCCTCTATCCTGAACAAAATTCTTCAGCTAGATCAATTCCCTGTTCATAATTCTGAGTATAGTAATAGGGGGATTTGGTCTGTACTGATGCCTCACAAACCTTTCCCAGATGACCAGTCTCACACTCTGACATTTAGACCAAGCTCTATGCCTCCTAGGAATAGAGTTCTGTGGTATATCTTTTCTAGAAATTTCATCCAAAAGGGTGGTAACTTTACCCATTTTGCCCAGAGAGACTATCCTCTGTTTACATCTTTTGTGAAGCAAGCCCCATTTAATCTTGGTCATCACATTCTAAAGGAGATGATCAAATTCAAATTCCCTACCAGAAAGCTTTCTCACATGCCTTTCCTTTCACTGATATCAGTCATTTTGTTCTACTTTAAGATATGGTATGTTGAGTCAACTAAAACCTTGAAGTATCCTCTCTATTTTGGTAAGGGCAGCTGAACTTGATGAATTTAACCTTTGAGGGAGAGGGTTCTGGGCAATCAAAAGCCCTTACATGGTCTAAAGCTCCAGCCAGATCTCAGTCTCAGTCTCAGAACCAAGAGACCCAATCTGCACCTCCTCCACCTTCTATAGATTTTGAAGCTCGGGTGAAGGATATTATTGATTCTGCAGTAAGGGACATGTCTATGAGCATTGGATATGAGATCAAGCAACTGAAAGGAGAACAATTTAAAAATTCCAAGCAACTGGCTGAGGTTCAAGATGACATGAAACAAGACTTGGTGGTATGAAGCATGACTTGGAAGAGCTGACTAATCAAAATGCCAAACTTACAGACTTGGTTCAAGGTCATGACGTTGTCCTTACCTCTCTAAGCATATCAAACTCCAGCCTGCATGGCAAGGTTGATCTGTTGTTGAAACATTTCAACATCAGTCTTTCTTCAACCTTTGGGACTACCTCAGATCCACAGCCTTCTGGCACTATACCTGAAGCTTCTACTCCTCCTATGCCTTCAGCCTCCACACCACTTGCACATTCTCCTGATCCAGAGCACCATGATCCACATGTTTCAGAACCCCATGATCCTCTAGCCACACCAGTTGTAGAGCCTCAAGATCCCATACTTTCTCCAACTCCTCTAACCATTGTACCCCATGACCCCGCTGTTGATGATGACAAAGGGGGAGAAGACCAGAGCTAGTAGAGAAGAGTAGAGTAGAATTTGAGTTGTGATTTCTGTTTTGAACTTGTGCTGTGATTGTGTTTTACCTGTGGTTTCTGTCTTGACAACTTCATGTAATGTATGAATTTAGCTTGTTATGAATGAAGTTGTTTTGCACTGATAATCTTTGCTTCTGGTTTCTGATAATTGCATTTGCTACATATCTCATTTACAGTGTCCCTAAGTTAAGTCTTCAAACATGCAAAAATGGTTTGACAGTTTTGAAACTCCTTTTTGATGCTCATCAAGTCTTCATACGTATATCAGAGCTTCTGGAAGCCAAAAGTTTTTTTTTCCTCAAGTGTTCAAAACCAGATTTTCTCAAACTCTTAAACTTTTGATTTTCAAATGTTGTCATCATCAAAAAGGGGGAGAATGTTAGTTCTCGATGAGTTTTGATGATGATTGAACAATTGGAAAGCCTTGAAAACCAAAAAGATAAGTTTTAGGATGCAAAAATCAGTTTTCCTTGCTATCAGAGGAAAACTCGAGTTTTGGGATCAAAACTCGAGTTTTGGTCTGTGGCAAAACTGCTCAAAAGCCATCACCGCCAGTTTTCATGATCACTGCCAGTTTTGAACTTGTGAACAGTTCAAAACTCGAGTTTTGGAATCCAAAACTCGAGTTTTGGCCTGGTAGAGAGGTTTGCAAATCTTCTAAGTTTTCACATCTCAAAACCTCCGGTTTTCATTTATCACTGCCAGTTTTGAACTTCTCTTATTTTGGAAGAAAGTTCAAAACTCGAGTTTTGGGAACCAAAACTTGAGTTTTGAAGAGACAGAGAGCAATTGATTTTTCTCCAGTTCATCACCGCCAGTTTTCAACTGTACGTGTATTTTCCAAGTTTTCATAGAATATGAAAACTCGAGTTTTGGATACCAAAACTCGAGTTTTGCCAAGGCAGAGAGCCTTCAATCTTTTCGAAGTTGAAAACCGCCAGTTTTACTCCAACACCTCCAATTTTGATGTTTTGAACTAAAATCATGTTTTGCCATGAATAGTTCAAAACTCGAGTTTTGGGAAGCAAAAACTCGAGTTTTGGGCAACCCGAGAGGATTGATTTTTCCAAACTCTGATAACTGCCAGTTTTGGTTTGAACACCGCCGGTTATGAAGTATGAACAGTTCAAAACTCCAGTTTTGATCTTCAAAACTCGAGTTTTGGTGAATTATCAGAAAAACGCTGTTTCGTTTAAAACTTGCCAAATCTGATTCAAAGATCCTTGTTTAAAATACCCATTGATCTTATATGTTATATATATCACTTATCATTGTAACCGAGCTGTTCTAACGTGTTTATTCATGAGATTACAGAAAGACTTTAAATTTGTTTGAGATTCAAAAAAAAAAAAGAGTCATTTTAGGAAACTTGCTGAATATGTGGATAGCCGTTATGCAAACGGTCAAAATCTCCATGAATTGAGCCTCAACGTTCTTCAGACAAAACCAACATGGAAAAGAAACAAGAATCAAGCAAACATATCTGCGAATGATTTCCCAACGGCTATATTCCAGACAGGGAGTAATTTCAGCTGATTGATCCATGATACAACTCCAGCAACAGCTATATTTTTAATTGGAAAAAGGCCCAACGGATCTATAACGTTCACAAGCTTCAAACCACTACAAATAGATGAAGATTTGAAGCTGGAAATATACAAAACTGAGTAACAAAAAGCCTACTCGAAAAATATCAGTCTAAGAGCTACTCTTATACATTTGAGTGTATCTTTTGTACTTCAGTAATGCTCATCATCTACTCTTAGAAGAGAGTTCTTTCTTTGTAATTCATTCTCTATAAGAATCTCAAAGTAGTGGGACTTTGAGATTGGGTTGTCTGATTATAATTTGTAAGGGGGAGTGTGTTCAAGGTTGTGAAACATCCTTCGTTTGCAGAGCCTGTAATCGTCAAGAGAGATAGTGAAAATCCTAGAGTGACTAGGGACTGGACGTAGGTCGAAAGATTAGACCGAACCAGGATAAACGTCTTGTGTCTTGCTTTTCTTCCCTTCATACTTTCATCTACTCTGTTTTAGAAAACAAGAAAAGATAAACCAGAAAGGATTTTTTTAAAAAAAATCCCCAATTCACCCCCCTCTTGGTGATTTAGCTCCACTTTCAACCTTTTTCTTTTCTTCCAAGTCACTTTCTTTCTCCTCTGGGCCCACCCAAATTTGTCCTCCCTCTGTGTCCAGGGGTTTGGGCCCGACTCCAGAAAACCCTAACTGGTCCCGCTTAGCTCCTTTTTACTGGTTACACCTTTCCTCGTAATTCGTGCCACTCTGTGGGACTTCTGTGGGTCCGGATTAACAATCTCCTTTTCCTGACCACAGGTGGTGGAATATAGTACCTTGGGGATCAAGAAACCCAGACTTTAGTATCCCATAACCACCTCGTACTACGTGTTACTCGATAATCCGACTTCTAACCTCGAAATGCCACGTGTCCAACGTAGCACTACTATTACTGACTTTTCTTCCTGTACTTGGGCCAGATGCATATTCTATCTCTCCTCCTTGGTTGAACACACATACCCTATCCACAGGATTTGTTTTCCCATCCTATTAATGACCTTTGTCACTTGTACATTACTCCGACTTATACTCCCTTGAGCTTACTTCATGCACAAGTTACTACACACCTGGTCATGGTTTCTTCTTATCTTGACTTAGTAAATTTTCCATTCAGTTATAACCAATGGCTTTTCATCTTAGGGTCCTTAATGCTTTGAATACCAATCAAAACTCATTATTACTATATTAATACATGCTTGTATTACAAAAGTTGGGGTGTTACATAGGCAACCTAAAGCCTTACGATCCTCAAATTGAACGCACTTACAAGCAAAGGCACAGGAAGCAAAAGCGAAGAAGTCAACTTTTTGACTTCGCAGACATGGCGGACATGCCTGTCAATCATGATCAGGATCGAAAGGAGCCGCAAGCAATAAACAGAGACAATTAGGTCCCTCCACCTCCAAATCCATATTTGAACAAAGCTATCATGGAATTCGGGATTCTAAACTTAAACAAGTTGAATTCAACCATTACACCTCCGACCTTTAATGCAGGACATTTTGAAATAAAAGGTGTCATGATTCAAATGTTGAATGCAGCCAGACTGTAACATCCTAATTTTTCATTTTAGAATTTAAGAGGATTATAAAAGAATTATATATGATAAATTTTTTTTAAATAATAATAATAATAATAAAATAATAATATAAATAAATAAATAATAAATAAATAAAATATATATTTATATATATAAAAAAAAATATAAAAAGTGGGAGGCACGGCCTCCCACTACCTATTTCGATAGTGGGAGGCTATGCCTCCCACTATACAAAATAAGTGGGAGACATGTCTCCCACTATAAATAAAAAAAAAATAAAATAAAATAAAAATAAAATAATAGTGGGCAGCACGAAATGTGCTGCCCACGTTGAGGATTGGGGAGGGGTAATTAATACCCCCTCCCCCTTATATATATAGGTGTGTGTGTTGTGTTGTGGAGTGTGGGTGAGTTTGGTGCGTGTGTGGGGTTCTGGCAGAGAGGAGAGGCGAGAGTGTAAGTGAAGAAGAAAGGAAGGAGAGAGATTTAAGAGCTTTTCAGTGAATTTTAAGGTATGTATTTTATCTTATAAGATAATTTAGGTAGTTAAATTAGCTTCTTTTCAAGAAACTTCCTTCATGAAAGTTATTCCACATATTTTTCTCTTTCAAATGAAGTTATTATTATGTTGGTTAGTGAACATTTTGTGACTAAGATTCTGGGAGAGTTTTGAGTTTTAACAATAGAAGACTATATATGTGTAGCAGATGATTAATAGTGAATTTTAATCAGTTTGGATTTATTGTTTGGTTGTTGTGGAAATTTAAAATGAATTTTCTATTTAAGAAGTTTATGATTTTATGGCTAGAAAATATTTTTATTGATTAAATGTTATGAAAAATAGTTTATTTGGGTTGGGAAGATATTATTGGAATTTAATTAGCTTAGTTTTTATATATGGGGGAAAAATTGTAATTTCTGGAATTTTTGGGGTAAAATTGTAATTTCTGGAATTTTGGGGTAAAACTGTAATTTCTGGAACTTTTGGGACAAAACTGTAATTTCTGGAATTTTGAGACTAAAATGTCATTTCTGGTAGTTGTGGGATCAAAATATCATTTTCAAATTTTGTTATGATAATATATATATTATTAGAACTTTTATTTTAAGTTATAGGAAATTATAAGTTATATTTGTGATAATGTAGAGTCTTTTTGTGACCGGTAACTGTGCGGGTGGTACTCATCGAGCTGAGGTTAAGCGTGGAAGTGAGGTAACCGGGGTTAATTTATTTTATATGCTTGTTTTGGGCTGTGAGGTATTTTCTAAGTCTTACTTTTATATATGCTACTTGTATGTATTTTGAAAAATATTTGTATGTTTGAATAAGAAATTAATTCAGTGAAGCAGTATATTTTCCAATCTATGTATTTAATTGATTATTATTGATGGGTTTGTTATTATTGTGATGGCTATACTATTTGTTGTGAGATGATGTGTTTGGAATAATAATTTAATAAAATATTGTTGAAAGTTTTAAAATTTTATTATTTCTTCTGTTGGGATATGTTGGGTTGTGCGGAAGAGATTGAGGGTGAAATTGTGCCCATCGGCTCTCTCATTCCTGGCCCGGAATTTGAGTTGAGTGTTTTGGGCGGACACCTCCCTGTTACGGTATACTGGTGGTGACATAGGAGGGGACAGTATTCTTGAGGTGACTAGCTAACCTTGGCCGGGTATACTAGCACCGATAGGCTGATCCACGTCCACGAGGAAATAAGGAGGAGCAGGATGGATGAGTGGGGATGGTTAATTGTTATGGTTATTATGTATTAATTGTTTTATTTGTGGTTATTTAATTATTGAAATTTAATTATTATTATATTATTAGCAAACCTGCTTCTCTGACTTGCAATCCTTTCTTGCATATTTGATAAATTAATTTCGGTTACGGGGACTTTATGTCTCACCCCGTTATTATTAAATCTTTTTTTCAGGCGAGACCTCTAACCTCAGTAGAGGACAAGGGAAGCAACCAGAGGCATAGAAATTGTGAAACTCGTAGGCCTCTTTTTGGTATTAGTGTTGTATTGATTTATATATTGCCATCATAGGGCCCTCATATTTGTGAAATACTACATTAACTACTTTTGGATGACTGTTAATTTTCCGAAAGCTTGATTTTATACATTATCATATCATCGTGTATCCACCATTATATCTTTGTGACCGTTGTCTTGTGTAGACCCTTTTCTTGTAGGTTTGTGTTGTATGACTTGTGGGCTATAAATTTTCTGTTCCATAACTGTGCCCTGAGTTATAGATTTTCTGTAGTGGGTTTGTGGGCGAACTTTGTGCCCTGGACCCCGAGGTTTTGTAAAGGAAAGTTTTCCATAATTAACTACTAATCTCGTTTAAGAAAACTCTAAGGTCAAATGTTATCTTGTGAGAAAGGGTCTTTTCAACTTGGTATCCAGAGCCCTGTGTTTATGATTTCCTGGCCCTGTTGTGCATTGCATTTAGAGTATGGCAATATATAAACTTTACACACCTGCTTCCCTGTTGTGTTTTGTTTTGTTTTTGTTTTGTTCTTATTATTCTCCATCTCTGGTGGGTTTTACCCTTAGGTGGGGAGAGATGGGAAATACTAGGCGCACAAAAATTGGTGACAACAACCAGGAGAAGTCTAATGGGCCTCAGGATCAGCTTCAGGATCAGTTAACCAACACTGAAATGTTGCGACATGTGTATGAATGGACCCGTATGACAGAGGAGCGATTGAAGAGACTCGAGGAAGGCAGAGCCAATGAAGGATCTGGTGGTGGAAGCAAGAATCATACCCAAGAAGCACACGAAGAATCAGAGGAAGAAAATACTGTTCATGCTAATAAGACAGTTCCAAATCGATCAAGCTATGAATCGGAAGAGTCGGCAGGACAAAGAGTTGTTCCTAACATGCTTACAGTCTGGAAACATTTAGATCGTTTCCATCCTGAGACTTTCTCAGGAGGATTGCCAACAGAGGCTGAGAGTTGGATTGATCGGTTAGAGATGCTATTTGAGTCAATCGGCTGTGATAAATATCAAAAGGTTATAGCTGCGAAGACCCTGTTAAAAGGGGGTGCATTGGATTGGTGGAATACTGTGAAGCCTGCTGATGGACATCAACTGGATTGGAGTGAATTTAAGAGAATGTTCTATGATTACTACTTCCCTATTGAGATGAGATATCAAAAAGAAGCTGAGTTCTTCACACTTCAACAAGGGGAGATGGATGAGAATACCTTTATAGCTCAATTCATGGGGCTAGCTAAATATGTATCGCAGTTAAATAGAACAGAAGAGCAGCATAATAATTGGCTGGCCAGACAAATGTTTGAGAGATGCAATGATGAGGTCAAGGCAAGAATGGGTACCTATGATGTCACGACTCTTGAGAAGTTGACAGCAAAAATTCGAGACGTTTGTAGAAGGTATAAAGTTGCTGAGAGATCTGCGAGAAGGGATTCTCATGGCCGATTCAGTGGTAACATGAGAATCTCAGGAGGTATCAGTAAGAAGAATTACCCTCCAAGTTTTGCTGGATCCGGAAGCAGGAGGACTTTTAATCAGGGTAGCCCCCAGCAGAGGAGTCGTCCTCTAATGAGTCATAGTCGTAGGAGCAATGCTGGAGTAAGTCAAGGCTCTCAACGAGGGTCGGTAGCATCAGCCCCCAGTGTAACTCAGCACCGTCCTTGTACTCGTTGCGGGAGAGTACATCCTGGCGAGTGTTGGACCTGTTTTATTTGTGGGGAGAAGGGCCATATTGCAAAGTATTGTCACAAGGGTATGAAGGAGGGCCAGACATCTAGACCATCTGCACCTGGGAGAGTGTTCGCTTTGACATCAGAGGAAGTGAGAGCTACTCCTAATTTGATCCGAGGTAATGCTATTCTTCAAGGTCACTATTTATGTGTTATATATGATTCTGGTGCTACACATTCTTTCATCTCCTATGACTGTGCGGAAAGATTAAGTCTTACTAGGAGTAATATGTCATATGATTTGTTAGTGTCTACTCCTACTGGTGTACGTGTAAAAACTACTATGGTATGTAGGAAATTGATGTTTGTATGTGAGGGTCATGAAACGACTATCGATTTGATTTGTCTACCCATGCTGGGTATAGATGTGATTGTGGGTATGGATTGGTTAACATCCAACGATGTGTCCTTGCAATGTAAGGAGAAAGTTGTGCAATTTAACACTTGCACAGTAATTAGGGAAATTTCCCAAGATCCGGTAATGTTGTCAGTAGCCCAGGTTGAGAGAAGTGTGAGGAAAGGTTGTGAGGCTTTTGCGGTGTTCTTCCTAGCTCAGGTGGAATCAGAAGGAGACATTGAGCAAGTCGAAGTAGTTAAAGAGTTTCCTGATGTGTTTCCCGAAGAGTTGACCGGATTACCTCCAGAGCGAGAAGTTGAGTTCGCCATAGAATTAGCGCCAGGGACAGAGCCGATCTCTAAGGCTCCTTACCGGATGTCACCTTTAGAGTTGGCTGAATTAAAGAAGCAGATTGAAGACTTATTAGAGAAGGGCTTCATCCGGCCAAGTGTATCTCCATGGGGTTCACCAGTTTTGTTCGTGAAAAAGAAGGACGGCAGCTTGAGGCTTTGCATTGACTACCGACAATTGAATAAAGTCACTATCAAGAATAAGTACCCGTTGCCAAGAATAGATGACTTACTAGATCAGCTAGTAGGTTCATCCGTATTTTCAAAAATCGATTTGAGATCGGGATATCATCAATTGAGGGTAAAGGCAGAAGACATTCCGAAGACTGCTTTTCGTACTAGATACGGCCACTATGAGTTTCTTGTCATGCCTTTTGGCTTGACTAATGCGCCGGCGGTGTTTATGGATTATATGAATCGAATTTTCAGACCTTATTTGGATAAATTTGTGGTGGTGTTCATTGATGATATCCTTATCTATTCGAAGAGTGAAGAGGAACATCGAGAGCACCTCCGAATAATATTGCAGATCCTAAGAGAGCATCAGTTGTACGCGAAGCTAAGCAAATGTGAATTTTGGCTGAGAGAGGTGAAGTTTTTGGGCCATGTAGTCTCAGCTAATGGAGTAGCAGTAGATCCCAGCAAGGTGGATGCCGTGTTGAAGTGGGAACCACCTAAGTCTGTGACAGAGATACGTAGTTTTGTCGGATTGGCTGGTTACTACCGTCGTTTTATAGAGGGATTTTCTCGGATTGCCGCACCACTCACTAGATTGACTAAGAAAGAGCAACCGTTTGTTTGGGATGAGAAGTGTGAGGCAGCCTTTCAAGAGCTGAAGAACCGGTTAACTACTGCACCTGTTCTCATCATACCCAACCCACACAGACCATACACGGTGTACACAGATGCATCATTGAAGGGTTTGGGATGTGTGCTCATGCAAGATGGTAAAGTTGTGGCTTATGCATCTCGACAGTTGAGACCTCACGAGAAGAACTATCCGACGCATGACTTGGAGCTTGCAGCGGTCGTTTTCGCTTTAAAAATTTGGAGGCATTACTTGTATGGATCTCAATTCGAGATTTTTAGTGACCACAAGAGCTTGAAATATCTTATGGATCAGAAGGAGTTGAATAATCGACAGAGAAGGTGGATGGAGTTTTTGAAGGATTATGATTTTGAGTTGAAGTATCATCCAGGGAAGGCAAATGTAGTTGCAGATGCCTTGAGCCGAAAGTCAATGCATATGTTTCACTTGTGTGTGACTGAGTATAATCTTCTAGAAAGGTTATCTGAAGTTTATCTTGAACCAAGATCTGAAGTGATTTTGGGTACAGTGCAAGGGAATTTTGACTTTTATAATGATTTGAGAATGGCCCAGATGGAAGATAATCGGTTACTAAGGATTAGAGAAGAGTTGGAGAATGGTAAAGTACCTGATTATGATATTAGTGATACAGGTATACTAAGGTACAAGAAGAGGATTTGTGTTCCGAATAATGAGGAAATCAAGAAGACAATTCTTGAAGAAGCTCATCGAAGCAAGTATACCATTCACCCGGGAATCACCAAGATGTATCGAGATTTGAAGCAAGGATATTGGTGGCCAAAAATGAAGCATGACGTGACAAATTTTGTATTGAAGTGTCTGACTTGTCAAAAGGTGAAGATTGAGCATCAAAAGCCTCCAGGATTATCGCAACCCTTAGAGGTTCCGCAATGGAAATGGGACAGCATTTCCATGGATTTTATTGTAGGATTGCCAGAAACCACAGCACACCACAACGCAATATGGGTCATTGTAGATAGATTGACGAAATCAGCTCATTTTCTTCCGATCCATATTGGATATAGCTTAGAGAGGCTAGCTCAGTTGTATGTGGATGAGATTGTCAGGTTGCATGGTGTACCCACAGATATTGTGTCAGATCGTGATCCAAGGTTTACATCAAACTTTTGGAAGTCGTTACAGAAGGCTATGGGGACCAGGTTGAAGTACAGTACCGCTTACCATCCGCAAACTGATGGCCAAACAGAGAGGACAATTCAAACCCTCGAAGATATGTTGAGGGCATGTGCCATTGAGTTACCTGGTAGTTGGGATCGTCACTTGCCCTTGGCTGAATTTGCTTACAATAATAGTTATCATTCGAGCATTCAAATGGCTCCTTTCGAGGCATTGTATGGTAGAAAGTGTAGATCGCCTCTTTGTTGGACTGAATTAAGTGAACGAACCGTGATCGGACCGGACTTGGTAGACAAAACCACAAAGAAAATTGAGATGATTCGCCAGAGGTTGTTGACCGCTCAGAGCAGACAAAAGAGCTATGCGGATAAGCGACGAAGACCTTTGGAGTTTGAAGTAGGGGACCACGTATTCCTTAAGGTTTCACCGATAACTGGTATTGGCAGATCCATTAAGGCCAAGAAATTGAGTCCTCGATTTATTGGCCCATACGAAATTCTGGAGCGAATTGGACCAGTTGCTTATCGGATTGCCTTACCTCCACACCTGTCAAGTGTGCACAACGTGTTTCACGTGTCACAACTTAAAAAATATCATCCAGATCCTTCCCATGTAATTGAGCCCGAAGAGGTCGAATTAAGAGAAAATTTGACCTACATACCTGAGCCTGAAAGGATCCTTGATGTGAAAGACAAGCAATTACGGAATAAAACCATCCGCCTTCTAAAGATTTTCTGGAAGGGTATGGCTCCAGGTGATGCTACATGGGAAACTGAAGAGCGAATGCGGCGTGACTATCCTCATTTGTTTGCCTAGGTATGCTTGTTTGTTGGAAATAAGATGTACTTGTGGCTGTGTTGTATTGAGATTGAATTTCTGTGATGTGATACTCTTGTTGTGTTGGTGATTCTTGGTATAATAATATTTTGTCTCTGATGCTATTATACTGATATTGTGTTGTGGATTATTTTCTTTAATAACACGTGAGAAATTTTGGGGACAAAATTCTATTTAGGTGGGGAGAGTTGTAACATCCTAATTTTTCATTTTAGAATTTAAGAGGATTATAAAAGAATTATATATGATAAATTTTTTTTAAATAATAATAATAATAATAAAATAATAATATAAATAAATAAATAATAAATAAATAAAATATATATTTATATATATAAAAAAAAATATAAAAAGTGGGAGGCACGGCCTCCCACTACCTATTTCGATAGTGGGAGGCTATGCCTCCCACTATACAAAATAAGTGGGAGACATGTCTCCCACTATAAATAAAAAAAAAATAAAATAAAATAAAAATAAAATAATAGTGGGCAGCACGAAATGTGCTGCCCACGTTGAGGATTGGGGAGGGGTAATTAATACCCCCTCCCCCTTATATATATAGGTGTGTGTGTTGTGTTGTGGAGTGTGGGTGAGTTTGGTGCGTGTGTGGGGTTCTGGCAGAGAGGAGAGGCGAGAGTGTAAGTGAAGAAGAAAGGAAGGAGAGAGATTTAAGAGCTTTTCAGTGAATTTTAAGGTATGTATTTTATCTTATAAGATAATTTAGGTAGTTAAATTAGCTTCTTTTCAAGAAACTTCCTTCATGAAAGTTATTCCACATATTTTTCTCTTTCAAATGAAGTTATTATTATGTTGGTTAGTGAACATTTTGTGACTAAGATTCTGGGAGAGTTTTGAGTTTTAACAATAGAAGACTATATATGTGTAGCAGATGATTAATAGTGAATTTTAATCAGTTTGGATTTATTGTTTGGTTGTTGTGGAAATTTAAAATGAATTTTCTATTTAAGAAGTTTATGATTTTATGGCTAGAAAATATTTTTATTGATTAAATGTTATGAAAAATAGTTTATTTGGGTTGGGAAGATATTATTGGAATTTAATTAGCTTAGTTTTTATATATGGGGGAAAAATTGTAATTTCTGGAATTTTTGGGGTAAAATTGTAATTTCTGGAATTTTGGGGTAAAACTGTAATTTCTGGAACTTTTGGGACAAAACTGTAATTTCTGGAATTTTGAGACTAAAATGTCATTTCTGGTAGTTGTGGGATCAAAATATCATTTTCAAATTTTGTTATGATAATATATATATTATTAGAACTTTTATTTTAAGTTATAGGAAATTATAAGTTATATTTGTGATAATGTAGAGTCTTTTTGTGACCGGTAACTGTGCGGGTGGTACTCATCGAGCTGAGGTTAAGCGTGGAAGTGAGGTAACCGGGGTTAATTTATTTTATATGCTTGTTTTGGGCTGTGAGGTATTTTCTAAGTCTTACTTTTATATATGCTACTTGTATGTATTTTGAAAAATATTTGTATGTTTGAATAAGAAATTAATTCAGTGAAGCAGTATATTTTCCAATCTATGTATTTAATTGATTATTATTGATGGGTTTGTTATTATTGTGATGGCTATACTATTTGTTGTGAGATGATGTGTTTGGAATAATAATTTAATAAAATATTGTTGAAAGTTTTAAAATTTTATTATTTCTTCTGTTGGGATATGTTGGGTTGTGCGGAAGAGATTGAGGGTGAAATTGTGCCCATCGGCTCTCTCATTCCTGGCCCGGAATTTGAGTTGAGTGTTTTGGGCGGACACCTCCCTGTTACGGTATACTGGTGGTGACATAGGAGGGGACAGTATTCTTGAGGTGACTAGCTAACCTTGGCCGGGTATACTAGCACCGATAGGCTGATCCACGTCCACGAGGAAATAAGGAGGAGCAGGATGGATGAGTGGGGATGGTTAATTGTTATGGTTATTATGTATTAATTGTTTTATTTGTGGTTATTTAATTATTGAAATTTAATTATTATTATATTATTAGCAAACCTGCTTCTCTGACTTGCAATCCTTTCTTGCATATTTGATAAATTAATTTCGGTTACGGGGACTTTATGTCTCACCCCGTTATTATTAAATCTTTTTTTCAGGCGAGACCTCTAACCTCAGTAGAGGACAAGGGAAGCAACCAGAGGCATAGAAATTGTGAAACTCGTAGGCCTCTTTTTGGTATTAGTGTTGTATTGATTTATATATTGCCATCATAGGGCCCTCATATTTGTGAAATACTACATTAACTACTTTTGGATGACTGTTAATTTTCCGAAAGCTTGATTTTATACATTATCATATCATCGTGTATCCACCATTATATCTTTGTGACCGTTGTCTTGTGTAGACCCTTTTCTTGTAGGTTTGTGTTGTATGACTTGTGGGCTATAAATTTTCTGTTCCATAACTGTGCCCTGAGTTATAGATTTTCTGTAGTGGGTTTGTGGGCGAACTTTGTGCCCTGGACCCCGAGGTTTTGTAAAGGAAAGTTTTCCATAATTAACTACTAATCTCGTTTAAGAAAACTCTAAGGTCAAATGTTATCTTGTGAGAAAGGGTCTTTTCACAGACAATTTGGAGGACTCCCATCTAAAGACCCTCATTTACACCTTAAGGCTTTCATGGAGGTGTGTGACTCATTCGTCATTCCAAGAATCACGCTCGACGCCTTTCAGATTAAATTATTCCCTTTCTCTCTTCAGGACAAGGCTTGAACATGGCTTAACAACTTACCAGCCAATTCAATCACCTCCTGGAATGATCTAGGGTGTAAATTCCTGCTCAAATTCTTCCCACCTACTAAGAACGCCTAACTTAGAGGGGATATCACCAATTTCCAACAAAAGTTTGGTGAATCCACATATGAAGCTTGGGACAGATTTAAGGACCTTTTCAAAAGGTGCCCAAAACACAAACTGTGTGAATGGGTCTAGCTAGAAACATTCTACAGAGGTCTCGACGGACAAACACGATAAATTGTAGAGCTTCCTACGGCAGGTCCATTTTGATGAAGTCCTATGAAGAGGTTCATGAATTATTAGAGCGCATGGCTATGAACAGCCATCAGTGGCAAGCAGACAGAGCTACACCCTCCAGAATTGTTGCTAGAATACATGAATTGGATGCTATGACTGCTCTCATAGCTTAGGTATCATCTCTAACAAACATGGTAAAAGGATTGACCCTTTCTTCGAGCAACACATCACTACAACCATCTTAGGTAGCTTGTGTGTACTGTGGCGGAGAGCACCCCTACTCTCAGTGCTCTGCCAACCCCGAATCAGTTAACTACATCATAACTTTAATAGGGGCAGTAACACCAACAACCCGTACTCTAACATGTACAACCCTAGATGGAGGCAGCATCCCAATTTCTCGTGGAGCTCTCATGGTCAAGAAATTGCAGGACAATCATCTGGCCCACCATACTCAAATAGACCATCAAACCCACTAGGGTTTACCCAGTAAGCACGACAGCAGGGCAGTGATTCAGAACAAAAACACTCTATGTTGACCCTTATGAAGGAGTACATGGCAAAGAACGACACAATCATTCAAAGTTAGCAGATAACCCTTCGAAACCTTGAAACCCAAGTTGGACAACTAGCAACTGCTCTCAACAATAGGCCCTCAGGATCTCTGTCGAGTGATACTGAAGTTCCTAGGAACCAAGGAAAGGAGGAAGTCAAGCTAATAAAGCTTCGAAGCGGCAGAGCCTGGAGCCTATGGGTGACCAAACAACCTATTGAAGATGCTGACCTGAAATCTGAAAAATCAAAGAAGGGGAAGGAGAGTGACGAACAAACCCTTGAAAAAGAACAGCAGCACTCAATGCCAGTACGAACTAAGCTGGATATCGATGCTACGGCATTGCCTCCATTCGTCTTACTAGAGGATCACGTACAACATTCAAAAAGGGATGCTACGGCATCATCAAAACAGAGCCATGATCTAGGATCATCTCAAGTGCTAAAGCAACCCCCTCCTTTTCCACAAAGACTATAAAAGTAGGGTCAAGAAAAGCTATCTTGGAAATTTCTCAACATGCTACGGCAATTACATATCAACATCCCTTTGGTGAAAGCACTGGAACAAATGCCTAGCTATATGAAGTTCATGAAAGACATTTTGTCCAAGAAAAGAAGATGGGAAGAATTTGAGACGATAGCATTGATCCAAGACTGCAGTGCCTTGCTGACAAATCGGCTACCACCGAAATTAAAAGACCCTAGTAGCTTCACAATCCCCTTTGCAATTGGACCTCAATACTCAGGGAAAGCCTTATGCGACCTCAAAGCCAGTATTAATCTAATGCCCATGTCTGTTTTCAAAAGATTAGCAGTTGGGGAAGCAAGGCCCACAATAGTTACATTACAGTTAGCTAATCGATCCATTGTCCAACCAGAAGGAAAAATTGAAGACGTCCTGGGTCGATAAGTTCATCTTTCCTGTGGATTTCATTATTCTTGATTTTGAAGCAGACTATGAAATTTCGATCCTTATGGAGAGACCATTCATGGCCATTGGGAGAACATTGATTGATGTGGAAAAAGGAGAACTCACGATGCAAGTCAATGATGACCATGTGACCTTTTCAATTTGAAAACAGCACAATATGCAGACCCAGCAAAAGGAGGCCAACCACCACAAAGTGATGAGGATGGAGGCATAGGGACAGCCTACGCCCTTGCTTCTAGCTTGAACTAATCTCCTAGGCAAGTCTGGCTGAAAACTCTAAAACAAACGCTATTGGGAGGCAGCCCAAATTCGCATTTAATTCACTACTTTCGGAGATTAGTTGTACCACCTAGAAGCACGTCAGGCCACAACAGAATCTGAGAGATCAAAAGAATTTAAGCAGATGGTGTAGTAATGCTATAGCAACTGATGAGGACATAGGAGGCGGCATGACCAAGGCAACAAACTTGGAGGACATACAAGGTCTTGGAGACCCAATGACAAGAGCAAAAGCTAAAAAGGCTAAAAAGGCTCCAGATTGAAGACCTTGAAGAATAAGCCTGAATGGATATGCATGAAGGCTTCATTGGGCCTTGGCCCATATTCTGCACTTAGTTTTATTTTCTTACATTTAGTTAAACTTTTGTAATAAGGCTTATTGGGCTTGCTTATTGGGCTTTGTGCGTAAGCAGAATTAGGTTAAACTTAAGATGGATGTTGCCCACTATATAAGGGAACACCATGGCTTTTGGAACGGCAGATTTGAATTGGAAGTTAACCTTTTTTGGTGAGAGGCAAGCTCCTCTAGGGTTCTTTTGAGAATCTCTGAACTTATCAAGGGCATCAATCCTTGTGGCGTTCTTGGGCTTATCAATTCTTTGGAATTGTGGCGCCTACCTATAATCCATCAGTTTTCGTCCTCAAATTTCTCCATTTCGTATCTCTAGTTTCCCTTAACCTTTTTCGGTGTTTCTTGAGTCAAAATCGTAGTTCAGAACGTCATCTTTCAGGTCGTTTTGGAAGCACTCAAATCCGAGGTCTGTAGCGCGAGATATATTCTGTTCTTTAGGACGCATTAGAGGCTAAAAATTTTGGTGCGAAAATTCCATTCCTAGTTAATCCAATCATCATTTTCTTTCAGGAATCATATCATTTGGTATCAGAGCACGGTTCTAGGATTGGAATTGGGTTATCTTCTCCCGATTGTTTACATCCAAATCTGGTCACACATTTGGTAACCCTAGTCCCTAAAATTTGTGTTTTGATTTTTGAATTGTGCAATTCTGTTTAGCCGTTGTTGTTTGTTCCTAATTTTGTTCTTTCAATCTTCTGGTTTTTTTTCCTTTCAATTTCTTGTTGAGTTCACATATTTCTGCACTTTGTTCTTGGTGTTTATCCCTTGTTCATCATTGTTCTTGAATTTTAATCCTTTCGATTCATGTTTCTTGAGTAGTGTGTTGTTAGTGTGTTAAGTAATAGCTCAATTTGTGGGGAATTCTATCTAATTTAGTTCTGAATTAGTAGAATTTCAAAGTTTGATTCCAAAACCACAAATTCCTTTTGTTGAAGGTGTTATAAAAAAGAATAAGGTGTTATAAAAAAAAAATCAGGTGTTATAAAAAAAATCAGGTGTAAAAAAAACAAGAAAAGAAGAAAAAAAAAACTTGACAGCACCTTGCTATTCAATTACACACACTACTACGTGTGAATCAAGTCCAAAGTGTCTTCCTTTAATAATTCCTTCAAATTGTTTTGAGATTTTCTGTCTTGTCTTCTTTGACATCTTTTCCAAATTGTATTGTGAGTCACCGCCAATTCCGGAGTTTGGGATTGTACTCTTGAGTGTTCTTGGAGATTCTGTTAAGAACTTAAAGAGAGCTATTGAGTGGTAAAACGCAAGAGAGCACACTACACAAAAGCCTTATAGAGAGCAACAAACACGAGTGATATATTTTTAAGAGTGTAAACACGTGAGCTAGTGGTAAGGTCCTATTACTTTTGTTCTTTTCCTTGAATTATGGCAGGTGCAGGTGGCGAAGGTGTTCCTCCTCCTATAGGAGATAACAGATTGCTAATTGAAGCCATTACAACTCAAATGCAAAGGATGATGAGGGAACACACAGAGGATTTATATGAGAGAATTAAGAGAATAGAAAATCAGGGGAATCATGATGAAGATAGACAGAGAGGGAGGGATGAAAAAAGGAGAAGAAGAGATAATGAGAATGATGCTAGAGAGGATAGAATTAAGGGAGTGAAGCTTAATACACCATCTTTTAAAGGGAAAAGTGATCTGAAGGCCTATTTAGAGTGGGAAATGAAGATTGAGCACTTATTTGCATGTCACAATTTTACTAAAGAGAAGAAAATGAAGGTGGCAGCCATGGAGTTTAGTGATTATGCTCTCATTTGGTGGGACCAATTGCAAAAAGAGAGGGCGAGATATGAAGAACCATTGGTGGATAGTTGGGTGGAGATGAAAAGGCTAATGAGAAGAAGATATGTTCCTTCCCATTATCATCGAGACCTTCACAATAAACTTCAAAGACTCACACAAGGTAACAAGAGTGTAGATGAGTATTTTAAAGAGATGGAGGTGTCCTTGATTAGAGCAAATATTAGTGAAGAGTGGGAGGCTACTATGGCACGTTTCTTGCATGGGCTGAATAGTGATATAAGGGATGTTGTGGAGTTGCAAAATTATGTGGAGTTGGAGGATTTAGTGCAACAAACTAGTAAGGTAGAACAACAACTCAAGAGAAAGGGTGTCATGAGGAAAAACTCTTCAAATTTTGATTCTTCAAGCTGGAAGGATAGACATAAGAAGGAGGGAGGTACTTCATCAAGCAATCCTACTGTTACACCTCAAAGGACTCAAACTAAATCCAATGAGGTCCCTAAAAAGACAAGGAGTAGTGAAATAAAATGCTTCAAGTGTTTGGGGAGAGGTCACATAGCTTCAGAATGTCCAACTAAGAAGACTATGTTACTTAAAGAGGATGGAAAGCTTACTAGTGAGTCTTCTTCAGATTCTACCTCACAAGATGATGAAGATGAGTATATTGAAGAAATAATTCCAGAAGGAGATTTGTTTATGGTAAGAAGGATGTTGGGTAGCCAAGCAAAAGACATGGATGATAGTCAAAGAGAGAACATTTTTCATACTAGATGCCTTATCCAAGGGAAGGTATGTTCTTTAATTATTGATGGAGGGAGTTGTACCAATGTTGCAAGTGCTAGAATGGTGTCTAAATTGGGCATGGAAACCAAACCTCACCTGCTGCCATACAAGCTTCAATGGTTTAGTGAGGATGGTGAAGTGACCGTAAGCACACAAGTGGAGGTGAACGTCTCCATAGGAAAGTATGATGATACAGTTTTATATGATGTGGTACCAATGGAGGCTTGTCATTTGCTACTTGGGAGACCTTGGCAATATGATAAGAAAGTTATGCATGATGGTTACACCAACAAGTTCTCTTTTGTTCATAAAGAACGCAAGACTATTCTTGCATCTCTGACACCAAGAGAAGTTAGTGAGGATAATTTAAAAATGAGAGAAAAAAGAAAGCAAGAGAGAAAAGAGAGTGGAAGAGAGCAAGAAAAAAAAAGTGGAAAAGAGAGAAAAGCACCAAACTTGTTTATAAAAGAAAAAGAGGTGAAAAAGGCAATGCATTTGAAAAAGCCAATGCTCTTACTTTTGAGTAAAGAGAATAATGTTACAGATGCAAGTCCTACTAACTCTCTTCCAAATGAGATTTCTAATTTGTTGCAGGAATTTAAAGATGTTTTTCCTAAAGAGGTATCTCACGGACTACCGCCCCTAAGAGGCATAGAACATCAAATTGATCTCATTCCAGGAGCTTCATTGCCTAATAGGCCAGCCTATAGGAGTAAACCCCAAGATACCAAGGAGATTCAAAGACAAGTTGGAGACTTGATGCAAAAAGGTTGGGTGCAAGAAAGCTTAAGTCCATGTGCAGTTCCAGTCATTCTAGTACCTAAGAAAGATGGAACATAGAGGATGTGCACTGATTGTAGAGCCATCAATAACATCATGGTAAATTATAGACATCCCATTCCTAGATTGGATGATTTATTGGATGAATTGCATGGTGCTTGTTTCTTCTCTAAAATTGATTTAAAGAGTGGATACCATCAAATTAGGATTAGAGAAGGGGATGAATGGAAAATAGCTTTTAAAAATAAATATGGGCTGTATGAATGGTTGGTTATGCCATTTGGTTTAACTAATGCTCTTAGTTACTTCATGAGATTGATGAATCATGTGTTAAGGGAATATTTAGGGAAGTTTGTTGTGGTGTATTTTGATGATATTCTGATTTATAACAAATCCTATGATGATCATCTTGTGCATTTGAGGTGTGCTCTGGAAGCTCTTAGGCCTGAGAAATTGTATGCTAACGTGGAAAAATGTGTGTTTTGCATAGACCATGTAGTTTTTCTTGGTTTTGTTGTTAGCTCACAAGGAGTGTAGGTTGATCAAGAGAAGGTGAAAGCTATTCAAGAGTGGCCAACTACTAAGAATGTAAGTGAGCATAAAGAGGGCAAGAGTAAGGCTGAATATGTGTGGAAACTACATGAGAAGGTAAAGGCAAACATTGAACAAAAGGTAGAGTGTTACGTCAAGCAAGCGAACAAAGGAAGGAAAAAGGTAGTGTTTGAACCAGGTGATTGGGTTTGGGTTCATTTGAGAAAAGAGAGGTTTCCTGCCCGAAGGAAATCTAAGCTTCAACAAAGGGGAGATGGTTCTTTCCAAGTGCTATCCAAGATTAATGATAATGCCTATAAAATAGATCTCCCTGGTGAGTATGGTGTAAGTGCTACTTTTAATGTGGCTGATTTGTCCCTTGTTGATGCAGGAGAAGAGGATTGCAATCTGAGGACAAATTCTTCTAAAGAAGGAGGGAATGATGAGGACATAGGAGGCGGCATGACCAAGACAATAAACTTGGAGGACATACAAGGTCTTGGAGACCCAATGACAAGAGCAAAAGCTAAAAAGGCTAAAAAGGCTCCAGATTGAAGACCTTGAAGAATAAGCCTGAATGGATATGCATGAAGGCTTCATTGAGCCTTGGCCCATATTCTGCACTTAGTTTTATTTTCTTACATTTAGTTAAACTTTTGTAATAAGGCTTATTGGGCTTGCTTATTGGGCTTTGTGTGTAAGCAGAATTAGGTTAAATTTAACATGGATGTTGCCCATTATATAAGGGAACACCATGGCTTTTGGAACGGCAGATTTGAATTGGAAGTTAACCTTTTTTGGTGAGAGGCAAGCTCCTCTAGGGTTCTTTTGAGAATCTCTGAACTTATCAAGGGCATCAATCCTTGTGGCGTTCTTGGGCTTATCAATTCTTTGGAATTGTGGCGCCTACCTATAATCCATCAGTTTTCGTCCTCAAATTTCTCCATTTCGTATCTCTAGTTTCCCTTAACCTTTTTCGGTGTTTCTTGAGTCAAAATCGTAGTTCAGAACGTCATCTTTCAGGTTGTTTTGGAAGCACTCAAATCCGAGGTCTGTAGCGCGAGATACATTCTGTTCTTTAGGACGCGTCAGAGGCTGAAAATTCTGGTGTGAAAATTCCATTCCTAGTTGATCCAATCATCCTTTTCTTTCAGGAATTATATCAGAAACCTACTCCAGCAAAACATGTAGAAAGACAAAATAGGTGGTGGGCCATAAGGGTTGGGCCCAATAAAGTTTCAATTACATTCAAAAATTTGAAAACCACCATCAGCCACACTAAATGTCTGCAGAATGCCTCACCTCGAGATTTTTGAACGGATTGCACTCACGATTACTCAAATCAACTACTATTAAATCCACCCGACTCTTTGGGTATAGACACTCTCTCTAGTGTTGCCTAGTACACTCTCTACCAATTCATTCTTCATCCCTTCACACCAAGGACCCCCAACTTTCTTCAATGGCACGCACCAAGGGTTCCTATCAAAAAGCACTTGCTGATGTTCCGGACATTATGCCATTCGCCACACGAGAAGCTGAATCCCGATTTCAATCATTCGACCAAGGCGCTTACCCCAAGTGGGTTACAGGGATCATTCGCCAGCGTGGCTAGGAGAAGTTTTGCCTCCACCCCACCGAGGTGGTCACCCCTTTATTCTTGAACTCGATGCAAATTATCTGGGTGGTTCCCCTTATTTCATCAACGTCTAGGGGAAAAATGTGCAGTGTAGCGCAAATGCGATTCGCAAGGTCTACGGCCTAGATCCCACGGACGACGAATACAATGAGCTTGTCCAGCAAGGGGACAATCCTGAAGTCCTTACCAGGGTGGCTGCCCGACTACGCATGCCAACTATTGAATAGCAAGTCACCAAGAAGGGCTCATACAATTTGAAATACAGCTGTTTCCGTCATGAAGCCTGTGTCTGGTTTCACTTGCTCCGCTATTAACTTATGCCCACATTACGCACCCAAACCATCTCTAGAGAATGAGCCTTCCTTCTCTACTGCTTTTTAGAGGGGAAACGGATCGACGTTGATGCCCTCATTTACCAGGAACTATTTGTGGCCCTACAGGGCACCACGGGAAACCTTGATGGGGATGGGTGGTGGCGGCGTCGCGGACGGAACGCGACAGGGTGGTTGACGAGCGAAGGCCAGTGGGGGTACCCGACCACGCCATGCTGCATGTTTTACCCGAGGCATTTATGCGTCTGCGAGTGAGGGCTGAAGAAGGAGAAAGATAGTCGGTGGACTTGTGAAAAGACGCGGGAGGAAGGAGGGGGTAGATGAGATAGAGGCAAGATTTTGAATATGAAACATCACGGCTCCTTTACAAAGTGATAAACTTAGTTGGCGTGTCGTAGGCCCAAGAGAGTGGCCCATTACGGCAATTGCATGCACGCAGTGTTTATGTTAGAGATGAGGAGCGTACCTGACTAACGCTGGGCTTTTGTCGTATTGCTATTCTGGGGACATAATGCCTTGCCTAATGCTGTGTCAGGGTATCTGCTGGACTTGTTCATTTCTGCTGTGATGATAAAGAACTACAAATTTTGGGCTGCCTCCCAATAGTGCTTGCTTTAAAGTCTTCAGCCGGACCTTGCTATAGCAATTTAGTGCTGTGGCAAAGCAGGAGGGTCTCTTGCTTCACTGGTACCTTTGCTGTCAGCATCAATAGTTAGGTGTGTCTCAGCCGAGTATTCGTACTTTGCTGTCTTAAGGATTGAGAAGGTGACTTGATCATTATTCACATGCATCGTGAGTTCTCCTTTATCCACATCAATCAACGTTCGCCCAATTGCCATGAAGGGTTGTCCCAGAAGAATTGGGACATCACAATCTGCTTCAAAGTCCAGATGATGAAATCCACGGGAAAGATGAACTTATCCACTTTTACCAGAACGTCTTCGATCTTGCCTTCAGGAAGCACTATGGATCGATCAGCCAGTTGTAGTGTAACTGTTGTGGGCTTAGCCTCTCCTACTGCCAATTGTTTAAAAATTGACATGGGCATGAGATTTATGCTAGCACCGAGGTCGCACAGAGCCTTCCTTGAGTAATGGGGTCCGATTGCACACGGGATTGTGAAAACTGCCAGGACCTTTTAATTTCAGCGGTAATCGATTGGTTGACATGGCGCTGCAGTCCTAGGTCAATGCTACTGTCTCAAATTCTTCCAGCCACCTCTTCTTAGATAGGATTTCCTTCATAAATTTGACGTAGCTGGGCATTTGTTCCAGAGTGTCCACAAGCAGGATGTTAATGTGTAATTGCCGTAGCATATCAAGGAATTGCTTAAATTGTTTCTCCTGTCCTTGCTTCTTTAGCCTTTGCGGGAAAGGCGGGGGTGGCTTTGGCTTTGCTGGAGGCTCGAGATCAGAAATATGCTTTGATGATGAAGCAGTAGCATTTCTTGTTGGGTATTGTACGTGATCATCCATTGCTACCCGTGTAGGCAATGCCGAGGTGCGGAGATCCTGTTCTAGTTGTGACAGGCTTGGTTGCCTTTGTTTGTCTGCAAGATTTTGTTTAATACGTTCATCCCCCTCCTTGAGTTTTTCATTTTGCGGATCAGTGATAATCAGGGGTTGCTTGGTGATCTTCATGGGCTCTAAGCTTTTACCATTTCTGAGCTCAATCAAATTGACTTCTTCTCTACCCTGGATCCTGGGCACTTCAGTGTCACTGGGCAGGGATCCTGAAGGTCTGTTGTTTAGAGCAGTTGCCAGTTGTCCCACTTGAGTTTCAAGATTCCTTAAGGTCACTTGTTGATTCTGGATGATTGCATCGTTCTTTGCCATATAGTCCTTCAAAAGGTTCAACATAGAGTTCTGCAGGTCTGGCTCACTGCCCTGTTGTTGTGCTTGCTGGGTAAACCCTGGTGGGTTCGATGTTCGAGACGAGTATTGTTGGCCCGAGGATTGTTCTATTGCTTGTGAACCTTGAGGGTTCCATGAGAAGTTGGGGTGCTTCCTCCATCCAGGGTTGTATGTATTCGAGTGCGGATTGTTAGCATTACTTCACCTGCTAAAGTTGTTGATCAAGTTTATAGATTCAAGGTTTGTAGAGCACTGAGAGTAAGAGTGCTCTCCGCCACAGTATACAGAAGCTACTTGAGATGGTTGTATCGACGTGTTACTTGATGGAAGGGTCAGCCCTTTTACCATATTGGTCAATGATGAAACTTGTGCTGTGAGAGCAGTCATAGCATCTAGTTCGTTTATCCCCGCAACAGTTCGGGAGGAAGTAGCTCTGTCTGTTTGTCACTGATGACTGTTCATGGCCATACGTTACAGTAAATCGTGGGCTTCTTCATAAGACTTCATTAAAATGGATCCTCCAGAAGAGGCATCAACTATTGATCGTGTTTGCCCATCGAGACCTCTATAAAATGTTTCTAACTGGACCCATTCGCACAGTCCGTGCTGTGGGCATCTTCTGAGGAAGTCTTTGAATCTTGTCCCAAGCTTCGTAAGTAGATTCACCAGGTTTTTGTTGGAAATTGATGTCTCCTCTAAGTTGAGCGTTCTTAGTAGGTGGGAAGAATTTGAGCAAGAACTTACTCCCCAGATCATTCCATGTCGTAATGGAATTAGCAGGTAGGTTATTCAGCCACATCCGTGCCTTGTCCCGGAGAGAAAATGGGAATAATTTAATCCGGACGACATCGATCGGGATCCCTGGGATGACAAAAGAGTCACACACCTCCATGAAGGCCTTGAGGTGAAGGTGCGGATCTTCGGATGGAAGGCTTCCAAATTGCCCGGTTGCATTCAGCATCTGAATCATGACACCCTTGATTTCAAAGTGTCCCACATTGACGGTTGGTAGTGCGATGGCTAAATTTAGCTTGTTAAGATCTGGAATTCCAAATTCCATGATGGCCTTATTAGCATATGGGTTTGGCGGTGGAGGGACCTGGTTGTCCCTATTTACCACTATGCGCTCTTGTTGATCCTGCTCGTGGTTGATAGGTATATCCGCCATGCTTGCTGAGTCAAAGGATTGGCTTCTTCGCCTTTGCCTCCTGCGCCTTTGCTTGTAAGTGCGTTCGATTTTTGGATCATAAGGCTCTAGGTTGGCGATGGGCGACTTGCGCATGCACTACAGAATGCACCTGACAATTAAAAACAGAAAGGAGGTGAGCTTTTATTTATAAAAAAAAATTCACAACTATTGAGCAAATAGGGCGTCGTCACTAGGGGTATCAGTAGTTCCCCGGCAACAGCGCCAAAAACTTGTTGGTCGGATTCTCTTATGGCAAGTGAACCAGTCGAACAAGTAATAAAGTGAAAGTAGAGTATCATCCCACAAAGACTGAGATACCAAGGAGTGACGCTCAATCGCTACTATACTTGCGCAAAAAGAAAGTAAAATACTTGGTAGGAGAGGTTTGATTGGCTATGCTACTGGCAGAAGGAAATAATGTAAATTACTTGAGAAGAGATATCAGTAGGAAGTTAGGCTGGACTAGAATCACCCTTAAATGCATCAATCCCCCTGTTGCTCTACCCATTGCTATAGCATCTATATTGCACAGCTTGCGCAATGCTACAGCATAGCTACTCACCACAAAGCTATTTGGTTAACCCACCACGATAGTCTACCGAAGCTTCCGCGTCCGATACATATGATGCTAACTATACACCACCCATATTCCTATTGCAACTTTCTAGTTAGACCTGCATTACGCTCAAGGTGTTATGGTTATGAGAGGTAGACCCATTCCTGAAGCCTACAATAATAGGTCAAGCCGTGCACGGTCTACTTAGCAAACACTGTTTCTCAGAGGTCTAACCTCGACTCCTTCCCAGTAAGCCGAAGCCACAAATCTAGCCCTTAGCTTTTGCTAATCGACTAGTAATTAAAGTGAAAGCAGGAGCTTTATACCCAAGAGGGGGGGTGAATTGGGTATCTTTAAAATTTTCGTAACTTGTTCTGTTTTCGATCACTCAAAACAGAGCACAACAGAGAGGATAAGGAGAAGAAGCTAAACACAATACAATTTATACTGGTTCGGTCCTTTCCTGACCTACATCCAGTCCCCAAGCCTCACTTGGGATTTTCAATTCACTAACTCAACAATATTGATTACACACTCTGCACTAAGAGTTGTTCTCTCACTAGAACACACTCCCCCTTACAAGTTGTAATCAATACACCTCAACTACCAAGTCCCCTGACTTGTAGTTATCTCAATCAATAAATGATTTACAAATATTTAACTCTCTTACAGAGTAGATATGATGAACACTGAAGTACTTGTATCAAGTATGATACTCTATAAGTGAAAGCTAATACACAATAAATGAACTTAATAGAAATTCGCTCAGAGTAGTTCTCTATCTTTTGAAGATGTTAATGAACTCTATTTATAGCTAGAGAACATTAAATGACCGTTGTAGCTTGAATCAGACCGTTGGAGAAGTTGCCCAAGTGTTCTGAAGTGGTTTTTGGGGTCTTCTCTCTCTTGTTTTCCCTTAATCTAGTTGGTCAAGGCATCAGGGCTGACTTTCTGCGAATTAATCCGTTGGAGAGGAGTTTTCTTGTTTCAGCTAACATCCTTAAATGCTTTGTAAGCGTGTGCAGAAGGATTTGGGTAGAAGGAGTAACTTTTGTGCTTTGCAATAAATGCTCTGAGTTGCTTTTTGCTTTATACTCTAACCTCTCACCAAACATTCTTTAATGCTCTGAAATCCACTAATAAACACGTTAAACATAGCAGGGTATATCAGAGAATAATATTGGAAGAAAATAGGATCAAATAACATTGATTTCTGAAATGCCCAAATTCAAAAATTATGAACCAGCGACACGAACTCGAGTTCAGTTCTTACAGGCTCGAGTTCGAGGCTTTAGTGTTCAAAACTGTGCAAGTTCAAAAAGTGTAAACCTGAGGTTTGCTTTACAAACCTGAGGTTTGCAGATCATTGAAAAACTAAAATGCTCTCGGGTTGAAATGAACTCGAGTTCATTA